>OY998243.1:44250853-44936853 GCA_963922005.1 Cornus suecica
TCACAGCTAGAGAGTGGGTAGTGAACACTAGTAGAGCTAAAATCCCCAAAATGAAATATCCCCCAAAGTAGATAAAGACCAAGAGATGGAGAAGAGAAAAGCAAATAGAGAGGAAGGGTGAGGGTGGTAAAGGTGAAATCAACTTCCCATGGTCGAAGCCCTGTGAGAGGAAGAAGAAAAAGAAGCCGAAGAGGAGGAAGGTAGGCGCCGTCCTAAAGGAGTGGCCTCTAAGAAAAGGAAAACAAATGAGAATGAAGTTGGGCTCCCTAGACAAGCAATATTGCATTTTATTTATAGGCCACTTGCTCAAAATGTTGCCCGAATTGAAGTTGTAAGAACATTTTTGTGTATTGTTTATTTATGGCATCTAGACAGTAACCATGATGAGTGTTAGCTAGGTTGGTTTGGTTTAAATAACATCGATAAGCTTTGTAAAAGGCAGAATCAAGCGTTGAAGTAATGAAGAATACAAGTGAAACACGAAAGTGAGCATATTGAGGTAAAATGTCTCTTGGAGGGCGAAAAAGACATTTTTTGAAGCCGTCACTTCAAGCAAAAAGTATCGTGGGTTCAAGAAGGTCATTTGGGTGCAATTGTGAAGAAAAGTGGTTTTAATAAAAATGCATACGCTTTCAGTTTCAAAAAGTGGCTAGAAAATACATTTCTACGCTTGGAGGTACGCTTGGACCTACGCTTGAAGCGTAGGCCCTGTTACGCTTGAAGCGTAGCTGCGGCAAGTTTTTTCCTATTTTTGCCTGCGATGTTCAAATTATTCGGGGGTTGGTTTTATGATATGACCACTACTTATATACATCAAAGTGTGTACTATATACAATATATTCACCAGAATATAGGGTTTGGATGTGAAATTACCAGAAAGGACAAACTTAGGGTTTGGATCATCATTGTCTATAAATACCTAAGTGTACAACGAGAGGAGGCACGTCTTTAAGAATTCTCTGCAAGTTTTCTACAACTTCATCTTCTTCTTCTACAGAGATATACATATGGTGAGAGAATATTATTGAGTGATTAGAGATACACAAGTTCTCTCTTATTTTTGGACGTCTTCAATCGTACTTCTACATCGACGATTTCTATGCATAATTGAATGATTTAGTTACTGAAAAGTTCACACCATCTATAGCAATGAGGTTGCGTTGATCCGTTTTGAGAAGCGGAGCCGTCTGAGTGCGGAGATCGAAGCAGGAGGCTTCGTGGTGATTTTGATATGCTGAGAAGTAGAGCCGTCAGAGTACGGAGATCGAAGCGAGAGCTTTGTGGAGCGCGAATCTAGACTTTCAGACGTTGAGTGAAGAACAACAAATTACAACTGTTGTAAGTTTTTTTTCATAGAGACTGTACAAATTCTCTAATTTATAGTGCATCGATACCCGAGTGTATCCGTGATTTTTACTTGGAGTCTTTCCAAGGTTTTCCACGTAAAAATCTCTGTCTTCTCATGATTTAATTTTCTACACTTATATTCATATTTGTTTGACTGATTTGTTTTTGAGAATTAGGGTTTGTAACTAATTAAAATTGAATTTTCGCTAAATAATTTTAATTGATCTTAAAATCGACAAAAAACCTATTCACCCCCCTCTAGGTTGTTTTCACTATCGTCCAGGTAATTTAAGAAGTGGTCCTCAAGTCTTACCAATGCTCTACATATCTTTAATAAGTGACGAGGGCCATAATATGGACCAATAAGGAGAGTTCCTTCCACATTAAGAATAATGGGTGAAATTCACATTATGGGTCTTTATTATGATTAAACTACACCCCTAACCTCCATGTCACATACTTTTTCCAATCCCTTCAAAATGTGAGGATGGTGTTGCGCTATCCACGTGTCACGGCTACGCAACATCTGAGGCCACAACCGGATCAGTCATGCAACGGATCACTCCCTAATAGCCTTCGTAGTACACACATATACTGTTAGAGCTGTGCAGAAATGGTGGTAAACGCCCTTGAGAAACTACTACGTCATCAGGACCCATAGACCATAGAGGTACTACTCCCGTGTACGTTCTTCAGCTCCACAGGTGTGCTGCCACAAAAGGACCACCTTCGAAAGGCTTTGAGTTGCCACAAGTAATCCGCCTTGATGTCGGACACATTGGGTCAACCCGTATACCAACTTTAGTGGGGCGGGCCAAGGCTCTACTTAGTAGTCCAGTACCCTAAAGGAGACCCCTCTACGAATCCAGTGCATTCTAAAATAATACATATGCCTACAACAGGCAATGCATATATTAAGTTCAAAAAACAACATAAACATATATTAATTTATATATATACATACATGTATGTATATATAGATAAATATACTAAAATTACTAAATGGGGGTTTAAGTTGTTTTTCATTACGGAGGAAGCTGTAGAAAATGGAACTATTATGTCAAACAAGGCCTACCAGTACTGGGTTGTTGAATTTAGAAAGAGAAAGCCACAGAGACAAACTCACCCTACAACTTAATAGTCTTTCATTTCCATACGCAATTCTCAATTTCTAATTTTTATATATACACTTCACAATGCAGTGGGTGTAGACTTGTAGTTAGTGCAAGTATTTGGTTTATACAATGATAAATGAACAGAGAGAGACAAGAGTGAGAAAGAGGGACTAAGAGGTTTTGTAAGTGAAGTCTAGCGGGTAAACACAGGTACCCTAATTGGACCCGTTAACAACCCACTTATTTGTGGACCTGTTAACAACCCGCTTATTTGAGAGTGTTACCCAACCTAACCCATTAACAAGCTGTTTCATAAACCACTAACCCATTAACCCTAAATGTGAGGGCGGGTATGGGCGGGTTAGTGGGTTTGAGTAAAATTTGTCATCTCTAATCCTACCCCAAGATTAAGTCGTATTTAATTGTAAGGATTAATCCCACTTTTACCTCCTCTCCTAAAGTTTGTTTTAAAATTTCACTTTGACTCCTCAAATTTTAAATATCTCAATTACACTCTTTTGGATTTGATTTTTGTCCTACTTAAACCCCTTATGTGATAACATCACCTTATGATCACTATCTAAACTAGCTAATTTTTCCTCACAAAACACGTATTTTTTTAAATATAATATTTAGGAACAAAGAGCTAATTGCACAAAATACAATTAATAAAGTTAACATCCCTCTATCTCAAAAGGAGTAACTAAAATATTTGAAATTCAAAGAAGTTAAAGTAAGATTAAGACAAACCTCAGGGGTGAAAGTCAAATTAACCCTAATTTTAAAGTGTAGATCGAGTCCCTTCATGTTTTTACGAGACTGCCACTTCAATTTTAAACTTGCAAAATGATTTATCCAACTAAGAGACTATTAACATATTTTTAGAAAACTGACTCATTAATTAGCTCAATGATTAAAGGTGGTCATTTATGAACATAGATAGATGGAATGGGCTTAGGGCCTGTTTCCATAGTTTTTGCTTCTAACTTTTCGCAGAAGAAAAAGAGAAGCAAAAGTTGTTTTGAGAAGCTAGTACCCCGAACTTCTTTAAAACGCTCTTCTAAATTTTTTGTCAAAAATGGTTCAAAACAACTTTTCGCTCTAGGAAGCCAAAAGCAGCGTTTGAAAAGTCAATCCAAATAGAACCTTAGACGTTAGGGAGCATGTTCCTTCCTATTTTTGTTTCATGTCCCACAGTCCTATAAACATGATTTGAAAAATGAGAGGAATTTTCAGCGTGATATATTAGTCTCATACTTCCTCGTGTAAAAAAGGAATTTTCTTCGATACATGATACATGTGTTTTACCATTTTAAAATTTAATTTTTTTAATTATGTTTTTTAAGTTTTAAGTAAATCAATGATCATGAAAGGATTCTAAGCCTTATGGAAATGTTCTCAAAAATTCAACATATGTTAATAATTTATTGGATCATACCTCGTATTGAAGGAAGTTAGTTATTATAACATAAGAAATCATTGTCCTATATGAGATATGAAGCGGTGAGCAACACTAAAAAAATACTTTTGAAATATCAAAACACATATCAATTGTAATACCCTTTTATTTTATTTATTTAAATTGGATATATTTAATTTAATTTAATTAATTAATTATAAATCATTTAGTTGGGCTAATTAGCCAATGAGCCACTATATGAGTAATAATGGACTATTATATATTTTTGGGCCCATTGGAAGGATTAAATATATATATATTTATATAACAAAAAGAAACCCTAAGATAGTCCTACGTTTTTGTCAGACGAGTAAAGGAAGAGAGCAGAATCGCGAGTTGCGTAAAAGAGACAGGAGAGAGCATCGATCGACCTACAGTTCGTGTGTGATTTAGCCTAACGATCAGGCAAGTAAAATGTTCGTGTGTGATTTAATCTTAACATCTATGTGACCTAGTTATATGATGTTGTGTAGACTTATATCTATAGATTTGTAACTGATATATATATATATATATATATATATATATATATATATATATATTCGTTATATTAGTTGGAAGTCTTGATCTGTTAATTAAATATTTAATATGAGTAAATAGATTCGAAGGATTTATATATTATTTCGAAAACATATATATATGTATAAATTTAGAACTGACGGGTGTAGGTGACGATCATATGAGTTTGTACTAGGGATGATGCGCATGTGAAGGTTTTTGTGCGTGTAACATAGTTGGGTATAGGAAATTTAAGATTGGGTTTTTGTTCATATAGATGACTTTCTGAACTAGGATTATTTTATATTAACTATATAGGAAATCACCTTTTACTTCTTTTGTTTTTGTCGTACACATGTGAGGGAATAGATCTGAAAACATGAGGATTTTCTTGGTTGTTTTATTTATATATGTATATATATATATGTGTGTGGTAACCTTATGTAAATATCAAAAGTTAAGTAGTTAGAATTGTGATATATATATATATATATATATATATATATATATATATATATGTGGTAACCTTGTGTAAATAGCAAAAGTAAAGTAGTTAGAATTGTGATACAAGGATTGTAATGACAGATAATAGTCTTCAGGGTTAAAATTCGTGCATATATACATGTGGTTATGGAATTGAGACTTATAAATCATATGATGGGTGACTGAGTAACAATTAGAATGACTTATAGCTAACAATCTGGTAATTTAGTATTAGGATGACGTGAGCTTTGTTTTAGGTGGATAAATGGAGTAAATGAATTTAGTACTAAATAAAAATTAAATTATACTTTTGGGGTGAGTAAATTTTGGAAGATGATATTATATTTTGTTTACTGTGTATTTAATTTATTTGTGTGAATAAATGTTCGAATAATTTTCTGTGTATATATAGTTATATATTCTTTTCAGTGATTGTGGAATGGAAGAAACCACGGTGAGTTGACTACTAAGTCAGTCTCATCTGTACCATAGTCGACTAGTCACGATATTGATAAGTTGTCGGGTACGTGGTTATGGTTAGGCATGGTTAAGTTGCCTATTTATTGGTGAATTAATTATGGTTGCACTTATTTGTTTTGTTTATGGATTTGTGATTTAATCATGGTTGCGCATTATTTGTTTTGCCTATTTGTTTATTTATTTATCTATTTATTTTGGAGGATATTTATTTAGGAGGTGGTATTTAAAGTAATAGGAATTATTGTAATTTATATTATATATGGTCGGGATAGATGGTAGTATTATTGGTACTCTATTTGGGATCATGTAGAGTTTACTTTGCTCGTGGGTCTGACCCACCATTGTTAACATTTCAGGTCCTCGACAGTTTCAGCCACAGGATTGATGGTTCATCTTGTTTCTTCTTGAGATATTCAATTTTCCGTTTTGTTTCAGAGTAGGGACTCTATTTTAATATTTTCTTTCGGACTTACTTTTTCGTTTATGGTTTTAGGGGTCCATAGATATGGGATTCCCGAGTTGTACCCTTTGGAGATTTAGATTTCTGAATTTGTTTATTCATGAGAATTAAACTTTTGAAACTGTTATTTCTTAAATATGTCTTATGCTTCCATGCTTGTTTGTTATTGAGTATTGATACACCTTAGTTTTCGGTGTAAGTCTGGCCAACCTATGCTTGAAAATTAGAGGGTATCACATCAATTCTATATATCATCACATCCAGGGGCGGAGCCACCCTTTGCATAGGGGGGCCCATGGCCCTGCCCAAATTTTGTAATTTTTTTTTATTGTATATATCATCACATCCGGGGCGGAGCCACCTTTGCATAGGAGGGTCATGGGCCATGGCCCAAATTTTGTGAAAAAAATTTGTTAGCCTAAAATTTTATATATATTACAAATATGTTTATAAAAATTATATATGGCCCCTACCAATTTTAAAACAAATTATTTTGGTAGCCTAAAAAATTATAAATTTTATCAATAAATTTATAAAATATTGTATTTCCACCCCCAATTTTTTTTAAAATTCTTCTAGTAATCGAAAAAAATATAAATTTTACTAATAAATTTATAAATATTTACATTGCCCCCCTTAGACAAGTTTCCTGAATCCGTCACATCACGTCTAGGATTTCTTTTTAAGAAATGGATCTTATTACCGAAAACACTTAAACCTTAAAAACCTTGGAGCACACTCAGACTTTTGACCATTGTTGATGAAATTTGTTTACATGATAACTTTTCAGTCCGTCGTGTTTTCCTCTTACTGAATCTGCAAGCTCTCAAGAAAAGTACAGGCAACCACCTGTCTTCCAGAGACCTAACCGACCTCGTAGCCTAAGCCAAGCCACGAGCCAGTGAGACAATGTTGGTAGTTGGATCAGAAATGAGATGCTCATCGACCACATTATTTGCTTCTTTCATTTCCTAATCTAAGAGGAGGATGGATCCCCATTACTCTCCACTTCAAAAAGCGCACTTAGTGTTTTTGTTCTACAATTTTGCACGGATACTAACAGCTCAAACAGAAGTAGATGTGTGAAGTGTGAAATACGCAATCATTATGGGCGTGCTGCAGTATCTTCTCAAGTTAAGTGTAAAATTCTTTTCCATGAAGACAGAAAATCAAACCATGAACAAACATTGTCAAAATAATTTATGACTTTTTACGAGATTCAGAACTGTGGGTATGAGAGAGAGACACTCTATGTTCTTGCATCTACATATCAGGAGATTCTGCATGATATAACATAAACATAAATTAGATAAAAACGAGATACAATTATTTATTGCTTAAGAAAAATGATACCTGGTACGATCAACGACATAGGGTGTAAACCTCAGGTGATGTATGCAATGGTTTTGATGTCAGTCCAAATCTGACAAGGTAAGGCAGAAATGGAATCATACGGTTCAAGCAAGGGATGACTTCAAGGCGAGGTGTTAAACACCAACTGCATTTTTCGTGAGTCAACAACTGACCGCAACATTTCAGTATTTTAGCAGCTGATTGCAAAAAATGGGAGATCAGCACTGGACACTACTTCACATCATCCTCAGCACTTACTCTAATTTCTTCAGTTTCTTCTTCCTTTGTTTGAAGCAAAGATGGGAGAGGTGCAATGATTTTAATAATCTGAAAATGGAATTCATGAAATGTGACTTCCAACAATAACATTAGACCATCAATAAGATTTTGAGTAGAAGGTTCTGAAAGATTGTATTAGAAAATGAATCGACGGTCCTTCCTGATTTGTCAAAATGCTTGTATTTTGCTATTAGATGAGGGGTTTTCGGCATTCCAAGAAACTCAATCAAAACCCCTCCCAAAGTGTTTGGCATTCCAAGAGGCGTCTTGACTATACCGTGTTCATTATAGCAGAAAGAAATTCATAAACTTCAGCCTAGCTTTTCCCTTGCGAGCTCTAGGCCGGGACACAACTAGGTGGATTGGATTCAGGATGAAGGCCATCCTAGACTGAGGTAGTAAAAAAAAAAAAACCTCTGATCCAACCACCTTGACATTTCAGCCCCGAACTGTTCCACTTCCATCAAACCACAGAACATTTTTTGTATTTATGGTTGACATGGCATCATCCTGAATCAGGTTTGGCACTATTGGATTCAATCAGGTTGGTAGGGTTAACCGGCTTAGACACGTTACATGGAAAGTCTGTTTGCAATGTGAAATTTTTGTAACAACCGATGGGAAGAGAAGACGGGCTAACATATAAAGTACGTCTTGAGACCTTAATAACAATAAAATGGATGGCTGGAGAATATACATTTGCAGAAGTAAATCCAAAAATTTATTCTAATAGAATAAAAAGGCTACGACCTGAGTTGAGGTTGGTCGGCATAGGCTTCTGTTCCCAACCCTAACCGGAACATCAAGACTACCTATCTAAGCTTGGCAAGATTTGGGTCTCGAGTGGGTTGGTTTGGTTGAAGTCACCAAGATGCAGCCCCAAAAATAGAAAAGGGAAATAGACTCGCTGTAAAGTTTTAAGTCCAAAACACAACATATTAACATAAAAAAAACAAGGGGCTCAGAATGTAAAAGATCTACCGCGATACTCATGAATCTTAGGCACATCAACAGGTAATCAGGCAAATAAACTATGATGAAATGGTAGCTTGTAAGTTATTACCAACAATTTATAGGTATCTAGTAATATTTGATGTTTCATGTACTTACCTCGTTTGTGGTTGGGTGAGAAAGAACCAACTGATGAGCATGCAGGTGGTATCCACAATCTCCTGGAACAGCTTTAACAGGTCTCTGATACCCTCTAAATAGAACATAAAACAGACTTCAGTCAATTAACGAAAGGTCAAGTATCTTTGGTTTAATAGTTGCACTGCGGGCATCTTCCATTTACGTAAAGAAACTAGAAAACAAGATTTGAATACCCAAAGGTGACATCACTAATAAATTGGCAAAGTAGATCATACAAGCCCCCTATAGTTTTTTTTATTAGTTTTATAATTATATTTATCCAAGATAAGGTGGGAAATTGTATATTTCTGAAGGATAAGGGTGTGAGACATGATATGCCATCTAGTATTGAAGGATTGTCATAGCAAAAGACCGATGGGATGACTAACAGGGTATTAGGGTTTCAGTACACATAATATATCAATTTCTCTTGCAAGGAATACAAAATGGGGTATAAACTTTTTGCAATGATTTTCTGCAGATAATAATTATCCTCTTCTTTCTTTCCCTTCTTTGAATACCAAAGTGATTTTGGAACACGCACTGACAAGTGACCCAGAAGTTTGTTCCTAAGTTGCATAAGCTAATCTCATAATATTGATTGGAGTTTAGGTGAAGACATGAATAAATCCATTAACAGCTTAGATTTTGCGATGGGCAACAGGTTTTGTGCAGGATCTTTTATAACTTCTATTAAACCAGACTGATCATAGGAGTAGCTCTTGATTCGGCAAAAAATTACATGGAATTGGCAGAAACAGTAGTTTGGTTCCGCAATGCATTCTGATAGCATGAAGGGTTTTACATGTTTTTCACAACAGTACCTTCAGAAATTGCAAATTAAACCCCAAGCATATAAATCGGAAAGATGAAAAATGTCTCCTGATATCAGGAAAGGTTTTACATATTTTTCCCAACCATAACTCAAGGAATTTCACTTTAAGATGGTTATAAAAGAAATGAATACAGTCTATACAAACTGAATAATTATCACATTTTCCCCGGAATTAAGTTGGCCTAATCAATGGATACAAAATCGATACCCGTCCGCTCAAAATAACTTCTAACCATAAGACGGAGATAGGCCCATGGCCCACGGCCCATGACACCAGTTTTGAGGAGCAGCCTACTGAACAAGAAATAATCTTTCTGTCAATTTTAAAGTCCTACTATGGCTTGTTTCTTGTCTTAGCCTTATGAGTTGTAAGAATGAGGAACCAACGAAGAAATGGAGAATTGATGCAGAGGATCAGAACATACACGTAAGCCTCTCATACTATGCAAGGCAACCAACTCTCGTCTCAAGACCTCACCTACCTAACCTTCAGATCAATGTTCCCAAATTAATTTTCAGTTTCAGGTTGCTTTATCTTTGTGTCTGAGTAACCTAATTTCTTTCCTCTACTAGCCTTTAATGTTGTTAACACATTCTCTTCTCGTCTAGCTTGGCTATCTTCTCAGAGTGAGGGGTGTTCACGCCTTCCGGTATTGTACTGTACTACTGTTTTTTTTTCTTAATTTTGTTTATGAAAGTCATCCTATCTTTCTAAAAAAGTGTGCTCTGAATCTTTAATTTTGGTGGTGGTGGTGGTGGGAAGGAGAAAGAGGGGGGAGATGGGTTTTCATACACAACATATATAATTAGAAATAAAGATAAAACAAATATCAAATCAACAGTTCTCACCCATCTTGTGCAAAACTTTCATCTATAGGCTCAATATCAGAGCATTTAGGTTGTCCACCACTAATATAGAGAGGATCACCTGTTACGTGGCAAATTGAAACTGTCATCCGGTGATTAATATATAATTCGAGCAAAAATTTGCACTTCAAAGCTAAAAAATTTCAATCATCCAATTAAGAAAAATCATGCACATTACCCAAAACACCAAGACAGAAGGTATTTAGAATATGCTGAGATATTGCTACAGAAATCTGTGATATTGGAATATTGCAATTAAGAGAAACTTAAAAATCTACTTATAAAATACGTAAAAGCCTCACAAGGGAAAACACTCAAGTGAAACTCATCTCTCCCCATTCCTTGGTAGCTACGGGGACGGAAGACAGTGGAGACAGAGGTTCACGAAAAACACGGCAAGATATCTGCATCCTTTGAAAGAATTTGAATGACCTACTTTTTGATCTTTGAGAGGCCCAAAGTTAGTTTTTCAGAAGTGAAGGATTTCATCATATTTAAATCTGAGTCTTTGCTGCAACACGGAGTGAGGTGATTGATAGCTTGCCCACCAAGTGTACAATTTGTTTCAATTACTTTCAGTAATGTTACAAAATGGAAGCAAATAATTCTTTAACCAATAAAGCCAAAGTAAAAAAAAGGGTCATCACGACAAGACCACAAGCACCAAAATGTAGACTGTAGTTCTTATAGTTGCAAACCTGAATTCAATTTTTGTACAGAAAAAAGGATCATTTATTAACTGCATTTTTAACATCAAGTTGATGTAAAGTTTACGTATTTTTGTATTTCCCCTTTCAGTAACAAATCTTTGTCGAATTCACTAACATACCATTGGAGGCCTCTTTCCATGAGCAAAATGTTCTTATTTGGAAATAGTAGTGAAGTACAAAAAATCAATTTTCGTAAGGCCACTAACTTGTCTTGTAGTCCTGTCCGCGCTAGGTATCAGGAGGGAAAGACTAGAGAACAATTTAAGTTTCAGCGTTATATTACACTAAGTTTTCTTGACTTTTATCAACATAACCTTGTTAGTCCAAGATTTCACCAGTGAACCAAACAATAGCCCGCAGAAATAAAAATTTTGCATCCACCAAACTACAAATACCAAAAATAATTCAACCCTTTAAAGTTTTACCGATCAGGGGATGCCCAATGAAAGAAAGATGAATACGGATTTGGTGTGGACGTCCTGACTGAATCTCAACCTGCAAGCAATAAGGGAGTAGGAAAGATTAACAACAGATTAACACGGAGGAGAAAAAGAAGAAGAAATTCACAATTTTATTGTCTCCATGTTCCACATATGCACCTTGTCAGCCTTAAATACACAGGTGAAATGCCTAATGGTGATTTTTATGGTTTAAATTCAGGTTGGAATTAAGGCTTTTGAACATTAATTCATACTTTTGACCAATGTGGAAAAAATGTCCATTCATTAATGTTGGGGCAAAGGAAGCAAGCAAACATAGAGATCCAATGAAAGCCAACAAAACAATCACATACAAACACAATATTTACATGGTTCACCCAAAATTGGGCTATGTCCATGGATGAGAAAGAGATTATACTATGATTCGTAGAAAAATTACAATAGAGTACCAATACAGCCACTACGAGCCTAATTCCTCATTATCAATGACCTCCGGTATTTTCCTACACTATCAATCGGTACTATCTCTACACATCATCTCCTACATCTCTATCAATCTCATAAGCTTCAACCCAAAACCTAAGTATCTATTTATAGAGTTAAACCCCAATTTCTTGTTGGACAAGGATTACATGTAAACTCCAATCCTTTGTTGAATGAGGATTACAACTCTTTGGAGAATAAGACTTCTCTCTAACAAGAAATTATCATATGCAATAGAACTCTAAAATAGAATCCTAATTAGAATAGGAATTCAAGGCACAATTTCCAACAATCTCCATCTTGACTTAAATGCCTTCCAGCCAATCATCGCTTTCCATGACATTCATAAAAAAAAAATCCATTGCAGCTCCAATCTTGAAGCTTTTTACAAAATTACTTGACGTTGCTCGATCTGTCTTCTGGGGCTACCTTGACTACTCGAGCTCCATGCCATGTAACCATCACGATTTTCGGATAACTGTGACCAACAAAGCCGATTGACTCCACCTGCAACTAAAACCGTTACAGTACCGGTTGAGACTCCTTGTGCTTTTCGATCTCCTTCACCTTCAGCTCTGATACCAATTTGTTGGGGCAGCGGAACAATCACACAAATACTATATTTACATGGTTCACCCGAAATCGGGCTACGTCCATGGATGAGAAAGATATTTCATTATGATTCGTAGAGAAATTACAAAAGAGTACCAGTACAACCACTACGAACCTAATTCCTCGATATCAATGACCTCCGGTATTTTCCTACTCTATCAACCGGTAAATCTATCTCTACACATCATTTATCTCTATCAATCTCGCAAGTTTCAACACAAAACCTATGTATCTATTTATAGAGTTAAACCCCAATTCCTTATTGGACAAGGATTACATGTAAACCCTAATTCCTTGTTGAATGAGGATTACAACTCCTTGGAGAATAAAACTTCTCTCGAACAAGAAATTACCTTATACAATACAACTCTAAAATAGAATCCTAATTAGAATAGGATTCAAGGCTCAATTTCCAACACTTATTATAGAGATAGAATATATATATATATTTATAAGGAGAGGTGAAATTCATAATAAAAAGGAAAGTCCTGAAGCTGATTGCAATCCACTGAAAATTACTGTTGAAAAATGATGGCCAATATACAAATTACTTATAAGCTAGCACCGAGTATAGAGCTATTCATGTGGACGGGTGTGCAGAGGGTAAGTGTGCAAACTTGGATCTACCAAGGCAAACCGAACATGTAAATAAGATGGTAGATTTAGCAATGATGTTTAGAGCATTTTACATTATATATGGAATTTGAAGATCAATTTTTACCTTGTGCATATACCCTTAAATTCCAAATGTTTCATGTAGCTGAAAGCCAAAATAACAGAAGACTTCTAAGGTGTGCAACTCAGAAAGGCTGAACACTATATTTTATACAACAGTGTCATGTCTAATTTCAAGCTTAATAGTTTAATACATCAGATAAAATTATACTCTTCAGCTTTAATGTGGTTTTTGTTGTTGTATCAGGTGGCAACTTAACACATGTTAGGTAAGATATGAAAATTACGAATAAATAAGGTCGTATATAATAAAACAATAAAACTGGGAAGGCCTATTGATAGTGAAACCCAGAGAGTATAACGAAAACTTGGGGAGACAAAGTATCAAAGAGAATAAACAAAATATTAAACAGAGTGAAAGGAAAATAAACTCATATGCTTTTAATTATAATATTGATAACTTCTATTCGAAAGTCAATACGATAATGGTACGTGTAAGAGAATTCCCGTAAAAATTTTAGTTTAGTGCTTATGAATTTATTTCATAATGTTCTGTTTGCCATAGAAATCCCTCTAATTTCGGTGTCCATTGGACAAATAATGCACTTTCAACCTTCGCATATACCCCACAACTTTGTGATTTTGGCATAATCCAACACCATTCCTGATTCATGAATCCAACCATAAATGGTCATCATGCAAGTTTCTCACATTGGGAGCACTGCTCCAATAATAAAAATTAAGGACTACGAAAAACTCAAAATTGGGTGTGATAGGATAGTATAGAACACATTTTTAGCCCGTCTGTCCACAGAGCCGCATAAGCACCAAAAGATTATAAAATCTGTTATGCCAAACATACCAAATCAACACAAAATCATGCAGGAAAATAAGCACGCCACACCTAGAACACAAAGTTTTACGAGGTTCAACAAAAGTCGTGTCTACGTCATCAGGTATACATAATTGTTTTCCCACGATTGGGTGTGATAGGATAGTATAAAAAATATTTTTAGCCCCTGTCTGTCCACCGAGCCGCATAAGCACCAAAAGATTATAAAATATGTTATGCCAAACATACCAAATCAACACGAAATCATGCAGGGATATAAGCACGCCACACCTAGAACACAAAGTTGTACGAGGTACAACAAAAGTCGTGTCTACGTCATCGAGTATAGATAACTGTTTTCCCACGATTTGAATAGTCATGAAATAAATGGTTCAGTCAATTAATTGATACACATTATAATTAGCACACACAATCTACCATGTAAGATTTTCAAGTCACAAATTTAAAAAATCTTCTGAATTAAAAAGGTCGGCTTACAGTTTACGTTGGTCTTCCAACACAAAGATTTTCAATAAATCAAATGGGGGAGTTATTGTAATGATATAACTACCTAATTCACAATGGTACATATCCATTCAATTTTGTGACTCCCACTCAAATTTGAAATCAAGCCAACTTTGATAACACAAGTGTTATCCATTAGCTAACGTAATAGAAGGAGATTGACTGGTAACAGTCCACTGCACCACGCACAATCTAATTTTCTGCTTTGGGCCCAACTGCACATTTTTTTTTACTTGGGTTTACCCTCCAAAGGCCTCACACAAATTGGGACCCAACGTCCTCGCTGGTGCGATCCGCATGAGTTTGTGTACTCTCCTCACACTTCCGACTGGCTTTGGCTCAACCTTTCGGGGGTGAAGCCCATGAACAAAACTTTACAATCTAGACCCAAAGCGGAAAATATCTTACACTGCGGTGAAGCGGGCTATTACAGATGATATCGTAGCCGGAACCCAGCGGAAAATGTGAGGAGCATGCACAAGCCGATGCGGGGCCACGTCGACGAGTATACTGGGTTCCAAGAGTGGTTAATTGTGTCGTCCCACATTGCCTGGTATTGTCTCCAAATGATATGAGTTCTTTAACCGAAGAACAAAACCGTGCCGGATAGGTCCAAAGCAAACAATATTATAGTGTCTAGTTGAATAGACTATCATAGATGGTATCAGAGCCGGAGTTCAGCCGAAAGTATGAGGAGTGTGCAAAAGCCCATGTGGGTCACGCCTGCAGGTTATGGGTCCAGGAGGGGGTGATTGGGACATCCCACATTGCCTGAGTATTGTTTTCAATGGGTATGAGGCCTTTCGTAGGTGAAGTCCAAGAACATAATTGTGCAGATTGGGCCCAAAGCTGACAATATTGTACCGTACAATGGAGTGGAGTGTTACATGACTCTAGTCATTTAGTACAATTTTGTTGAGTTCCTGAGGAATTCAACAAATCCATGCGTTACGCAGTATGATATTGCAAATTATTTCTTTGATAAGTGATCCTCTTGCCAATGATCACCATAGGGTGCAACTTAATTAAGTCCTGACGAGTTGTCACTTAATCAAATGGATCAGGACAGCAGGTTTTTTAGATAGAAGATCCTATCAGATCTTAGACTTCTGTTAGTTTTCTGACATCTGCCTGCCCTCACTCTGTTCGAAGTCAACCCATAATATTCAACTGCAGAAAACTTAAAGACACCTAAAAGGAAGATGCAGTGTATTAATCACTTCTGCCATAACTATTAGCTTTCAAGGAGACAAGTCATAAGATCGAACAAGTGTTTGTCTGACCCTAGATGAACCATACCTATTGTTTACATCAATTATTACCACTAGTAACAATCGACATTCAAGTAACAAGATAAAGGTTTCTCATGATCAGGAAGAGGTAAATAACATGTATATATTGTAGACCTAAAAAATGTTGTTCCATTTCGACTCGTATATTACCTCAGGGACCTATTATACAAATTATCACCTAGCTGGTTCAAAGTAACAAGAAAGAATATTATACACAGAACAACATAAGGTTAAATGTTGGAAACTCTAACTGCTATCGTAATTAGAGTCCGTTCCTCCGATGGTTTTTCAAGAGAACTGTACAGCCTTTAAATCTTCACCCATCTATATCCTCAGCAAGAACATCAAATGAGTAGTATCTAAAATACCTGGACCAGTGTGCAATTCTCTTGTTCCTTTCTCTCAAGAACATAAACTTTGCTCAAAGCTGCTTTCCCTACACAAACAAAAAAAACAGTTGAGGGAAGACTAGGGCAGTAAAAAGAAATTGAAGACCATTTTCTTGATATTAAAGAGATTAGAACTCAGAATTCTGACAAAGCAAATAGGATACTTCACTTGCAAATGTCAGTGTAACTGTCCAAAACAATAAATAATGCGTGATGATAAACTAAAGAAACCTGAAGTAGAAGCAACATATAGCCCTTTCGCTACCCCAGGATACTGCAACACTCCAATTGGCTGCTTGATGACAACCTAGGTTACAAAATCATTTCCGAGCAGTAAATTTTAATACTACAACATGAATAGCAAAATAAAGACCAAGGATCTTAAGCATTTGAGAAGCTTAAGGAAATGAAATGTTACTTCACAATAATAAGAGAAAGTGACAGCAAAATAGTATGAGTCGTGTGCAACAAAAGACCAACTCCATTAGTACAGAGTGCAGCGAGTAATTGGTTTACTCAAATCACATGAAGAACATACAAGCTAAGGCAATTTAGGATGAGGCTGTGCAAAAGAAGATATGATGACCAATATCTCAAGAAGTAAAGATTCACAGATGAAGTCAAAAAGCAGATTAGGAAGTGTGTAAAATATTCCACTCGTCATTGGGTTCACCTTTGAGTTTAGTTGAATTTATGTTCACATGGCATGGAACATATTTTCTTTTTCTTTGACACAAGCAGCTTATTCACTTCATAGACCCGATAGCCAATCTAAGATTATTAAAGTTGAAAAGCATATTAGAAATTAAGTTTTAAGTTCCGTATGGCCGGACTCAACTTTGAGTTGAGTTGAATTCTCATTCACAAGGCACGAAACACAATTTTCAATCCTTTTATGCTTAAATTGAAAATCAATTTGATGCCAAAATTACTTGCTCTCAAAACCACATTGACTTCAATATAAACTTCATATCTTTCAGCAATTCCTAAAGTCGAGAGGTATCTTTCAACACACACCCTGCATGGATACTCCTCAACAAAATGGAGTTGTTGAAGGGGGAAAAAGGCACACCCTTGAAATTCCTCATGTCTTAATGATTCAAATGCATGTTGCAAAACATTGTTGACTGATGCACCTCTTGCAGCAACATATCTTTCAAATCAAATGCCCTTTGGGGTCCTTAAGGAAAAATAAACTTTGTTACCCACTCATTACTCTAAAAGCTTAAACTATTAGAGAGGGTGTAACTCAAATATTTATATCTTTTTTTTTTTTTTGCAAGTACGAATAATATAAAAAACACTCAAAAGGGGAGTACGTTCCAAGGAACAAAAGGGGTTACCCTAAGCATCAAGCGAACCCAAGAAGTCAATCATTTCATCTATAGATTTGCAATATCCACCCTCCACCCAATAGAAAAGAGAGGAATTAAAAGAATCCTTCATAGAACCTATCAGAGACTCGATCCCCTCGAAGCATCGTCTATTACGCCCCAACCAAATACACCACCAGAGACAATTGGGTGGGTGGGTGGGTGGGTGGGTGTTGGGGGGGGGGGGGGGGGGGGGCTCCAAAAAGGACGAACGCGAGGCCCCACACGGCAACCTCTCATGGCATCCAGAGCATCTCGTACCGAAGCCTGCATAACCCATATGATGAAAAAAATGCCAAAAAGCATACACCAACAATTGTAAACAACCGGACAACGCAAAATGAGGTGATCAGGAAATTCCCAATCACACTTGCACAAGAAGCACTGGTTAACCAAAACAAGATTCCGACGCCGAAGATTGTCCAATGTAAGGATTTGGCCCCATCCAGCCGTCCAGATGAAAACAGTAACCTTTGGAAAGGCCCCAGAACGCCTTCCAAGGACGGGTCGAAAGACATCTGAAAAATGACGAAACCTCAAACCTCCTATGAGAAGGTGTCCACACCAAGAGATACGAACCGTTGCCCTGAACATACTGACTACAAAGGAGCTCAAGCAGCCCATATACCTCCTGAAGCTCCCAGTCCTGGAAGCACCTCACGAACTGAAGATCCCTAACGAGCCGACCGGTATCAAGCCGATAACAGTCGGCTACACAAGCATGTTGTACATGTGAGTTTTCCCGGCCCATATAAAAAGCCTATCCCGACCAGATCAATCCTTGAGAGGCCCGAGATGAAGACCCATCACGGAGCCCACACTGCAACCCGACCGGCTCGTCTGTTCTGTGGCCCTCCCCAAGACCCGACCACCAGGCCCATTCTATGGCCCAACCCGAAGAGCACTCTAGAAGAAACTTGAAGATTCTAGAAGAGGTTTGCAACTCAAGACAATGACGTAGTATAGAGACAAAATAGCTGACGTGTAAAGTAATGATAATATTCCAAAGTAGAAAATGTTGCCCTAATGGGCCAAAGACCCAGAGGGCAAATGTATATAATCCAATGAAGAGTAATGAGAACCTATCTTTTTGTGTTGTGCAAATATCGTATCTACACAATGGCGCCGTCTGTGGAAACCTAAGTCATTTTCGCCGACCAACTTCCTACCTCAAAAGCTGAGCAAAATCCAAATACCACCACAAGATCTTCATAATCATCTTCTCCGTCCGAACCTGACCATGCCGGTGACCAGATCCCAGTCAGTGGTACAGATCCCCGGCGACAGACAACCAAGTGCCTCACCAACGATCGAGCACCTCTTGCAGCAGCTCGTCGAGGCGAAGAGACGAAACCAGGCCGCCGAAGCGAGAAGCCTGGCAGCGGAAAAAAGGAGCGAGGAGCTCTTGGCGAGATTGAATCAGACAACTATCCCTCCGGCAGTTCCCGATCAATCGCAGATCCAAGAGCAAGCCGAACCACAAGAGGAGCACGATGAAACCTCTTACCGACCAGGCGAGACCCCGGCCGCAGGCAAAGTTCCCGACACCGGCGAACCTCTGACGTCGCAGAAACTTCAAGAGATGATGGCGGAGTTCCAAAAGAAGGTCATGAAGGATCTGAGGACCCGATCTACCGATGGCCAGGCCCTCCAGGCCTCTACCGACTCGGTTCAGTCACCGTTCACTTTAGAAATCACCCGGGAACCCTTCCCTAAGAAGTTCGTCATGCCCAGATTCACTCCTTACGACGGAACGAAGGATCCCGGGAGCACATTTACCATATCCACCAAAAAATGACCATGTATGCCGAGAACGAGGCCTTGCTGTGCAAAGTATTCTCGACCAGTCTCGTCGACGCGCCACTCCTCTAGTTCAGGAAGTAGCCGCCGAGATCCATTGGCAGCTGGCAGCAACTGTCCAACCTCTTCGTGGCCCAGTACTTCGAGAACAAGAGGCAAAAGAAGACCATCTCGAGCCTCTTTACCATGACTCAGGAAAAAGGCGAGTCCCTCAAGAGTTTCCTATCCAGGTTCAACGTCGAGTCGTCTTCCATCGACAACTGCGACCAGTACTCAGCCGTGGAAGCCTTCAGGATGGCATTGATTCCGGGGACCAAGTTCCACCAGTCACTTGAGAAACGACCACCCTCGGGAATCGGGGAACTCAATTCTAGAGCTCAGGGTCATCTAAGGATCGAAGAGGAGGAGGCAACCCGACAGAAGAGAGGGGCATTGATCAATGTGGAAATCAAGTCGAAGGACAGGGCTTCGGATATATCCCGACAGACGATTAATCGCAAACGCTCAAATCCCCCGATCCCCGCTTCAACTCAGTTTCCTCCACAGCCCGAGAGGCGTGCCAGATTCGAAGAGAAGATCACCCCGTTAAAAGTGACCCTTGCCAAGCTCTTCCAAGAAAACAAAGCCAGAGGAATCTTCTAGACTCCTCCCCCAATCAGGCAACCCCTTGACCAGAGAGATAGGTCAAAGCACTGTGCCCTCCATAGTGATTTCGGCCATACGACAAATGATTGCAGGAACCTGAAACGCCAGGTCGAGGCAATGATAGCCCGAGGAGAGCTGAAAGACTATGTTCAGAGGGATGGTCCAAGAGCCAATCAACCAGCACAAAATAACCAACGGAATCAAGCCCCAGCGCACCCGGTCAGAATCATCAATATGATCCACGGAGGTCTCGACCCACGAAGCGGCGAAGGATCGAGACGCTCACAAATGAGAAGAGCACATCAGGTCAGCAGGATAGCCGGGATAAACAAAGTCCACCACCGAACGGGGCAGTCTCAGATACTATTTTCCCATGATGACCTCCGAGACATCCAGGTCCCACACGACGACCCACTAATCATCACTCTGATGGTCTCGGGATGTCTCGTTAGAAGGGTCATGGTTGACCCCGGAAGCAGTGCCAATATCATGACCAAGTGGGCTTTTGATAAACTAGAGATCGACCCGAGGGACATTGTAACTTCCCGAAATCCAATCGCCGGGTTCGATGGAAAGCAAGTCGAACCCCTCGGGGAGATCAAGCTACCCGTGTCGGCATCCCAGAGAACTTTGTCCGAGACCTTTGTGGTGGTGGACGTGAAGCCCTCATACAATCTGCTTATGGGAAGAGGATGGATACACAGGATGCAAGGCGTACCATCAACCCTCCACCAAATGATGAGGTGCGTCGGGCCAAATGGTTACGACATAATTGATATCAAAGGGGATCAAGTAGCGGCCAAGCAATGCTACGCCATCACTATCAAAGGAATGAAGGATAAGCCCGATCGAAAGAGGTCCCGAGAAGATAATCAGGATCTGGACCCACAACCCAAATAACAACTACAGAATGGGGAGTCGGGTCCCCCGATCGTGGCAAAACCTCTGCAGCCAATATCTGTAATACCCGACCAACCCGACAAGGTCACCTACGCAGGTACAAGTCTCACCACTAGTGAATTAAATGAACTAACAACATTCTTACAGGATAATCATGATGTCTTCGCATGGGAACATACTGATATGCCTGGCATCGACCCCTCCATAGCCCGACACACCTTACATGTTGACCCAAATATAAGAGTTGTCCGACATAAACAAAGGCGAATGGGGGGCAAAGGAACCAGATCATAGCCGACGAGGTGTCAAAGTTACTGGAAGCCGGGTTCATCAGGGAAGTTCAGTATCCCGAGTGGTTAGCCAACGTGGTGGTTGTGCAGAAAAAGAACGGGAAGTGGCGAGTCTGCGTCGACTTCACCGACCTAAACAAAGCCTGCCCAGAAGATAGCTTCCCCCTACCCAAAATAGACCAAATGGTCGACGCTACCGATGGCTACGAAAGACTCACTTTCCTTGATGCCTACTCGGGATACAACCAAATCCCAATGGACCCGACCAATGAGGAAAAGACCTCCTTCATTACCGAGACAAGTACTTATTGCTTTAAAGTTATGCCTTTCGAACTAAAAAATGCAGGAGCCACATTTCAGAGACTGGTGAACAGAATCTTTAAAGGAATGATGGGCAGAGTGGTCGAGGCCTACATTGATGATACAGTGGTCAAAAGCAGAAAGAAAACCGATCACTTGGGGCATCTCCGAAAAGTATTCGACACCCTGAGGAAACATAGGATGAAACTCAATCCGGCCAAATGCTCCTTCGGGGTGTCTTCGGGTCAGTTCCTCAGGCACATTGTCAACCGATCAGGCATACAGGCCAGCCCGACCCAAGTGAAGGCTCTACTCGAAACAAAAGAGCAAACTACTCACAAAGATGTTCAGATTCTGACCGGAAGAGTTGTAGCCTTAAGTAGATTCATCGCAAGACTGACCGACCGGTGCCGACCCATCTTCCAGGCGATCAAAGCAAAAAAGGGAGAAGTGTGGGGGCCCGAACAAACTAAAGCCCTATCCCGATTGAAAGAGTACATGCTCAAGCCTCCCATTCTTCTGACACCCGAGCCCGACGATGTCCTACCATTGTATCTGGCAGGATCATCAGTGTCAACTAGTGTTGTACTCATCAGAGAGGACGGGAACCTCCAGATGCCCATTTTCTATACAAGTAAGGCATTAGCCGATCCCAAGACCCGGTACAGCAAACAAGAAAAATTGGTTTTGTCCCTGATCAACGCCAAACGACGTCTCAGACACTACTTTGAAGCTCACCAGATCATCGTCCCCACTACAACTCCGATTCGTATACTTATGGCAAAGCCCGATCTCTCCGGTAGGATCTCCAAATAGGCCATTGAGCTAGGGATTTATGATATAACCTACATTCCTAGAATCTCGATCAAAGGACAGGCCGTGGCCGATTTTCTATTAGAGGGAGAGACCGACGAAACAGAGCAACCCGTTGAATTAGAAACATGGAAATTATTCGTGGACGGTTTGGTGAGTGCCAATGGAACAGGCGTCGGGATAGAGATTCATACTCCCGACGGAACCAAGTTACAGGCTTCTATGCAATTGCAGTTCTCAGCCACTAACAACGAGACAATCGTATCGGGCCTGAGATTGGCCAAAAGCCTACAAATACAATCCCTATCTGTATACAGTGACTCCCAGCTAATAATCAAGCAAATAACCGGCGAATACGAAACCAGAGACCCCAAAATGGAATCTTACAGAGCGTTGGTGCTCAAGGAATCCGAAGGTTTTCAAAAATTAACATTCAGTCAAATCCCTCGAGAAGAGAACACCTCTGCCGACCACCTAGCTAATCAGGCGTCTGCAGCTGGTGAAGATATGGCCTGAGTAGTACTGACTGACTTCATCACTATACCGAGCATTCGAGAACCCGACGAACAGATATGTCTAGTTCCCCGTGAGCCGAGCTAGATGGACCCCATAATCGACTATCTCAGTGTCAGGACACTACCTACTGATAAGGCAGAGGCAAGGAAAATTAGAATGAAGTCAGCCAGATACTCGATCATCCAGGGACAACTCTATAGAAGATCTTTCTCGGGTCCAT
The DNA here is from genome assembly GCA_963922005.1 of Cornus suecica. NCBI lineage: Eukaryota > Viridiplantae > Streptophyta > Magnoliopsida > Cornales > Cornaceae > Cornus > Cornus suecica. The sequence goes on from OY998243.1 coordinate 44,273,976, forward strand.
ATGTGAGGTGCGTCACTCCCTCCGAGTCAAAGACAGTGATGCAAGAGGTACACGCTGGAGCTTGTGGAAATCACTCGGGTGCCCGATCTCTCACCCATAAAATCTTATCCCAGGGTTACTTTTGGCCCTACCTGTCCCGGGATACCGAGGAATATGTACGGAAATGCAATGCCTATCAGATGCATGGTGACGTTATACTCCAACCACCGGAATTCTTGAACCCGACAATCATTCCACATCCTTTTGCCCGATGGGGAATGGATATAGTCGGACCACTCCCAAAAGCCATCAGGTCAACAACCCATGTGCTCCTGGCCACCGATTATTTCACCAAATGGGTTGAAGTCGAGGCCTACCCTTCTATAAAAGGCAGCCACGTGGTTAAGTTCATATGGAATCACATCATCTGCAGGTTCGGGGTACCTCGAACCATCATGATGGACAACGACACTAATTTGGACTGTGAACCAGTCAGGTCTTTCCTGGCCGAGCATGGAATCAATTAGAATACCTCCTCGGTAGGGTACCCTCAGGCTAATGGACAAGCAGAAAGAACCAATCGATCCATCTTCAACACCCTGGCAAAGAAACTTGAAAAGGCCAAAGGAGCATGGTTAGACAAGTTGCCAGAGGTACTATGGTCATATAGAACAACGCCCCGACAACCAACCGGTGAAACACCCTTCGCTATGGCATACGGGGCAGAGGCCGTAATCCCGACGGAGTACACAGTCCCGACACTAAGGTGATTGGCCTGGGAAGAGAAATCAAATAATCAATGCTTGGCTCACGAGCTCGACCTAGTGGAAGAGAAGAGAGAAATTGCCAGGATAAGACTGGCAGCGTACCAACAACGGGTCAGGAATCACTTCAACAAAAAGAGTAAGAAGAAGGGGATTCCAAGTCGGGGAAATGGTCCTTAGACGAAATATTGGACACGTAGGCAAGCTCCAAGAGCTATGGGAAGGACCCTACACCATCACAGAAGTGGTGGGACACGGGGCCTATAGATTACTCAGGAACTCTGATAACAGAAGGGAGCCCAACACACAGAATGCATCCCGACTTAAGAGATATTATCCCTATAAATACTTTGTTTGGGCTACTATAAAGGAAGGCCACTAGAGCCCAAAAAGATTACAATGAAAGTTCCATTTTTTCCCGATCATCTCTATGATTATATCTACCCAACGGGTTTTTACAAATATCAGTTTAAAAACCTAAGTGTTTCACCCTCTCCATGGGCTCAAAGTGCCCGAGAGATCATCACAGACCCACCAGTGGTCGGGTTTTTACAAATATCAATTTAAAAACCTAAGTGTTGCATCCTCTCCATGGGCCCAAAGTGCCCGAGAGATCATCACAGACCCACGAGTGGTCAGGTTTTACAAGTATCAATTCCAAAATTGTTATTATTGTTATTATTGCCGATTCATAATTCAAAATCTCGATTGTTATTTCCTTATCAAAAGAATAAATAATGAATAAACAAACTTATATTGAAAAAGCCCCAGTGGCCAAGGCTGATAAAATGATGTGTTACAAAATCATTACAAATACAAAGAAAAGGAAAAAGCAAGAAAAGGGGCAAAAAGCCAGAGGAAGATCCCTATGTCAAAGTCTTCTTCCCGTGATGGGTCTTAGCCTCGGGAATGTCATCACCTTCGTCCTGAACCACCCCGGGAGGATCTAGATTCCCGCCTGAGCCTTTAGCCCCGAGGGACTGTCCCCCTGTAACCTCAGGCTCATCCAGACTAGAACGAGAAGGCGCGGAGGGTAGGGGATCCTGAAGGAATTCGCCAAAAATAAGATCTTCGGCCTCGGGCTCCGGATCATCATATGGAGGCCCCACTCCTATGCTGAGATCAAGATCCTCAATAGTTGGGATCTCCCTTTCCTCCTCAGGCTTTTGAAGCTCCGTGATACATTCCCGCCAACCCTGCTCGTAACGGTACTTGCAGGTCAGCTCGAAGTGGGAGATCATCTGGTTACCACCCTTGTGGCACATCTCCACCCGAGATCTCTCCACACCAAGGGCGTTCTCGACCTCAACCTTCTCCCCAAGCAACTGCAGCCCCGAAGTCTTTAACTTCTCAACTTCTTCAGTCAGGGACTGCACTTGGAGAGTCAAGACTTCCCGGGCCTGGGCTTCCCGATCAGCTCTCTGCTCAGCCTCCCGGGCCTTGCTCTCGAGTTCTAAGATCTTTGCCTTAGCACCAACGAGCTCTTCCTCAGCTGAAACAGCCCTATAAGTCAGGGATTGAATCTTGGCCTCAGCCTTCTTGGACTGCTCGATAGCCTTGGCACACCCAGCTTTATGGACCTGGACGTCCCGAGTCAAGGCATTTATGACCCGGGCATCATCCTCAAGCTTGCAATTGTATGCCTGAGTAGCATGGAGTATCTGAAAGAAGAGAGTGTTAGCACAGAAGAAACGAAGCAAAATAAGAAGCTAAATAAAAAGCAAAGTATAAGAAAAAATGAAATTACCCTCATCGCAAGCTCGGGCCCATTTAAAGCTAAGCTCATCCTATCCTATCGGCCCATGGCCAACCTATCGGCCGGGGTCCAGACTCCCAGGGCCATCTCCCTCAAGGCTTCCGGGTTCCCAATCGTCTAATCCCCCACAGATAGATACGGGATGCCCTTCCGAGTGTCCAACTTGAACCGAGGCCCATGAGGAGTCTCTTTCCCACTTTCAGCAGAGCGTTCGATCTCCCTGTGGTCTTGTCTACTCACCAGAGGTGTGATAGCAGTGCGCAGCCTAGTAGGTCGGGATAAACCCTGACCCTCTTCGTCAGAGCCTGACTCCAACGTCGAGGCAGGAACCTCTAAGGCCATACCGAGACTAGGGGGCCTGACTGAATGTTGGGCTTGAGACGAATTTTGGTTCAAACCTCCAGAGCTCGGGATCATAGCGTGATCATCCCCGACCGGTGCAGTCGTTTGCGGGGTATGAGAAAGCGGAGGTGGAGGAGCAATCGGAGGATCCTCTGCCGGAGGAGGAGGAGGCGGGGGCGTGGCAGCTCGGCCCTCAGTCATTCCCGCCGATGAACTGACTATAGGGTTCTCGGAGACTTGAGAGACATCAACCCCACAAATGAAGGATGTGGAGCCGATGACAACCTTCTTAGCCTTCTTGATTGAAAGCTTGGGCATGCTGATCGCTTTCCTTTTCTGCTGGCCCCCCGACATAGTTCCCTTGAGTTTTCGGGTTGTTGATGAATTGGACTTCAATTTCTTCGAGACGTAGTCGCAGCAGAACCCGAGGCGATCGTCGACGCGGATGCTCCAGATGCAAGCTCCTGCAATATAGATCCGGTCAGGCAAATCTGGATATCCCTTAAATCCTAACTCCATATTCTGGCCTGCAACAGTTCAAATCGGGATCTTATATACCCGACCTCCCTTTTTTCCTGAGGAGCCTGAAGGAAACCCATCACTAGCATACCCAACTTATCATTACACAGATCGCAATGGCATGAAGCTCGGGTATGAAAACTCTTAAACTCGGGAAGTCGGGTCGGATGGAAAACATGGCTGACAGGTATGTTTATAGCGTCGGGATGCCTCCACTTCCCACTCACTACAATCATCCTTTCTTTCCATCCCTTGTTGGAGGTCGGGACGTTGTCACATAACTTTCTCTTAACATACGAGGTTAGGTTGTACCGACCCCTATTATCTTTCTGTTCCTGAAGTTTGTACGAGAACAGGAGCTCAGCCAAACCTAAGTCTAGGTTCAATTCTTTGTTGATCAATAAAATCATGGCCAGGATCCTATAAAAATTAGGACCCACTTGAAGGGGGGCTAGACCCAAAGCCGCCAAGGCCAAAAGGAAGAAAGGGTGGATTGGAAATTTTAGTACGGCAAGGTGGAATGAGGAGAGCAATATTTCCCCATCCTTCAACCCCTCACCAATCCTAAAGTCTTTGTCCCGAGGATAATGTCTAACATTTACCCCTTCGGGAACCCCGAGGCTCTTAAGTTGAGCGTCTTTCCTGTACTTAGCCGGGAGTGGGTCAGTACAAAAAATCTCCTTTTCCTCAACATCCTGACCCTGATCATTCTCATCATCACCCTCTACAACTCAACCCCCAGCAGCCTGAGTAACTTCTGGTGGACTAGTCCTAGTAACTCGGGTAATCTCTAGGGATGGGGTGCTTACAGAAGCTTCAGGATCGGTAATTGCCAAGTTGGTATCTGTCAATTGCAGGTCGCTGACCGACCTGGTGTCATCACTCCCCGACATATTTGAAGAAAGGTAGAAAAGTAAGAAGAATGACTTACAAACAGGTGAAGATGATTCCAACGGTCCCCCGAGTGTTTTCTCCGGCAAAAGATTTGCAGAATCCGGTAACCGTACCAACAGACAAGGATTGGAGCGTCCGACCGAGCGCTTCTCAACAAGGCTCAAAACACTCCACACAATGGAATACTCAACCAAGATTGCTGGGATTTGCAGTAATTGATGGGACAAACTTGGAGTTATACGAATTCAAGTTTGCAAATAGGGCTTGAGAAAGTTGCAGTGAGATATTGGAGAAGGCAGCACAGGGAGAAGGTGAAGAAGGCAAAGCAGTCCGAAAAATGGTCTAAGTATGGTGCATACGCCTTATATAGGCGTGATGTTTCAGCTACCCGGGCCAAGGCATCGGACCGACACGACCCGACCCATTTCACGCATATCTAGGCCATCTCAACCACAAATTCAAATTCGTAATTGATTGCGACGGCTGCAGCATTAAATGCAGCTCCGCGTCATTCGGCACGCGTCCCGCTTCCCAACCTCAAGGGCTTTTTGATGGGCCTCGCGATTCTTTCATTTAGTGGGCTTATCAAAAAGCAGACCCATAAACTAAAAGAGGGCCTGTCTACATGTGAGTTTTCCCGGCCCATATAAAAAGCCTATCCCGACAAAATCAATCCTTGAGAGGCCCGAAATGAAGACCCATCACGGAGCCCACACTGCAACCCGACCGGCTCGTCTGTTCTGTGGTCCTCCCCAAGACCCGACCACTAGGCCCATTCTATGGCCCGACCCGAAGAGCACTCTAGAAGAAACTTGAAGATTCTAGAAGAGGTTTGCAACTCAAGACAATGACGTAGTATAGAGACAAAATAGCTGACGTGTAAAGTAATGATAATATTCCAAAGTAGAAAATGTTGCCCTAATGGGACAAAGGCCCAGAGGGCAAATGTATATAATCCAATGAAGAGTAATGAGAACCTATCTTTTTGTGTTGTGCAAATATTGTATCTACACATGCCGATTACGAGCAATACCAAAAAGTTGAGAGAAAGACGAAGCCAAGGTGGCCTTCCCGCACCAAAGATTATACCAGAAACTAACAGAACGACCCTCACCAACACTTAACAGGATCTGAGTAGCAAAAGACTTCGGACCTCTCCGGATGTCCTTCGACACACCCATACCCCTTCGAGCCCTCACAAAGCCCGAGCACCAACCTCCCCTATCCTCCCCATAGCGACAAAGTATCACTCGTCTCCAAAGGCGACCCCTCTTGGTCCTAAAGTGCCGCAACCATTACTAAGAAGAGCTTTGTTGAAAGTCACCAGTCTACTTGCAGATGACGTCAAACAGTCTCCCACCGGACAAGAGGATAAGAGGAACGCTCTCTACTTCCTCCCCATAAGAACTGCCTTTGAAGTCTCTCAATCCTCTGCGCCACACTGCACGGGATCCGGAAAAGAGAAAGGACATATGTTGGAATATTGGAAAGCGTGCTCTTAAAAAAGGTAAGTCTTCCCCATTTTAAAAAGATACTGACGCTTCCACCCAGCAACCGCCTCTCGACCTGGTCCACCATGGAATCCCAACAACACTTCCTCTCTGCCACGTAACCCAGGGGCATCCCCAAGTAGGTAGAGGGAAACTAGTTAACACCACATCCAATCATCGCAGCCAACGAAAAAATGTTCCCCACCTCCCCAACTGGAATCATAGAGCTTTTCCCATAATTGATCTTCAGGCCCGAAACTGCCTGGAAGCAAATCAAAATGCAATGTAAGTGCCGCATCTTATTAAAATCTGTATCACAAAAAACAAGAGTGTCATCAACAAACAAAAGGTGCGAGACATCCACAAACTGAGATGTCGCCTCCCCCACTATAAAGCCACGTAAAGACCCTCCATACCTCGAGTCATCATCCGACTAAAGGCCTCCATCACCACAATAAATAGAAACGGAGATAACGGATCACCCTGACGCAATCCAAGCGAACTCCCAAAGAAACCTGAAGGAGAATCGTTCACCAACATCAAGAAATAAATTGAAGAGATGCAAAACTCCATCCACAGCCGCCACCGCTCTCCAAAGCCTAGTCTCTCCAACATATATAAAAGGAAACTCGAATTCACATGTTCAAAAGTTGTCTCCACCTCAAGCTTCATGAGGACCCCTAAAATCCCACTATGCAATCTAGCATTAACCACTTCACTCACTACAAGTGTCGAAGCCAAAATCTGGTAACCCCCCATAAAAGCATTCTAGGAATCCGAGATAACCCCATACAGAACCCCACTCAATCGAGAAGCAATCACCTTCGCAATCAACATGTAAATGCAACTCACAAAACTGATGGGCCTGAAGTCCTTATAATTATTCGCCTCTCCCTTCTTTGGAACCAGGGAGATTAACGAAGCATTAAGGGACTTCAGAAAGCGACCCTCCGAATGGAAATCATGGAAAAGTACCCATGACCTCATCACGTACCCCAGGCCAGCACTCTAGAAGAAATCTCATAGTAAAGCCATCAGGGCCAGGAGCCTTGTCCCCATTACATACCTTCAAGGCTCTCAAAACTTCCTCATCATAAAACGAAACCTCCAACCGATCACAATCCAACACCGCAATGGAATCAAACTAAAGCCCATTCAAGCAAGGTCTCCATTCCTGGCTCTCCCTAAACAAGCGCTGATAATAATCCAATATCCCGCTGTATATCTCCACCTCATACGACAGCAAATAACCATCAATGGTAATACTCCCAACATGATTAGTCCTCCTGCAGGCATGTGGGCATTGGCAAAACAATGAAAAAACTGTGTTCCGATCACCTTCCTTAAGCCACAAAGCATGAGATTTCTGCCTCCAGGAGATCTCCTGAATCACGATCTTCTCAATATCAGCTATACACTGCTCCCTCCTCAACCTCGTCCCCTCCTTTAAGCCCCCCCCCCCCCCCCCCCCCCCAAGTCCTCTTTATCTATATCCCCTATCTCCGCAACAAGTTTGTTCCTCCTCCACTTTAGATTCCGAAAGTGCTCTTTATTCCATCTGATAAGCATCGACTTCAAGGTGCGCAACAAGCTCTCCTCCGACACCCGAGATGAAACTCAGAGAACCCACATGACCGGGAGAGCCCACCTCTCCGACACCCGAGACTAAAAGTCCGCGGCTCGCAACCACATATTCTCAAATCTGAAAGGAGACTTCCTTAGGACAACAGGAACACTATTGGAAGTAATGCGAGTGGTGATGGTCTGAATAACATCCGAAAATCTCTCCTCCTAATCACCCGACCCAAAAATCTATCAAGACGAGAGAAAGTCGGAGAGGCCCGACAGCTAGACCAGGTGAAAACAGCCCCAACCAAAGGAAGATCATGCAGCGAGTGCCCATCCCCACGGAATGGGCACTCTCACCCCAAACTCCTTCCCGAAGACCTCTCAGAAGGAGCATTAACCACATTGAAATCCCCTCCCACTCCCCACGGAAGCCTCCACACCTCGCCAATCACCCCAAGCTCCTCCCACAACAAAACTCTCTCTATCCTCAATACAACCATAGACACCTGAAAAAACAAAATGAAATCCATCCTCCTCCATCAAGAAAGAGCACGAGATAGAAAATCGCCCCTTCCGGGTGATGGAGAACCGGGCAAGGCCCGTGAGCTTGAAGCCCACATGGTCCACCTTTATTGTTGGAGACGTAGGAAAGAAAGATACCATGGAAATATTTTAGACTTTAGTAGTATTTTATTATCTTAGGGTTATTTTAGTACTTTTACTATTAGTAATTATTTATGATTTTAATTATATTGATTATTAGTTTCATTTAGGGTTTGTGTTACCTATAAAAGACTTTGATGTAACAGACGTCATTAGTTTTTGGAATATTGATTATATCGTCTCTTTGTGAGTTTTTCTTTCTTCTTCTTGTTCTTGCTCTTCTCACCCCAAACTCCATTTCTTCTCTATCTTTCTCTTCTATTTCTTCTCTATCTTTCTCTTCTATTTCTTCTCTATCTCTCTCTTATGTTTCGTCTCTCTCTCTCTCTTCTATTTCTTTCTATTGGTTCTGCATCAATTGGTATCAAAGCAAAAGATCCAAACAACTCTCATCATATTCATTAACCCACAAACCCTAACCCTAAACACCATTCATAAGCTCAAATATAGCCGCAACCCATAAACCGTAACCCCCAACCCCTAACCCTAGCCACCACACACAACCCTAAACCTAGCCGCCACACGTAAATCCAAACCAGCCATAAATCCTTTGTCGTGAATTTGAATGCAGACCCTGAACACTAGCAGACATAAAATCTGCAACCCAAATACCAAACCCAAACCTAAAATCAGCCCCTTTAAACATTATCACAATTGGTAGCAGCCCTACTGTTGATCCGTCACCTCACCTAGCCAATCCGAATCTATCCTTACTGTTGACACTATCCGAATCCCTTCTTTTGATCCCCCTTCAACTCACACCTTTCACTGTTCATCCACAAAAGAAAACCTAACCCTAGTAATCTTTCACTGTTCATCAACAAAAGAAAACCTAACCCTAGTAGCCCTCAAGCAAACAGTAATCTTTCACCTCATATTGACCAATCCAACAACCATAGAAAACCAGAGGTCATGTTACACCTTAAAACCTCTTCGCATCACATACAATCCTTGTTGACGTTGTTGCAGTCATTGCAGCAAATCCAACGCCGATTTAAGCAAGCACCAGAAGGAAACTTCAGAGCCAAACTTTGTTCAATTCATAAGAGGTTGATTCAACTTCAGATTACATATTATGGGTGTTCGCAATTCACAAAGACCAAAGGCAAAGGCAAAGGCATGAGGGTATTAAGGGTGGGCCTGGTATGAGGATGTTGGGCCGGGCCAAAGGCAAGAATATACCCTATCATGGTGTGAGTAATGGTGTGGGTTTGGTTGGAGGTCAGCCAAGACATTATATGGGTCGACCTAAAGGAGACCCAACATCAACAGGTTCGGGTATGGACCCGGGTTTAGATCGGGGTTTGGATAAGGGTTTAGATCCGGGTTTGGATAATGACCCGAATCCGATTTCATATGCTATTGATTGCGATTTGGCAACTTCAAAGGAGTTTTTGCAGCCGATTCAAGAGGCGAGGGGGTCGCCTATGTTGGCGAGGGGGTCTGAGGTGGATGAGGATGGTTTTACCGAGGTATCAAGTCAGTGGCATAAGGTGGTGGCGGGTTGCGATCTTCATTGTCAAGCCGATTTGTGTTTGAAAATCGCCATCCAGGCTTCGTATGGCGAACGTGGAATGAGAAAGGTAAGAGATTGAAGGAGAGGCCTTGTTTTGCTCCGGCCAATTCTGTGGGTGTGGAGGGGAATAGTGTGGTGTTTTCCAGTGGTAGTGGAGGAGTTAATGGGTGTTCTGTGCAGGGGAGGGCTGACATGTCTGCGAAGGTGGGGTATGGTTCGGATGAGGATGGCTTCACTTCTGATTTTTCTTCTTTTGTTGATCCAGATGTGGGGAGTGATTGGGGGCCAGGCATTGGCCCTTGTTCTGATGGTACTGGTTGTAGCGAATTTGGGAATCATGAGAAAGCTTTGGTGTTGAGAGATGATGTTACTGTTGATGATAGTTGTTTAAGTTTGGCTTTGGGTGACAATACGGGTGGTGGTTTGAGGGATGATGATGAAAGGATGAGGAATATGGAGGTGATGGAGAATGTATTACCCGTAGCGGTTGATTGTTCGGGGTACGTTTCCGATAATTAGGCTAAAGAGAACGTGGTAAATTTTGCTAATATATTGGGGGTTAGATTTGGGATTAATCAAGCAAAAAGGGAAGATTTGATTGTGGCATTAGTTGATGATACGGAAGAGGAGCATAGTGGTGAGGAAAGGGCTTTGGTTGTTCATCGATCACCTTCGTATTGGAAGGGTGAAAGAGAATTATGCAATTTGGTGTGCACGGTTAATTATGATGGGCTATGTAGTGGATCGCGGGGTAGTGAAAGGGGAAGAAGGAGGGGTGAGGTGTGTTAAATTGTTTCCTTATATTGTTACGAATCGTATCATGGAATGTCCAGGGTCTTAATTGCCCGGGGAAAAGAAAGATTGTTAGGTTGGCTCTTGGAAAGTGGAACGCACGTGTTTGTTTACAGGAGACAAAGTTGGAGGTTATAAATGATAAGTTAGTCCGAAGTTTGTGGGGTAATCGGTTTGTGGAGTGGTCTTTTTTGCCATCGAGTGGTGCTTCGGGGGGTGTGATTGTGTTATGGGATAGGAGGTGGATCTCGTTACGGGATACGCGTAGTGGTCGCTTCTCGATTTCTTGTGCATTTTCTATGGTTGAGGATGGTTTTCCTTGGGTGTTTTTCGGAGTTTACGGGCCTTGGGACGATGGGTAGAGAGCGGTGCTATGGGAGGAGCTTGAGGAGGTTAGAGAGGTGTGGCATTTACCTTGGTGTGTGGGTGGGGATTTCAATGTTATTCGGACGCCTTCGGAGCGATCTTCGGGTGGACGGTGGACTAGAGCTATGATAGGCTTCTCTAATTTCATTGATAGGCAGTTGTTTTATGATCTACCTCTTAGTAGCGCGTCTTTCACTTGGTCCAGCTGCAGGGATGTTCGGACTTACTCTCGTATTGATCGATTTTTGGTGTCCGGTGACTGTGAGGAGCATTTCCCGAGTGTTATTCAGTCTATTGTTACTCGGTTTACTTATGATCATGTCCCTATTCTTTTGAATTATGGGGGTGTTTCTTTGGGGAAATCTCCGTTCAGGTTCGAGAACATGTGGCTTAGGGCCGAGGATTTTCAGTAGAAGTTGTTGGAATGGTGGGATTGCCCTGTTAGGCCAGGTTCTCCGAGCTTTGTGTTGGCTTCAAAATTACGCATTTTGAAGTCATCTTTGATCACATGGAATAAGGAGGTTTTTGGAAATCTTGTGTGGCGAAGGAATGTGCTTTTGGCAGAGATTGATGATATTGATATAGTTGAGTTGAGCAAAAGGATGGATGAGGCTATAAGACTGCGGAGGGCGCAATGTTTGATCGATATTGAGGAGATTGCTATTCAGGTTGAGATCTCGGTGGAGACAGAAATATCGGGCTATTTGGTTGAAGGAAGGGGATCGGAACACAAAATTCTTTAATCGTTTGGCGAATGCTCGTAGAAGGAAGAACTTCATTGGGAGTTTGACTGTGGAGGGTTATCTGCTCTCTTCTTAGGAAGAGATTCGTTTAGTGATTCCTGCGTACTATCAGAAATTTTTTATTGAGAGTGAGAGTTGGAGGCCGAATCTAGATGGACTTATGTTTGATTCCATTGATGAGGGGGATCGGGATAGATTGGAGATTCCATTCTCAGAGGAGGAAGTGTTGAGGGCGTTGAAGCAATGCAATGGGGATAGAGCCCTGGGTCCTGATGGGTTTACGATGCGTTTTCTTCTAGAGTGTTGGCCTACTGTTCGGGAGAAGGTGATGGCCATTTTTTGTGCTTTTTATGAGGGTTGCTTTGTGAAGTCTCTTAATGCAACTTTCATTTCTCTTCTTCCCAAAAAAGGGGAGGTGAAAGACATTAAGAATTTCCGTCCCATTAGCCTTCTTGGGTGTGTGTACAAGCTAATTACGAAGGTCCTTTCTTATAGGATGTGCGGTGTCTTGGATGGGGTGATTTCGGATTCACAAAATGCTTTCGTTGGGGGCCGTCAGATTCTGGACTCCGTCATTATTGCTAGTGAGGTTGTGGATGCTAGGATCCAGAGTGGTATTCCAGGAGTTTTGGTAAAGCTGGATGTGGAAAAGACATATGATCATGTGTATTGGGGGTTCCTCCTTTATATGTTGGAGAGACTGGGATTCAGGGAGATGTGGCGTAGATGGATTCAATTTTGTATATCTTCGGCTCGCTTTTCTGTGATGGTGAAAGGGTCCCCTACGAGTTTTTTTGGGAGTTCACGGGGATTGAGGCAGGGTGATCCCTTGTCTCCGTTGCTTTTCATTGTGGTGATAGAGGCTTTCAATCGGATGATGTCTCGAGCTACAGGGCTGGGACTCTTACGTGGTTTCAGGGTGGGTGATTTTACTTCTCAGCTTGTGGATATTTCGCACCTACTATTTGTCGATGATAATCTTGTGTTATGTGACGCGGATGTGACTCAGTTGCGGTATCGGTATCTTAGATGTGTTCTAATATGTTTTCAGGCTATTTCTGGGTTAAAGATTAATACTGGTAAGAGTTTTCTGTTCCCGGTAGGTGAAGTGCGCAATGCGTAAACTCTGGCCTTCGCTCTTGGTTACAGGGCTGATGTGCTTCCTTCGGTGTATTTGGGTTTGCCTCTGGGGTTGTCTGGACTGAGACAGGCTTGCTGGGATTCGGTAGTTGAGCGCGTCGAGAGGCGATTGGCGGGTTGGAAGCGTCAGTATCTTTCCAAGGGTGGGAGACTTACCTTGGTTAAGAGCACGCTATCGAATCTTCCAACGTATATGCTTTCACTTCATCAGATTCCACGCGGTGTGGCGCAGCGAATTGAGAGGATTCAGAGACAGTTTTTGTGGGGCGGACGTAGGGAGAGTCGTTCTATCCCTCTGGTGCGATGGGAGGTGGTTTGCCTACCCTTTCAGGATGGAGGTCTGAGTATCCATCGTCTATTGCCTTTTAATAAGGCTCTTTTGGGCAAGTGGTTGTGGCGCTTTGGGGCCGAGAGGAATCGTCTGTGGAGGACGGTGGTTGCCTGTTGTTATGGGGAGGTTCAAGGCGGTTGGTGTTCTGATGTGGTTAGGGGTCGTCGAGGTGTGGGGGTTTGGAAGGACATCCGGCAGGGATGGGATTCTTTCGCGTCGTTGGGTTGGATTTTGGACTGATTGGTGGTGTGGGGAGGGCCCTCTCACTTCCTCTTTCCCTCAGTTATTTAGGATAGCTCGTGATCGTCATGCTTCAGTGGTCGACTGTTATCGCCTTGATACCGAAAAGTTAGTGTGGGATGTCAAATTTATGCGACATTTTCAGGACTGGGAGTTGGAGGAGGTTTCTGATCTGTTGGAGCTTTTGTATTCTCAGATTGTCGTGGGGGACCGGATTCGTTGATTTGGAGGCCGACATCTCCTCGGGGTTTTTTCAGTCTCATCTTACTTTGGATGCCTTTCACCTAGGGTGGATCTGTCCTTTCCTTGGAGGGCGGTCTGGTGCTCGAAGGCTCCTCTCAAGGTTGATTTTTTCACGTGGTCGGCGGTTTGGGATCATATCCTCACTTTGGATATCTTGAGACAACAGGGCATATTTTTGGTCAATCGATGTTTCCTATGTAAAAAGGACGGGGAATCTATTGATCACCTCCTTTTGCATTGTCCGATTGTCCATAATTGTTGGTGTCTTCTTTTTTGTCTCTTCGGCTTTCAGTGGGCGATGCCGGCCTCGGTTCGTGATGTTCTAGCATGTTAGAGGAGTGTGCCGGTTAGTCCTCATGCTCGACCTTTTCTAAGGGCGGCTCCCCTCTGCCTTTGGTGGTGTGTTTGGTTGGAGTGCAATAGGCGTTGTTTTGAGGGTGTGGAGTCCCCCTTGGGGGTAATTATAGATGTCTTTATTGCTATTTATTTTGTTGGGTGGAAGGTCATAATTGTAAATCGATAGAGGAGAAGATAGAGTTTTTGGGATCTCTTAGCCCTAAGGGGTTTTTTGTATATGGGACGCACTCCCCGTTTAGGTGCTCTTTTTTATAACTTAATTGCTTATCAAAAAAAACAAAACAAAGACCAGCCCCAAGCCAAGTAGAGATTTACGTCAGAATCTTCAGCGAACTTCACCTGAATCAATATGTTAGTCGCCGTCGTTGTCGCTGCAGATCTGCCCGCATTGATACAAGGCTAATTTGGCCCAACCAGAACTGAATCAGATTTGTGGAAGCCCGATTCAGCCCACCCCAGCAGATATCTTGGAAAATAAAAAAAGAATGGATTCCTTTTTCTGTTTTCTAAGCTTTTGTCGCCCGACTTTCAACACTTGGAGCGCTCTTTTGGACTTTGGTTACGGTACACATTCTTCACTTCAAAGTTGTGTTAGAACCTTTGTCAATTTGATTAGCTTGGAAATTGCAAAAAACAAGGTCTTGACCAAAGTCATTAAATTTATGATTCTTATTTTTGAAAAAAAAATTTTGATATTTTCAGAATATATATATATATATCAAAAAAAAAACCAAAAAAAAAGAAGAAAAAAAAATATAGATTTTTTATTAAGAAAAAAAACAGAATTCAATAATAATAAAAAAAAAAATCAGAATTTATAAAAAAAAAAAAAAGTAGCATAATTGATTTCAGTTATTTGGATTTCCTAGTTGGGCATTGTTCTAGTTTATGTTTTATTTACTTAATTTAATTTGAGTTCTATGTCGGCATATTCCTCAACCATGTCAGTTTCTCAAAACCCTAGGAGACGTTTTAGTGCTCGCCATGATATTCCAATCGACCACTGTCGTGGACTTCTTCGTGGACTAGCGTATTCCCAAACCTTTTTGTAAAGAAATTCTAACTCTAGAGAAAGGCAAATTCAATATCCTATTAGAAGACCCTCAGTTGTCAAACCATATCAAGTTTTAAAATGTCGATATCCACTTAAGTATGACCAATATGATAATGGATCATTTAGTGAAGCTTATGTGGAAGACGAGATATGTAGTAAAGACATGATGTGCATCCCATCTATCCTTATGAAAAGAAATAATTGGGGCAACTGTGAATTGTTTCGTACATAATAATTATAAATGGAGAAAGTTCAATAAATGCAGTGTCCAAATCATGTGTTGCTAGATTGATCCTAGAACCTAAACCTCACCCACAACCATATAGGATAGCTAGGATTGATGGAACTTTCTTGTCTGTCACAGAAAAATGTTTAGTTCCTATCCAAATGGGAGATTATTCTGATAACATTTGGTGTGTTGTTTTACCATTAACTATACCCCACGTGATACTTGGTCGCCTTTGGATCTATGGAGTCGGTGCTACCCATAACAGCCAAGATAACACTTATGCTTTTAGATATGGTGGTAAGAATATCATACTAAAACCGGTTAAGCAACCAGGAAGGGATTTGCCAACACTACAACCCAATGATAGCAAGACAAAAAAAGTAACGGGAAATGAAAATATAACAGTTAAAGAATGTCAAGCTACACTTTCACACATAACTCATATGCAAAACATCACTAACTTACTAGTAGGATTACATTTGTCTGATGTCACACGTAGCCTTGCACATACTAAGGAACATGGTCAAACTAATGATGAGCTCACACAAAAATAAATTATTCAAGAACATGAGTCATTCCATTCCATTCTGTTTAATAAAGATGTTGAGTACCATAGTAATTTTTGGAAGATACTTTGGACATCGTTAAGAACCAATTTGAATATTTTCCCAACATTTCCTCATCATGGTAATAGACTGATCGATGCCATCAATCGAAGTCTAAAAAGTTTACTCGAGTGTCTTATGGTATATCGGATTAATGTGTGGGATTTGTTTTTACATATCATGGAGTATGTTTATGATAGTGTGACCAATCAATGTTCCGACAGTGATCCTTTTAAAATTATATACCGTTTTCTTGTCAGTTCATTGACCATAGCCCTACCCCATCATATAGATATTCAATTGAGTTTCTTGATTCCTTTGATTAGATTGTCCATGAGTTTTATGCAGATATAAGACAAGAAATTGGTTTAAGTAAGAAAAATTATAAACTTGTTTCACTTGCTCATTCTAGAAATCATAAATTAATTGAATGAGATTATGTTATAATTTGTGCATTGTTTTAGCCTTATCTTAATAACTATTTCAAGATAAAACATGTCAAAACTTTTGGATTTTTTCACATCATCAATAATTTGGGAACTAATGCATATTTCTTTGACTAGTACTAATTCAAAAAAAAAAAAAATTCTTGATAAGTTACTAATTCAATTTTTGATGTAGAGTATATGTTATTTAACTAAAGCACCTTTGAGCCCCCTATTTTATTGGCGTGTGATCCGACAGATGAAGTTGTATTTCCTCGACTCGAGCATTATTTCTTCTACATCACCAGTCGAATAATATAGATTACATCGAGGATTCTCTTGGTTGTCAGAGTTATGTTTCTCATCGTGGAAATATTTTGAAGTTTCTTGTCCGTTGGAAAAGTCACCGCGTCACAAATATCATATGGACCCCAACTACACCTATGTTTTTACTCTATAGAAGAGAGTTTTTCTCAACCGAGAGAGAATGATGGATAACTGGGCAAGGCCCGTGAACTTGAAGCCCATATGGTCCACTTTTATTATTGGAGACGTGTGAAAGAAAAATAACACAAGGATATTTTAGACTTTAGTAGTATTTTATTATCTTAGGGTAATTTTAGTACTTTTACTATTAGTAATTATTTGTTATTTTAATTATATTGGTTATTAGTTTTATTTAAGGTTTGTGTTGCCTATAAAAGGCTTTGATGTAACAGACGTCATTAGCTTTTGGAATATTGATTCTATCGTCTTTTTGTGAGTTCTTCTTCTTGTTCTTGCTCTTCTCACCCCAAACTTCATCTCTTCTCTATCTCTCTCTTCTATTTCTTTCTATTGGTTCTGCGTCACCGGGACTCCACGAGAGAAACCGAGCGCCTATCCCACATCACTAACACACCACCTGCCGCTCCCATGAAACCCAAATAGCGCCAATCCACACACCGGTTCCCCCACACATCCCGCACCACCTTATCCGAAATAACTTCCATTTAGTCTCCAGCATACAAACAATATGAGCATTCCATCTACCCAACACCAATATCACCAACTTCCTCTTATATAAGCTATTGAGGCCTCGGACATTCCATGAAATAATTCGAAGCTTCATTTGGAAATAGACAAGGCCCTACCACCCCCCTCCTGCCTCCATCTCTCCCCCTCTCTCTATCGCACAACCCGCCACTTCTTCCTTCATAGTTGACATAGGAGATAAGGTTTCACATCTCTCTCTCCCCCTTCCATGAATCAGCCAACCGGGGAACAATACTCAATGCCTTCTCCTGGTTAGTCTTATCCATTACATGCTCCTCTGCCAAAGACCATAACATAGTCACCCCCTTCTCCCTTTGATCTCCAAAGAAGATCCCCATCAAATCCACAATGCTTGCCACATTATTCTTGACCCCTTTGAGAGAGTCAAAAGCTGACCTATCCATGGCCACTGTCCTAGCTTCCTCCACCACTTCCATAAACCCCCTCACCACCAACTCCCGTGTAGCACCCAAGTCACCAGTAGATTCAAGACCTGCATCATTTGCACACAGATTCAAAACTGGACCCAAATGCCAGCCAAGCCCACCCATCTCGAAGATAGAGATTGAAGACCCTGAACCCGCCCACCACCCGTATCAAGCACCTCATGAGATGGGCAATCCAAATCACTAGCATCGGCACTTCCAGACAGTAGAGCGAAGTGGTTGTTGCAGCAAAACACCTTGCCCACCTTGATTCCATCTGCAACACCATCACACCCACTTGGACCACCCTCTGAAACACTATCTTGAATTGGAGTAAATGATGGAAAAAAAAGAGGAGTCATAGGAGCCATCATTACCCATACGAACAACTTCATCCTCGACCCCTTTTCCTTTCTCTCTCCGGCTTCGCCAGCGATGATGTCTTACCGATGCCTTCGTGGCTCTCTAAAAACATTGGCGTCGCAACCTCTGAGAAGACTGAGACCAAGCTCATTGATTCCTTACTTCATCGTGTCCCACAACAGCCTCTATACCATTTGACCCGCTTCTCTGGAGAACCGGACCATCACCTCGACCCGTGCCCATTATATTTGGCTTGCTAAGGGAGCAGTTCTGGGATAAGAGACCCAAACCCACATTTGGAATTGACCCACCCCCAACAGGCTTCCTGGAATGGGCCTTGAAAAGCACACCGAATCGGCCCACAAAAATCCTCTTAGCCAAAGAGGAAAGAAACGAGTGCCACGTAAATGCCATTTGAAATTCAAACCCCTGTCTCTTGCCCATGGTAGGCCCACCCCTTTCAACACTTTTTTTTTATAAGTAAACACCCCCCTTAACCACGTGTCTACCCCTGGTGAACCCCATCTCTGTGTAGCCACCATCCATCGTCGCATGGACCCCACCACCAATTGTAGGCCCCACCCTCCCACCTATCCTTGTCAACAATGAACGGTTACCAGAGGGGTACATCCCCTTAAGCTTCAGATCATAGGCCACATGCCCCCCATCCCTTCTCCCTCTTAATGCATGCACGCTACGTGTCCCCATCCCCCTCACCCAAGGACTAAAGGCTCGGCTTAAGCCATCAGAGCGGCTTAAAAAAGAGCTATGGCTTGTCCTTTCACTAGCCCAACCCTGCACACCTTTGTACGGTCCCTGGGAAAGCTGACCACGTAGACCTGACATCGCCATCATAAAGCGCCCCCTCCCGGTACCGTCACTGCCGCTGTGAGATGTCATCATCTTCTCCGGCGCCAACGAGCACGATTCATAGCACTTTTTATATAGATCTACTCTCCGCCTTAGTTCCCTTTCCCCTTGAGCTCCCCCACCCTTCAGTGCCAACCACTCCTTTTCATGACTCAACAGTCGTCCATGACCTCCCTCAAGGCTCTCCATCGTAGGGACCATAGCAAGGGACACCTCATCCAAGATCGTAACCTTGAAACACAAAGATTCATCATGGATGAACACCTCTTTAAGGCTAACTCCCCCAAAACTTCACTGTTAAACGTATTCTCTCCAGGCAAAACACCTCGTCGGCCTCTACACCTCTAAACCCACCACAGAGATCCCCAAGGGCCACAAACAAATCATGACACCAGAGGTGAAGAGGTAACCCATACAAAATGACTCTCCTCACACCCCACAATTCCATATAATAAGAGCAACCCACTCAGAAATCCCACACATCCAAGAACAGCGAGGCTTCTCCCCATTTGCGCAGGTTGAGAAGGGAAGCGAAAAAGAATGCAACCCTCCACCACCGCCGCCATTAATACAGAGCATGAGAATCTCCATGCCCTGTTCGCCCATTCCTCCACCTTCCCGCATTCCCCCACCTCTCTATCAAAACACCCCACCAAGCATGTCTTCAAGAACAACCTCATTTACCCCACCGAATCATTATCCATGTAGATGGAAGGTCGCCTCCTTGGCAGTGCAACCTCCACCACCTTCCCCACTTTGAAGAAAGTTGGTAATCTAGCCACATCAAGGAAAGAAGTTATTCCATTGTTTGTTTTCACCATTCTTCTATCACACATTCTTAGAATCATAATATGAATGGTTTTGCCCTTGTAATATACTCCCTTCATCCCAAATTAGTTGTCCAAATTTGACTTTTCAACATTTTTTGGGTTATTTTGTGTTTCCAATTTTGTCATTTGATAATATAATATAGTTGTAGTTTTTAGTGAGACCCATTATTTTTTTAAGTTAGTAAAGAGAGATAATTTGGGAAAGTATAAAAATATATTATATTACAATTCGAAACGGACAACTAATTTGGGACAAGTAAAGTAAGGAAAGTGAACTACTAATATAGGACAAAGGTAGTATTTATATCTTTCAACACGTCTTCTCACGTTTGGCCTTTTTTGGTCTAACACCTGTAACAATTTAAAAATATGGATGACGAGGAAGTTTGAACACAAGACTTTAACTATGATACCATGCCGAATAACATAATAATTCTGTATTTCTTCTTTAATTCACTATTGTTACAATGCATATTCATACAAGTAGAACGCTATAATAAAAATGAAAGTATAAGAAATATCGAAAGCAAAGATACATGATTGTTGTCACTATGGAAGATATATATTTATCTGCAGTGAATATGAAGATTCTTTTTTTTTTCTTTTTTTCTTTACTGTTGTATGGAAGATATATGATTGCACAACAACAGCAACAACACCACCACATATCCATACAAGTAGAAAGAAATAATTAAAAAGGAAAGTACAAGAAGTATGGAAAGGGAAGATATGTGATTATTGTCAATATGGAAGATTTATCTTCATCTGCCGTGAATATGGAAGATACTTTTTCTTTTAACTATTGTGAGTGAAAAAAGAAATGTGTTGTACAACAACAATAAGAATAATAACATAATAATAAATGGAAAAAAAAAAAAAAAAAAAAAAAAAGAAAGTGTGTTGTGCCATGGTGTTACCTCATCCTCATCGAGTATCCCGCTTACTAGCGTGCGATATATCTTTGAAATTTTCCTCATTGAACTGAGATGCAAATTGGTATTTCTGTAAATTTAATCGTTGTCTTTATATGTATCAGCAAACCATACGGTAGCCAAGGATCATGATACTATGAAGAAAGGCAAGCAGATTAAAAGGTAATATGCAGCTGTAAAACAAGAAAATTTTCACACACTAAAAAATATATATATATAATTCCAATTGGTGTAAAATACGAGAACAGGTACAGGTAACATAGGAAGAAATTTCAGATGATTTTAAGACAATTACGTCAGAAGTGAGGACCAAATTGGTTTAGACAACCTGGCTACAACACATGCTTCTGCTGATGCTCAAACTGCTTATAACAAGCCTGTTATATACACTAAGTAATGACCAATTTTATTTTTTCTTATGAACTTTCAAAATACTCTTTTTCCCACCAGAAAAGAAACTCCATTAAAATTCATGCAAAAAACTGTGACATTCCGTGTCATGCCTCGATTGCGGATCCCTCCTGTCACTGCCCAAGTGAACTGTCTCGCTAGTAGCCTCGAAGACCAAGACAGAGAGATTCTGACATAGGAATAACTTTGAGGAACTAAAACTAAATCAAATCTGACCTCTCCCAAGACTACGCCAGAGCCGGATCTTCGTGAAGCGGATTAGCCCTTTTATTCAAGTTCTAACAGCTTATTACAAGCCTGTTATCATTCTTGATTGTGGGGGTATCTCTTCCGGGAAATCTCCATTCAGGTTTGAGAACATGTGGCTTAGGGCTGGGGATTTTTAGTAGCAGATGTTAGAGTGGTGGGCATGTCCCGCCAGGCTCTCCGAGTTTTGTGTTGGCTTCAAAATTGCGAATTTTGAAGTCATATCTCATTGCATGAAACAAGGAGGTGTTTGGCAACATTGTGTGGCGTAGGAATGTACTGTTGGCCGAGATTGATGACATTGATCGAGCTGATTTTAGCGGGGGGATTGATGAGGCCATGAGACTGAGGAGGGCACAGTGTTTGACCGATATTGAGGAGATAGCGATTCAGGAGGGGATTTCGTGGAGACAGAAATCTCGGGCTATTTGGCTAAAGGAAGGGGATCGAAACACAAAATTCTTTCATCGTTCGGCGAATGCTCGGAGGAGGAAGAATTTTATTGGAAGCTTGACAATGGAGGGTTCTTTGCTCTCTTTCGAGGAGGAGATTCGTTCGGGGATTCCTTCATACTATCGGAGGTTGTTTACTGAGAGAGAGAGTTGGAGGCTGAATCTGGATGGACTTACGTTTAACTCTATTGATGAAGGGGATCGGGATAGGCTGGAGATCCCTTTCTCGGAGGAGGAAGTATTGAAGGCACTGAAGCAATGCAATGGGGACAAAGCCCCTGGTCCGGATGGGTTCTCTATGCGTTTTCTTCTAAAGTGTTGGCCTACTGTTCGAGAGGAGGTGATGGCTACTTTCAGTGTTTTTTATGAGGAGGGTTGCTTTGTGAAATCACTTAATGCTACTTTCATCTCTCTCCTCCCAAAAAACGGGGAGGTGAAAGACATTAAGGATTTCAGACCTATTAGCCTGATTGGGTGTCTGTACAAGTTGATCGAGAAGGTCCTTGCATATAGGATGCGTGATGTACTGGATGGGGTTATATCGGACTCACAGAATGCTTTTATTGGGGGTCGTCAGATTCTGGATTCTGCCATTATTGTTAATGAAGTTGTGGACGCCAGAATGCAGAGTGGTACTCCGGGAGTTTTAGTGAAATTGGATGTGGAAAAGACGTACGACCATGTGCATTGGGGTTTCCTTCTTTATATGTTGGAAAGACTGGGTTTCGGGGAGCGATGGCGTAGATGGATTCAGTTTTGTATATCTTCGATACGCTTCTCTGTGATTGTGAATGGATCGCCTTCCAGTTTTTTTGGGAGCTCTCGCGGGCTGAGGCAGGGGGATCCCCTTTCCCCTCTCCTTTTCTTAGTGGTGATGGAGGCTTTCAGTCGGATGATGACTCGAGCCATAGGGTTGGGTCTCTTACGCGGCTTCAGGGTGGGTGAAGTTGATACTCAGTTTGTGGATGTTTTGCATCTTCTATTTGCCGATGATGCTTTAGGGTGCGTTTGGAAAACCTGGTTTTTATATTTGTCTTTGTTTTTTTCAGCAAAAAACTAAAAACAAAAAAGCGTTTGGATCAAAATTTGTATTGAAAAATAAAATGGTATTGGTGGGCGGCGGTGTGGCCAGCGGGAGGCGGTGGTGGTGGGTGACTAGCGGCGGGCGAAGGCGGCAGCGGTGGCTAGCGGCGGCGCCCGGCGGCAACCGGAGGTGGTGGGGGCCGGCGGCGGCGACCGGTGGCGGGAGGTGGTGGTGGTTGGTGGCGGCGGCGATGGGGGCGGTGGCAGTGGTGGTACCCTAAACAGTGAAAAAACTCAAAAAATAACTAAAAGTTGTATTTGGTGTTTTCACCACTTTTATCCACTATTCACATAAAACAGTTTTCTTGGGAAAAAAAAAGTGAACAGTAAACGCGTTTGCCAAACATGTTTTTATTTTTGAAATGGGTGAACAGTAAAAAAACAAAACTGTTTTCACGTTTGCCAAAAAACCCTTAGTGTTTTGTGATGCGGATTTGGGGCAGTTACGGTATCTTCGATGTATTATGATATGTTTTCAAGCTGTTTCTGGTTTGAAGATCAACACTACCAAGATTTCTTTGTTCCCGGTGGATGAGGTGGTTAATGTGTCGACATTAGCCCCAGCCCTTGGTTGCAGGGCCGGTCAACTTCCTTCGGTGTACTTAGGTTTGCCTTTGAGGTCTTCTGGGCAGAGAAAGACTTGTTGGGATTCGGTTGTTAACTGGGTGGAGAGGCGTTTGGCGGGTTGGAAGCGGCATTATCTTTCTAAAGGTGGGATACTTACCTTGGTTAAGAGCACGTTATCCAATCTTCCTACGTATGCGTTATCACTTTATCGGATCCCTCGCAGTGTGGCGCAACGAATCGAGAGGATTCAACAGCAGTTTTTATCGGGTGGGTGCAGGCAAAGTCATTTTATCCCTCTGGTGCGGTGGGAGGCGGTTTGCCGCCCTTTTTAAGATGGAGGTTTGGGTATTCGTCATCTGTTGCCTTTCAACAAGGCTCTTTTTGGAAAGTGGTTGTGGCGCTTCGAGACCGAGAAGGACCGTCTATGGAAGAGGGTGATAGCTTGTCGCCATGGCGAGGCCAGAGGCGGTTGGTGTTCTGATGAGGTTAGGGGTCGTCGAGGTGTGGGGTTTGGAAGGACATCCGGCAGGGATGGATTCTTTTGCTCCTTTTACCAGTTTCAGGGTGGGGGATGACCATTGTGTTGCTTTTTGGACGGATTGGTGGTGTGGTGAGGGAGCTCTTGCTTCTTCATTGCCTCAACTATTTAGGATCACTCGGGATCGTCATGCTTCAGTAGCCGACTGTTATCATCTTGATATCGGGACGTTAGTGTGGGATGTCAGTTTTATGCAGCACTTTTAGGATTGGGAGTTGGAGGAGGTCTCTGATTTGTTGGAGCTCTTGTATTCTCTGACTATTAGGGGTGGATTGGACTCTTTGATCTGGAGGCCGACCTCTTCATGGCGTTTTTCTATCTCTTCCTTCTTTGGTTGTCTCTCGCCTAGGGTGGACGAGTCCTTTCCTTGGAAGGCAGTATGGCGGTCGAAGGCTCCTCTCAAGGTTGCTTTCTTCACATGGTCGGCAGTTTTGGGTTGTATTCTCACTTTGGACACCTTGAGACGGCGAGGCATGTTTTTGGTCAATCGGTGTTTTCTATGCAAACAGGATGGGGAATCCATCGATCACCTCCTTTTGCATTGTCCGATTGTCTATGACTGTTGGTGCCTTTTGTTTGGGCTCTTCGGCGTTCAGTGGATGATGCCGGCCTTGGTTCGTGATGTTTTGGTTTCTTGGAGGAGTGTGTCGATTGGGTCGAATGCCAGGCATTTTTGGAGGGTGGCTCCTTTCTGTTTATGGTGGAGCATTTGGTTGGAACGCAATAGGCGTTGTTTTGAGAATGTTGAGTCCCCTATAGGGCCGATAAAAGATTTCTTTATTTCTTATTTGTTTAGTTGGGTGGAGGGTCATAATTGTAAATCCATAGACGAGAAAATAGAGATTTTGGGATCTCTTGACCCCTAGGGGCCTTTTGTAGATGGGATACACTCCCCGTTTGGGTGTTTTTTTATAAATTACTTACTTATCAAAAAAAATAAGGGTAAATCTAACCATGGACTCAATTAGATAAAGTCCAACAAAATATTCCTCATTGCATTCATCATACCTTTTATCTCCGGTTCGCATGCTCTTGAATAGTTTGGAAGTTCATTTTTTATTTTCTATGCAATGGCAAATATTAATTTCACCTCCTCTGAATTGGTTGAAATAGTGAAGGTAACTGGCACAACATGGATACGATGTCATAGGGATTCACTAACTTTCTAAATCTTATAAAGTACACCATGTGATGGAGATCGTGATGTGTTTCGCACTTATGTCAGGCGTGGACGCAAAAATATATTATTAGGGATATTTTAGACTTTAGTAGTATTTTATTATTTTAGGGTTATTTTAGTACTTTCACTTTCATTATTTATTTGTGATTTTAATTATATTGGTTATTAGTTTTACTTAGGGTTTGTGTTGCCTATAAAAGGCTTGATGTAACAAGACATCGTTAGTTTTTTGGAACAATATTGATTATATTGTTTCTTTATCTCCTTCTTGTTCTCTCTCTTCTTCTTCTTCTTGTTTTCTCACCCTAAACTCTATCTCTCTACTTTTTCTCTCTCTTCTATTTTTGTTACTGTGTTTTGCATCACCATGGATATGCAAGGTAGCAATGGTTTCTAACTATGGATTGTGTATTTATAAATACACTAGAGGAGGCATATATGATATGTATTGTAAGGATAAAAACAACTAAACTTAAATAAGGTAAGCATGCCACTGATAAAGAACGCAAAGATTTGTGGTTCTATACCCTCTCTCTCTCTATACGCCCCGCCAAACCCTAAATGCCCTTATATACGGTGCTACAAGAGAATACTAAATAGGGCCGCACACACCAAACCGAATAAAAAAAAAAGGCCAAAGGATAAACAAACTATATGATGATATGGAATGGGATCCAATTCTGGAAGCATGCAAAAAAGAGCTTTTGGTCTAGAAAGAAAAGCTAATAGCATTAAGCCAAATTCAAATCGAGAGCCAATTGGTGCAAGAGATGAAGTAGCCGACTAGGTGCCGGTGAAAGCACCTCCACAATTTCCAATTAATATTTAGTTGTTGATAAAGTTTTGGCCTGATTTAGTAAAGAGCTCCAAGTGGTCCTGTTGAGATTCTTCCAAACACCACCAATGATGATCATGTAGTTGAAGTGTTAAACCTATCTTGATTTCAAAAAAAATTCACCTTGATCAGTTTCCTGATGAGGATCACCACCTACTTCCGGTGCTACTGGGATTTGATTTTACTGATCAGGCACCAGCACCATCTCCTCAGTTCCCCAGTGGAGCCAATATGTGTTGAAATTTTATGATGACCACTAGAGTGTTTGGAAGATTTTCAACAGAATCAACTTTTTTGTTTTGAACTAGGCCAAAGTTTCATAACAACTAGTTCGTGATTGGGACCAGTTTGTGGAGGTGCTTCCACTGCCTCCGGCATGACAAACTCTTGGCTGGCACCAATTGGCTCCTGGATGAAATTGGCTCTTGATATTATCATATTGCATGCTTCACATATTGGATCCCCTTCATAGCAGCATAGGAATTAGCTATGATTCAGAGGGATGA
Source organism: Cornus suecica (assembly GCA_963922005.1). NCBI lineage: Eukaryota > Viridiplantae > Streptophyta > Magnoliopsida > Cornales > Cornaceae > Cornus > Cornus suecica. The sequence continues at coordinate 44,300,266 of OY998243.1, forward strand.
CTCAAATGGGAGTATGTATATGGATATATATTGAAGCATGTAAGGGGCATTTTTGCCTCAAAAAATGGCTGACCAAACACGTATTATTCAAAATAGAAAGACCTGTCACCCCCTCATTAATTGTGTGGTTGGATGGGATTGAACACATGCTATTCATAATAGACAAACTTTTGCTTCCATCAACTTCCCTTTTGAAACTTTTGATTTTGTCACCCCCTCATTAGTTGTGTGCGGTTGTGTGTGTCGAGAGTGGGGAGAGGACTTCACACGCATCTTTGGCTTTAACTCCCCGCATTAATTGGGTGAAGTTAGGCGGCATGGAGGTTCGACTTTTGATTCCATTACCCCCCCCCCCCCCCCCCCTCATTATTTACGTGTGAGGTGTCCATGTTTCTTTACGAAAAGGAAGGGGGGGGGACAAGTTATTGTACATAAAAAATACTTTCGAATTCACAACCCCCTAATAAATTGAGTGGCATTGCGGGGATAGTGTATGCATTCTTTAAAAAGAAACAAAATTTTGATTTTGTCACCCCGTCATTATTTGTGTGAGTGTGGTACACATGCGTTATTCATAGACAGACTTTTCATCACGTCCCCCTCCCCCTCCTCTCATTGTGTTTGTGTGAGGGTAGTAGGGGTTGTGCAAAAAGAATTTCAAAAGCAGAGTACACGACAAGTCACTACAAGTGAAGGGTTTTCCGTTGCAATTCCATTGCAACATTTATCATTATCCTAATTTTCTAGCAACAATTACAAAGAATAGTAAATGAATGAGGATATACTGAACAAAACTATCTGCAAATATCCTGCACTTGTTAACAGTTCATAGTAAATTCCACTCGAATCATATCTAAACCATAAGTAATCCTCAAGAACCAGACTTTCAAAATTTTCAATGACTTAAACCAATAATCTTCTCAATGTCCCAAAAGATATGTTCAATCAATCAGCTCTAGAAGTCCCAGCCTCTATATTTTTAGGAGCATCAAAATTCAGGTTCAAGGATATAAGAACATTCTATTTTCATCTTATCACAATGCAAGCAAAAACCAAAAGGTTTGTAAAAAAGATGGATATTTTTCATCCCTAACCTGCTGTCTCCGACTGCTGATGTTCCATCAGCAAAATGTGTAGCCAGCCGAGTTTTTGCAAGCTTGGTCTTTGCACAAAGTAATATTCCTACAAACCGAGAGGAAAAAAGGAGTAAGGTTGCAAGCACTTGGAACTACTACATATTTTTCTTTTAAGAGAAGCTCTAGTATATATTTATGAACACTAAGAACTTGTAATTAATCTAATAACAGGTTAAAACCAACACAAGTATCAGAATTGTGGATCTGGAGGAGAGCAAACCAGAAGGAAAAGATCATTCGATGCAAATCCGTAGATGAAAAAATAGATTTTTGGGGTTCTCTTGACCCTTGGGCTTTGAGTGGGTTCTTTTGCATCAGGATAGGCTCTCCTCTTGAGCACTTTTTATATACATCTTATTTATCGAAAAAAAAAAACGAAGAAGCTATATCTAGGACGTAAACAAAATTTACACCCACTAGTATTTAGTATCCATTGTGTCATATCATAAAAATTATCGGAAGGAGACAAGACAATATGTCCATGCCAATCTATCAAGAGTCTTGAAATCAGCCATGAGATTTTAGAGGCAACACATACCATATATGTATATATATATATATATGTTTATGTATGTATATGATTTCTCAACATCCGTAATCTTTTTTACTTCTTTCTACAGTTCTTTCTGCATTAAGACTTGTTGAAAGATATAAATATTTAAGTTACACCCCCTCTCTAACAGCTTAAGCTTTTAGAGTAGTTGGGTAGTTAATATGGTAGCCAAAGGTCTCGTGTTCAAACCTCAGCGTCACCAATATTCAAAATTGTTGTTTCACGTGTTGGACCCAAAAGAAGGTCACACGTGAGGGGGCATATTGAAAAATATAAATATTTAAGTTATACCATCTCTAACATCTTAAACATCTTAAGCTTTTGGAGTAATTGGATAGTTAACAGGACTTAAGTCTCTATTGGTGACATAAACTAGCTCCATCCTCCTTTTCCCCCCCTGTAGCAGATTGATTGGTATTTTAGTAGAGTTAACAACAGAATTTCTATGAGCATTATTATAAACCATAAAAATACAAAGAATAATTTTATTCACCAAAACGTATTCATGCAACCACAAAAGCCAACCTGATGTGCCCCTTCCCAGGCGATGAACTGGAACTGGATGTGATTTTTGACACCCTAAAGAAGATCTTTGCTTGCTTGCTTGCCATTGAAGCTGTGTTAAAACAGTCCGTTGTTGGAATAACCCTCCCGGTAGAACTTGAAGGCCAGATGGCTTATTTAGAGCAATCTAAATACATTAAAAAACACTTCACATCAAAAACAAGCAAATGCAGCAAAATGAAGTCTTAAAAATTACAGTCAATGGTGTTAACTACCCATCTGCCCTATAAGCTTCAGCTGTTAGAGAGGGTGCAACTTAAATATTTAATCCATATAGAATTACATGCAACCATAGCCACTTTTACACTTCTGCAAAATTTAGAACTAAGCCGAACTTCAATGCCATAGAAGAAGAAAGCAAGAAAACAACATTATACAACACAGAATAATTTCAAGACTACTAATATCTAGGGGCGGACCCCACCCCCCCCCCCCCCCAAGTTTTGAATTTTTTTTACTACTACTTATATATTCTAAAATAAATAACATATTATGTTTAATTGGCCCCTCTCCAAAAAACCTTACAAAGCCTAAAACAAACTTGTGATCCAATCATTTACAAAATAAAAAAATAAAATATTATTTTGAAGCCCACATTAAAAATTAGAAATTAAATAAAAAAAAGTCTCTAAGTCATAATAGTACTTGTCTAAGCCATGTAAAAGGGAATTTCTTTTAATGATATGGTGGAATAAAAAATTTACAAATGTACTAAAATTTTGAAAACTTTTCAAAAGTTTCAAAATCTATTAATAATCATGGATTTGCTTAGTTTTAAAATTTTGAAAAGCATAATTATGGTTATATTTTTAAAATTTTAGGCCGCATGTAAATTTTTTATTGAATCATATCATGCAATGAAGAAAGTTTTTTTTTACATGGTCTGAGGCAAACATTGCCCTTAAAATTGCCTATATCTTGTCTTTATTTTTTTGTTTTTAACTTCTACATGACTTTCTAGAATCCTCTAGAAATAACATATACTTAGAAATAGTTCGATGGCCACTACTTCAATTTTTTATGCTATCGATTTGATTATGCAAGTGCATAACTTAGATTGCCTATTCATCATCAAAAATTAGAATTTTACGATACAAATGGATGTATGATATTACTGTAATAATCAGTACTTATTTGATTAATATCTTTACATGACACTGCACTGATTAGTAAATTTTCACTTTTGTCCTATGTTCCATGGACTATTCTAAAGTGGGTGAAGTACCCGTGTCCGACACATATTAATCGGACATGGATATGGGACGCTTGTTTGACACTTTTAGTAGGACATTTACCTAAATATTGATACAAATGGATCCATGTTGCTATCTTATTACTTCAAATGACTAAAATGACTACTGTGAACACTACACTTGGTAAAAACATTGTTATACACTAAAGAATAAAATAAAAATATTAAATAAAATAAATATTTAGCCGAGTCCATATGTCCTTCTATTAGATATTTAACACGTTTGACACCAAGATACATACATGTGTCCGACACTCGTAGTCGAGTCCATGTAACATAGCTTTTGTTATATGATAAGATATAAGTTTTTGTTTTTTGTTTTTTTTTTCACAAATAAATAGGCCAAACTTTAACCACTAATAACTTTTGTGTGTATCTAATCAATAATTGAATATTTTGTATTTAAAATATAATTATTTATATAATTAAAATGATTTATAGTTAGGCCCCCCTAACTTTGAATCCTGGCTCCGCCCCTACTAATATCGATGATATATACACTATAATGCAGAAACTTTGCAACATTAGATAAGCTAATGAAATTAACATATTATGATGGGAAAACAAGCCGAACTTCAATTGAGAAATAAAAAAAGGAACAGAATATAAAGTAATATACCAAATCATCATCTTCAAATAGAATTTTCAGCAAGTAGGGTGCATCAGGCTCGTTCCATGGAAGTCGGTGATAGACTAGCTCCGAACCAGCCCTGGAAATTGAATTCGTCAACAAAATCAGCACAAAACTCCCATTGAGTGACAACAAAGACATAATACAAACAGATGGTGTGCGTTGCAAACCTGATAATGGTATTGGGATCAGTCACAGCTCCACCATCAACTGTTATCTACACACAGCAACAACCAGCTCTGAGAATCACCAAATCACATCACTCCCTTTACAATTCAAACATTTTCATCATTGTTTCAGAAAACAAACCTGTTCATTGCGAATTCTCAGCAACCAGCTGCTAAATTATCAGTATTAAAACAAATGCAGATTCCAATTATACACACACAAATATATAGAGAGAGAGGGAGAGGAAATGATCACCCCTGTAGTGGAGCCGAATTCTGGTACTTGATGGAGTAGAAGTCGATCAATGTCAAACCTGTGAAAGAAAAATTGTTATACATACTTTTAAATTTAGAACAAATATATAGACAAATATATAGATAAATATATGTATATAGAGAGAGAGTACTAGAATGGGATGATGGGACAGTGTCATGGTAGGTTAAACCGTCGTTGAATTGGGGCCAGGGCTCGCCGAATGTGTTCATTGTTGTTGTTTCTGTCAAATACTCGGGTTGTGTGGAGGGTTGGACACCATTAGGGGAAAAAATGGTCTCCGGACACCCTCTCAGTGGAGACGTACGGTGAGGGGCCCACTGAATAAAAATTAGAAAAATTACTGCAAGACTAGTTTAGGAAGTTTACAACAATATATAATATATCTATTTGTATATATCTATCTATATATAAAATCAGTCGGAGAGAAAATAGATGAAGCTGAACAAGATGTAGCCCCAAATATTTTGAAAGCTCCCCCAAAATTTTCAATATTCCCTCCAAAATCTTTCCATCTTTTTTGTATTAACATTTCAAAAGAATCAAAATATTATTTATGATACCTTATTCAGCTTTGTTTCCCTTATTATTATTTTTTTTAGAGAGAAAGAGCAACCTCTGATTGGGTTGGGAAAGATGCAACAAGAGAGAGCACCAGTGTTGAAGATCGTGGTAGGGGGTTTCTGCACACGGTTTACCGGTCAGTTGATGTGATTGGTTTGTGTCGATTGTAATCATTGATTTATCGTTGAATCTGAAAATAGTTCTATTAGGGTTAGGGTTGAAGATTTGTAATTTGATTGATTTGTTCATTTTTAGTTGTTAATTGATGATTTTGGTGTGTTTTTGTTGATGGGTTTTGGTGAATATAGTTGTCGTTGGATTTGGTTCAAGACTAGCTTGCAGAGAATGCCAAGGACTCCATTATTGGCGGAGATTTGAGCATTAGTGGTATCACATCCTATCAGTCATTTGATGGGTTGAAAGTGATATGGTTAACTATTTCTCTGTTTCAATGTATTCAATTTTTCTATTTGAGTCTTGAGATACATTTACACATACTTATATGTTTTTTCATCTTTTATGGATATTCCATTCAATTTAACAATTGCTATGAATTTGTAGACAAAAATTCAAAATGATTATTTTCCAACAATTTTAAATTTTAGTAGACATTATAACCTTTTGTGGCATCATACTTCATTACATAAATGATGAGATGACACTAGCAATATTTTGTTAGTTATAACAACATATATTTTTGTATCACTTTGTGTACCATCATTATTCATTACAAAAATTATGGGATGACACTATGCAATATTGTGTTTGTTACTACAAACGGCTCTAGAACATATGTTGTTATAACTAAAAAATACTGATTTGCTCCGTTTGAAAATCGATTGTATTTTTCATATATTGTTATAGATCTAAATAATTATGTGTTAGGGTTTTATTTATATTATTCAAATTTGGGTAAAATAAGAAGCTAGCTAAAAATTGGTTTGAAATTTAAGTTAAATTGTGATGAAATATGGATTTGATTGTGCATGAATAGAGCTATGGAATGTAGGAGGATTTGGAAATTGGTGGATCATAGAATGAAATACGACTCTAGAAGGTGGGTGAATATCTCTCTCTCTCTATATATATATATATATATATGTATGTATCATATTACTTATATTTTGTGACTTATAGTTGGGTTTTTGCAGATTAAATAGGGGATATGAAGATCTATTTCATGAGTTCCTATAATTTTATAGTTGAAAATCATTTTTTAGATGTGGGGACTTGATCACTTTGTGTCTTGTAGTTGTAGTAGTAGTTGTTGTTGATGATGATGTTTTTTTCTTCTCTTTTTAATCTGAGGTTGTGTTGAGCCAAACAAAAAAATATATTTTGATCAACCATCTATATTTATTCAAAGAATACAAATCACCTCTAGATAACAACAAAATTATATTTGTAGTAAGAAACACAATAACTTGTAATAGCATCCCACCACTTTTGTAGTAAAAAACACTAATCGATTTTCATTGCTAAAAACTCAAATGAGTTTCATTTTAGAGAAAGTGTTTTATAACAACTTTAGACCTCTTTTGATATCAAAATCAAAATTTCCTCTCCTTAAAAATGTCGTTTTTATCTCCTTTCATTTTATTATTTTTCATTAATATGATATTTTGTTTATCTAAGTTTCAATATAGAGTTCTTGAACAATACTTATAAATTTAATTGCTTTGCGTTGTTGAGTATTAAATAAAAATAAAGTTCTTGAATTTAATGATATGAGATGATGTGAGAAATATATCAATATTTTCGGTGAAGATCTAATTGGCTTTCTTTTTTACAGTCAACAACGGAGTTGTTGAATTCGTATTCGGAGAGTCGCAGAAGATGGTTGGAACTACTTTTGATTTGATGACTCTTGCACTAATTTTCAAATGGTATGTAACACTACTTTTTATTTTGTAGAATGAGCTAACTCAAATATGAAAAAACTGAGCAAAGTTTTGGCTAATATTTTCTACTATTGTTTGCTAGATTATGTTTGGATGGTTGAAGACCCTTTGTTGGAGTATTGGATATGAGCTTGGTGGAAAATGTCTTGGTTTCTTGCTAGTTCTAAAAGAGCTTCTTTTATTTGCTTTCTACGTAGGATAGTTTAACTTCATTATTATTATTATGCGTTTTTATATTGTTATTATGAGGATGGTTTATTTAAATCATTTTTTTAGCTATGAGTTGAAATTGTACGGAATTGATATTAAATTTTAATAGGTTAACCTATCTTGTATTTTTTTACTATTGTGTTGGTTAGGAGAAAAAATCATCTCCGGACACTATCTCACTAGATTGGTCTGGCTAGGGCCCACAAGGGTAGAAACTTGGGATTTACTACATGGGCATTATTGTAACTTCAGAAACTTATATAATATACATATATATTTATGTATATATCTCTGTATATGTATATACCCATTCAGAGATGATTGAAAAAGACGAAAGTTGAGCCCTAAATTTTTGAATCCACAAAAATTTGAATCCTCCCCCAATATTTTCGCGATTCCTTCCAAAATTTTTCCCATCTTTTCTTTATTTCCATTTCAAAAGAACAAAACTATGTTTTATCATAATTTTTTTATATATATTTTTAGAGAGAGAGCAACATCTATTTGGGTTTGGAAAGAAAAGAGAAAGTGGAAAACAAAGAGAATGAAGAGCATATTTTCAGAGAGACCACCATTGTTGGAAGATCTTGAAAAAGGTATGGCTACGTTAAGTTCTAATTCCAATTAATTATGTATAATATAATCAGATATTGGTTTGTATCTTTGAAACTCTTGGTGATTTAGGTTTTGATTGTTAATCTCTGTTTGTGTGGAAATAAATGTTATAAGATGATTTTTTCACATAAATTCTATATAGAAATATTGATAGTATGTCTATTGCCAAAAGGCTCACTAAGCCCCTGTTTGTTTCCCTATTTCGCTTCTAGAGTTTGTAGTGGAAGAATGAAGAAAACTTATAAGGTCAGTTTTGTTTCTTTTGTGATATAACTTTTGTTATTAATTATTCTCATTACTAGTGTTATGGATGTAACTAGGGCTCATAAGCCTCTGTTTATTTAACCTCGCTTCTTGTTGATTTCTAGATCAGATTTCACATTTTAGTCGTCAACAGGTGGTTTTCACGTGTTAATATATACGATAATATATAGATAGCAAAACGGTAATAGAGGGATTATGACCTTTTGTATATAACCAACAATTATCCTGTATGGGTATTTTTTTATTTTTCATATAAATTTTTTTTTAGTTCATTTACATAAATGTAAATTTGTTTATGTTGTTTTTGTTTCTTGAATTTGATTTGTTTTTAAAAGCTTTTGAGATAGATTTTACATCTTATTTACTTGCTTTTATGTTGTCGTTTTGTGTGGGTAATGAGAAATTCTAGGTAATGGGAAAAATTGAGTATGGGTATTTGAGATGATGAATAACTTGTCTTATTTCTATATTTTTTTGGTTTATTGATTTTAACAACCAAAGAAGTATGAAGAGTTTTTTGCTTGATTTTCTTTTTATTTTTTTCCTAAAAAGCTCTAAAGATGGATGAACTTTTTTCTTCACTTGCTTCCTATTTGAGGTTCGAAAAAATTATGGAAAATGACATAAAATTGAGTTTTTCACTTTGGACTTGAGATGATGAAAAAATCGCCTTGTTTCCTGTAATTTTGGATGATAATATTTAACAATAAAATAAGCATGAGAATTTTCTTGCTTTCGATTTTTCTTCAAGGAGTTTTAAAGATGGATTTGCAATCTTTCTTATTTGCTTCAAAATTATTCAAAGTTGTTGTGGTGATCTTTTGTTCCTTTTTTTTTTCTTCAACTGGTTGAATTTAGTATTATTCAAACCATGGTGCTATGCTTCAGTCTTGCAAATGACAAGTGCCCATATGCTCGGTTATATGAATACACTACCAGGAAGAGAGAATTATAGAGCTTTTGAAAAATAGTTGAAAATATAGTCACTTTTTTGTAAGAAGCACACGGGGTTCATTTATTTGGGTTGACATGTCTCTGTTTTTTAATTTTAATTTTGGTTTTTATATATTTATACATCATCCGATTAATATATATTCATCCATTTTTATCTTAAGTGTGGGTGAGGTGGGTGCGTGACATTAATGCATTTTAGGCCTGTTTAAAAGAGAAAATTCTAATCATGCCTTAGTACAAAATTGGGAGTTACCTCATTCATTCATGGCTATTTGATTGTTGTGGTTTTAGGGATGGATTAGTGAGACTTCTTGGTTTATTTAGCTGTTGTGATGTTGTTCGTGCTTTTTTGTCTTGCTTTAGATTAAGGTGTACTCTCTGTATTGCCACGAGTCTGTGTGCTTTTTTGGATTCTAACATGCATGGCACTTTGCAAATATGCATTGTTATTATGAGCATCAGGTTGCTTATTTCTAATGCTAGAAGGTTGAAAGGGGTTGCAAGCTGGTGTGGTGGGGTTACAATTGTTTGTCTTTGGCCTTTATGTTGGGGCAGTGCTGCCTATTTGGGACAAGTGGAATTCGCCGGCGGCGAAGATGAATTGCTGATGGATGCTGGCAAACCGATGCCCAAGGTCGTCTTCGGAGGCATTCCGAGTATGCAAAAAGCGAAATAGGCCACTTCTGAATTCAGTGAGGCTGTTGACAAGTATATACATACACATATATATATCTCCCCAATTTCATCATTCTTGATTGCATCGTATCTAACATAAATTACAATAGTATTACATAATTGATATCATTAATGATTAATCAAGAACAACTGATTTATTTCATTAGTCTAATATATTTTGAATCGCATTTTGGATTAAATATGGAATCAATTTAAATTTGGAATACCCCTTTCCCTGTAGAAAGTTGGAAGTTGGGAGAATTTAGATGGTTCTTGGTAGAATTTTAGGTTCAATGTTAAACTTATGTGTTTGTTTGTGTTCCCAAGATGTCTTCATGCTTGTGTCCCTTAGATTTGCTTGGTAGATCAGTTATAAATTCAGACTAACAAATGAAAGGATAAAGAAATATTTAAAGACTTTTATTTTTGTGGTTGTTCATGGAGTTTTGTTGCTTTAATAGATACTGATTTTACATGATATCTGAAAACCAATCTATGCCTTATTATGCATAGATTTAGGATTTGTTAATTTAGATTAGTTTGGGTGCCAATGATGGGTTTACATATACTATGAATGTCTAATAATAAAAATAAATTTAATCTAAGGCACCTCTTTTTTGGATCTATAATTCTTTTTTTTTTTGTTTAGCTATGAGGAAGGATTTTTTGCTCTTTGAATTGTTGATGCAACTTAATTTAAAAGCTTTTTTTTTCAGTCATCTTGCAAGGCCTATAAATTATTATTTTTTTATGAAATTAGTTTGTACAAGTGATGTTAAATAAATATACAGGGACATCAAATCTCCACAATGGAGTATGATGATTTGTCTTGGGAATCTCTCTGATGCACAACATTATCATAATTGGCTGAATGATTTTTAGGTTTTAATTGTTTATGTAGTTCAAATTGTTTTTGTTTATTGAGGAATTTAATATGATTTCAGTTTAGCTTGTCTCATTGAAGGTTTGTATTTGTTCATAATTCAGATAATCTTATTTAAATATATTCTTTGCTTCTTTGGGTATGATAAAGGGTACTTACAGATTTGTTTGCCTGCTGAAGAACATGATGACTGTGGATGTCCTAAGAAGAAATTCAGGATAAACATATAGGATTTATACTTTTTTCCTCAGCTGTGGGTGAAGTAATTTTTTCTTTTGTTATTTTGTCTTGTAGATTTTGACTTGGGCATGAGAAGGACTTGGGCATTTATTTTCTTATTAATTTTTGTAATAGTGAATGATGCAAAGACATTTAAAATATATATATTATTTTCTTGTAATGAATTAGTTTAATGTTATATAAGTTTTTTTTTTGGTGCAATATCTATGTATATGTTGAGAGCTGGTTTTTTGTAGATCACTAGCTGAATAATCTAATGCAATAAATTGTGACAAGTATAAAACCAATTTCTTAACAAATTAAGTGGAGCTCTGTCAATTCTTTTTCAAAATTAATATGACATTATCATGTAAAAAATATATAATAAAAACCTTTAAAAAATTTAATTAAACATTCCATATAGAAATTGGAAATTTACTTTAACAAATGTTTAGTTGAATTTTTTTATTTTTTAAAGGTTATTACAACATAAAAAATATATGTTCTGCTTCATTTGGGGTTAGGGCCTGTATCAAGTTTCTCGAACCTATTCGCAAACATGGTGACCATCCTGCCATAATTGATTACAAGTTACATGATCATACTAAAAATCCACTTGTATTCAAAACAAGTGGTGTACAAAGGGTACCACGTTTCATAACCCACGAAGATGATTCGAAAGTTATATCAATGAAAACCCCATTTATACGAGTGGGACTTGCATTGGCCATCCCCACAATTACGAATATATCGTTCATTTTGAAATTTGTTAACTCATACTACAGAATCATATCCATGTACTACAAAATCCGTTATCGTTTATTACACTAGTCATTGGTTTTCTTGTATTACAGTATACGGTAATATTTATTACAGAAATTCATATTTCATATTACAGAACCCAATTCTAACCCCTAAGCAGAAAAATACAATTATTTTTTGCTTCATTTGGGGTTAGGGTCTGTATCAATTTTTCCGAACCCTTTGGTCATATTTGCAAACACGGTGACCATCCCGCCATAACTGATTACAAGTTACATGACCATACTAAAAATCCACTTGTATTCAAAACAAGTGGTGTACAAAGGGTACCACGTTTCATAACCCACAAAAATGATTCGAAAGTTATATAAATGAAAATCCCATTTATAGGAGTGGGACTTGCATTGGCCATCCCCACAATTACGAATATATCGTTCATTCTGAAATTTGTTAACTCATACTACAGAATCATTTCCATGTACTAGAAAATTCGTTACCGTTTATTACACTAGTCATTGGATTTCTTGTACTACAGTTTATGGTAATCTTTATTACAGAAATGCATATTACATATTACAGACCCCAATTCTAACCCCTAAGCAGAAAAATACAATTATTTTTTGCTTCATTTGGGGTTATGGCCTGTATCAACTTTCCCGAACCCTTCGGTCCTATTCGCAAACACGGTGATCATCCCGCCATAGTTGATTACAAGTTACATGACCATACTAAAAATTCACTTGTATTCAAAACAAGTGGTGTACAAAGGGTACCACGTTTCATAACCCACGGAGATGATTTGAAAGTTATATCAATGAAAACCCCATTTATAGGAGTGGGTCTTGCAATGGCCATCCCCACAATTACGAAGATAAATGTCATTCTGAAATTTGTTAACTCATACTAAAGAATCATGTCCATGTACTACAAAATTCGTTACTGTTTATTACATTAGTCATTGGATTTCTTGTACTACAGTTTATGGTAATCTTTATTACAGAAATGCATATTGCATATTACAGACCCCAATTATAACCCATAAGCGGGAAAACACAATTATTTTTGGCTTCATTTTGGGTTAGGGCATGTATCAAGTTTCCCAAACCTATTCGTAAACACGGTGACCATCCCGCCATAATTGATTACAAGTTACATGACCATACTAAAAATCCACTTGTATTCAAAACAAGTGGTGGACAAAGTGTAACACCCCGTGTTACTTTCTTTTTACTGAAATTAATTCTGATTTAATTTCGGTAATGACGTCACTTGTTCATGACGTATTATTTATTCTTGGTATTTGATACCTGTAAATTTTTCGCGTTTGCTTTTAAAGTTGACTGTATAATTTTACGGTTTCTCTTTGACAACTACGCGAGTTCTTGTTCTTGACTACACGGTATCGTTTCGACATTTAAATGTTTAGTACATCGACTGGACGAGGACACGTTTTAATTGATCGGGCTTGTTAGGTGTTTCGACATTTGGGTTCCTAACCCGGTGTATTTCTTTTGGACTAAATTGGTTATTTGGCGTCCTGTGGACTTACGGGTTGACGCAATATTATTTGGAGACTTTCGGTAATTATTGGGATTTATTATATATATATATATATATTGAAGTGGGGTCATTTTGCAATTATGGAAGTTTTGAGGGTTAGTTGTGTGATTATTGCATATATATGTATATGCGTACACGCCATTACACTGATCCATTCTCTGCAACTCCACACGATCTGACCTACTCTCTTATTCTCCTTCACGCATAACAGGTCTGCCCTTTATCTCCATTTTCGCCGGTCATGGCAAGAGAGAGAGAGAGAGAGTGGCGTCGGCTGAAGGATGACGCGTTGGTGGTCGCTGGCTTGCGGCGATTGGCAGCAGCGGCTGGAGCTGAGCAGCGGTGGCTGTGGATGGTGACGACGGTCGGCGAGCTGGGTAGTGGTCGCAGCAGCTGGGTCGCGCAGAGGCGACGCGCACTGTAGCAGTTCGCGCAACAGTGCAGTCTGGCCGAAACTTCGACCATTTGTTCGGTCGACTTCCCGACCTCGGTTTGGGCTGATTTTCAGAGGGTAGCTTCATCTCGATGTCAGGTACGACGTGTAAAAATTTCATAATTTTTCCTTGAACGGTTTGTCGAGAAATTCGATTTGAAGTTTCCAATTTTCGTTTGGGGTATTTTAGATTTAACCAAATTAATTAACCTAATGCTAATGGGCTTCGTATATATCGTATAGGTTGTCGATACGGACATTTCGATATATTTGAAATAGTTTTCGGACGATTTTTGTCAGCGGGCTTCATATTCGGGCGCCGGTATTGTGTTGTTTCGGGCTATTCGGTAAACATAAATTAGGTGAGAAATTATATTTCTCACTCCGCATTATTGAAGTAGTTTAGAAGTGCAAACTCTTATTTAATTTAATATAGATATATTAAATTGTTAGTTTAAATATTGATAGTTTGCTTAGAATCGAAATGAGACTTAGGGATTAATTTAAGAAAATTAATTAAATTATTTCCTACGAGATTATATTAATTCCTATTTAAATTGAATAGGAATAGACGGCTTAGAAAGTCCCTTGATAATTAAATGTGCTAGAGAATTTTGTAAACGTGGGACGTGAGAAACTTAGACGCTATGCTAGGTTCCTCTCATTATACGTGGTTTACTTGCTTAATTATTTATAAGCATGTTAAAATGGGATTGGAATATTTCTTAAAGAATTAAAGAAAATATATTGTTTAAAACATAAATATGTTTTGTCACGATTTAAATGCTTATTTATATTTTAAAATCATGTAAAGAGATTTTTGAGATTTATATTGATATTACCATGTGGGTATTTTCATAAATATGATGCATGACATATTTATGTTGAGACATGATCTTATTGCGTACACCATATATTGTGAGACATGGGTGTTGGTGCATGATTTCACCTTTTTCAGAGAAAGTTTAATTGGTGTGGTCTACTTCCTTTGTGCGTGGTGCACGAGTAGACGTTTGTGTTTGGATCGTCAAAACAACTGGCCAGGAGGTCTCATGCCTTCGGAACTAAAAAGCCGAGAAACGTGGTTAGGAGTATTGAGAGGCTCATGATACTGATGATAGGGGGAGGACATATCGTCCAAGGCCCTATGTGCACGACCGCGTCGTGGTTACGTATTCCCGGATAAAAGTGTGAAGTGTCACAAGCACTTGGGAATGACGGTTCGATGAGTCCACATTCCCTAGTGAGCCTGCAGACTTAGGGGAATGGTGGAGAATGATCCGGTTACCCTTGGGAGAGTGTGTTTTTGTGTGTGTGTACTACAGGCGGTCTGTGAGTACGGTGCGTTGCATATCATTATGTGATTTCATTGATATGTATGTATATATGATGTTGGAGTATGTTAATTTATGAATATTGTAAATTAAATTCATATTTTATAAATACTTAACCGGAAATGAATAATGTGAAACAAGACTTTAAATGTGGTAATTATTAATAAGTATAAATGAAACATATATCTTTATACTTGTTGTTGTATACTTTAGTGCCCTTGGGGGAGGTTATGTGTATTGACATAGTGATCTATGTGGCTAGTTGAGGCTAGTGGTGGACTGTAGGCTTGATTTTGGAGTTGAGGCCTTAGAAAATGTGGCTAATAGTATTTTGATTGTGGTTAGTAGTTTTGGGATTGTGGTCAGTTGTGTGACCTTGTTAGAGATTTGAGATCCGAGATTGATTTTAGTATTAGTTATGAATTGAGGCCTTAAAGAAGGCAGGTGATGAAATTGTATTTGAGATTTTTATTGGGTGAGAAGAGGTTATGGTTGAGGGATTTCATTAAGTACTTGGGGTACTGTAGTGTTGTTTCTCATGCTTAGTTCACCCCCCTAAGCATTTCCCTTACTGTACTTTGTATACTAGTACATGTCTTTAACTTACATGTCATTCCTTGAGTTGTCGGTTACGGCGTGGTGCCGAACCTTTTCCAGGTGTTGTCATTTGATTTCGCGGGGTTGGAAACAGACAGTTGTGTTCCGTGAACCTAATGTTGTACTTTTCCTTCTTGTCCTCTTGGGCATTATAGGATTTTGTGGAGTTATGTTCATTCTTATTGGCTGTCATTTCGAAAACGGTGTTTTCTAAACTCTTATATTTAAAAAGGAAAAACCCGTTTTCGCCTACCCCCGTATAAAAATTTAAAAGTTTTAATACCTTATAAAATGATCTTGGGATCTTCTTTAAAATGATTTTTAACTTTAAAAACCGGTGATGGCAATTGACGGAGACCGGGGGCAAGACGGTCATTTTTAATGTGTGATTTCCTAAAAGAAAACTATTTTATTACTTGTCTCGAGATTATGAGATTTTGAGACTTCTTTATTAAAATCTCAACCTATAGTGTTTTGAAAGGTGGTTCCTTGTTTCACCTTTTCTTCGGATTATTTCTATGTCTCGGGTTTGAGGCTTGTAGTTGTTTAGCGCACACATATAGTGTTTCCCTTCCTTTCTTCTGGGTTGTTGACGTCACCACCTAGGTGATATGAGTTTTCATACGTTAGGGGCATGGATGCCAAATGGATTGGTTCGAGTTTTAAAACATTTTTCTTAAAAACTATTGAATCTCTGGGATTCATCTTTTTATTACTTCCACTCTCGGCTATTCGTTTTTGGTTTCCTTGTTCACTTTTGGTGTTCTTTCCTTGTTCACTTTTGGTGCTATTTCCTTGTTCACTTGTGGTGTTCTTCCTTGTTCGGGTATTCTTAACCTTGACGTTGTTGTCTTGGTTATCTGTTGGTTAGCATTGGGAATTCCTTTCCTTTGCTTTATTTTGGTGACCCTTAGGTGATCGTTCTTGTGAGTTGAGTTCGTGTACTCTTAGTGATTTGATCGGTGGTTATTGTCGTCTATAGTGAGAGCATTAGTGATTTGATTGACCTGTTGGTGATTCATTGACCTTATTGGAGATGGCATTCGAGGTTTTCATCTGGTGATATGATGAGGTGATTCCATCCTTGAGGTATAGATTTTCTCTAGGAATGGGATGTGGTTTGTCATATATATATATTGTATATATATATATTGATAATGGTTGTGTTAGTACGCAAGGACGTAAGTACTTTTCCTCTTGTGTTCTTGGGGAGTGAGTTATGAGTATTCCTTGGTACTAGTGGTGGATTTTGACCATGTGGATATTAGAGGTGAGTGTGTTCCCTCTGTTGGGTTTGTGGTTAGCGTGGTGAGCGCTTGATGATCTGTTAGATTTGACATAGGTGTCGTGTACCTAGTGTATGTTGGTGAGAGTAGTGTAGATTACCGGTGTTGGTACTGAGTATGAGCCTTAGTTGTACCTTGTAGACTCAGGTTGCATACTTATACATGTATACTTATATATATATATATATACATTCTCGTTATATACTTACGTACGGTAGTATATGAGCGTGTGCCTTGGGTTTTGTGTGGATGGGATTAGTTGGGCTATATTTATCTTATTAGATAGTTTAACATTACCTAAACTGCCAAAGGATGTGGTAGTTAAAGTATCTTTTCCCACTGAGCTTATTTGCTCACAGGGGTATTTCATTTGCCCCCTGGTATTCCCACGCCAGGTTGCAGGAAATATACGGCTACGGGCAGGATGCAGGATGCAGTGCAACGACAGTTTTCCTTGGTTTCCTTGTTACAGGTTTTGGAGTTGCGTTGGGTGATGCGGTTACGGATGCAACACGACTGGTTTGGGGACGATAGTCTTCTATTGTTAGTTTCTTTACCCATGTTTTATGGGATTGTCATTTATTTCTTTTGGGAGCCAGTCTGTTGGTATATCCCTATTGATGTATCTTTCTTTTCCTGTATTTATTGTTTCAGGACGTTATTGTATCTATTCTGCACAGCTAGGTGCTTTTCTGTATTCTTATTCGAGCAATTGTGGCTCTGTTGATTTTAGAGGGTTTGAAGGGGTTTTAGTTTCTTTCCACTACCTCGGCCCTAGTAGGATTGATGAATGTGGGGCTTGGAAGCCATTGTTATTATCGAAATGTTATTGGCAGGTTCTTGTGTTGTGGTTGTGTATCCGAATGTTCCATTTATAAACGGAACTCTGCCGGATTTTCGTTAGATTCCGCTGTTTTGTTTATTATTCATTTGGGTATGAAATATACCAGTTTTTATCATTATTCCATACGTTTTCGTGGTTAATGATGTCTTAGTTGGTCATTCGTATTAAGGATCACATCTTGGATTCCTTGAATGTCCTAGTTCGGGAGTCTTAGGAATTTAGGAGTGTGTCTGATGGTATTTGAGGATACTATTGAGTTCTAGTATTCTATTTGACATGGAGTATATTTTCATTGTTATTCCATGTACCTCTTTGTTATTGTTGACTTTAGTGGTTGCTTGACTTACGTCACCCTTTAGAGATTCGCTGACTCTCTAGATTAGAGTTTCGGGAAATCTAGGGGCGTGATAGTAGGGTATCAGAGTGTGTCATTCTTACCCTTTTGTGGGTCTTTGATGACTGTATGACGTTGGTTCTCATTTCGTTTTACTTCCGTTCACCTCCTTAGCTCTTAGGCTCGGGTTTCTGAGTTCTAGGAAATTTGGGGCGTGACACAAAGGGTACTAAGTTTCATAACCCACGAAGATGATTCGAAAGATATATCAATGAAAACCCCATTTATAGGAGTGGGACTTGCATTGGCCATCCCCACAATTACGAAGATAAATGTCATTCTGAAATTTGTTAACTCATACTACAGAATCATGTCCATGTACTAGAAAATCCGTTACTGTTTATTACACTAGTCATTGCTTTTCTTGTATTACAGTATAGGGTAATCTTTATTACTGAAATGCATATTGCATATTACAGACCCCAATTCTAACCCCTAAGCGGAAAAACACAATTATTTAGTCGACTACATCGAGTCCTTTAGTTGACTAGATGAAGCTTTAGTCGACTAGATGTTCTTCACAATTGATTCACAATTCATCGTCTTGGTTTAGTCAATTACATCAAGGGCATTAGTCGACTACGTGGAGGGACTTAGTCGACTACTAAGAGGCTAAGTCGACTCAATGAAGTGAGGAATTAGTCGACTACATGGAGGGACTTAGTCGACTAGATGGTGGTGCTTAGTCGACTACTAATAGGCTTTAGTCGACTCAATTAAGTGATGAAAATCTAGTTAACATTCGGCATGGTTGAGTCGACTACTTTAAGTGGTTTAGTCGACTGGGTGATGGTTTAGTCGACTACTTGGTGCACTTAGTCCACTACATCTCAATTTGATTTAAAACTCTAACTTTCGTCATGGTTCAGTCGACTACATGGTAAGTCTTAGTCGACTATGGCTTCAAAGAACACTTGTTTTAAATCATTTTTCTTTCATTTTGAGTTCGGTTAAATTATTACTTGAGCTTATAAGATTTTATCAACGCATAAAATACCTTGTTACAATGATCGCACCCCGACCTATCTACCCCGAGTCTTGAGTCTTCGACTTCCGCCTTTTCGTTGAATATTTGATCCTTCTCCGTTTTCATGCTTCAATATTTTTCTTGCCGTTTTGCTTTTATGCAAGCTTTCTTTCCGATCATATTTTTCGAGTCATTCACCTATCTTTTGCTGAAGGCATGAACTAGATTTTTCATTAGTATCAAACACTCTTTAATGGTTTGTTATCATCAATTTTGATATTGTTTGCTGAAAATAAATTTCAAAGCCAACAAATGATATTTTGGAACTTAATGTATATTTTTAGGAAAAAATTCATATTTTGGAACATAATATATATTTTTCACAAAAAAATTATTTTTCGGAAAAAATTCATATTTTGGAACATAATATATACTTTTTCGCAAAAAAAATATTTATTGGAAACAAAATCATATTTTGGAACATAATATATATTTTTCGCAAAAAAAATCATATTTGGAACATAATATATAATTTTTTGCAAAAAAAATATTTTTCGGGAAAAAAAATCATATTTTGGAACATAATATATATTTCTCAGAAAACAAATATTTTTCGTAAAAAAATCTGTTAAGGCGAACATAATATATAATTTTTGTAAAAAAATTAATTTATGAAAAAATCATATTTTCCAATATATATATATATATATTTTGAAATTTATAGTTTTTACAAAAAATATAATTTATTTTTGAAAAATACTTTTTATGGTTGATTTCACTATACTCCCTTATACTATTAAGGGAGGGTAGTTTAGACATTTTGACTCAAAATGTGAGGAGGAGGGGGCATAGTGATGAAATTGGATAGTATATGGGGCAAAGTGGACACAGTGGGGGTTAGTTGATTAAATTGAATACTATAGGGGGTTTCTTGAAGTAAACACTGAAGTTAAATAATATCATCTAAAAAAGAAAAAAAATTATATAATATTAAAGTAGTGACGTGTGTAGTTTATATACGTAGTATAATTATTTATTTATGTAAATCTCAAAAAAAAATTACATGATTCTTAAATAGTTTAATTATAATTGGGTTTTTAATTAAATACTAAATTACTAATTTTAGGATAGATTTTTCAGAGTTTGAGTCTAATTAAAATTAAATAAAAGAGATGAGGTTGATTAAAATAGATAATAATATGATAGATAAATTAATAAGATATTATAAAATAGTTTAATTCGAAATAAGAGTGTAGTTAAATAATAGATTAATATGATAGCAGTAAAGTGTAACACCCCGTGTTATATTCCTTTTTTCCTGAAATTAATTCTAATTTAATTTCGGTAATGACGTCACTTGTTATGACGTATTGCTTATTCTTGGTATTTGGTACCTGTAAATTTTTCGCGTTTAGTTTTAAAGTCGACTGTATGACTTTACAGTTTCTCTTTGACGACTACGCAAATTCTTATTCTCGACTACACGGTATTAGTACTTTTACGGATCCGGTGTGAAGAGTATTAAATTACTTTCTCGGTGTTCCGGTTGTCGGATTTCTAAACCGGTATAATTCTTTCGGACTAATTTGGTAAATTGGTGTCCCGTGTAATTTCCAGTTACCTAAATTACACTTGGGGGTTGGTCCATATAAATTGGGATTTATTATATATATATATTTAATTATATATATATATATATTGAAGTGGGGTTCATTTTGCGATTATAGAGAAGTTGGGGGTTAGTTGTGCAATTAGTACATATATATGTATATATGTACACGCTACAACAGACCTGCTCCTTCTCCTACACGCCATCAGACGACCACATCTTCTCCTCTCCTCTCCATCTCCTCTGCAGCAGCAGCCACTCCCTTACGTCTTCATCCTCCATGATCGCCGGCAAGAGAGTCGACTGAGAGGGTGGTCGCTAGCGGGCGGCAACACGCAGAGTCGCCGGACTGTGAGAGTTGCGGCTGGAGCAGGGCTGTGGACGGCGGCGGTTCGCGGTGGTCGGCGAGGCTAGCAGGTGGTGGTCGCGCACGGCGGCGCAGGGCGGCGTCGGTGGTGGCGCCAGGGACGGCCAGTGCTGTTCGCGTGAGCAGTGGCGACTCCGGCTGGGCTTCGGCCAATTTTTCGGCGACCTTCCGGTGATCAGTTTGAGCCGATTTTTGGTGAGTAGCTCCGTATATACATGGTATTCGTCATACATTAATTTCGTGATTTTAGGATGAATGGTTTGCCCGGAAATCGCATATATAGGTTATAGATTTCGTTTGGGGTATTTTAGATTTAACCCAATTAATTAACCGATTATTAATGAGCTTCGTATATATCGTATAGGTTGTCAAGACGGACATTTCGATATATTCGAAATAATTATCGGACGATTTTGGTCGGCGGGCTTCATAATCGGGCGCCGGTACTGTGCTGGTTCGGGCTGTTCGGTAACGTATAATTAGGTGGGAAATTTTATTTCTCACTCCGCATTATTGAAGTAGTTTAGGGGTGCAAAACCCTTATTTAATTTAATATAGATATATTAAATCGTTAATTTAAATATCTATAATTCGTTTAGAATCGGAATTGGACTTAGGAATTAATTTAAGAAAATTAATTAAATTATTTCCTATGTAATTAAATAATTTCCTATATGAATCGAATAGGAATAGATGGCTTAGAATTTCCCTTGAGAATTAAATGAGTTAGTAGAGATTCGTGGAAACTTAGACGTTGTGCTAGGTTCCTTTGCGATACGTGAATTAATTGCTTTAATTTATTTTAAAGGCATGATAAGGGAATTGAAATATTTTCTAAAGAATTAAAGAAAATATATATTTTGAAAACATGAATTGTATATGAATTTGTTTTCATATGATTTAAATGCTTTATTGTATTTTAAAGCATGTAAGGAGATTATGAGATTATGTTGATAGTACCATGTGGGTAATTGCTTAAATATGATGCACTATATATTTATGTTGAGTACAGGGGTATGTATCCTGTAGGGACGGTTTTGTGTCGGATTGTATCCGTTAACCTGTGATGGGCGCCGTGTGAATTATATATGAATATTGTACATAAATATGATGCATTACATATTTATATTGAGGCATGATTGTCATTTAGACCTGGATGCATATTGAGTTGATATATGTGGGTTGTGAAATCATGTGGGGATGTCTTTGTGTCGAATCGTCGCAACAACTGGCCAGGTAAAGGTGTCTCCCACCTATGGAACTAAAAAGCCAGAAGGTGATATAGGGTTGGTTGCTGCCCCATCGTGGTGGTATGCGCCACTCTCGGGTCCTGAGTATATTGCAGGAAAATGTGTCTCCCACCTACGGAATTTGGATATAGGGTTGGTTGCTGCCCCATCGTGGTGGTATGCGCCGCTCTCGCAGGGGAGTCACAAGTAGGGCTCTCGTGCAACCGTCTTCCTTGTTGAAAGTGTAGTGTCAAAAACACTTGGGAAGGATCGGTGCGGTACTCTTTCTCCTTGTAAATGGGTGGAGTGCGTATTCGTTAACCACGTGATGTGGGCAAAGGGTGGTGTATGAGTCACATTGTATTTGCATGGCATTTATATGATTTCATTTGACATGTATACGTGATATTATTACATGTGATGTTGGAGCAGGTTTAATATGTGTTATTATTGCCTGTTGGATTTTAGAGCATGTTGTGTATGAATATTGCGAATTTAAATTCATATCTTTGTAAAATGCTCAGTTGATAATGATTAACGTGAAAGAAAATGATTACATGTGGTAATAAATCAAGTATAATGAAATGTTTATTTTATACTTGTGAGTATATATACTTTCGCACCCTTGGGGGAGGTTAAGTATATTCGTGTAGTAATCTCTTTGGGATGATTATGGTTAGTCGTGTGACTGTGTTGGAGATTGGAGATTAGAGATTGATTTTAGTATCAGTTATGAATTAGGGCCTTGGAGAAGGTGGGTGATGAGATTGTGAGTTGTAGTATGGACCTTTAGGTGTCTTCACTTTTGAGGAATAGGCTATCAACTGTAGTTGAGATTTTGATTGGTGAGAAGAGGTTATGGTTGAGTGACTTTATTAAGTACTCGAGGTACTGTAGTTGACAGACTTGGTTCTAGTGCTTAGTTCATTCCCTAAGCATTCCTTGTACTGTGTTTTGTACGCTAGTACGTAGTCGTTGACTTCTATGTCATTCCTTGAGTTGTCGGTTACGGCGTGGTGCCGAACCTCTTCCATGTGTGGTCATTTGATTTGGTGGAGTTGGAAACGGATGGTTGTCTTCCGTGAGTCCAACGTGTTGTACTTCCTTTACTGTCCTTTTGGGCATTATAGGAATTCATAGAGTTGTGTTTCTCTTATTTGACTGTCATTTCGAAAACGGTGTTTTCTAAACTCTTTGTATTTAAAAGGAAAAACTCATTTTCGCCTACCCCCGTAGAAATGCAAAGTTTCAACACTTTATAAAATGATATTAGGATCCTCTTTAAAAAGATTTTCAACTTTTAAAAGCCGGTGATGGCAACTGACGGAGACCGGGGGCAAGACGGTTATCTTTACTATGTGGTTTCTTAAAAGTAAAACTATTCTATTATTTTCTTGGGATTCCGAGATTTCGAGACTTCTTTCTCAATATCTCATCCTGTAGAGTTTTGAAAGGTGTTCCATTGTTTCACCTTTGTTTCCTATCATGCTTAAGTCTCGGATTGAGGCTTGTTGTTGTTCAGTGCACACATATAGTGTTGTCTTTCCCTTTTCTGGGTTGTTGGTATCACCACCTAGGTGACATGAGTTTTTCTTACGTTAGGGGCATGGATACCAAAGGGATTGGTTCGAGTTTGAAAACCTTTTTCTTAAAAACTATTGAATCTCTGGGATTCATCTTTTTATTACTTCCGCTCTCGGCCATTCGTTTTTGGTTTCCTTGTTCCTTCTTGGTGTTCTTTCCTTATTCACTTGTGGTGTTCTTAACCTTGACATTGTTGTCTCGGTTATCTGTTGGTTTAGCATTGGGAAGTCATTTCCTTCGTTTTGCTTTGGTGACCCTCAGGTGGTCGTTCATGAGAGTAGTGTTCGTGTACTCTTAGTGATTTGGTTGGGTGGTTTCCCTCGCATACAGTGAGAGTGTTAGTGATGTGACTGACCCTATTAATGATAGTATTATGAGGTCGATATGATTTATGGTATGGTGATATGATTGAGGTGATCTAGCCTTTGAGAGGTAGATTTTCCTTAGAAATGGGATGAGGTTTGTTATATATATATATATATTGTACATTTACAATATATATATATATATATAGATGACGATTGTGTTAGTACACAAGGACGTGAGTACTTTTCCTCCTGTGTATCGGGGAGTGAGTTACGAGTATTCCTTGGTACTAGTGGTGGATTTTGATCCCCGTGGATATTAGAGGTGAGTGTGTTTCCCCTCTGTTTAGATTTTCTGGTTAGCGTTGTGAGCGCTGGATGATTGGTTAGATTTGATCTTAGTATCGTGTACTTAGTGTACGTTGGTGAGAGTAGTGTAGACTACTGGTGTTGGGTACTTGGAGTACGAGTTTTTGAGACTCATGTTGTGTATTTATATATATATACACGTGTATATATATATATATTCCCTATATACTTATGTATACTCGTTTACGATAGTATGAGCGTGTGACTTGGGTTTGCGTGGATGGGACTAGTTGGGCTATATTTATATCTTATTAGACGGTTTAGCTTTACCTAAACTATCAGAGGATGTGGTAGTTAGGATATCTTTTCCCACTGAGCTTATTTGCTCACGGAGGGAATTTCATTTGCCCCCTGGTATTCCACGCCAGGTTGCAGGAATTATACTGCTATGGGCAGGATGCAGTGCAACGACAGCTTTCTTTTGTTTCCTTGTTACAGGTTTTGGAGTTGCGTTGGGTGATGCGGTTACGGTTGCAGCACGACGGGGTTTGGGGACGATAGGTATCCGCTTTCAGTTTCTCTACCCATTGTTATGGGATTGTTATGTATTTTCTTTTGGGAGCCAGTCTGTTGGCATATCCCTATTGATGTATCATTCATTTCCTGTATTTATTCTTTCAGGATGTATTGTATCTATTCTGTACAGTTAGACGCTTTTTTGTATTCTTATTCGAGCATTTGTGGCTCTGTTGATGTTAGAGGGTTTGGAGGGGTTTTGGTTTCTTTCCACTACCTCGGCCCTATTAGGATTGATGAATGTGGGGCTTGGAAGCCATTGTGATTATTGAATTGCTATTGGCAGGTTATTGTGTTGTGATTGTTGTCCGGATGTTCCATTTACAAACGGAACTCTGCCGGATTTTCGTTAGATTCCGCTGCTTAGTTTATTATCCATTTGGGTATGAAATATACCATATCTATCATTAACCCATATGTTTTTTTTTACGGTTAATGATGTCTTAGTTGGTCATTGGTATTAAGGATCACATCTTGGATTCCTTGGATGTCCCAGTTCGGGAGTCTTAGGGGTTTAGGAGCGTGTCTGTTGGTATCTGAGGATACTCTTGTGTTTCTAGTATTCGTGTTGGCATGGAGTATATTCTTATTGTTATTCCATGTACTTCTTTGTTATTGTTGACTCTAGTAGTCGCTTGGTTTGCGTCACCCTTTAGGGGCGTGACAACATGGTATCTGGGCATTCATTGCAACCCTTTGTGGGTGTTCGATGGCTGAATGTTGTTGGTTTTCATTTCTTTTTACTTCCGCATTCACTCCCTTATTTCTTAGGCTCGGTTTTCGGAGTCCTAGGAATCGGGGCGTGACATAAAGTGTCATTATAACTATATTTGATATTTAAATATAATTTTAAAATTTTGAGAATAGATATCCTAAGGACTAAGGACAACTCTTTGTGGGGAAAAAGAATATAGCTTTCGGCTTGGTTTCAGAGACCAAATTTTGGAGGAAACAAAATTTTTGTACTATATGTGTGTATATATATATATATTGAGTTATGTATATAATAAATGAAATGGTAAATGTTTTAGTGGGAGATGGTACAAACAATTAAATCTGACCTTAACTTTTGATCACTGAGCCCACAGGATGTGGGGAGATGTGTGGCAAAATCTGGGTCATACGATGCTAATTGGAGAGGCCTCGTACAATAGTAGATGTGTGGCAAAATTAACAGCTTTTAGGCCATGTTTGATAGGAGGTCTCGTCTGGTCTGATTTGGTCCAGTCTTGTCTAGATCTGAGCTTAAAAATCTGTTTTGTAAGCCGTCTGGTCTAACAGTTACGGTCTCATAAATATTGAAACATACCATATTTGGTAAAGCGATTTGGTCTGATATTTTCGTTTTAAAAATAAAATTATTTATTATTTATTATAATATTCATTTATTATTTTATGTATAATTTAATTTATTTTATTTTAGTTATTATATATTATTATATATTATTTTTTCATTTATAAATATATTTTATTAATTTATTATTTATTCATTTATATATTAATTTATAAGTATATTCTATTCATTTATTTATTATTTATTATTATTTAATTCATTTTATTTACTATTATTTCATTATTTAATTCATTTAATTTATCATTATTTCATTATTTATTTATATTATTATATTATTTATTCATTTTAAATTATTTATAAATATTTTTTAAATTTATTATTTATTCATTTATTTATTATTATATTTTTTCATTTTTATTATTATTATGTATTATTTAATTCATTTTGTTTATTATTCATTATTGTTATTTTATTTTTAAATGTGTTTTATTTAATTTATTATTTATATTATTAATTTATTATTATTATTTATTCATTTTTAATTATTTTGAAATATATTTTATTAATTTATTATTTATTTATAATTATATTAATTTATTATTACTATTATGTATTATTTAATTTATTTTGTTTATTATTCATTATTTTTATTTTATTTTAAAATATTTTTATTTAATTTATTATTTACTAATTTTTAATTATTTATAAATATATTTTATTAATTTATTATTTTTTCATTTATTTATTATTATGTATTATTTAATTCATTTATTTTTATGTATTATTTAATTTATTTTGTATATTATTTTTATTCAATTTTGGTTTTTGGTGGTCTTAATCGTTGGTCTCAAAAATCTGATTTTGGTTACCCAAACCAGACCAAACCATGTGGAACCACAAAAAAAACTGGTTCCAAAAACACCACATTTGATTCAATTTGGTATGATTCCAAATTTTAAGACCAATCCAAACAAACATGGTCTAGTTCCTGAAAACCAAAACCAGACCAGACCAGGTGGAACCATAACCACCTACCAAACAGGGTCTTAGCATTATTTGGTTTGGTTGTCTTTTCTTTTTATTTTAGTTTTTTAATTTTTTTTTTTTGTATTTGTACATTTACAATATGAATTACACTTAACTCCTCTAAAATTTAGACAAATTACGTACAAGTAAACATTTAAGATTTACGGGCCAATAAATCATTGTAATATTTTATGATAGATTTATTGACTAAGACCCCGCTTGGTAACCGGTCTAGTCCGGTTACCTCTGGTCCGGTCTGGTCTGGTGTAGTCTGGTCCGGTCTTGTCTGGTCTTGGTGATGTTCTGAAATTCTGTTTAGTAAGCGGTCTTGTCTAATGGTCTTGGTCTGAGGAAACTGGAACTAGACCATGTTTGACAAACTGTCTGGTTCCAAACTTCTTTGAACCAGACCATGTTTGGCAAACTGGTCTGGTCTTAAATTTCTTGTAAACTGTGAAAATATTGAATATACTTTATATGATGTAATAACCTTAAAACCCACACATTTAATTTGTAAACATTTGTTAAAGTCTTTTTGATTGATTTTTATTATGTATGTCTTACATAATATTGTTATATTGGTTTTATAAAAATTTCTTAGAGTATGATTATTGCACTCCAATTATCAAATATAACAACAAATAGGTTTATACAAGCCACATTTTTTATTATACAAAAATTACGATAACACAAATTTCACAAGTCACACACTAATATTACATAACAACTTCGATTATCGATAACATGTAAATAATGTACTATAATATTTTGGCTTTTAAAAACAATTATTATTTATCATTTACTATTTATTATTTATTATAATATATATTTATTTATTATAATTTTTATATATTATTTAATTTATTTTGTTTATTATTTATTCATTTATTTTTATTTGTTTATAAATATATTTTATTAATTTATTAATTATTAATTATTTAATTTACTTATTTATTTATTATTATTTTTATGTATTATTTCATTTAGTTTGTTTATTATTTAATTCATTAATTATTATTATGCATTATTTAATTAATTTTGTTTATTATTCATTTTTTATAAATATAATTCATTTAATTTATTATATATATTATTATTTATTCGTTTATTTTAATTAATTTATAAATATATTTTATTTATTCATTTATTTCTTTATTTTTATTATATTTATTCATTTATTATTATTTTTATGTAGTATTTAATTCATATTTCTTATTATTTATTTATTTATTATTATTTTTATGTATTATTTATTTCATTTTTCTTATTATTTTTTTATTTATTCTTATTTTTATATATTATTTAATTCATTTATTTTTATTTGTGTCTAAATATATTTTATTAATATATTATTTATATTATTATTTATTATTTATTATATTTATTTTTCTTATTATTTAATTAATTAATTATTATCTGTTATTTATTTCATTTTGTTTATTATTCATTTTTTTATAAATATAATTCATTTAATTTATTATTTATTCATTTATTTTAATTACTTTAGAAATATATTTGATTCATTTATTATTTATTTATTTATTTATTATTATTATTATATTGAATCATTTATTATTATTATTTTTGAATTTTTGAATTTCTTTTTGATTATTATTTATTTATTTATTATTTATTATTTTATGTATCATTTAATTCATTTTGTTTATTATTAATTATTTTTATTTTATTATTTATATTATTAATTTATCATTTATTATTATTTATTTATTCGTTTAATTATTTTATAAATATATTTTTATTAAATATATTATTATTTATTATTATATATATTTATTATAAATATATTTTATTATTAATTATTTTGTTTATTTTTTATTCATTTATTTATATTATTTTTTAAATATATTTGATTTAATTTATCATTTATATTATTATTTTATTCATTAATATATTTGATTTAATTTTAATTTTAATTTATTCATTTATTTTTATTAATTTGTTATTTATATTATTATTTTATTCACAAATATATTAATTTTTTTTTAATTTTTATTAATTAATTAATTTAATTTTTATTTTTTTGTATGATTTAGTTCATTTTATGTATTATTCATTATTTTTTTGGTTTTGTGTCTTGGTTTAGATATTGGTTAGATGTGGTTCAATTATTGGAGGACATTTTGGTTAGATTTTGTAACCAGACCAAATAGAATCACAAAAAATTGTGGTCCTAAAAAAGGTCATTTTGGTTCAATTTGATCTGGTTATATTTTTTGAGACCAATGCAAAACAAACATGGTCTGGTATAAAAAAACCACGACCATATCAGAAAAATGAGACCATAACCAGTAAACAAACTGGGCCTAAATTTTATAAAATATCATGTTTGTCACATAATTAGTTTCACTTCAGAAATGCTATTTTTGTATTCTGTACATAAGGTATACACTATATAAATACAAAAATTCTTGAGATGTTTTATGAATTTATAGTATATATGTCATGTAGAAAGAGATGAACGGGCGCCCATTGTCGGTAGTAAGAATCGTTGCATTGCCGTGCACTGCGAAAATGAAAGGCTGGGAATTGCCATATCAATATTTTTTTAGTAGTGCCCCAAAAAATATTAATTTATACTTTTTTTTCACTGAGAAAAACCACCTACAAAGAAACATAATGAAAATCTGAGGCAATGAGCTTATACAGCCAAGAAGGCCACACATCCCACTCCAAATCACCCTACCGAGAGCGATATGCGCCACTGGCTTAGACCATGGACTACATTGTTATAACACCTCGGCGATCAATGCAGCTGAAAACCTCTGTCCACCCTTTGAATCAAATAGTTGATGTCGTCAATAACCGCTACGGAGATACTATCATTTGGACATAGAGTTATGGCTTCCTAACAATCACATTCGATAACCACACCGGAATACCCCCAGTTGGAAAGCAGTTTGACACCTTCCCTAAGCATAAGAATTTCAGCCAAAAAAACTGATTTAACATACTTCAAAAAACACGTTGTAATTTTGATTGGTCGACCTTGACTGTCACGAAGAACAAATCCACCTCCACTTCCACCAGTTGGTTCCCTAAAAGCAACATCAAAGTTTAGCTTGAACATTCCCATGGGTGGAGCTTCCCAATTCATATAACTGACATTTTTACACTTTTCAAAACTCATTTTTTGGCCAAGTCTCTCTCCGACAGACAAACTTAATCCCCTCCATTCACTCTCTCATCGAAGGGAGTCAAGTTTAGGCCTCACGCGTGTAATAAAATTATCATTTAACATGGAGGGCAAGCTGGTTATTAGGTGAAATACATGAGGGCAAACTAGTCCTAAATCGAAATACATATATGAAAGGATAAGGTGGCCATTTCTGTAAGTTACTAATATGTCCTAGAGGGGGGTGAATAGAATTTTCAAAAATTAATCAAACTCTTTTTTTGAATAATATTGAAAAACAAATCACAAGACCCAACAATACCTATTATGCAAGTGAGGAATGTGAAGTTAATGCTAACAATAATAATATAATAAAGGGAAATTATTAGAAAACTCCCATATGATTTCAAAATTGTTCAAAAAAAAAAAACTATGTAGTTTGAAAACTCCCATATGGTTTCACATTTAATCAACTTTCCCCATTCTCTCCAATTTAAGACAAAGCTGTCCCTGAAACCAAATGGGTGTTACTGAATTTAAAAACAAAAAAAAATCTAACTCTTAATTCGAAATATTTTTTTATATTTCAAACTTAAATTATTTTATATTTAGGTGAATTGCGCAAAACCCCCCTATGTTTGAAAAAGGTGTAGAAAAACCCCCCTCGTGGTTTCTAAACATGCCTACACTTAGCAAATAACTCCCTCTAAGCCCTTTTCCGGTGACTTAGAGTGGGGTTTTCTGCACATTTTTGAAACTATAGGGGTGTTTTGCACCAGTCACGTGACTGAATTCTGGTTAGAAAAGTTAACGGAACAGTGTTATAGGAGTCAAAGTGAACACTTTTGGAATATTAGTGGGAGCTTATTTGCACAAAATGAACTAGATGAGGATTTTATGCATATATTTTGAAATCATAGGGGTATTTTGCGTCATTCACCCTTTTATATATTACCCTAATTGGTAGTTCGAAAATAAAATATTTCGACGTTAATTTTTTATTTCGGCATAAATCAATTTTTTTCGTTTATAGTGAAATATAAAAAACAAATTTTAAAAACAAAAACAAATCAAATTAGTAGTTTAAAATATTTTTTTATCTTTCAGAATTATTTTTTATATATATTTTACCCTAATTAGTAGTTCAAAAACAAATATTTTTATCACGCCCCTAAAATCCTAAGACTCCCAAACCGGGACATCCGAGGACTCCGGGGTGTGATCCATACATAGAGCGACCAATGAAGAACATCGACAATAATAAAGGGAATGTAATAATGCAAATAACAATGATTCCACACAAACAAAGCGGAAGTGTCACGTCTCGAAATTCCCGAGACTCCAACTCGGAGGATCAACAAATCTTTAGGGGTGACGTCAGTCTGAGCAACCACTAGATCCAGTAACAACAACATGACATATGGAATAATGATGAGAAGAATTTATTCCATACACAACGAATAATAGTAATTACAATAAAATAGTCAAGGCACAATGAGGTGCCGAACGAGATACATCGATAATAACACTACATCTGTACTAAGATACAAATGAGGGATGTGCTAACAAACTGACTCCCAAGAAATAGAAGGACAATCCCCGGATACAAAGGGGTGCATAAATGGGAATAAAAATGACATCAACTATCTAGGAGTCCCAAATAACCCGAGTTGTTGCTGCTTTGCACGCTGTCTTGTATCCGTTTAGAACCTGCAATTGTTGGTTTGGGGGGAATGAGCAACAACGATGCTCAGTAGGAAAAACTATATCCACATCCTCTGGTCGTCCAGGGAGTGCTAAACCAACCCGTGTGCATGCATCTATCCTAGGTCGGTCTGTTGTCTCACATGACACTCACACCAATCCAAGACCCCTGAAACCCCAATAACCCACTATCATGCTCAGAGAAAACAAGGCATACAATATGTAACTAATCATAAACACAAGGTCACATAGCACGCTACATAAGTATATAACGGTGTAGGCAATAGTATATAAGTACACATAAACACAGCCATAACTATGCCTGGAATCTAAACCATGGTCAGTCTACTGATACAACCCCAAATTACTAATGACATAACCCCATACTTACATATCAACACTTCCTCAAGATTTTCTAATATTAAGGAGGGCTCATAGGACTAACTAATGGCCACGTAGTGTACAAACTGTTCCACTATAATCACCTCAAATTCAGAAATAACTTAATTGAAAATGTACTATCAATAAGTTGGTCTTGACGACAAAAGACAATCCTCAAGTCGCACCGCCCATCAAGGCATAAGAAAGGGTACTAGAGTCGTTGGGCCCCAAAAAAATGCCGCGATCAAACGTTTTGAAGAAAAATGTTGAACTCTGAGGGTCCAATGGGTTTTTAGAAAAAGAAAATTTTAAGACCCGGTCAAATCTGCTTAGTTCCAATGTCTCTAAAACCAACCAAAGTTTAAGGAATTTAAAGGAGAAGAAAACCTACACTCCAACCGAACCTAGGTTAGAATAGTCACTCCTCATGTCAAATAGATAATTGAGAAAGCCAGGATTTAATTTGAAGTTGAAAAGAAATAATCAAAGTCTGAGAGTTAATCCTGAAAATATCTTTTAGAATTCAATTTCTTGAAAACCATTCTTAAAATCATACCAGAGGTAATATGGTCATTTTATATATCAAAATAGTCATAAAAATACTCAAGAGTTGAAAAGGAAGTGAAAAGATCCAAAGCGGTACATTGAAATACCAAATGGGTCACTTGAAACACCCCATGTTCGCTCATGGGTAAAATAGTCATTTCAGGGGCGAAGTAATAATTTCAAAGTTCAACTATTTAATTCATATTTAGAAGGAGCTATAGAAACAAACGGGACCTCAATTGGAGCAACAGAGATGAAATTTAGAAAACGGCATCGGACAATGCCGACCAAAAGCAAAACATAGAAACACCCCACTTTTACCAAGGGTAAAACAGTCATTTCAGGGGTAAAATTGGAATTTCAAATTTATCTCAAATATTTAAACATAGAGCAGGCTATAGAAACAACGGGACCTAATTCGGAGCAACGAGGATAGAGAGACGAATTTTTGAAGTTTGGAGATCGGGTGAGACTGCGCCCAAGTGCAGGTTGACAACATCTCGCAGCGAGATGTCGCCTAGTGGGTATGCCCACTTTGGCTTTAACTTCTAAAATTTTCTCCAACTTTTTCAAAAAAAGCCATTTTTCAAACAGTGTTCGATTCTGATGCTTCAGGTCCCGAAAAATCATAAAAATTGGAAAAATGATATTTTTAACTTTGTAAATTTTAAAAGAAACTTTTGTGGGGCCCAGTAAACGAAAAATGTCATTTTCCTCCAAAAACTCAAAAGATTGATTTTGAAAGTTTGAAAGGGATTTTGGTTCAACCTTCAAGGCCGCTATCTATTATAACAAATTTAGATAAGAGTGATAGAACCCCCAAGGCGACGTGAACTCAAAAGCACTAAGGGCCTAAATGGCCATTGCCACGTATTAGTCTAAGTTCACCAAGGATTCTCACCACTACTCCAAAACTCGAACTCAATGGTTGCAACTAACCAAGAGGCCTTACTATTTAGCTAATGGAAGTTTTATCCACATGTTCTATAGGACCACATAGAGGGGTACTGTAGATGTTAAAAAATGCATAACATAAGAATAGAATACTTTATTCATATTTTTCTTTCTTTATATACATTCCCTTTTTGGGCCTTGAGCCCATTAGGGCAACATTCTCTTACACATCAGTATTTTTGTCCTTTTACCACGTCACTAGCTTGTTCTTCAAGTTTATTCTAGAACATTTCGGTTGATGGGCCTTTATAGTGGGCTTTGGTCATCCATGATGGGTCATCCACTTCGTGGGCTAAAGGCTTGGTGGGCCTGAAGAATCCCACATGTACACATGCCTCTCTTGGGTTTAGGCTTTCAAATGTTTAAGGCTCATAATCAAGACTAACATGTGGTACGTAGATACATCTCCTCTATTAGGTGATGTGGCAAGGTCATTAAATGAGGGTAGTTTTCCTCATCATTTGAATTTGAAATACACAGTCATTGTGGCCTTGATTTTTGCAATTGTGGCTGAGAAGACGGCTTGGTACTTTTACAAACTTCTTACTTCGTTATCTTGTCCTTACAGCAAAGGCTTTTCTCTGTAAATCATCTTCTTCGCAAATATCTCCGTTAGAAACTGCATTTGTTTCCCGGAGA
Organism: Cornus suecica; assembly: GCA_963922005.1. NCBI lineage: Eukaryota > Viridiplantae > Streptophyta > Magnoliopsida > Cornales > Cornaceae > Cornus > Cornus suecica. The sequence continues at coordinate 44,334,961 of OY998243.1, forward strand.
ACTCAGAGATTTTCATCGGAGACTTGCCAAAATCCTCTTTGAGTGTTAGTTCTTTCCTTTGCTCTTTCCTTCTTCCAGAGATGTTTGATAGTGATTGAAATTACCTAGATGATAGTGAAAATAGCCTAGAGGGGGGGTGAATAGGCTTTTTGTCGATTTTATGATCAATTAAAATTATTTAACGGAAATTTAATTTTAATTAGTCATAAACCCTAATTTTGAATTTAATTCCAAAAACATATCTATCGAGCAATATCAAGCAAACATCAATATAGTGCAGAAAATAAGGCAAGAGATGACACAGATAATTATACGTGGAAAAACCAAGGAAACATTCCAAGGAAAAAACCACTGGTACACTTAGGTACCGATGCACTATGAATCAACAATTACAAACTCTATGAGAGTTTTAGACTTACAATCACTCATGATATGACTTCCTCTACTCGCAGTCTGAAACCCTTGAATCACTCATATTTCACGAAGCACGCTTGCTACGCTAGACACTATGAGAGACTCACAAATCACGCCTGATTTGCCTTTCTCTACTCGTAGTCTGAAATCCTCAAATCGCTCTGTACTCGAACAAATCAATACAACCTTGTTGCAATGGATGGTGTGATGATTTTTCGACAATCATTCATCTAATCGTGCATATAGAACTTCGACGTAGAAACACGATTGGAGAAACTCAACACAAGAGATAACACCAATATGTATGATCACTCCTGTAACACCCCGTGTTACTTTCTTTTTACTGAAATTATAATTATATTTAATTTCGGTAATGACGTCATTTAGTCATGACATATTATTTATTCTTGGTATTTGATACCTGTAAATTTTTCTCGTTTATTTTAAAGTCGACTGGACGACATTGCGGTTTCACTTTGACGAGTTCGTGAATTATCGTTATCAACTACACGGTATCGTTTCGATTATTTCGGTTACGGTATTAGTACTTTTACGGATCCAGTGTGAAGCGTATTAATTTACCTTCTCGGTGTTCCGGTTGTTGGGTTCCTAACCCGGTGTATTTCTTTCGGACTATTTTAATTAATTGGTGTCCCATGTAATTACCAGTTACGTAATCACACTTGGGGGTTGGTCCGTAATAAATTTGGATTTATTGTATATATATATATTGTAGTGGGACTAGTTTGCAATTATGGAGGATTAGAGGGTTAGTGGTGCAATATAGTACATATATATGTATACATGTATACGCTACCACATATCACTCATTCTCTGCACGAACATTGCTCCACGCTTCCTCTATTCTCCTTCTCCTCTGCAGCAGCAGCAGCTCTCTTACGCCTCCATCCTCATCATCTTCGGCTGAGAGAGAGAGAGAGAGAGAGAGAGAGAGAGCTTGGGCTGAGGAGGCGCAACCAGGAGCGGCGATTGCGTCTCAAGAAGGGGACCGGGACTAGAGTTGCAGGCGACGGCGATGGCTGTGGACGGCGGCGGCGCTGGTGGCGAGAGGCGGCGGCACGAGCGGCGTGGGTCACCGGGACTGGAGGCGCGCTGGTTCGTGCGTAGTAGAGACGCAACAGGGCGATTCCGGCTGAGCTTCGGCCAATTGTTCGGCGACCTTCCGGTGATCGGTTTGAGCCGATTTTTGGTGAGTAGCTCCGTATATACGTAGTATTCGTCATACATTAATTTCGCGATTTTACGTTGAACAATTTTCCCGGAAATCGTGTTTATATGTTATAGTTTTCGTTTGGGTTAATTTAGATTTACTCAAATTAATTAACCTATTATTAATGGGCTTCGTATATATCGTATAGGTTGTCGAGATGGACATTTCGATATATTCGAAATATTTGTCAGACAATTTTGGTCGGCGGGCTTCATATTCAGGCGCCGGTACTGTGCTATTTCGGGCTGTTCGGTAAACGTAAATTAGGTGGGAAATTATATTTATCACTCTGCATTATTGAAGTAGTTTAGGGGTGGAAAACCCTTATTTAATTTAATATAGATATATTAAATCGTTAAATTAAATATCTATAATTCGTTTAGAATCGGAATTGGACTTAGGAATTAATTTAATAAAATTAATTAAATTATTTCCTATGTAATTAAATAATTTCCTATATAAATAAAATAGGAATAGACGGGTTAGAATTTCCCTTGATAATTAAATGGGCTAGAGAAATTTGTAAACGTTGGACGTGAGAAACTTAGACGCTATGCTAGGTTCCTCTTATTATTATACGTGGATTATCTGTTTAAATTATTTGAAAGGCATGATAAGGGAAATGGAATATTTTCTTAAAGAATTAAAGAAAATATATTGTTTAAAACATGAATCTATTTTCTCACGATTTAAATGCTTTATTATATTTTTAAAAACATTTAAAAAAAAGAGATTTTGAGATTTATGTTGATATTACCATGTGGGTATTTTCATAAATATGATGCATGACATATTTATGTTGAGACATGATTTTATTGCGTACACCATGTATTGTGAGACATGGGTGTTGGTGCAGGTAGTGCATGTGTTCACCATTTGCAGAGATTCATTTGGTGTGGTCTACATCCGTTTGTGTGCGGGTAGACGTTTGTGTTTGGATCGTCGTAACAACTGGCCAGGGGGTGCTTCTTGCTCCCACGGGACTAATAATCCGAGAAACGCAGATGTGATAGGGGGAGGACTCATCGTCCAAAGCCTATGTGCTCGATTGGGGTCGTTGTGACGTCTTTCTGATTAAAAGTGTAAAGCACTTGAGAAGGACGGTACGATAAGTCTACATTCCCTAGTGAGCTTGTATCCGCAGGGGAATTGTGGAGAATGATCCGTTACCCTTGGGAAGGGTGTGTTTTCGTGTGTGTATCACGTGGGGTGTTGAGTCACATTACACTGCATACTATTTATGTGAACCCAATTGACATGTATATGTGCTATATTATATATGATGTTGGAGCATGATTATTTATGAATATGGTAAAATAAATTCATACTTTATAAAATGCTCAATTGAAAGTGATTAATGCGAAACACGAAGTAAATGTGGTAATTTAAAAAGTATAATGGATTATAATCTTTATACTTGTTGTCATATACATTTATGCCCTTAGGGGATGATAGGTATATTGACGTTGTGACTTCTGTGGTTGGTTGAGATTAGTGGAGACCGTAGAGTTGATTTTAAGGTTGAGGCCTTAAAGGAGGCAGTTAACAGTCTTGTGATTGTGGTTAGTAGTCTTGTGATTGTGGTTAGTAGTCTCGTGACTATGGTTAATAGATTTGTAGTCGTGGTCAGTTGTGTGACCTCGTTAGAGATTTGAGATCCGAGATTGATTTGAGTATCAATTGAGAATTGAGGCCTTAGAGAAGACAGGTGATGAGATTGTGTGAGATTTTGAGTGATGAGAAGAGGTTATGGTTAAGTGATTTCATTAAGTACTTGGAGTATTGTAAGTGTTGTGCCATTGGTTCTTATGCTTAGTTCATCCCCCTAAGCATTTCTTGTACTGTGTTTTGTACGCTAGTAAGTAGTCGTTGACTTGTATGTCAATCCTTGAGTCCTTGGTTACGGCGTGGTGTCGAACCTCATCCTCGTGGTTTTCATTTGATTCTGTGGAGTTGGAAACGGATGGTTGTGGTCCGTGAATCCAACGTGTTGTTCTCCCTTACTGTCCTTTTGGGAATTATAGGAATCTGTGGAGTTATGTTCACTCTTGTTTGGCTATCATTTCGAAAATGGTGTTTTCTAAGTTTTAAAGTAAACTCTTTGTATTTAAAAGGAAAAACCAGTTTTCGCCTACCCCCGTAGAAATGAAAAGTTTTGACACTTTATAAAATGATCTTGGAATCTTCTTTAAAATGATTTTCAACTTTTAAAAGCCGGTGATGGCAACTAAGGGAGACGGGGGACAAGACGGTCATTTTTAATGTGTGATTTCCTAAAAGAAAACTATTTTTATTACTTGTCTTGATGATTATGAGATTTTGAGACCTCTTTCTCAAAATATCGACCTGTAGTGTTTTGAAAGGGGATTTCCTGTTTCTCCTTTTCTTCGGATCATTCTAAGTCTCGGTTACGAGGCTTGGTGTTGTTCAGTGCACACATATAGTGTTGCCCTTCCTTTTCTCTGGGTTGTTGGTATCACCACCTAGGTGATATGAGTTTTTCTTACGTTAGGGGCATGGATACCAAATGGATTGGTTCAAGTTTGAAAATCGTTTTCTTAAAAACTATTGAATCTCTGGGATTCATCTTTTTATTACTTCCACTCTCGGCCATTCATTTTTGGTTTCCTTGTTCACTTTTGGTGTTCTTCCTTGTTCACTTGTGGTGTTTTTCCTTGTTCGGGTGTTCTTAACCTTGACGTTGTCGTCTCGGTTATCTGTTGGCTTAGCATTTGGAACTCTTTTCTTTTGCTTTGATTTGGTGACCCTTAGGTGGTCGTTCTGGTGAGTTGAGTTTGTGTACTCTTAGTGATTTGGTTGAGTGGTTTCCCTCGCCTACAGTGAGAGCGTTAGTGATGTGATTGACCCTATTGAGGATAGTATCATGAGTTCGATATGATTTATGGTAGGGTGATATGATTGGGGTGATCTAGCCTTTGAGAGGTAGATTTTCCTTAGGAATGGGATGAGGTTTGTTATATATATATATATATTGCACATATATATATATATATATATATATATATATATTGATGATGGTTGTGTTAGTACGCAAGGATGTGGGTGTTTTCCTCCCTGTGTTATCGGGGTGTGGGATTTGAGCTTTCCTTGGTACTAGTGGTGGATTTTGATTTCCTGTGGATGTTAGAAGTGAGTGTGATCTCCTCTGTTGGATCTTCTGATTTGTGTTGTGAGTAATTGATGATTTGTTAGGTTTGACCTCGATGTCGTGTACCTAGCGTACATTGGTGAGAGTAGTGTAGACTACCGGTATGGGTTCTTGGAGTATGAGTCTTAGTCGTACCTTATAGACTCTTGTTGTGTATTTATATTTTTATATATATATATTCCAGATACATATATATATATATATATATATATATATATATATATATATATATACTCGTTTACGGTAGCTTATGAGCGCGTGCCTTGGGTTTTGCGTGGATGGGTTTAGTTGGGCTATATTTATCTTATTAGATAGTTTAGCATTTCCTAAACTACCAGAGGATGTGGTAGTTAGAGTATCCTTTCCCACTGAGCTTATTTGCTCACAGGGGTATTTCATTTGCCCCCTGGTATTCCCACGCCAGGTTGCAGGAACCCATTTCGTGAAAAGTCAGTGGCCAGAAGGACATAGGACATTGATAGTATTGCCTTCAGGAGTGGTCCCACAATATCCATTCCCAATCGGGTGAAGGGGTAAGGGACCATGGTAGGGTATAGGAACCCTAGTGGCCGATGGATAACATCTCCATGCATTTGGCATGCCTTGCACCTTCGGACATAGTCCTCGGCATCCTGTGACAGATAGGGCCAAAAGTATCATTGGGAGAGTATTTTGTGAGCCAAAGATCTTCCTCAAGAGTGATTCCTGCATGACCCGCTCTATGGATATCCTCCATTACTGCCCTTGCTTCAGAGGGGGTTACACATTTTAAATACGGACCTGAGAATGATTTCCAATAGAGCTGCCTTCTTATGATTAGGTATTTGGTTGAATTTATCTAGATCTTTTGAGCTTCTACTTTATTCTCCGGGAGGGCCCCGTGCCTGAGGTAATCCGTCATGGGATCCATCCAGATGGGTTCCCAAGGGATAAACATTATATTCTTGGGCTCTTGGATGCTTGGTCTGGCTAGGAAATCGACCAACACAACCCGGGTCAAGTCCTCATCGGCTGAGAATGCCTGCTCTGCTAGGTGGTCAGCCACAATATTCTCATTTCTCGGGATTTGAGTGAAAGTTATTCTTTGAAAATGCTCTGTTTCTTTTAACTCGAGTGCCCGATAAGACTTCATTTTTGTATCTTTTGCCTCGTATTCTCCTTTGATTTGCCAGATGACTAATTGGGAGTCAATGTGCACTGCTAAGATCTGGATCTGGAGGATTTTGGCTAGCCTTAAACCAGATATGATTGTTTTATACTCGGCCTTGTTATTGGTGGGTAGAAACTACAGTTGCATTGATATATGGAGATGGGTACCATCGGACGTCTGGATTTTTAGGCCAACCCCTGACCCATTTGAACTGGCTGACCCATCCACAATTAGCTTCCAAGTATCTGGCTCATGCTGCTAATCAGTCTCATCAGTTTCCTCCTCGAGTAAGAAGTCTGCCACTCTTGACCCTTGATGGAGACCCGGGGTACGTAAGTTATATCAGAAATGCCTAATTCAATGACCCACTTTAAAATTCTGCCAGAATAGTAAGGTTTAGACATAATGACCCGGATAGGAGTGGAGGTCGGGACAATGATTGGATGAGCTTCAAAGTAATGTCTGAGTTTTCATTTGGCATTTATCAGTGATATCACCAGTTTCTCTTACCTGCTGTATTGGGTTTTAGCATCTGCTAAGGATTTGCTTATGTAGAAAACAGGCATCTGCAAGCTCCCATCCTCCCTAATTAGGGCTGCAATGGTTCAAACGGAGGATGTTGCCAAATAAATATACAAGACTTCATCGGGTTTCGGTGTGGTAAGGATTGGGGGCTTGGCCATGTACTCCTTCAATCTTACGAGCGCCATGGGTTGCTCTGGACCCCAGACCTCAGATTTCCTTGCCTTGACTGCCTGAAAGAATGGTCTGCATCGATCGGTAAGCCTTGAGATGAATCTATTAAGGGCGACCACCTTTTTAGTCAGGACTTGAACATCCTTATAAGTCTGGGGTTCCTTCATCTCCATCAGGGCTTTGACTTGTGTCAGGCTAGCCTGAATTCTGGTCCGGTCCACGATGTGTCCCAGGAACTATCCAGACAACATACCGAAGGAACATTTCTCCAAGTTAAGTTTCATTCCATGTCACCTGAGGGTGTTAAACACTTGTTGTAGATGTCCCAAATGGTCCCCTTTTGCTCTACTTTTGACCATAGTGTCGTCGATATAAGCTTCGATCACAGTGCCCATCATCCCTTTAAAGATCTTGTTTACCAATCTCTGGAAAGTAACACCTGTATTTTTTAACCCGAAAGGCATAACTCTAAAACAGTAAGTACCTGTTTCAGCTATGAAGGATGTCTTTTCTTCATCGGTCAAGCTCATCTTTATCTGATTGTACTTTGAGTATGCATCCCGGAAAGTTAATCGCTCATAGCCAGCGGTAGCATCCACCATCTGATCAATTTTTGGCAAGGGAAAACTATCCTTCGGGCATGCCCTATTCAAGTTAGTAAAGTCAACACAATCTCTCCACTTACCATTCTTCTTCTGGATAACTATGATGTTGGCAAGCCAATCAGGGTACTTCACTTCCCTGATGAACCCGACCTGGAGCAATTGGGATACCACTTATGCTATGATTAGGTTCTTGTGGGCTCCCATACGCCTCTACTTCTGCCTGATTGGCCTTACATCAAGGTCAACATGTAGGAGTGCTGGAAGATAACGAGATAAATATCAGGCATATCTGTGTGGCCCTAAGCGAAGACATCACAGTTATTCTGCAAAAACTGGGTCAGTTCTTTTAATTCATAATCAGTAAGGTTTGTACTTGTATAGGTGACTTTTTCGGGCTTATTGGGTATTATGGATACAGGCTGTAAAGGCTCGAGCATGATCGGGATACCTGAATCCCCGTCCTTTAATTGTTATTTAGGGTTTGGACCCCGATCTTTGGTGCAGATCTCCTTCGGGCTTTTCTTTTTCCTGATCTCTTGTAGGGTAATAACATAACATTTCTTTGTAACCACCTAATCTCCTTTGATGTCAATGACGTTAAACCCGTTTGGGCCTATGCACCTCATCATCTAATGTAGGGTTGAAGGTACCCCCTGTATCTTGTGGATCCACCCCCTTTCCATGAGCAAATTGTAAGATGATTTCACATCCACTATGACAAAATTTTCCAGCAGGGTCTTTTGAGCAATGAATATTAGTAGTTGGACTTCCCCACTGGGTTCAACCTGCTTCCCGTCGAATCCTGCAATAGGACTTCGGGAGGTCACAACTTCGCCTGGATTGATTTCAAGCTTCTCGAAGGCCCATTTGGTAATGATGTTTGCACTAGTCCCTAGATTAATCATGATCCATTTAACGAGGCAGTTGACTACCATCAATGTAACAACCAGTGGGTCATCATGAGGGGTCTGGATGTTCTGAAGGTCTACAGTAGAAAAAATAATATGCCCTACCCCTGTCCTGTGGTGGACTTCCCTCACTTCATTGATTTTCCTCATTTTTTGGGCTTGACACAACTGGCTCTGGATGGTTTCTTCTGTCTCCTTAGAGGTGGGCCCCTCAAGAATCATATTGATAATTCTGACTAGCTGCGCAGCTACGGGATTTCAGGGGACGTTGGGTGCTTGTTGATCGGTCCTCAGTCTGTCCATCTGGATGAAATCCCGGAGCTCACCTCGAAGTATCATTGCCTCCACTTGGTGCCTGAGATTTTGGCACTTGTTGGTAAGGTACCCGAAATCACTGTGGAAGGCACAGTGCTTCGACTTATCCCTTTGATCCAAAGGTTGTTTAATCAGTGGTGGTGGTTGGAAGATTCCTCTAGCTTTGGTTTCTTGGTATAGTTTGCCAAGGGTGACCCTCAGGGGAGTCACTTTGTCTTCAAACCTGGGACGCTTCACTGGGTTCGGGGTTGAAGGACCCGAGGTACTTGGGCACTTTCGGTCAGTTACTAGTTCTTTTGATCGGGCTTCAACAGTGACCAAGGCTGCCCTCTTCTGTCTGATAGCCTCTTCCTATTCTATCCTCAAATACCTTTGGGCCCTGGAGTTTAGCTCCCCGATGCCTTATGGTGGGCGCTTCACCAGAGACTGATGGAACTTAGTCCCAGGAATCAGGGCCATTCGAAAGGCTTCGACGGCAGAGTGTTGGTCACAATTGTCAATGGAAGAAGACTCAATGTTGAATTGGTATAGGAAGCTCTTTAGGGATTCTCTCTTCTCCTAAATCATCATGAAGAGGCAGGAAATAGTTTTCTTCTGTCTCTTGTTCCCGTAATACTAGGCGACAAAGAGCTTTGTCAGTTGTTGCCAGCTACTGATTGATTCGGGTGGTTGCTTTCTGAACCATAATAAAGCTGTATCGACAAGACTTATGGAAAATACTTTACAAAGCAAGGCCTTATTCTCGGCATCTATGGTCATTTTCTTTTAAATCTGATAAACATGTTCCTCGGGATCCTTAGTGCCGTCATAAGGGGTAAACTGGGGCATGACAAACTTCTTTGGGAAGGGCTCTCGGGTTATTCCCGGAGTGAATGGTGACTGGATCAATTCAATGGACGCCTGAACGGCCAGATAGTCGGTAGACTGGGTCCTCAGATCTCTCCGAACCTTTATCTGGAACTTGGTCATCAACTGTTGGAGTTTTTGGGGGGTCAATGCCTCATCGGTGATGGGGGCCTGATGGGCGTCAGGTATGTGCAAAATATGTGGTTAAAAACATCACCTTAACGTCACTTTAGGTTTTACCCTTCTCCAAGCGTACATATCAATTGTGTATAGTTTTTCTTGAGTAGGGGAATATCGATCCCACAGAGATGAGGATTGTTCACTTTAATAATCTAAAAACACTGAATTATAGTTTTCCAAAAAGAGTTGATTTTTGTGAATTATCTAATATTACTTAAATGAATCTAAACATCAAAGTAAATTGATTTGTGATTTAGAGGGAGAGAAAACTAGGGTTTCCTCACTCCACCACTAACCGTATAACATAATACAAATCCTATTTCAATTACATGAGGGCGATTTATTGACTGTGAATCAGGTCGCACCACACCAGTAGTCTGACCCCAAAAAGGATTACTCTTAACCGGATCGCGACAACCCATCTCAAAACTAAACTGATTAGTACATGCCAACTACTAACAGAAAAGTAAATTAAAGCAGTAAATTAAAGCATGAAATAAACTAAGGCATGTCTATATCAGTTTTTCAAGGCATGACCTGTGTCAACCTAGGGTTTTGAGTTTTATGACCATCATTGTGTAGAAAATCATTGAATAAGCATATGAGTTCCAGTCCATAGCGAATAATTGTGATTGTGTAAGATAAATATATTCGAAAAGTCTAAGACAAGAATCAATTTAAATATATAAACTTGTATCACGAATAAAAACGGTCTCTCATCTAACACAATCATCACAGTATAGTCACAGCTTCCCCTCTTTACAATTGAAAACAAAATCAGAACTACATTACTTGACTAGGGTTTTGTGAGAAAACCATAGATACCGAATTAGTAATCATGGTTGAGAAAATCAACATTGTCGGTGTGAAAACGCTCCCCATGGCCTTCTTTTCCGGATCTCTAGGTCTTCAATGGTGGTTCTCTTCAATGGAAGAAAACTTTATGAAAGAACGTGTATCTCTAAAACAGAACTAAAAATAACCTTAAAAGCATATATCTCTAAACCCTAATCCTCTCATAATGGTTGCCCTTTTCTGTAATTTCAAAATACATCAATAATTTCATAAAATCATATGTAAATATGTGTATAAGCTTGTACATATAGGTTTGGAATCACCGATCACTTGAAATATCGAAGTAGGGACAAAACTGGAAAATTCCGAAACAACTCCGAAACAACTTCAGCATGTCGAAGGGTCACGTGACCATCATGTGGGACCTACGCTTGGGCGTAGGTCTAGAGCGTAGTGTCCAAAACCACAACGTAGCTTAGGAGTGTAGGTTGAGTCCAATTTGCCCATTTTTCTCTCTGGTCATGTAGGTATCATGCACTTTTGCTGTAAAAACCCGTCTTTTCGTATTTTAGCTAAACTGGTCGCCTTTGACTCCCGATAGTTTTCAGTGAAGTAATAATGTCTGAAAATGACATTTTTGCCATTCTGGTGAGATAATGATGTCATGAAATGACCATTTCGCCCTCTGGTAGCTCTTCTTTGCTTTGGCGCAGCTCTTGATTCCTTTCTTGAGATAAAAACGAACACGAACACAGTTAATTAATCGAGATTAGCTTTATTTCTTCATTAAGGTCCTGGAACATGCTTACACACACAAACGGGATAAAAATACCAAGTAATGGAATGTAAAGACATAACAAACACAAGATAGGAGCGAAAAATGACAAATATTGAGCACCTATCACACCCCCAAACTTATATATTGCTAGTTCCTTAGCAATAAACTGAGAGAAAATTATTTGTGATGATTTTTATTATAACCTATCTACTCTAAACTAATCCCTTACTTTTGTGAGGGTCAACGATTACACTTAGCACGTTTTAGAAGCCTTTTAAACCCCTAGGTTACCCTTAGTGGATGAGTGAAGTCTCATGAAGGTTTCCAGTGGTACCTACAAACATCTCAATTATTTTGTAATTACACATTCATGAGTTCACACAGACAAGTCAAATAAGCTATGATACAATACACAAGATAATATGAATGCAAATATTCCCACTCACTACCAAACAACAATTATATCAAGTTTCGTGTTATGAATGGTCCCCACTTAAATGAATAATTTTGCTACTTTCTACTTAAAATCTAGACAACCTTCCGTGATTTTGTGAACATTCAACTACAATATTTTAGTTTCTTTTCTCCTACTCCATTGATCAAATTTTGCCATTTTTCATTGGAACATAACTTTTCAACTTTCCACTTTTCATCCCTTTTTGTCTTTCTAAGTCTCTGGACTTTCTAGAGAACATTTTTAGTCCCGACCAACTGGGCCCGAGCTTCTTCCATGGAATTAATGCTCATCAGTCTTCTCCCATTTAAACGCGAACAGTGATATTAGTGATACCAAAGTCCGGTTACTCAGATCAAAGAACTACTTTTTGCATTTTATGTTCTCAATTTTTTTTCACTTTTCTCTATTTCAACCAAAATAACTCCCCTTCTCCCCTTTAACTGCAGTAAAATTATTTTTCTACTACATAGTAAAAAATCAACCTATTTCTCATAGTGAATGTGTGCTTGTGTTTATATGTCAAAGTCATCTTTCTTAATTTCAATTTCACTCATTCACTCACCCATGTAAAATCACATCACTTTACTAACTTGATCTAATCATTATTATCATGAGCGAGAAGATCACATCACATACTACTCACGCCTCTTATACACAAACTTAATCAACAGTAAATGCCAAACATTCATGCGTAAAAATAAAGAATTGTTCCAATTTTTTTTTCTAAAAAATATTTATTCCTTGCAATACTATACCCTTACCCCCAAACTTAAATCAGACCATATCCCCATGATCAAAAATAAAATAAGGGAACAAATACAGTTACCCTTGACGCTCAATTCTGGATTCCAAAACAAAACACAAATCATATCCCCCAAACTTGAATTAGATCACCTGGAGATATCATAATCAAATCACACATACCCAATCATAGCAATGGAAAATAAATTTCAGCATAAACATCCAAAAATCGACACATGTTTTCAAGGAATCAAAGACCTTTATTTATTTATTTTTATAACAAAAATAATAACAATAAAAGAAAACTGATTTGGCCTTAAGGGCCTACAATCCTAAAATAATAAAAATAACAATAAAAAAAACAAAGACGTGGTCTTGAGGGTCTACCCTTTCTATAAATAAAATAACCTAAAAATCCTAAACCTAAATCCTAGTCTGCCTCGTCTTTTTCATCACTTGACACGACACTTCAACCATATTCGGCAATCCACAGTTTCCTTCAACTTCTCTAAATCTTCCTCCGGATATATTTTCATGAATGCCCACCACATCTCATCCAATTCCTTCATTCTATCACCCAACTGATCAACAATGATTTTTGATATTAAAAACGGGTATGGAAGATAATAGTCACATTTATCAGCCCCCGCCCATTCTCGACTCAGAATTGCTCGAGCATACAACATCTCAGCCATAATCAAAGTTGGAACACACACTTCATACCCATGAGTTAGGGCATACAAAGTTCGAAGCATAGTGTGATCTCTTGCAGTTGTTCGATTATTAGGCCAAAGTTGAGTCGTAACAACCCAATCCAAATAAAGTAGATCCAACTTCAACCACCAATTTTCACACATTTTATCCCCTGTATCTGAAACCGCACACAATTCCCTCACCATATCTTCATCCTTATGTAGCCATACTACCGGATGCTCCTTTAAAATTCCATGTAAGTTTGCCGAAGTACCGATTGGTATATTCCATGCATCGACAATACTTCTTCTTCCAATCACAACAAGAGCACTCCACTGAGTCACTTTACCCTTATCACCTTAAATCCTGGCGGTCCCAAAACTATCATATTTTCATAGAATTTTCGGACCAATCCCTGATACACCTTTTCGCTTGCCGGTTTTTCTAGACTCTTCAATCCTCATTCCCTAAGGATTTTTCATCCAGATGCAACTAAAACTCGATTCATCCTCTCTGGATGAAATATCTCCTCAAATTGCAACCGTCACTGCAAAAACAATTTTGGTGTGGTTCGGCTTCCCTTCCGACTCGTAGCTTCGTTATTCGTGCTCTTCATGACCACATATGGTTCCATATCCTCTATGAACTCTTCCAAGTTAGAATAATCTTCATTAGCATTATCCATACTAACCCTCCTCGAAATAGAAAGAATAAAAGAAAAATAGAAGAAGAATACCCAATCTAATGCTCACTCCTTGAGAATTAAGAATTATGAATTGTGTTTATCCTATGGATGTATTTATAGATGAATGTAGTAGAATTAGAAGAGAAAAATGATTCAAAACCCTTAATTGACTAGGAAAGGAAAATCAATAACTGATATAACTTTTATTTGTAGTCTCCTTGTCAGATTAGGATTACTCTAAAAATTCTACAAAAATTCCTAAAAATAACTTAAACAAATCTAAATACAAGTATAAGTACAAATAAAGCCAAAACATCCCAAAAAGGGACGAATTTCTCAAATTGTTTGGCCTAGCCGGGAATTAACCTACGCTTGGGCATAGGGTAGGGCCAAAATTTGTTTTTTTTAAACAAGAACCATGACACGCTTTCTAATAGCCACCGTACCCCCAAACTTAAACGCACACATGTCCTCATAGTGCGAAAATAAAATCACACATACTCAACGTAATAAACATAGTAAGGCACACATATTAGTAAAAGCGGTCAAAACTGTCATTTTAATATAAAAGCAAAAATATTACAAACAGTTAGAGATGATCGTTAAAATGGTCATAAAAGATCGAACATGACTCTTCTCTCTACGATTAATCTCTACTGTGGTCAGCTAAAACAAGAAAATCCTAAAAATAAAATAAAATAACCAAAACTAAACTACAACTACAAAACATCATCCGGAGGTGGTTGTGGTGCTGGAACGGTCACTCCCATATGTCGCATCATAATATCCCACTTATCCATCATCTCACGGTGCTCACATTGTCGGGCTTGTCTCTCATTTGTGAATGAGTGCTCTAATCCCTCAATACGTCCAATCAACCGGGCGTACTGAGTCTAAGTCATCATAACAGCACCCCAAGTCGGGGCCTGCGGTACATTATCACCTATAACAGCCTTCTCAGCCTATGACACCTCTACCTCAGGCATCTCATCCTCATCGTGCGGCATCTCCACATCATCCTTCTGTGCACCCGGCAGTAAAAATCCTCCAAACCTACGTCGACGAGCATACGTCGATGGACCCTTCTTGAACCACCCCTTATTCCACGTTCCTTTGCCATACGCAACTAACGGTGCAAACTTATCCTTGGCATCCATCTATAATCCCTGATCAAATATCAACTTCATCACAAGGCAGGGAAGAACCATCTGAAACTTGGTAGTTTTGACCTTGTTCTCTCGATGCAAATGAATATAATGCCTAAATAAAGTCAGCCAAAGGCCATGTGGAATAGAGTACCAGTGACCAAACTCAAAAGCATAGTGCAGCGCCAGAAATGACGGGTAGTACATGGTCTGATGGCTATGTGGTAACACATTGGACCAGACTATCACATCCTAAAGCCACAACATTGGATGATAGTTGGACTTCTTGGTCCTATTTTGCCTATTGTGTGCCTACTGTCCCTCAGTCTGCAGTTTCACCATATCATAAAGTGGCGGAAGTGGATCTAGCATAGATGGGAATTGCTCCTCTAGTTCCACAGGGCACTCGTGTGGAATACCCCATGCAGCAGCAATACTCTCGGGAGTAATCTCAAACTCCCGCCGCTACACCACTGTCACTAGTCGAGTCTTTCTATTGTAATACCTCATATGAAACCAGAACTCACTAATCATGTCAGCGCAAATATGTGGTATAGCTGGGGCTAGGATCGACAATAATTTGCACTCCCTTAGTACGCTAATGGTCCAATGTGGAACTGGCTCTATCCGCTGAATTGGCACAATAACAAAAGTGCGCTCCTGTCGGAACCCTTTCTCTAAAGCTGGGTCCATTAGTGTCTCATTGGAGACCATGTAGTGCTTCCATCTATAAGAAACAAGATCACCCACGTCATCATCAACTGTCGGCTTAGGATACAACACCTTTCCACGCTCAGCATCCTCTAACTCCATCTCCTACTCTGCCTGCCCATCTTTACTATCACCACTCTCGGAAGTCTGCTTATCGGATGTTTCCGACTCATGTGGTAGTGGTAATGGCTCAGGGACTAGAGACTGCACCCAGGGTCGAGATGCTTCCCTCAGTGCAGTAGGTGGAACAGTCATCTGGCCAAATCTCAAATCTAACTCAATGCTCTCCGTCGGTGCAATCGGCCTCTAAGACTCCTCATCTGACGAATCCGGAGCAACATATACCGGTCTCGGATCTAGGGTACTACGGCGTACATGCCGTGTACTCTCCAGGGGCGGTGACCATGATCTATCTCTCTGCACTACCGTCCCCAACGTAGATGCTCCCCCAGCCTCCTTCCTCGCTCCTTTTACGCGAGCCATTCCTACATAATTCGGATTTTTTAAAAAAATTAGCAAAAAATTTCTGGTCACCGAAGCAAACTCAAAACTATATCTAAAGTATTCTAATACGACGATTAAACAAGACCTCATCTCAAAAATTCGATATTCAACCCGTATCTGAAGCCGGAAACCCAACTTTTTTAAAACGGATTAAAACACGATTTCGATCGGTCTCGTTCGTCAATACTAGTTTAGAATAGTTATATTAAGTAATCAAAACAAAAAGAATGGATCAAAACTCACTGAATTGCAAAAAATGGCAAATTCCCCAAAATTGGATTCCGAAGACTTTTCGAGTTCATCACGTGTATCCGTACACACCGCTCACTAATCTGAGGATCCGCCGCTTGGGAATGATATGAAATATCAATATTTGGCTTTCGGAACAAACGAGAGTCGTTTTGGGGGAGAGGAGAGGGAGAAAAGCAAAGTTTAAAAATGAAGAGCCGTGTGATTGTTTTATATAGTCCCGTGACCTACGCTTGGGCATAGGTGCCAAAGATGGATTTTTGGCTTTGGCCATTTTGTTGTCCGTTCTCGATTTTTGAACACTCGAACCTCCCATATACACACCTATTGACATGATTGACTTCAATTCGTCAAAATTCGGTGCTTTATGGACGAAAATACCCCTCTGAAACGATGACGACTATTTCATACTCGATCTTAAAATCGTACAAAAACCGAATTAAACTACTAATGTACAACTACAAACTAAGATCAAAAGTTACTCTTTATCACTTAATACCAATGTTTAACATCGTTGGCTCAATGTTGCCGCCTCTCATTATTCAGGATTAAAATCATCTGGCTCTGGTGCCTGTTCTGTTAAATCAACTATTTCAACGACACATTCTATCGACACAACTTCTATATAATGCTTTAAACACTGACCATTCACCATAACTCGCTTTCTGTTGTCAGGGTCGTCAAGTTCCACCGCTCCATGGGGGTAAACCTTAGTAATTTTGTACGGCCCATCCCATCTTGACTCGAGCTTAGCGAGAAACAATTCGAGTCTTGAATTGAACAACAATACTTTCTGGCCGACCTCAAAGCTTTTCTTTATGATATGTCTGTCATGGAATGCTTTGGTTCGGGCTTTATATATTCTAGAATTATCATATGTGTTGTTCCTCAACTCCTCAAGCTCTGCGAGTTGGAGTTTCCTCTGAGCACCCGATCATTTGATATCAAAATTCAATCTTCTAATCGCCCAATATGCTCTGTACACGAGTTCCACAGGGAGATGACATGCCTTACCATAGACCAATCTGTATGGTGACATACCAATCAGTGTCTTGTAAGCGGTCATGTATGCCCACAATGCATTATTTAGCCTTCTTGGCCAATTCTTCAAATCAGGATCCACTATCTTTTCAATAATGTTCTTGATCTCCCTGTTCAAAACCTCCACTTGACCACTCGTCTGTGGGTGATATGGCGTTCCAATTCTATGAGTGACACCATACTTCTTGCACAAGGCTGGAAGAAACTTGTTATCGAAGTGGCTACCGCTGTCACTGATCAACACTCGTGGCACACCAAATCTAGAAAGGATATTAGATTTAACAAAATCCTCAACCACAATGTGATTTTCATGTGACGTGGCAACAACCTCTACCCATTTAGAAACGTAATCAACTCCCACTAATATGTACTGCTCATCGCTGGCTTTTGGAAACGGTCCCATGAAGTCAATTCCCCAGATGTTAAACAACTCAACCACCAAAATAGGATTTAGTGGCATCATGTCTCATCGAGATATGGATCCCAACTTCTGACATCTTAGACAAGATTTTCAAAACTTGAACGCATCCTTGAATATGGTGGGCCAATAAAAACCGCTCTGTAGGACTTTATGAGTTGTCTTCTGAGCACCAAAATGCCCTCCACACTCTAGCGTATGACAGAATGTCAGTATGCCTTTAACTTCACTTTCTGGAACACATTTACGAATTATCTGATCCGGGCAATATTTATATAGTCGCGGATTATCCCAGATATAAAATTTTATTTGGCTGAAGAAATGATCCTTCTCATGCTTAGACCATCCATTAGGAATTCTACCCGTGGCTTTATAGTTGACAATATCTGCATAGCACTGTATCTGTTCCATAACAACCATACTGAACAGATGTTCATCCAGGAACTCATCTTTAAGAGGAGTGTCATCCTTTGTGGACTCAACGACAATTCTCGACAAATGATCAGCTACAACATTCTCCGTACCCTTCTTATCTTTGATCTTCAAATCAAATTCTTGAATCCATCAAATCAGTCCGAGCTTGGAGTCTTTCTTAGCTAGCAAATACCTTAGTGCGACATGATTTGAGTATATGACCACCTTGGTTCCTAACAAATATGACCTGAATTTATCCAAGGCGAACATCACTGCAAGCAACTCTTTCTCGGTAGTTATGTAATTCATTTGAGCTTCGTTTAGAGTTCTACTAGCGTAGTAAATCATATATGGCAACTTGTCTTTTCTCTGCCCTAGCACAGCCCCGATTGCATAATCTGAAGCATCATACATCAGCTCAAACGGTAGAGACCAGTCCGGTTGATAGATAATTAGGGCAGATGAGAGTTTAGTACGCAATTCCTTAAAGGCATGAAGACATTCCTTGTCAAATATAAAGACTACATCTTTAGCTAGTAAATTGCATAATGGCCAGGCAATTTTGCTAAAATATTTGATAAACCTTCTATAAAACCCGGCATGGCCCAGAAAAGTGTGTATCTGCTTCACAGATGTGGGAGGAGGTAATTTTGAAATCAGCTCAACTTTTGCTTTATCGATCACAATCCCCTGCTTAGATTTAATGTGGCCAAGTACTATTCCCTCTTGAACCATAAAATGGCTCTTCTGAAGTTTACCCGGCATGGCCAAGTACTTCATTTGCCAGAAATTCTTCAAGCTCGCCTTTTTCCAGAATTTGAGTCACAAAATCATGTATAATATCATCTAGCTCATCGTAGTCATCTATCTGGAAACAGTCCATTGATTTAGGTAATTAATGGCTTCCCTTAAACACATTCATCCTGACTTTCATGTTCCCAAATGTCAAATCCATAGCTTCGGTTCGGCAATTTATGCATGCATTTGCCGTGGCCAGAAATGGTCTACCTAAGATCACTATGATGTGTTTTTTTGAGTACGGGATAGGTTCCATCTACAGGATTACAAAATCAATTGGAAAGTAAAACTTGTCCACTTAAACTATGACATCTTCTAAAATACCTTTCACCAGTTTGACAGATCGATCGACAAACTGCAGTACAACCTATGTGGGACTGAGCTCTCCCAACCCTAGCTATTTATAGACTGAGTAAAGAAGAAAGTTAATACTCGCACCTAGATCAAGAATAGATTTACCAATTTCCTGGTCACGAATAACACAATAAATAGTGGGAGCACTAGGATCTTTCCTTTTCGGTGGAGTATTGCTTAACATCAGTGAACTCACTTGCTCAGTCAAGAGTATTTTATTTGGATTCTTTGTTCTACTTTTCCTCTTTTGTGTACAGAGATCCTTGAAAAATTTAGTATAAGGTGGGATTTGGGTAATCATGTCTAAGAGTGACAAATTAATCTTGACTTGTCCGAACGTATCCAACATATCAGATTCTTTCATCTTCCCATACTTAGCCGGTTCTCTAAGATGTTGAGGAAATGGTGGTGCCTCCTCATAGTTCACCTTATCTGACTCATCAAGTAATGTCTCGTCGACACTCTTATCTACTGACAGTTTATCTTTCTGAACTTCAGCCTCTCCGCTATCAACCTCTTTCTGTTGTGTTTCTTCGACTTCCTTCTTTTGAGCTTGCTTAGCTTCTTTTCTTCTACGTAACCTCTTATCATGTTCTTCATCCACTATGCTCTCTACTACCTTTCCACTTCTCAGAGTCTTAATTGCTTGAACAGACTCGTGATTAGCATTGGTAAACGATCTAAGCTCTTGCACTTACTAGATTTTGGGTTAGTGATAGGCTGTCTGGGCAACTGACTTGGCTCTCTAGTATTTCTCTGATTTTCCATTTGTCCTAACTGCATGGTGATTTGGGCCAGTTTTTGAGTATGTACCCCCATTTGATTTTGGAGGTCCACCAAGGTCTGCTTTATCCTATTATTTTGAAAACCGGGTGGTGGAGCTTGGTTTCTTTGAGGCTGGAGCTGATATTGTAGTGGTTGGATAACCTGGTTGTTATTGAATAGCTGAAGAGCCAGAGAATTATTAGATGGCTTTCTGGGTTGGTAATTTGATTGAGAATTTCAAGTCATTATTTTTGGCTAAGATTTGAATGATTGCTGACTCTATTGGAACCTTGACTACGAGGTAAATTGCCGCCTTAGTCGAAAATTGGATTGAGAATTGGACTACTGTCCTTGTTGAACTTTTTCTGGAGGATTCTCCATATTTGTGGACTTATAGGAAAGGAATGGATGATTTCTATTATTCGGAAAGTATGAGTTGGAGAACGGGGCATTATTGGAGTAATTCCATGCTGCATTGACATCAGCGGCTATTACGTCCTCACACTCATTTTGAGAATAATTTGGTTCAACCTCAAAAACTTATCTTTTAGGGGAATGACTTCTTTGGGTAAGAAGTTTTTCAAATCGCTCTAACCTCTCCTCTATCAGTGCCACTGGATTTTTCATCATGATTAACCTCAAATGCTATTTCTGATATTTTATCTAGTTCACCTTTAGACCTCAGATCAGATTCATACTGAAGGGCATTTTCATTGATGTTATCAAACATCTCTAAAAGCTCTCTTGCGGGTTTCAAGGTAAACTGACCCTGTGTAGAGGCATCCATAAGATTTTTCTGCTTTTCACCTAGACCCATGTAAAAATTTCTAGCAATATCCTAATAAGAAAACCTATGGTGGGGACATTTATACAAAATCTCATTGTACCTCTCCCACGCATCATGAAGTTGCTCTCCTGGCAAATTGCCTGAATCGCTTAATCGCATCTTGGGCTTCTGAAGTCTTTCCTATGGGAAAATGTTTCTCTAAGAATTCTTGCTTAAGTGTTTCCTAGTCAAGTTTAGTTGCTTGAGTCAATTTATTGTACCATCGTTTCATTTGTCTTTTAAAGACCATGGGAATAGACACACTCTTAGATCATTTTCAGTTAAACCATCATACCTAACGGTTGATACAACCTCTAAGAATTCATTGACATGCTGGTACGAATCTTCTATCCTGAGACCAGAGAATTTTGGGAGCATGTTGATAACACTCCTCTAGATCTCAAAATGCTTTGCACCCCCCTCTTCTAGAAATTTAGCATACAATTCATACACGTCTAGTGCGTAGAATCCCTTAAATGAGGTGTCTAGTCCTCTCCGTGGATTAACCCTTTCGTCATCCATCTCGACTTCTTTGGTTTGACAACGCTCTTCAATAGATTTTCATAAACGCCTTAGAGTTCTTTTGATCTCCAGGTCGTATACTACTAACGCAGAATTTGAATTTGAATGCGTCGATCAATCAGACATAAACTAATAACTTTTACTTTTTCAAACTTTTCTTTTTTTTTCTTTTTAAATAACTAAAGCAAATTAACTAAACTACTTCTAAACTATTCTAAACTATGAACAAAAAGCAAAGCTAAAAATTAATTGCAAAAGCCAAGCAAAATTGAAACTCACAAAGGGTCCAGACGCAACTTCAGCAGCTTTGTCTTTTCCTTTCACGTTCTTCAATTGTACCTGAAAATCACACAAAAATTTCAAATTTAGCTTTAATCTACAAAACGCAATGCAAATAAACTACTAAAGCTATTGAATAATGCCAAGTCCCGGTAACGGCGCTAAAAACTTAATGGGTGTCAGGTGTGTGCGAAATATGTGATTAAAAACAACACCTTAACGTCACTTTAGGTTTTACCCTTCTGCAAGCGCACAGATCAATTGTGTATACTTTTTCTTGAATAGAGGAATATCGATCACACAGAGATGAGGATTGTTCATTTTAATAATCTAAAAACATTGAATTATAGTTTTCCAAAAAGAGTTGATTTTTGTGAATTATCTAATATTACTTAAATTAATCTAAACTACAAAACAAATTGATTTGTGATTCAGACGGAGAGAAAACTAGGGTTTCCTCATTCCACCACTAACCGCATAACATAGTCCAAATTCTATTTCAATTGCATGAGGGCGATCCATTGATTGTGAATCTGGTTGTACTGCGCCAGCAGTTTGACCCCAAAAAGGATTACTCTCAACCGGATCCCGAAAACCCATCTCAAAACAAAACTTATTAGTACATGTCAATTACTAACAAAAACAAAATTAAAGCAGTAAATTAAAGCATGAAAAGAAACTAAGGCATGTCTATATATCAGTTTGTCATGGCATGACTTGTGTCAACCTAGGATTTTGAGTTTTATGACCACCATTGTGTAGAAAATCATAGATTAAGCATCCGAGTTCCAATCCATACTGAATAATTGTGATTGTGTAAGATAAATATATTCGAAAAGTCTAAGACAAGAATCAATTTAAATATATAAACTTGTATCGGGAATAAAAACGGTCTCTCATCTAACACAATCATCATAGTATAGTCACAGTTTCCCCTCTCTACAATTGAAAAAAAATCAGAACTACTTGACTTGGCTAGGGTTTTGAGAGAAAACCCTAGATACCGAATTAGTTAATCATGGTTGAGAAAATCTGCATTGTCGGTGTGAAAATGCTCTCCATGGCCTTCTTCTCCGGATCTCTAGGTCTTCAATGGCGGTTCTCTTCAATGGAAGAGAACTCTATGAATGAACGTGTATCTCCAAAACAGAACTAAAAATAACCCTAAAAGCATATATCTCTAAACCCTAATCCTCTCACAATTATAGACAAGTGAGGGAAACCCTAATGCTTGCCCTTTTCTGTAATTTCAAAATACATCAATAATCTCATAAAATTAGATGTAAATATGTGTATAGACTTGTATGTATAGGTTTGGAATCACCGATCACTTGAAATATTGAAGTAGGGACAAAATTGGAAAAATCTGAAACAACTCCGAAACAACTTCAGCATGTCGAGGGTTCATGTGAGCATTATCTGGGACCTACGCTTGGGCGTAGGTCTAGAGTGTAGGGTCCAAAACTACAGCGTAGCTTAGGAGCGTAGGTTGAGTCTAATTTGCCCATTTTTCTCTCTGGTGACGTAGGTATCATGCACTTTTGCTGTAAAAATCCGTCTTTTCATATTTGAGCTAAACTGGTCACCTTTGACTCCCGATACTTTTTGGTGAAGTAATAATGTCTGAAAATGACATTTTTGCCCTTCCGGTGAGATAATGATGTTTTGAAATGACCATTTTACCCTCTGATAGCTCTCCTTTGCTCTGACGCACCTCTTGATTCCTTTCTTGAGATAGAAATGAACACGAACTCAGTTAATTCACCGAGATTAGCTTGGTTTCTTCATTAAGCTCCTGAAACATGCTTACACACACAAATGAGATAAAAATATCAAGTAATGGAATGTAAAGACATAATAAACATAAGATAGGAGTGAAAAATGACCAATATTGAACACCTATCAAGGCCTTACCTAGGCGATGAGAGTATTCAAGATGCTCTTCTACCTCGACACCATTCTCCTGGTTTTGAGAACAGATGGGTGCTGCTGGGGGAACGAGTGGAAGAGCCGTCCTCGCCATAAGCTCTGCGTTCTACTTCTTAAGAGCTTGGCTTCGTTCCTCAACGACTAATAGGCGTTGCAGGATCTGTTCAATGGTCTGAGAATCACCTGCGTGGCTATCTCCGGTGGTTAGAGCATCCGCTAGGGAACGGGTTACCAATATGATTGCTTGGAGGGTGAAAGAACAAGATAATCATAGAAAAGAAGGTCAAGATGAGTAAAAACAAGCTCAATTATCGAGATGGGAAGATGATCACAGATCTGGAAGGTAAAGATAAATCACATATCTAGAATCAAGAGTGATTTCCCACAGATGGTGCCAATGTGTATGTTGGCTTTGAAATTTACTTTCGGCAAACAATTCCAAAATTGATGATAACAAACCATTGAAGAGTGTTTGATACTAATGAATTTTCGAGTTTATGTTTTCAGCAAAAGACAGGTGAACGACTCGGAAAACAAACTCGGAAAGAAAGCGACTCGAAAAGCAAGTTCGGAAAGAAAGCTTGAATTAAAGCGAAAAGCCGTAAAAGAAATTGAAGCGCAAATGGAAAATAACCGGCAAAGGCGAAAGTCGAAGACTCAAGAATTGGGGTAGATAGGTCGGGAAGCGATCATTGTAACAAGGTAATTTTATGCGTCGATTTTATCGTATAAGCTCAAGTATAAAATGAACCAAATTCAAATGAAATGAAAAAACGCTTTACCGAACTTAAACGGAAAGAAAAATATTTTTATTAAATGTTTTTCATGATTGTAGTCGACTAAAATGAGCCTGTGTATTTTCTAGTAGTCGACTAAAACAATCAGTAGCTATAGGTTTTTCATCCACATCAAAAGAGTCGACTGAAAAGAGCTTGAGTCGACTAGACTACTTCATGTAGTCGACTAGAACTTATTCTAGTCGACTAGATGGTCCAAAGTAGTCGACTAGAACTCAATCTAGTCGACTAGATGGTCCATTGTAGTCGACTACAACAGAGAAGTAGTCGACTAGAAGTTCCTTAAAACCTGCAGATTCTTCAGAAAACATTTCCCATGTTTTGTGGATTGTGTTCAATGGTGTTCAAACGGCTCTTATCTTTCAAATACTATAATCATTCTTCAAAACCCTAATGCAATGCTATATATAGAATGAGATGTGTATACTGAAGGTCAAGAGATTGAAATACAAAAAGAAAGAAAGCTATCAAAAATTCTGCAGAAATTTTATCTACAAAAGTCATTGAAACCAAGCTTTGAAAATCTATTTTTTTCACCAAGTTTCTTTGAAAAACAAAACCTCTAGTATCTCTTCTTATTCTCCAAATATCATTCATTAATCATACCCTTTGAGAATACATTTCTAGAGCTATTGTAAAATCACCAAAAACACTTGAGCTTATATTGATTTATCTTCCATAAACACCTTTGGGTTTTGAGTGTTTTTGTTCTTGAGTGATTTTATTGATTACATAGGAATTTGTAATCTCGGACAAGTGAAGTCCACCGATTGTTCAAGAGAGGGTTGTTCTCTTGATTGAGGGACAAGCTCGAAAGGCTTGTGTTGTAAAGGTTTTCCATTCCACCTGTGAAGGAAGGGCCATAGTGAAAGGATCGGGAAAAGTCTCAAGAAGGGGTTCTTGAGCCGAGGAGTAGGAGTTACCGAACCTCAAAAAAATCACGGTGTCAAATCTCTCTATCTCTTTCTCTTTACTTAATTATTTTGCATGCCATAATTGCTTGAATATCTTGTATGCTATCTTGTCTTGAAATTAATAGTTAGAGAAGTTCAAATTAAATCATTTACTTGCTTATTGTGATATAGTTTTTTTTTTAGTGTGTTCCAATCTCGAAAAGAATTAGACTTAATTTTTGAACACCCTATTCACCCCCCTCTAGGATTAATTAGTGACTAACAATTGGTATCAGAGCCTAATCTCTATTTATTTTAGACTTAACCGTCTTAGAGAACGATCATGTCATCGAATTTAGTCACTCATGTTGAAGGTCAATCGAATAATAGGCCCCCATGGTTTGATGGATCAAATTATAGCTATTGGAAAACTAGAATGATAGATTTTCTTCAAGCTATTGATTACCAAATTTGGCAAGTAGTTCTTGAAGGACCATTTGTATTAACTAAAATTGTTGATGGAAAAGCCGTCCCCAAATTACCCAATGAGTGGGATAATGATGACCGTAAACTCATGTCGTACAATGCTAAAGCCAAAGTAAATTTAAATTGTGCTTTAAGTCCAAATGAATTTAATCATGTATCTACTTGTTCAACGGCAAAAGAAATGTGGGATAAACTTGAGGTAACCTATGAAGGAACATCTCAAGTACGAGAATCCAAAATTGACATACTCATGCATGAATATGAATTATTTGCTATGAAAGATGATGAAAATGTGAATTCTATGATGTCTCGTTTTACAAATATTTTGAATGGACTAAAGCATCTTGGTAGAATTGTTCCTAGATCCAATGCGTCACGAAAAGTGCTTAGAAGTCTTCCGGCAAAATGGGATGCAAAAGTAACGGCTATCAAAGAAGCTCATGACCTCAACACCATGAGTCTCGATGAAATTTTCGGCTCTTTACTCACTTGGAAAATAACGTTGAAAGCTCGTGAAGACGACATCAAGCCAAGAAAGGCAATAGCTTTGCAAGCCTTCACCAAAAATGAAATCAATGAGCCGAGTGAAGAAGAAGAGGATGAGGACATTGCATTGTTCACCCAAAAATTCAAGAGACACCTTCAAAGAAAGAAAGCAAACGGTGGAAGATTCATGAAGAGAATCGAACCTAAAGGCGAGACTAGCAAAAGGGAACCCCTAACGTGTTTCAATTGCGGAAAGCCGGGACACTACAAAAGTGATTGCTTCAAGCTCAAAAAGGAAAACGACAAAAGACCTAGCAAGATGGCAATGAACGTCACATGGGAGGACTATGAATCATGCGACTCGGATGAGGAGAAAAGTAGCGAGGAAACGGCAAACATTTGCCTCATGGCAAATGAAGAAGAGGTACATTTAAATTTAAGTGATTTAGATAAACTATCATATGATGAACTTCTTCTTGATTACAATGAATTGCAAGATGTGTTTGAAGAATTACATGATGAATTTGAAAAATTAGCTAGAAAATATATCCTTCTTAAGAAAGCTAAGTCTTCATGTAGTCTCACTAATTCAAACTTAGAAGTTTCTTGCAATGACAAAAGCATTGAGCTAGAAAAGGAAAATATTCGGTTGAAAAATACTATTGATGATCAAATAAATGTTTTAGCTAAATTTACAAAAGGAAAAGAGAACCTTAGTATCATGTTAGGAAGACAAAAAGGATCATTTGATAAATGTGGTCTTGGGTATGATGCTTTTGACAATGATGCTCTTATATTGAAAAAGAGAAAATCACTTAGCTCTATATTTACTAAAAAAATCATCTCATGCATCTTCAAATGATTATAAACATGTTACTTGCTACTATTGCAATAGAAAAGGACACAAAGCAAATGAATGCTTTTATAGAAAGAAGAAAATTATGTCAAAAATGGTTTGGGTTCCGAAAGGGACTATTGCATGCTCTCATAGAAAAGAGAATGTTGTAACGAAACAAATTTGGGTTCCAAAAGGATCTATTGCATATCTATCTAGCCAAAATGGACCCAAAACAGATTGGGTACCAATAAAAGTTACTTGAACTTGTTTTGTAGGTATGCTTGAAGTCCGCATCAAAAGAAAAATGGTTTCTTGATAGCGGATTCTCAAGGCATATGACGGGAGATAAATCAAAGTTTATTTCACTAAAACCATATGAAGGAGGAAACGTAACGTTTGGAGACAACTCTAAAGGCAAAATTATAGGAATTGGCTCAATCGGTATTTCCTCTTCTCTCTCTATAGATGATGTGCTTTTAGTTGATGGTTTGAAGCATAATTTGTTTAGTATTAGTCAACTATGTGACAAGGGCTATGATGTTATATTTAGGACAAATGCATGCATAATCAAGAAAGATGGGAAACAAATGTTCAATGCCAAAAGAAATGGAAACTTGTATACTTTGTTGCTATGTGAATTGCATGATCAAGATGTTAAATGTTTTGTCACATCTAGCGAAAATAGTTGGTTATGGCATAGACGTCTAGGACATGCTAGTATGGACCTCATTCATCGTTTATCCAAAAATGATTTAGTCAAAGGCCTCCCAAAGACTAAATTTTTGAAAGATAAAATATGTAGCGCGTGTCAAGTAGGTAAGCAAGTTAAATCTTCTTTCAAGAGAAAGAAAGATATTTCCACTTCTAAACCTCTAGAGTTACTTCACATGGATCTTTTTGGTCCGGAGAGAACGACTAGCTTAGCCGGGAAACTCTATGTACTTGTTATAGTTGATGACTACTCTAGATTTACTTGGGTTCACTTTCTTGCTCATAAAAATGAAACTCACTCCATTCTTGAAAGATTTTATAGAGTCATTCAAAATGAAAAAGATTTGAAAATCAAGAAAATTAGAAGTGATAGAGGTAGGGAGTTTGATAATCAAGACTTAGAGAAATTATGTGCTGACCTAGGTGTTTCTCATGATCTCTCAGCTCCTAGAACCCCTCAAAAAAATGGTGTAGTTGAAAGAAAGAATCGATCTCTACAAGAGATGGCTAGAACCATGTTAAATGAGCACAACCTTCCCCGAAGCCTTTGGGCGGAAGCGGTAAACACTGCTTGCCATATAATTAATCGTGTTATTATTCGGATGAAGTTAGGGAAAACGCCTTATGAGTTGTGGAATGGTCGAAAGCCCAATATTGGATATTTCAAAGTTTTCGGGTGTAAATGTTTTGTGTTAAATGATAAAGACAACCTTGGAAAATTCGACTCCAAATCAGATGAAGCAATTTTCCTAGGATATTCTACAAGGAGTAAAGCATTTCGGGTTTATAACAAAAGGACTCTAACCATGGTTGGGTCTATTCATGTTGTCTTTGATGAATCACCCTCACCACCATCACCTAGAATTGACCTAGAACAAGATGAGGTTGTTGGAATTGAGGATAATCCAAATCTTCTCAATATCTCCAACTCATCATGTAGCCAAAAGGAAATGAGGGAAGTTGAGCATCAATCCAATGATGACTTGACCAACTCAATGCCTAAAGCATGGAGGATTGTTCACAATCATCCTCTTGATCAAGTCATAGGTAATCCTTCAAAAGGGGTTAGTACCAGATCTCAACTTAAAGATTTTTGCAATCACATGGCCTTTGTATCGCAAATCGAACCCAAGAACTTCCACGAAGCTCAATGTGATGATTCTTGGATCGTAGTAATGCAAGAGGAACTAAATCAATTTGAACGCAATCAAGTTTGGCGTTTAGTTCCTAGACCCGAAAATCAAACTATAATTGGCACAAAATGGGTTTTTCGAAACAAAAAGGATGAGAATGGAGTAATTATTCGAAATAAAGCAAGATTAGTAGCTCAAGGATATTATCAAGAGGAAGACATTGACTACGATGAGACTTTTGCACCGGTAGCTAGATTAGAAGCAATTAGAATGCTTCTTGCATTTGCATCATATAGAAATTTCACTCTTTATCAAATGAATGTCAAAAGTGCTTTCTTTAATGGTGTCATAGAAGAAGAAGTTTTTGTGAAGCAACCACCCGGTTTTGAAAATAATCTTTTCCAAATCATGTTTTCAAATTGGCTAAAGCTCTATATGGTTTAAAGCAAGCTCCTCGAGCTTGGTATGAGAGACTTAACGGGTTTTTAACTCAAAATGGTTTTACAAGAGGGAAAATTGAGAACACATTTTTACAAAAACCATTAAGAATAATTTGTTGATTGTCCAAATTTATGTTGACGACATTATTTTCGGCTCAACAAATAATTCTTTATGTAGGGAATTTGCCACAAGTATGCAAAACGAATTTGAAATGAGCATGATGGGTGAGTTGACTTTCTTCTTAGGGTTGCAAATAAAGTAAAGCTCGGATGGATTATTCATTAGCCAATCCAAGTACACTAAAGATTTGCTAAAGCGATTTGGTATGGAGGCTACCAAACATGCCATAACTCCTATGAGTTCCTCTATTAAGATTGATAAAGATGAAAATGGTAAATGTGTTGATATTACTAATTATAGAGGCATGATCGGTAGTTTGCTTTATTTAACCGCTAGTAGACCGGATATAATGTTTAGTGTATGCTTATGTGCCCGGTTTCAATCATGTCCGAAGGAATCTCATTTGCTTGCGGTCAAATGCATTTTTTGCTACCTAAGTGGTACAATAAACTTAGGGCTTTGGTATCCACGTGGAACTTCAATTGATCTTATTAGTTATTCGGATGCCGATTTTGCGGGATGTAGAATTGATCGAAAAAGCACAAGCGACACTTGTCATTTTCTAGGACACTCACTAGTATCCTGGTCAAGTAAAAAGCAAAATTCCGTTGCATTATCTACGGCCGAAGCTGAATATGTGGCAGCCGGTAGTAGTTGCGCTCAAACTCTTTATATTAAGCAATAACTACTTGATTTCGGTCTTACTTTCTCTCACGTGCCTATTAAATGCGATAATACGGGTGCGATTTGTATTTCAAAGAATCCTATTCATCACTCACGCACCAAGCATATAGAGATTAGGCATCATTTTTTATGTGATCATGTTGCTAAGGGTGACGTTGAATTGATCTTTATCGACACTAAAAATCAATTGGCGGATATTTTTACAAAACCACTTGCGGACGAATCTTTTTCTAAAATTCGTCGAGAAATTGGTATGGCCATGGATTTTGATGTTTTATCTTAAACTCTGTCATAATCTTTATTTTCCATATTTTCTTGATATTTTTGTTTTTTTTATGATTTTTTCTCTATTTTTATCATTTTTCACCTTCTAGTCGACTCATCCTGTGCAGTTCAAACCATTCTAGTCGACTATTTTGGTCAGTAGCTTCACCATTGAAAATTCTTCACCTTCTAGTCGACTCATTGCTATTCTAGTCGACTCAAATATATTCTAGTCGACTCAAACCTTACTCTAGTCGACTACTTTGCCTTCCCAGTCGACTCAAACCCAGCTTGGTCGACTCAAACCTCAATCTAACCGACTCACCTAGACCTAGTCGACTCAACCCACTATAAAACCTAAACCCCCTTTCATCTTCTCCATCCGCCTCCTTCAACCTTCACCCACTTTCAAACCCTCTCCTCTCAATCCCTCTCCTACTACCATCTATACCTTCAAATCCTCACCTATCTCTCATTAATTTCACATTTCCATCATCCTCCACCCATTTCCCTCACCCAAATTTCTTCATTCTCACTCTCTCACATCTATATATATACACCATCTTATATCTATATATCTCTATATATTTGTGCATCATCTTCTACAATGCCACCGAAGACTCGAGGTCTATTTCGGAAACGTTCACGCATTGATGGAGGCCAAAGCTCCACCAATCCACGCATTCCTACGGCTGTTGACGAAGAGGAGTTGAATGAACCTCTTCTTCTTGATGATGATAATAGAAATAAATTCATCACTGTTTTTGATCACCGTGCTCCTACACCTTGCCGTATTGTCACACAAGATTTATGCACTGAAATTCGGGCTCAAACTTTCGAGTAATTCCGAGCAATTGGTTGGGATTTTTTCGTTTCTCCTGACATTCCGGTACTTCCGCGAATTGTCAAAGCCTTCTACGCTTCTCTTGCAAATCACAAGGAGAAATTACTCTCTCATCTTCATTTTAATCTATGTGGTAAAGATGAGACCGTTGATGACAGCGAAATCAAGCGCATTTTCTTGCTTCCGAATGACGGTATCCGCCACTTCTCCAAGGATTGGTATAAGGCTGATGGTTTCGATTGTATTGAGGCTGTTCGGGCCATATGCGTCGACAAGGAAATTTCGTAGAACGCCGGTATTACCTCTTCTATGCTACTACCCGAGGCTAGATTAATTCATAATGTTATTACTTACTCTATTCTGCCTAAAACTGGTAGTCGTAGTAGTGTTTCTCGTATGGAGGCTTTTTTGGTTTATTGCGTTTTGACAGGAACCCGCGTTGATTTAGCTTATATTTTCCGTTCCGTCATCCTCACATGTCAGCGCAAGCCATCTGGCCCGCTTTTCTTTCCCGCGCACATTACATATCTACTGCAGCGGAAAGGCTTTAAATTTCCAAATGAAATGTCCGAGCATCACCCTATTTTTCTTGACGCCACTCATGTCAAGCATATGCATATTTTTTCTGATGCGGAAGGAAATTTCATTTCTGAAAGTGCACCTGCTCCTCGTTCGCGTACAGCTCCTAGCTGTTCTGCATCGCGCCAGGAAGCCTCTTCCTCGGTTCCTCCGTTGGACAGTGCTTCGGCTTCTCAGGCTGCTCTTCTCACCTAACTTCTTGGAGTTGTTCAAAGCAATACGGAGCTACTTAGGCAGCAGGAACAAATGCTTCAGCGCCTTGATACGACCGTAAATCAGAATACGGAAGCCATTCGATCGATCAATGAGCGCCTTGTTCTTCATGATGAGGAAATGTCTACCCGTATTACAAATCTGGCCGGGTCACTTGATGACCTCACTCTTGGACACAGGAACCCTCGCTCACGCGCCCCTCGACGCTGACAAAAAGGGGGAGAAATTATGCTATTTGCACTATCATGTATTTCATTATCCGACATTAGCAATTTCTGTTTTTGTGTGGCTTGTTATGGTTATTTGCGACTTGTTTGTTATTTCCATGTTTTTCATTAGTATAAACGGCTTGTTTTAAATTGAAACATCTATGATATGCTGTTTATGTTTGTTATCTCAAATGTGCGCCTATTTATATATTGTATCAAAATGCCCATTAAATTGCAAATTTCATTTTCTGAGGGGGAGCATTTAAACAAAATATTATGCACATATTGAGGGGGAGCATCACTTGATGTTTCGCCAAATGCCAAGCAAACACAAAATGTTTTGTCATCATCAAGGGGGAGATTGTTGGCTTTGAAATTTACTTTCGGCAAACAATTCCAAAATTGATGATAACAAACCATTGAAGAGTGTTTGATACTAATGAATTTTCGAGTTTATGTTTTCAGCAAAAGACAGGTGAACGATTCGGAAAACAAACTCGGAAAGAAAGCGACTCGGAAAGCAAGTTCGGAAAGAAAGCTTGAATTAAAGCGAAAAGCCGTAAAAGAAATTGAAGCGCAAATGGAAAATCAACGGCAAAGGTGAAAGTCGAAGACTCAAGAATTGGGGTAGATAGGTCGGGAAGCGATCATTGTAACAAGGTAATTTTATGCGTCGATTTTATCGTATAAGCTCAAGTATAAAATGAACCAAATTCAAATGAAATGAAAAAACGCTTTACCGAACTTAAACGGAAAGAAAAATATTTTTATTAAATGTTTTTCATGATTGTAGTCGACTAAAATGAGCCTGTGTATTTTCTAGTAGTCGACTAAAACAATCAGTAGCTATAGGTTTTTCATCCACATCAAAAGAGTCGACTGAAAAGAGCTTGAGTCGACTAGACTACTTCATGTAGTCGACTAGAACTCATTCTAGTCGACTAGATGGTCCAAAGTAGTCGACTAGAACTCAATCTAGTCGACTAGATGGTCCATTGTAGTCGACTACAACAGAGAAGTAGTCGACTAGAAGTTCCTTAAAACCTGCAGATTCTTCAGAAAACATTTCCCATGTTTTGTGGATTGTGTTCAATGGTGTTCAAACGGCTCTTATCTTTCAAATACTATAATCATTCTTCAAAACCCTAATGCAATGCTATATATAGAATGAGATGTGTATATTGAAGGTCAAGAGATTGAAATACAAAAAGAAAGAAAGCTATCAAAAATTCTGCAGAAATTTTCTCTACAAAAGTCATTGAAACCAAGCTTTGAAAATCTGTTTTTTTCACCAAGTTTCTTTGAAAAACAAAACCTCTAGTATCTCTTCTTATTCTCCAAATATCATTCATTAATCATACCCTTTGAGAATACATTTCTAGAGCTATTGTAAAATCACCAAAAACACTTGAGCTTATATTGATTTATCTTCCATAAACACCTTTGGGTTTTGAGTGTTTTTGTTCTTGTGTGATTTTATTGATTACATACGAATTTGAAATCTCGGACAAGTGAAGTCCACCGATTGTTCAAGAGAGGGTTGTTCTCTTGATTGAGGGACAAGCTCGAGAGGCTTGTGTTGTAAAGGTTTGCCATTCCACCTGTGAAGGAAGGGCCATAGTGAAAGGATCGGGAAAAGTCTCAAGAAGGGGTTCTTGAGCCGAGGAGTAGGAGTTACCGAACCTCGAAAAAATCACGGTGTCAAATCTCTCTATCTCTTTCTCTTTACTTAATTATTTTGCATGCCATAATTGCTTGAATATCTTGTGTGATATCTTGTCTTGAAATTAATAGTTAGAGAAGTTCAAATTAAATCATTCACTTGCTTATTGTGATATAGTTTGTTTTTTAGAGTGTTCCAATCTCGAAAAGAATTAGACTTAATTTTTGAACACCCTATTCACCCCCCTCTAGGGTTAATTAGTGACTAACAGTGTAGATGCTAAAAAATGCACAACACAAGAATATAATACTTTATTTAGATTTTTATTTCTTTATATACATTCCCTTTTTGGGCTTTGAGCCCATTAGGGCAACATTCTCTTACACATCAGTATTTTTATCCTTTTGCCATGTCACTAGCTTTCTCTTCAAGTTTATTCTAGAATATTTCGGTTCATGGGCCTTTATAGTGGGCTTCGGTCATCTATGATGGGTCATCCGGTTCATGGGCTAAAGGCTTGGTGGGTCTGAAGAATCCCACATGTATAGGTACAAACACGTATCAATTACAAGGAGTTTCTATGTCGATTGTTCATCGGAAAAACAAGTAAAGCACTTTCATTCATTTACATTCGCGACCTCCTTTCAAACTATCATCGATATTATATCAAGCTAGTCAATGAAAAGTTATTGGCATGATTCTACATAATTTATTCATCTTCAAGGCATTTAATTTCATAGCAATGGAATTTCACATACCATAACTCAAATTTCCGCCTTAAGGATGTTATTAATGCACAAGATTTTATCATATATTTATGTCATGCTTTTCATGCTCATCCCAATGTGAATGCCCAATGAAACCCTTTCTACATGAGGGTTAAATGGATATTAAGGATCCTAAACCATTCACTTACGGGGGTAACAAGCCCGCCAAGGAAGGTCGGGTGCCACCATGGGTTACGAGGCCAGAAGCCCGTCCGAAAACCCCGGGTTTGGACAGAGTCCACCCCCGCCATCTCTGATTCGAGAAATACTAGCTTCCTAGGTCGCGAGAATACCCCCTGGCCAGTTGTTGTGATTATCCAAACGGTCCATGCATATAAATAGTATCAATAAGGCATGCTACTAACACCGAATCTACATATGCATATGGTGTTACATAAATGCAAACTATGCCTCTACATGGACCCAATGCTTAATGATGCATTATATGTTCCATTTCATTTTCAAAGCATGCTTATTAACAATTTCGAACCATGTTTACGTATGATCCATCTTATTTAGCATGCTTGCAATTAATTAAAGCAACGAATCATCATAACCATATCCAAGAATATCAAAGTCTTTAATCAAATTATCATAATTTGCAAGAAAAGGGGCCTAAGATAACGTCTAGGTTCAAATCATAAGTCTGAAGTTTTATTTTCAAACTTTTGGTTTCAAAGGCACAAATTAATTCCATATCAATTTCAACAAACTAATACCCACATAAACTCCCCTAGACATACCTAGTGTCACCCATTCCATCCCCTTCTAGGAATTTGCCTAACCATCCCTCTAAGACCATCACCTCACCCCTTTCATACGTACACATGTATATAGCGATGTAAATATATAAATTTCTACGTATAGCTATATACATATACATACTAGCATACAAATAACTAAGAAAAATCTCAATTTCAAGCACATACACATTTCCATGTCTATTGACAATGTAAGAACAATTCACAAATATCATAATCATATATACACAATCCTTCCTAACATTCTCCAACTTCATAGAATTCAAATACAACACATAAAAGTTTAAGATTTAGAAAACCCTAAACTAGTCGCACCCCTATGTAACCAAAGAATGAAAGAGGTGAGTCCCTTACCGTATGTTCGAAATCAAAGCGAAACAAGGGAGCAAACAAGTGGTCTCAAGAATTTCAAGAGTTTCAAGTGACGTCCAAATCCACCAAAATAAACTCCAATCTACCAACAAATAAACAGATGAAAAAAATGGGATTACAATAAGGCTATTAACAAGAATTCTCCACAACAAAAATCAGTCTCTAGGATTTATGGTGAGATTACAATAAAAGAGGGGTTTAGGGCATTTTTACAAGAATTGATACAAGGTAAAACAATAATGATCCAAGAGTGGACAAAAATCCCAACAAAATTCATTTTAGGGTTTTGAACAAAATTCAAGTAATACTAGAATTTTAAATTCCAAGACTTTTGAATAAATTTCCAAGAAAAAAGTCATCAAGAAACGTGGGCTCAATTCTCAATCAAACTCTTCCAAATTAGTAGTGATATAACAATAGAAAGAAATGAGTTAAAGGTACTTTCACAAGAGTTTATCAATAAAATTTCCAAATCTCAAGAGTAAGGAGATTAGGGGCTTGAATTGTAAAATCCAAAAGAGAAGGATTTACCTCATGATCTTGGTACCAAATGGAAGCTTACAGTGCAAGGATCAAACTTGTAGTTCAAAGCCTCTCCAAAAACATAAGAAAAGATGATGATTTTTGGTGAAATTTTGAGATGAAGAGAGACGAGCTTTAAGCCTTGTTTTGCCGGTTCTAGAGAGGAGAGAAGGATGATTGTGTTGTTATGACTTTGGTCTTGCAAAATGAGAGGAAGAACACATATATTTATATTGTTGCAACTTTCCAAACTAATAGGTGTCAAATATTAGACATTTTGACCCTTTAACTCACTATTATTACGTCCTTTCATTCCATTATTTGGTATTTTTATGTTATTTTCATGTTAAAGCATGTTTCAGGAGCTTAAGAAAGAAATGGAGCTAACTTTGGTGAATAAACTATAGAGTGTATTCTTTCTATTCAAAGAGGAAAGTCAAAGAGGCAGTCTGAGACAAAAATGGCTCCCAGAGGGCAAAAATAGCATTTCCAAAACCCGTCATTTTCAGCAAAAAGTATTGTGGGTTCAAGGTGGTTGTTTTGGTGCATTTACGGAGAAAAGTGGTTTTCCATAAAATACCTACGCTTTTAGTTTCAAAAAGTGGCTGGAAAACACTTTGAGGTATGCTTTGGAGGTACGCTTGGACATACGCTTGAAACGTAGGCCAGGTTTGCTTGAAGCGTAGCTACGACAAGTTTTGTGTTTTTTTTATGGTTTTTGCCTGTTCTATCCCGGTTCGATTTGAAGACGTGCTTGTGACTTCAGACCTCTATATACACTTATATATATCAGAAGTTATGGTTTACATGAGGAGAGAGTGAAAAGACTGTAAATGACCTCTCTATACCATTGCCTATATATACACGATCATATATTAGAAAAAAGGGACGTTCATTAGAGGTGGTTCAGTCGTGAGTTTTAGAGGTCCATTCATTCAGATATGTTGCTATTGAGATCCGTATTCAAACCTAGAGATCCGGAGAAGAAGACCATGGAGATCGTTTCTACATCACCGATGCAGTCACCTTCCACCATGGCCAACTAACTTAGTATCTAGGGTTTTTTAGCAAAACCTTAGCTAAGTAATGTAGTTATTTTATTGTTATTCAATTGTAATAAGGGGAAACTGTTGACCATACTGTGATGATTGTAGTAGTTAAGAGACTGTACTAATTTGCAATATAAAATTATATGTTTGTTCTAAATTTTTGTCTTAGATGGAATGAATGTATTATTTTGCACAACTATGATTATTAACTATGGGCTGGAACTCGGATTCTTAATTATGGTTTTCTGCACAATGGTGGTAATGAAACTTAAGACCCTAGGTTGATACAGGTCGTGCCTTGGCGATTTAATATAAACATGCTTTAGTTTATTTTCATGCATTAGGAGTAGATTAGAGTAATATAATTGGCATACACTAGTTAGGCCAGTCATGAGACGGGTTGTTGCAATCCGGTTGATGGTACTCCGTTTTGGGGTCGTATTTAGCTATTTGCAATATTACCTGATTCACAGTTATGGATCACCCTCTTACAGTTGATACAATGATGAACTATATTATGCGGTTAGTGGTGGAGTGATGAAAACCCTAGTTTTCTCCCTCATCTGAATCACAACCAATTTAATTTACTTTCTAGATAATTTTAGTCAAAATAGATAATTTTGTCTTTGACCACCCAAACAAACCATTTTCAGAAAATATAATTCAGTGTTTTTGAATCGCTAAAGTGAACAATCTCAGTCTCTGCGGGATCGATATCCCTTACTGAAGCCTTTGCTATTTTACAATCGATATGTGTGCTTGCGTAAGGTAAAATCTAGCGTCGTTAATGTGTTATTTTTAACCACATATTTTGTACACACCTGACGCACATCAAGTTTTTTGTGCCGTTGCCGGGGACTAAGCATTGTTCAAATAGCTTGAGTAATTTATTTGTATTGCGTTATTGTAGTTGTAGCTAAAGTTAGATATTTGTGTAATTGACATGTACTGTAAAGAATAAAAGGGAAAAGCAGAGCTTCTGAAGTTGCGTCTGGAACTTTTGTGAGTTTTAGTGTTGCCTTGATTTTTGCATATTCATTCTAGCTTTATTTTCTGTTGATAGTTAAAGTAGCTTAGAAGTAGTTAGTTTTAGTGAATTTTTATTTCACAAAATTTCAAAATTAAAAAAACAAATAGTCGTTTAAGTAGCGTATGACCGATAGATCAACCTGTTCTAATTTTAGCACTGCGTTAGTTGAGTACGATCCTGATATCAAAAAGACTCTACATCGTTTACGTCGAGCTATTGAAGGGTGACAATGTCAGTCAAAAGAAGAAGCAATGGGTGACCAAACACCTAACCCGCCAAGGGCACCAGAGACATCATTGAAAGGATATTACACGCCCGATGCGTACGACTCCTATGCTGATTTTCCAGAGGAAGAAGGAGCGAAACACTTCGAGATCATGACAAACATGATTAATATGCTTCCAAAATTTCAGTTCTTAGAATAGAGGACCCATATCAACACATCAATGATTTCATAGAGGTAGCCTCTACTGTTAGGTATGACAATCTGTCTAAAACTGACTTGGGAGTGAGATTATTCCCTTGGTCATTAAAATAGAGAGCTAAAAGATGGTACATCAAATTAGAAAAAGAAATTAAAATAGATTAGGAAGCCCTTAAGAAGGAATTCATTGAAAACATTATCCCATTGGAAAGACCTCTGAAGCACAAGATGCAATCAAAAGCTTTAGGCAATTACATGGTGAAGATTTTCATGATACTTGGGAGAGATATAATGAAATTTTGTATAAGTGTCCCCACCATAGGTTTTTTGAACAAGATATTACTAAAAATTTCTACATGGGACTTGGAGAGGCGCATAAGACTTTGATAGATGCAACAACACAAGGTCAGTTTATCTTGAAGCCAGCTAAAGAACTTTTGATAATATCACTGAAAACACAATTCAATATCAATCTGAGTTGAGGTCTAAAGGTGGACAACATGATAGGAGATATGAGAAATCTTATGTTGTAGTGCATTATTTGGAGAGAAATTAAATAGAATTGAAAAGTTTATGCAGCGAAGTCATTCCCCTCAGAGAGAGATGTTTGAAGTAGAAGCTGAGTACTCTCAAAATGAGTGTCAGGAGATAATGGCTACTGATGCCAATGCATCATGGAACTATTCCAATAATGCTTCTTTCACTAATTCATACATCTCAAATGCCAGAAATCATCCACTCTTGTCCTATAAATCTACAAATTTGGAGAATCCACCATCAAGGCCCCAACAAGGACAATCATTCAATCAACAACCAAGGTTCACAGACATACATCAGTCATATAACCCACAACCAAGGTTCACTGAGAGACAACAATCATACAACCAACATCCAAGGTTCCAACAGAGTCAACAATCATTCGACTCATAACCAACAATCATGGTTAGAAATTCTTAGTCCAATTACTAACCCAGAAAATCCAATAATTCCCAAGCTCTTCAACCATTCAATAATTCCCAAGATCTTCAGCCATTCAATAATAATCAGCCTGTGCAACCATATAACTACCAAACCCAGCCTCAAAGAAGCCAAACTCCTCCACCCAATTTCTAGAGTAATAGGTTAGAGCAGGTTATATTGGACATTCATAACAAGCTAGGCATTCATACCCAATCATTGGCGTAACTACATATGCAGATGGGCCAAATGGCTAATGAGAGGAATGTAAGAGAACTAGGAAGATTGCCTAGTTAGCCAGTTGTTAACCCAAGGCCACAACAATCATTAGAGATCGAATCATTTGTCAATAAACCTAATGAGACAATTTAAGGAATCACAACTTTAAGAAGTGGAAAGTAGAGTTGAGGAGGAACATGAAGAGAGGTTGCAGAAAAGAAAGGAAGTCGAACAAGCACAAAGGAAGGAAGATGAAGAAAAAAAAAAAGAAAGGAGGCTGAAAGAGTATAGAAGGATCAACCATTAGTGGAAGACAATGCCGTTCAAACATTACTTGAAGAGCCAGACAGGGCAAGCTACGAGGAGGCAACACCATTCCTTCAGCGTCTTAGAGAGCCGACCAAGTACGGGAAGCTGAAAGAATCTGATATGTTGGAAACATTTTGACAAATCAAGATTAATTTACCTCTCTTAGATGTAATCACCCAGATACCGCCTTACACTAAATTTTTCAAGGATCTTTGCACCCAGAAGCAAAAGAGCAGAAAGAATATTCCAATAAAAATACTCTTGACTGAGCAAGTGAGTTCATTGCTTTTAAGTGATATTCCACCTAAGAGGAAATATCCTGGTGCTCCTACTATTCCATGTGTCATTAGTGACCTGGAAGTTGGTAGATCTCTTCTTGATCTAGGTGCGAGTATAAACTTACTTCCTTATTTAGTCTACCAATAGTTAGGGTTGGGTGAGCTCAGTCCCACTGAGGTCGTACTTCAATTTGATGATCGATCAGTCAAGCAAGCAAGAGGACTTTTTGAAGATGTCATTGTTTAAGTGGGAAAGTTTTATTTTTCGGTTGATTTTGTAGTCTTGGATACAAAACCTGTCCCTGAATCAAATAAACATATTATAGTGATAATAGGAAGGCCATTCTTGGCCACGACAAATGCATACATTAACTGTAGAACTGAAGTCATGGATCTGACGTTTGGAAACATGAAGGTTAGGATGAATGTGTTCGAAGGAAGCCATCAATTGCCTGAATCAGGGGAATGTTTCTAGATTAATGAGTTTGATGAATTGGATGATATCATAGCAAATTTTATGACTCAAATCCTGGAGAAGGATGAACTGGAGTCATTTATGACTAGAGAATGGCAAGATGAGGAAGTGGTTGATTGGGAGTCACATTGGAAGTTGCAAAATGAAGAGTTGAATGAGATGGAGACTGCATTATACACTCAACCATGGCAGGATCCGGTTGAACCACTTCCGATAGTTTCAAATACTCCACCAATTTCATCCTTAACTAGTCCTCCTACCTTGGAACTCAAGAAACTGCCTGAAAAGCTGAAATATATATTCTTGGGACCCGATGAGACTCACTAACAAAAAAATAGGAATCAAGTCTGGTTGAAGTCTTGAGTGAGAACAAAGAAACAATAGGATGGAGTGTTGTTGACTTAAAAGGCATAGACCCCTCGATTTACATGCATCGCATACATCTTGAGGAGGATGCAAAGCCATAGAGAGAAATGCAACGAAGGTTGAATCCAAATATGAAAGAGGTGGTGATAAAAGAAGTGGTGAAATTGCTAGATACGGGTATCATCTACCCCATTTATGATACCACATGGGTAAGTCTAACTCAGGTGGTGCCGAAGAAGTCAGGCATCATAGTGCTGCCAAACTTAAAAGGTGAGCTAATTCCACAGCGCATGACCACTGGATGGCGTGTGTGTATTGATTCAGGAAGCTCAACCTGAACACCAGGAAGGATCATTTTCCGTTGCCATTCATTGATCAGATCCTGGAGAGGTTAGCCGGGCAGAGCTATTACTACTTTCTGGATGGATATTTCGACTACAATCAAGTGGTGATTGATCTTGTTGATCAGGACAAAACCACTTTTACTTGTCCGTATAACACTTTTGCGTATAGACGGATGCCTTTCGGTTTATATAATATGCCAACAACATTCCAAAGGTGTATGATGTCTATTTTCTCTGATATGGTAGAGAAATTTCTGGAAGTATTCATGGATGACTTCTCAGTTTTTAGGGAAACCGTTAAAGACTAATTAAAACATCTAGAACTGGTACTTAAGAGATGCAATGAGACAAATCTGATCCTAAGTTGGGAAAAAAACCATTTTATAGTTCAAGAGGGGACAGTACTGGGCCATATTGTATCAAAGCGAGGGATAGAGATAGATAAAACAAAAGTTGAATTAATTTCAAAATTGTCTTCTTCCACATTTGTTAAGCAGATACACTCTTTTCGGCCATGGTTTTACCGATGGTTTATTAAAGATTTTAGCGAAATTGCCTGGCCATTATGCAACTTATTGGCTAAGGATGCAACATTCATCTTTGATGAAGAGTGTCTTCATGCCTTTGAGGAGCTGTGTACTCAACTCTCAACAACCCTAATTATTCATCCGCCAGATTGGTCTCTACCATTTGAGCTCATGTGTGACGCTTCTGACTATGCCATAGGAGCTGTGTTGAGTCAGAGAAAAGATAACTTACCGTATGCGATTTACTATGCTAGTAGGACTCTGAATGAAGCTCAGATGAACTATACAACTATTGAGAATGAGTTACTAACAGTTATCTTCGCCTTGGATAAATTCTGATCATATCTATTGGGCGTCAAGGTTGTTGTTTACTAGGATCATGCTGCATTGAGGCATTTGCTAACCAAGAAGAACTCTAAACCCTGACTGATCCGGTGGATTTTGCTGTTGCGAGAATTCGACCTGGAAATCAAAGACAAGAAGGGTTCAGAGAATGTTGTTGCGGATCATTTGTCAAAGATTAGAGTCGAGTCCATCAAGGAAACTACTCCTCTTAAGGATTCATTCCTGGATGAACATCTGTTAAATGTGGTTGTTGTTGAACAAACATCGTGGTATGCTGACATCATCAATTATAAAGCCACAGGTCGAATTCCAAAAGGATGGTCTAAGAATGAGAGGGACCAATTCTTCAGCCAAGTCAAATTCTATATCTGGGATATTCCGCTGCTATACAAGTATTGCTCTGATCAGATTATTAGAAAATGCGTCCCTGAGAGTGAGGTGTATAGCATACTGACATTTTGTCACACGCTAGAGTGTGGAGGGTATTTCGGAGCTCAGAAGACAACTCACAAGGTATTGTAAAGTTGATTTTACTGGCCTTCCACATTTAAATATGCTTTTGAATATTGTAAAGCGTGCCTGTGATGTCAAAAGTTGGGATCCATATCTCAACGAGACATGATGCCTCTAACCACAATTCTGATTGTGAAATTATTTGATGTATGGGGTATTGATTTCATGGGACCATTTCTGAAATCAGATAAGAAGGAGTACATACTTGTAGGGGTTGATTATGTTTCGATATGGGTAGAAGCTATAGCCACCAAACATGTTGACCATGATGTGGTGGAAGAGTTTATGAAATTGAACATTTTCTTAAG
Source organism: Cornus suecica (assembly GCA_963922005.1). Taxonomy (NCBI): domain Eukaryota; kingdom Viridiplantae; phylum Streptophyta; class Magnoliopsida; order Cornales; family Cornaceae; genus Cornus; species Cornus suecica. The sequence continues at coordinate 44,378,506 of OY998243.1, forward strand.
ATTTGGTATACCACGAGTGTTGATTAGTGATGGTGGAAGCCATTTTGACAATCAGTTTCTTCCTACTTTATGTGAGAAGTACGGTGTGACTCATAGAATTAGTACGCCTTATCACCCCCAATCACAAGGGCAAGTGGAGGTTTCAAATAGGGAGATTAAAAATATCTTCGAAAAGACTGTGCGCCCTGACTTAAAGGATTGGTCGAGAAGGCTAAATGATGCATTTTGGGCGTATAGGACTGCGTTTAAGATGTCAATTGGTATGACACCGTATAGACTAGTATATGGTAAAGCATGTCATCTCCCTGTAGAGCTGGAACACCGAGCATACTGGGTTGTTCAAAGATTGAATTTTGATGTAAAGAAAACGAGTGCACAACAGAAACTCCAATTTTAAGAGCTTGAGGATTTGAGAAATGATGCATATAAAAACTCTCGGATTTATAAGGCTCGAACAAAAGTGTTTCATGATAACCATATTAGAAAGAAAGTTTTTGAGCCCGGCTAAAAGGTTTGGCTATTTAATTCGAGACTTAAGTTGTTTCCTGGTAAGCTTCAATCGAGATGGGATGGGCCATATAAGATTATAAAGGTTTTCCCCCATAGAGCCGTGGAGCTCGATGATCCTGACACTGGAAATAATTTTGTTGTCAATAGGCAAAGATTGAAGCACTACATAGAAGTTCAACCAGCCGAGTGTGTGGTAGAAACGATTGATCTAACTGAACCACCACCCGAGCTGGATAAACTTGATCTAGAGTATTGAGATGCAACAACGTCGCACCAACGACGTTAAATATTGGTACTAGGTGATTGAGAATATCTTTTGATCCTAGTTTGTACGTTTAGACGTTAATTTAGTCATTTCTGTATTTAAGATGTAGTCTATAAAATCGAGTCGTGAAACCATCGTCATCTGAGTAGGAAGGGTAAATTGAGCCAATAGGATAGATAAGGGTGTGTAGGAAGCCTTGAGAGTGCATGAGGTTGAAGACGACATTTAGAGATGAAGAAATTGTTTTGGGCCAAGTGGACCTACGCTTCAAGCGGAGGCCCAGCTACGCTTCAAGCTTAGCGACGGGCCTGTTATAGAACATACTTGTTAGGAGATTCCCCTCATTTTTATTTCAAACTCCTTTATCTCTCCATCGTTTCTCCACCAATCTTCACGAGGTTTGTTTCTATAATCTACTCATCCGATTCCTCATCGTTCATTGATGGCAGATCGTCATATTAGTTTATGATTCGTCCGGATTCACGTGAAGAACTCGAAAAGTCTCCAAATATCAATTTTGGGAAAATCATCGTTTCTCTTGATTCGGTGAGTTTTGTTCCATTATTTTGATTTCATATAACGTATTTAACTATTCTAAACTAGTATTGACGAACGAGTCCGATAAAATTCATGTTTTGATCCGTTTTCCAATAAGTTGAGTTTTTTAACTTCGAATGTGGCTTGAATATCAAACGTTTGGGATGAAGGCTTGTTTAAGTGTCATATTGGGTATATTTAGATATAGTTTGAGTTTGATTCCGTGTCCAGAATAGTATCGCTCACTTTTCAAAAAAATTCTATATTATAGGTATGGCTAGAGTAAAGGGTGCGACGAGGCGAGTGGCCGAGGTGGCCAGACCAGTAGAGCATGATGTTCGGTAGAGGTGGAGATCATCATCTCCCGATCAAGCACTTATTCGCCACCGGAGTACACGTGCCTTGAGACCATAGTATGTCGACTTGATATCCTAATCTTCATCATCTTTTAAGGCGGAAGTGCCCGAGTCCACCATACGGGGCTGTGATCTTCACCTACCCTATGGAAGGCCTATAGTAAGGCCTATTATCCCACACGCACCATCACATCCACCAGTGACTGAGCTGTAAGCTAAGCAGGTTGATGAGGATACCGAGAGTGATGGTGGTGCACAAGAGGATTATGTTAATCAGGGAGATGATGTCGGTCATCTGGATGAGAAGGTACCTAAGCCACTAGTAGAGGGTGACCCGAGTGTTTTGACTACTTTTTTGCCAGTCCCCCGGATAGCCTCAGTTGCGGATTTGCTAGACCAGCCTATTCGGAAGAAGTATCAGCAGGGGCGTACCTATCTAGTGGTCTTGTTTGAGAGGCTACAGCCAGTACCTTCCTAGAAGATAGGCTGATTGAGGACCCGTCGCTTACTATCTATTCTTACCACGACCACCCCGCATATTTATGAGAACATGATCCGGGAGTTTTGGCTACATATGCAGCATTTCAGTAGAAGGAAGAGGCTATGGACTGTGGTTCATGGTACTGAGTTTGAAATTACTCCCCAGACTATTGCTGATGCATGGGGTATTCTGGACGAGTGTCCGCCCGAGTTAGCTGCTGAGTTCCCACCTATGCCCGAGATACTCCCATTTATTACCGATCTTATTATACTTCAGACTGCGGGGGAGTGGGCTGATGAACGGAGGAACTGCACGAAGAAGTTGAACTATCACCCAAGACTCTGGTTTTGGGACGTGATAGTCCGTTCACAGATTCTTCCACACAATCATGTGACTATGTGTCATTTTCGGCCCTCCACTATGCTTTCGAGTTCGGGCGGTGGATTTTTATTCCACAGATTTTGTGGGGGGGCTTGTATACGCATTACATCCAAAAATTTGGTAGCGTTTATTCAAGGTCCAATTCCCTTGCTTAGTGATGAAGTTGATATTTGATGCCGGGATCAAGATGGATATAGGTGAGCCGACTCGATTCAGGGATGCGTCTCCGTATTCCAGAGGGATGTGGATAGGTGTCTAGACTTGGTTACATGGGGATGCTATTATGGCATAGAGACCAAGGTTTGGTTTATTACCAACCCAGGATGCACAGGCCTAGGCACAGGCCGATGATGCCGGTCAGGCTGATGTAGGTATCGCTCTGGATGCTCATGTCACTAATGATGATGCTGTTATGCCATAGATGCCAGCAGTTGAGGAGGAGGTTATTATGCCATAGGGGTCTGTGGGTGGTACTGTCACCTTATCTCAGGCTCAGTTTGATGCTCTTATGGCACGGATACTGGGATTAGAGCAGAGACTGGAGTAGAGATTTGATCAAGAGAGACAGTCCCGTTGGCGAGATCATAGGCTGTTATGCCATAGGGTTGATGGCATGAGGCAACATTTGGGCGTACATCTTCCACCTACACCACCGACATCGGATGATGAGGATTAGTGTAGTCTTAGTTTAGATTTTTTTATTTTTTTTATTTTCTTTTTATTTTTGGTACATTAGAGATAAATCATGAAGCAGATAGACTTTGTGATAGGGCTTTATGTGACCGCTTTAACGATTATTCTTTAAATATTTTTTTTATTTTTATATTTCATAAAATGATAATTTTTTAAATCAATTTTATCGAGTTTGATGTGTCCCCTAATTTTTACGCTTATATTCAGTATGCTGATGTTTTTAAAAAAATTTCAAGTTTTTCAATCGCACGATGAGGACATTTGTGTGTATAAGTTTGGGGGTGCGTGTGTTTGTAATAGGAATATAAGTTGGTTGCGAGAGTTTGCCATTTGTTCTAAAGAAAGAAAACAAATTTCAGGCCAACCTACGTTTGAAGCATAGGGTACTACGAGGGTGATTTTGAAAATTTGCAAATTTGACCTGTTTAAGAGATGTTTTTGGCCTGGTTTGTATATGTATTTGTATTAGGATTTTTTTAAGGTATTATTAGGATTTTTTGTAGAGGTTTTAGAGTATTCCTAGTCCAACAAGGAAGTGGAATAGAAATACAAGTTGGAGTTGGATCATGAGTTGTTTCCACTTTCCTATTCAACCAAAGGATTTAAATCATTTTCCTCTTTGATTCCTCTATATCCATCTATAAATACACCCATGGAGTAGACACAATTCACAATTCACAGCAGTTAGGCAATACAATTTGATTTTATCATTATATTCTTTTTTTTTTCTTCTTTCTATCCCGGGAGTGTTAGGATGGATGGTGATAATGCGAATTATTCTGACCCGGAGGAGTTCATAGAGGAGGATGAACTGTATGTAGAGGCCGAAAGTTCAACCAATAGAGCAATAAGCTAGAAAGGAGAAAGAACCACACTAACATCACTCTGAAGTGCAGGCTGCAATTTGAAGAAATATTTCATCCAAAGATGATGAACCGAGTATTAACTGCACCCAGGAGGAAAATCCTTAAAGAACGAGGGTTGCATAGTTTAGAGCAACTGGGGGGAGAAAAGGTATATCCGGGCTTGATCCGAAAATTCTATGAAAATATAACAATTTCGGGACCGATAGGATTTGAGGTCATGTCGGCTAAAGTGACTTAGTGGAGTACTCCTATTGTGATTGGAAAAATACGTATTGCCGATTTGTGGAATATACCAATTGGTAGTCCAACAAACTTAGAAGGAAGACTAATAGAGCATCCTCAGTTATGGCCATATACGGATGAAGAGATGGTAAAATAATTGTGTATTGTGTCAGATCTAGGTGATAAAACATGTGAAAATTGATGGTTAAAGTCAGATCTGCTTTATTTGGATTGTGTCATTTCGGCTTAAATTTGGCCAAATAATCGGACTAGTGTAAGGGATCACACGATGCTTAGAACATTATATGCCCTAACTCATGGGTATAAAGTGTGTATCCTAACGGTGATCATGACTGAGATGTCGATTGCCCGAGCAATTGTGAGTAAACAGTGGACGGGTGCAGATAAATTTGAACATTATCTTCCATACCCGTTTCTGTTATCGAAGATCATTGCAGAGCAATTGGGTAATAGGATGAAGGAGCTGGATGAGATGTGATGGACAATTATAAAGATATATTCGGAGGAAGGCTTGGATAAATTGAAAGAGACAGCAGACTGCCGGATATGATTAAAGAGCGTCGTGACTAGTGATGAAGAAGAAGAGGATGCTTGAGATTAGGGTTTAGTTTTAGTATTAGGATTTTTGGTTTGGTTTTGTTTTATTTTTAAGGACGGTAGACCCTTAAGGCCACACCTTTATTTTTATTTTATTTTATAGGATTGTAACCCCTTAAGGCCAAATCATTTTTTTTTTATTATCATTATATTTGAAAAATAAAAATAAAAAGATAGAATTTTTAATTCCTTGAAAATTTTGTGTGAAATTCTGGATATTTTTTAAATTTCTTTTTCCCTTGCTATGATTGTGGGTATTTGTGCTTTGTTGAATATATTTACAAGTGATCCAAATCAAGTTTGGTGGAGGGATGCATGTGTTGCTTTGGAATCCAGAAGTGAACTTCAAGAGTAACTATATCCATTCCCATGTATTCTTTTTGATCATGTGGACATAGTCTGATTTAAGTTTGGGACTGAGGGTATAGAATTACAAGGAATCAAAATTTTCAAAAAAAAATTTAAATTTAAAAATTTTTGGACTAGTTCTTTGTTTTCACGCATGAATGTTTTGCATTACAAGTTAATTGAGTTTGTGTTTATGATGCATGAGTAATATGTGTTGTGATATTCCCACTCATGAGAGTAATGATTAGATTGAGTTAACGAAGTGATGTGGTTTTACATGGGTGAGTGAATGAGTGAAATTCAAATTAAGAAAGACGACATTGACCTATAAGCACAATCACACATTCACTATGGGAAATAGGTTTATCTTTGACGATATAGTTGAAAAAATAATTTTGCCACAATAAAAGGGGAGAATGGGAGATGTTATGGTTGAAAGGGAGAAAATTGAAATTATTTTGAAAAAATAAAATGCAAAAAACAGTTCTTCAAGCTAAGTAACCGGGCCTTGGTATCACCAATATCACTTTCACGTTTAAAGGGGAGAAGACCGGTGAGCATAAATCTCACGGAAGAAGCGCGGGCCCAGTTGGTCGGGACTAAAAATCCTCGCTGGAAAGTCTGAAGACTTAGAAAGACAAAAATGGATAAAAGTGGAAAGATGGAAAGATATGTTTTTAGAAAAAATGACAAAAATTTGATTACGGAAGGTTCACAAGATTACGGAAGGTTGTCTAGATTGAGAGTAGAAAATAGTGAAATCATTCACTTTAGTGGGAACCATTCATGATACGAAGCTCGATATAATTATTGTTCGATAGTGAGTGGGAGTATTTGCATTCATGTTGTCTTTTGAATTATATCATGACTTAATTGAACTGGTGTATGGACTCATGACTGCGTGATTACAAAGAACTGAAATGTTTATAGGTACCACAACTGGAAACCTTCACGAGACTTCACTCGTTCACTAGGGCTAACCTGGGGGTTTAAAAGGCTTGTTACACGTGCTAAGTGTAATCGTTGACCCTTAAGAAAGCAAGGGATTAAGTTAGATTATTTAGAATAGATAGAAAAGAAATCATCACAAGAAAGTTCCCTGAGTTTATTGCTAAGGGACTAGCAATATGTAAGTTTAAGGGTGTGATAGGTATCAAATATTAGAGATTTTGACCCCTTAACTTCAGTGAATTAACTGAAGAATGTGTTAATTCTATTCAAAGAGGAGAGTCAAAGAGGCAGTCCAAGACAAAAATGGCTCCCGGAGGGTAAAAATGGCATTTCTAGAAGCCGTCATCTTCAACAAAAAGTATCATGGGTTCAAGGCGGTCGTTTTAGTGCATTTACGGAGAAAAGTGGTTTTCCATAAAATATCTACGCTTATGCCTACGCTTTCAGTTTTAAAAAGTGGTTGGAAAACACATTTTTACCCTTGGAGGTAAGCTTGGACCTTCGCTTGGAGGTACGCTTGAACCGTAGGCCAGGTACACTTAAAGCGTATTTGCGGCAAGTTTTGTGGTTTTTCGATGGTTTTTGTCTGTTCTACCCCGGTTCGATTTGAAGACGTGCCTGTGACTCTAGACCTCTATATACATGTATATACACTTATATATCTCAAAAGTTAGGGTTTGCACAAGGAGAGAGTGAAAAGACTGTAAAGGACCTCTTTATACCATTGCCTATATATACACGATCATATATCAGAGAAAAGGGACGTTCATTAGAGTTCATTAGAGGTGGTTCAGTAATGAGTTTTAGAGGACCATTCATTCAGAAATGTTATTAAGAGCTGTATTCAATCATAGAGATCCGGAGAAGAAGACCATGGAGATCGTTTCTACATCACCGATACAGTCACCTTCCACCATGGCCATCTAACTCGGTACCTAGGATTTTCTAGAAAAACCCTAGCCAAGTAATGTAGTTCTTTCATTGTTATTCAATTGTAACGAGGGGAAACTATTGATCATACTGTGATGATTGTAGTAGTTAAGAGACCATACTGATTTGCAATATAAAATTATATGTTTATTCTAAATTCTTGTCTTAAATGGAATGAATGTATTATTTTATACAACTATGATTATTGACTATGGGCTGGAACTTGGATGCTTAATTATAGTTTTCTACACAATGGTGGTTATGAAACTTGAGACCCTAGGTTGACACAGGTCGTGCCTTGGCGATTTAATATAGACATGATTTAGTTTATTTCCATGCATTAGGAGTAGATTGGAGTAATATAATTGGCATGCACTAGTTAGGTCAGTCATGAGACGAGTTGTCGCAATCCGGTTGATGATACTCTTTTTTGGGGTCGTATTTAGCTATTTGCGGTACGATCTGATTCACAGTTATGGATCGCTCTCTTACAGTTGATACAGTGATGAACTATATTATGCGATTAGTGGTAGAGTGATGAAAACCCTAGTTTTCTCCCTTATCTAAATCACAACCAATTTAATTTGCTTTCTAGATAATTTTAGTCAAAATAAATAATTTGGTCTTTGACCACCCAAACAAATTATTTTCATAAAATATAATTCAGTGTTTTTAAATCGCTAAAGTGAACAATCTCAGTTTCTGTGGGATCAATATCCCTTACTCAAGACATTGCTATTTTACAATCAATACGTGCGCTTGCATAGGGTAAAACCTAGCGTCGTTAATGTGTTATTTTTAACCACATATTTCGTACACACCTGACGCACATCACAAACAAGCCCTCCTAAATCCAAGGGGGATAAAAGAAAATGGGAGAATTAAGTGAATCCAATGGTTGAGATCTTGGCAACTCCAAAGGGTCTAGATCCCTCCAACAAAATATCAAGCCAAATGACAAGTAGTGCCCTTTGACTAATTTGATGTTGTGAAGAGGAAGATGGGTAAAAATGATATTATACATTTAACAGTTTCCTATGTTGCCCTTGAAATCTCTACACAACCACAACACCACCCTTATGCATAAAATGACTAAATAAACCTCCATTCATACATATATCCTAATAGGGAACACTTAGGCAAATTTTTGAGAAATTTTCACTAACAAGTTTCATTAACAAACTTTGCAAGCGACTACAAAAATACCCCTAAGTGCAAAAAAAATCCGAAATTATTTTCTAAATTCATTGTTATAAATAAATAAATGATAAAAATTATCGAGTTCGAAAATAGACACTCCCGGGACCTACTTCCACTAAACGCTTTTTAAGAGTGTCCCGGGTGTTCAGATAGTTCAAAATTTCATTTTAAAATAAAACGATTTCGAAAAGAAATTTTTTAAAAACCTCTTTAAAATATATTTTATTGAAAAACATTATCAAGAAAAAAATTAAACACTTTCGGCTCTAAACCCGACCATCGGGTCCACCAGGTATATCCTGGGCCCTCAAAATCCTCGAAAACAGAAAAGCACAAAATAAATTTTGAAAAAAGAAAACAAGTAGAAAAAAATAAACATGAAATCAAACAGAGCACATAACAATTTAAATACAAGAAAAAAAAAAGATCAAACGATACGAAACACGTCCCAATCCTGCCGAAGTGCCAATCCGATAAACATTGCAACGAACCCACGAAGTTATCGACGCAAAACCACAGAGTCGTCCCACCATGTCCAAAACGTAAAATGCGAAAAATTTGCACCTAAAATGTACCAAGAATAAATAAGAGTTCAGAAACAAGTGACGTCACAGCCTGAAAATAAATCGAAAAGAGGAACGGAAAAAGGGAAAGTAACACGGGGTGTTACAGAAAGCTAATACCAAATGATACGTAAGGCACATCGAGGCGCTGAATAAAATACACTTGAACTGTGATACAATGATACAGAATACATGGAAGGGATACGCCAATAAACTGGCTCCCAAGAGATACAATGGCGGTTCCAAAATAAGGGGACAACCCAAAAGAAATAAAGGGGCAGCACTACCCATAAACGTCCCAGTCCCATAACAATAACCGCGCCGTAAGCCAACCTGCAAGAACCTGTAACCTATAACTGGGGAAGAGGGAAAGGGGTGAGCATGATGGCCTAGCAGGAGAAACCCTAACTGCCACATCCCCCGACCATCCAAGTAGTGTTAATCATCCCATGTGCATGCATCTAACCTAGTCAGTATGTTGTCTCACTTGACACTCATGCCAATCCAAGACCCAAAGATAAACCCCACACACCCTTAACATGCTCAAACAAGGATATAAACACATAACAAGTTTCTAATATATAATCACAGAGTACTCACGCATATAACTACACACACACATATATAGCAAGACATATGTACGTATATATATAATTGTACTCATACTGAAGGTCCAAGCAACGATCTAGAAACACCTAGACGGAGGCTCTCTATGTTTTAAACCATAAATCCATCCTTAGAGGGAAAATCCACCCTCGTAACTTATCACCTCTAGTCAACCTCATTCTCAATGAAAGTTTACCACTATACCACCAACCATGATACGATATATCATTAACCAACTTAAATCATACCTCAACTAAGATTTTGTGCCTCAATGGAACTTCAAAATAATCCCCAAGTCACCCTAGAACACCCTCTAGAATAATCAGGAAAGATCATCAAAGAATTTCTGAAAACCTTTAAATGGTCCAAAAGGCCAAAATAATCTTCCATGATCAAACGAACATAACTCATTCAAAACAGATCCCAATTGAATTATTCAAAAGCCTAAACTCAAGCTCTTGAAGTCAGATTTCTAGAAAGCTAAAGAACACCTCAATCCGACTTTTGTAGCTCTAGTTATGATCAAAACAATGGACAGTGGTAGAGGTTAGAAAAACTGCATTTTGCCATTGGTTTGGTTGCAGATTTTGAAAGTTTTGAAATACAAAAATGTGACCTTTTGCAAACGGATTCCGTTTTCAACACCTCCGTTCCAAAAAATTCATAAATTATATACAAATGAGTTTTCACTTTCGGATTTCAAAAATAGTTACCGGGACCCGGTGGTGAGCAAAAAACGTAAACTTTGAACAAAAGCAAACCCTTAGGGCCTGTTTTGTAAACAGGTTTGGTGCCAAAAAATGGTACCAAATCATGTTTGGTAAAATGGTGCCAAAAAATGGTACCGTTACTGTAGAAAACCATGGTGCCAAATTTGTGAAGGATTTTGGAACCATCTTTTTGATGGTTTTGGATGGTGCGGGTACTGTAGCAAACCACTGTAGCACTCCACTGTAGCAACCCGAATTACTGTAGCACCGAATATAATATTTATATTTTAATATTACAAATTTTAATATTAATATATATATATTAATATTAAAATTTATATTAATATTAATATTAAAATAATATTATTATAAATTTTAATATTAATATTTTAATATTAAAATTTATAAATTTTAATATTAATATTTTAATATTAATATTAATATAAATTTTAATATTAATATATTATAATATTAATATATTAATATATTAATATTAATATTAAAATTAAAATATATTAATATTAATATTAAAATTAAAATATATTAATATTAAAATTTTAATATAATAAAAATATATTTATATATTTTAATATAATAAAAATATAATATATTTTAATATTATAAATTTTAATATTAATATATTAGTATATTAATATATTTTAATTTTAATATTAATATTAATATATTTTAACCCATACCAACTGTACCAAACATGGTTTGGTTTTTCAGCATCACTTTTTCTCACACAAAAACCATCTGCACCAAACATGGTTTGGAACCAAAATAAAACCACACCAAACCAAATCCAACCCAACCAAAACCAAAACCAAAAACTAACACCGCACCAAACCGTTACCAAACGCAACCTTAAAGTTTCGTAAAATTATCCGTCTTGCGCCCGGTCTCCGGTTTTAATACCTCTGGTTTCTAAAAGTTAAAATCTTTGAGAAACTAATTTTACAACCATTTCCAATACACGAAAATTTATCGAGGTTACGGGGGTGAGAGAAAAGAGGTTTTTCCTTTAAGACCAAAAGGGTTCATTTATAAATTACGAAAAATGCCGTTTTTGAAAAAATTCAATAAGGGTAGCCATAAGTCTAAGGAGAAATACAATCACTAAGGATGCTAAGGGTCCTAAATGGTTGTTTCCACGTAATCAACTAGGTTCACAAATTCATCACCTACCTTCTCTAAGGCCTCAACTCACAATTGACACTATAGTTCATCACCGACTTCAACTATTAAAAGGAAGTTACTACACCAACTTGCATAACCGTATAAGGTCATATAAATGTACGACCACATGTATTAGAACTCATCCCTCATTATACAATAAGAGCAAGACATGTAAATCACATTCTTCATAATCCAATTTCATTTGAGCATTTTATTGACATATGAATAAAAGTATCAAAATCCATACTAAGCATGTTTCACAATCATATTAAATAATATCAAGATTTGCATGTAAAAGTTGAATCACATAATGACAACATGAATGCAATGTGACCCAACACATCTCATGGTACACACACTATCCACTAAGGTCAACGGATATCAAATGTCTCCTAAATCATTCACTTGAGAGGATGAACACACTCATCAAGGAAGATCGAAATCATGATACCAAATCATGGAAACTGGGTTTGGACTAAATCCTCCCCCATGGTCTCTAATTCCGGAGTTACTAGTTCGGTGGGTCACGAGAACACTCCCTAACCAGTTATTGTGACGATCCAACATAAGTCTATTCACCCATAAAGGGACATGAATGTGACACGAGAAAACCATATAACAATGCATCTATACACATGGTTCCTACCAACTACATCCCATGCCTCATGATATTCCAAGTGAATGTTATGCCAACAAGAATATCAAATTAAATCCATCAATATACTTTAAATTTCAATGAAACAATAATATACATGGATTTGATATCATACATCATTTATATTACAAATAAATCATTATTCGTTTCTAATCTAAGATTTGTCATTTCAACTCCTTTAAACATACTTTAAAACACAATAAAGCAATAATCCTCATTAAATCATTCCCAAGTGAAATTTCCAATTTTACAAAGTATTAACTTTCACAATTCACAAGAAAGAGAGGGAACTAGAATAATGTAAGTTCAAGAATTTCCACGTCACATAAATCACATAATTACATATTCCAACTCACTAACTAAGGAAGAGTGGAAACGTACACAACCACACATATACTTACACATTCAACTGTGACTAGTACTACTAACTCCAACCTTACCAAGGGAACTAGCTTAATCACACTCTCAAGGCTACATCACTAACACCTATATACACATATGTATACTTATACTTATACATACACACTACCATGCTCGTATATATATATATATATATACATAGGCATAAGCATACTTTTTATATCAAAATCTCAAGAACCACAATCCATCTAGCATACATCATAGTCCCATCAATATAATCACTATATACACCATTAACATGGGTTATATCACATAAACACATACAAACTCAAATTTCACATTTTCAAGTATACACCTTCACATAAACATCTAGGGTTAGGAAACCCTAGAAGCAAAATCGCAGAATCGCGAAATCAAAAGATGAGAGAGAATATAAGTTTTCCCTATCTCAACATAGATGAAAATCCAGTAACTACCAAGGTCAAAATAGTAAGGTTGCGTAAAGAACGAATAAGTGTATCATGTTTTAACCGAAACCAAATAACACCTATTGAATAATTTATACAAAATAATCACATTGATTTTTGTAGAGAAAATTGCCAATGAGAAACCTGATATATATAGGAATGCTCACACAAAAAGTTTCGGGAGATTTCAAAGACACAAACTACTCAATTAAAATCGAAAAGTTTGGTTTCGAATGTTACCACAAAACGGATAACAGGTAATCAATGAATTTTATAAACATTTGTAGATCTATAAAAAATCATGAAATTTTCAGAATTTATTTTAGACACACATAATACTACTATGAAATTTTAAGTGGTCTAAATTAATACCAAAAGGCACCTTTCATAACAGATTCGAAAACTGAACAACCACCGTTCTCGGATTTTTATAAAATTCTATATAACTTTCCTAATTCTGAAGTTTTGTATATTTTCATAATACATATTCATAAACATGTGGTATAAATTTCATGACCAAATTATAAATATAAACTGCTCAAATCAATACCAAAAGTTACGTTTTCATAATAGCAGAGTAAACCGAACAACAGGTACTCCTGAATGTTTATACGAAGATCTATATATTGGAAAATTATGAAACTTGGCTAAGTTATTAAAGACATACATGTTACTCTCCTGTAATATTTTCATAATTTTTGAAGTACAAAAACATACATAAAATAGGGTAAAATAGAAACAAACCAAACAAATCTATTACAATGCTTATAACTTGAACAATTTGTACTACGAGATTTTTATAAATCTAAGTACTTAACTAAATGATCTAAAATTTTCAGGGATGGTATTTTATATATATATCAACGTATTGTAAAAGTTTCAAAAATAATAAACGAGTATAACACTGATTAAAATTTATAGATCGGAAGCCTTTAATTTGTTAGAACTTATAGATCAAGAATCTGAAAATTTCTATAAACAAAATAAATTAAATCAAAGGTGATCACATACCAAATTTGGTATTAGACCAAAGATTGAAACATGTAGAACAACATTCTAGTTCAAGTCACGGTCCAATTCTCGCCGAAAAGAGGAGAAAAAGGAAGGAGAAGAAAAGTGTCTGTGAAGGAGGTAGTCGAACTCCTCAGTTCTCTCTCTGTTGGCTACACATATTTTTTACTGATTGCTTTCTTTTCCTTTTGTGCTTTGAAAGAATGTAGGAGTATATATTATACATATATATTATAAGGAGGAACGGGGAAAACGAAATTAGAAAAAAATGAGCATGTATAATTTCGTTTTCCCCGTTCCTCCTTATAATATATATGTATAATACATAAGTGGTGTGTGACATGGGACAAGAAGTGGTCCGTGCCTGGAAAATGATCAGTTGATTACTTAGATATTACAATTTCAAAAATAATGACACAACTAACTCTTTAATGACTCAAAATCACAAAACAACCCCATAGTTTACTAAACTTTAAAACACCCTCGAAATAAAGTAATGTGAACACGAAAAAGTACCGAAACGTTATAAAATAGTTTAATAGACCAGGAAAAAAAAAATTCCAACCAACAGGTCCCATCGAAAAGCCTTGGGCCCGTTAAAATGCCATAACCGACAAAAATCCCAAACCGGTCAAACCTACCCAAAATAAATAAAGCGTAAAACGAATTTGTAAATGATACAAGTAGAGAAATATAAACACACAAAAGCACGTAATCAACTAAGACACGTAACACTTTAAATATAAAAGGAAATAAAAACACCGGACGCTACAAGGTGTGTCCTAAGCCAACCGAAGCACAAAAACGTGAAACGTTGTAACGAAACAACGTAGCCGGTAACGAATGTCCTCGAAGTCATTTCACCAAGTCCAAAATGCGAAACACAAAAAATTGACATGTCTTCGGAATACACAAGACGTCGTGAATAAGTGACGTCACAAACCGAGAATAAATTAGAAAAAAAATGAAAAAAAGGAAAGTGAACACGGAGTGTTACAATTTTGGCATTAATTTTTTTATTTAGGCATAAATCAATTTTTTTTTTCGTTTATAGTAAAATATATAAAAAGAATTAAAAACGGAAAAAAATCTAATTGGTAATTCAAAATAGTTTTTTATATTTTGGACTTTTTTTTATATATATTTTACCCTAATTGGTAATTAGAAAAAAAAATGCATTAATTTTTTATTTTAGCATAAATAAAAAAAATACGTTTATCATAATATATATATAAAACAATTCGCATGATTGGACGGAAAATTATTATTTTTTGTTTTTAATATTTTAGTAGGGGCGTTTTGTTTTTGGTTTTTAAATGTTTTTAAAAAACATTCAGTAAACCCCCTTCTAGTTTCAAGGGCAGTTTTGTCTTTAAATTGAAGGAAATGGGCAAGTTGATCAAATGTGAAAGCATAGGGGTTTTTTTCAAACTACAAGGATTTTTTTGAACAATTTTGAAACCACATGGGGGTTTCCTGATCATAGACCTAGAATAAATATCAAGGCAAACAAGATAAATGATAAAGAGAGATAGAGAGAGCAAACTATCGACGCCAAGATATTTTTGCGAGGTTCGGTAGCTCTTACTCCTCGGCTCAAGACTCTCCTTGAGACTTCCCAAAGTCTTCCAATAAGGCTCCTCCTTTAAGGTAGAGAGCAAACATTTACAAAGAATCTAACTAGCTCCTCTCACAACCAAAGGAACAAACCTCCCTTGGATATCTAGGGCTTCACGCACCCTAGATCAAAAATATTCTCAAGATAGAAGAAATCACTCAATAAACTCTAAAAAACCCTCAAGGTTTATGGATATATTAAATTTAAAGCTCAAGTGTTTAATGTGATAATAAATGAACCAAATCTATCACAAAGATGATAATGTGAACAATACTCAAATAATACTCAAATGATCACTCAATAAATGTGAACAATAAATGAGGTGATCACACACAAGATTGAACTCAAGCTACAAGCCATCAATCACTTTCTCTAGCAATGAATGATAGCTGATAGGTGTCGAATGTTGTCCGTTCTAGGACCCTAATTCGTTATTGTTACGTCTTATCATTACATTACTTGGTGTTTTTATGCCGTTTTCATGTCTAAGTGTGTTTCAGGATCTTAATGAAGAGAACGAGCTAACTTTTGTGAATTAATCAAAGATGTGCTTGTATCTACCCGAAAAGAGAGAAAAATGGGAGTTTTCAAGCAAAAAGTGCATCCCGGAGGGCAAAAATAACATTTTTTGAAGCCGAAACTTCTGGAAACAAGCTAACAAAGTAAAGGCAGTTCAAATGGAAGAAAGATTGGGAAAAGTGGTTTTCATGAATTTTACTACGCCTACCTACGCACACAACAAGCAAAAGGTGTCTAGAATCATAAAAAATACGTCTACCTACGCATTTGGCTAGAGCACCTACGCCTATGCGGGAACAACTAGGAATTTACAGAATTCGAGTCTCGATCCGATTAAACTTCCTTTGACTTAACTTTGACTCCAACAATTCTAAACACGTGAATAAGGTGTATTTACATCAGATTAAAGGGTTTTGGCTCAGAATTGAGAAGAAACGCATTAAAGATGAATCCTACTCCAAGCATGACAGTCTCATACAAGCAGGACTCTTATCAACTTCTTTTATAAATACCAAGGTCTGATTCAGATCTAGGGAGCTTCTAAATACATAATTTTCAGAGCACTATCTCTAGAGATTTACATCTTTTGAAGAAAGGAGCCATTCAGAACCTAGAGATCTAGAGCAGACGATCATGGAGGGCGTTTCAACATCAACGATGCAGTGTCCCATCACCATGAGCAACTAAACCGATATCTAGGATTTTATAGCAAAACCCTAGCCAAGTAATATAGTTTATTTATTTTTTAAAATTGTAACGAGGGGAAACTGAAGACCATACCTATGATGATTGTGTAAATGAGAGACCATAGTTATTTAATATAAGGGGTTTATATTCTATTCTTATCTTAGATTGAATGAATGAATGCATGCATTATCTCAATCAATCATGTTTATCTAGTGTTCTCTACCATATCATGATTTTCTACACAATGATGTTTAACACCCGAAACCCTATGTTTACACAGGTCATGCCTCGATATGGTGATATAGACATGCTTTAGTTTAATTTCATGTTGTAGGAGTAGATTAGAGTAAAGTAGATGACATGCATTAATCACACTCTGTCCGGAGATGGGTTGTAGTAAATCCAGTTGATGGTATCTCTTTGGGGAATATATTCGACTATTTATGGTATAATCTGACTCACATGTGATGGGTCGCCCTCTTATAATTGATCAAGTAGATAGCTACATTATGCGATTAGTAGTGGAGTAAGAAAACCCAGGTTTTCTCTACTCTGAATCACAAACTCATTTAAAAATTGTTTTTAGTTAGTTCAATTAGATCAAAACCTTTTTCAAAACCATAAATTAGTACTTTTAGATTGCTAAAGTGAATAATTCCAAGTCTCTGTGGGATCGATATTCCCGTTCTCAAGCCGTGCTATATTACAAAACAATTCGTGCGCTTGCGATCGGTAAAACTAGGGCACTACAAGGGTTCCTTTTTCGAAATCATAAATTAGAACTTTTGGATTGCTAAAGTGAATAATTCCAAGTCTCTGTGGGATCGATATTCCCGTTCTCAAGCCATGCTATATTACAAAACGATTTGTGCGCTTGTGATCGGTAAAACTAGGGCACTACAAGGGTTCATTCTTAATCAATATTTTTAACCTCAGTTTGCCACCATCAAGTTTTTGGCATCGTTGCCGAGGACTAGTCAATATTATTAACTTTAGTAGTTTTGTAGAATTGAGTTATTTTAGTGTATTTAAAGTTGGAATTTTTGTGTACTTGACAGGTACACTAAAAAGCGTGAAGGGAATCAACGAAGCGATGAAGATTGCGTTGCTGGACCACTTGTGAGTTTTAGTATAGCTTAATTTTATGCATAATTCTAGTTTTATTTTATGTCTATAGTTAGAATAGTTTAGAAGTAGTTAGATTTTATTTAAAAAAAATTGGCTTTATGCATGAGCGATTGGCAATCCCTTTTTGATCCCGACACTGAATTAGCTCCCTTTGATCCCAAGATCGAAAGAACTTTTTGCAAGAATCATAGAGCTAAGAGATTAGAAGAGCTTCGAAGGAAGTTGGATTTCGAGAGGATGGCTAACAACAATGCAGAAACGCGATGAGCCCCAACTATGTCGTTAAAGGGGTACTTTGCACCTTTGAATCACGAATCCTATGCTTAATTTCCCGAAGAAGATGGATTCACACACTATGAGATCAAAACTAGTGTTCTCAACATCTTACCCAAATTTTATGGACTCAGGAATAAGGACCCATATCAACATGTTGATGAATTCATAGAAATGACCTCGACTACCAAAATCGAGAATCTGAACACCCATGCGTTGCGTGTGCGATTTTTCCCTTATTCCTTTAGAGAGAAAACAAAAAGATGGTATATCAATTTGGATAGGAGGATAAAAATCAATTGGGATAACCTAAAATCTGAATTTTTTCTTAAATATTACCCAATAAGTATAATCCATGAGGCGCAACATGCAATTACCCACTTTAAAGAGTTGTCTGGTGAGCAATTCCACGATGTGTGGGAAAGGTTTAATGAGATTTTGAGGAAGTTTCCCTATCACAAATTTGTTGATCAGGATTTGGTGCAAAACTTCTATCTTGAACTTAATGAGACTCACAAATATTTGATAGATGCAGTAGTGCGAGGTTAGTTTACACTGAAACAGTAGAAGAGGTTTTGAGGCTATTTGATAATGTGAGTGATAATTCACTTCAACACAAATCCGAAATGCGTGTTAAAGAAGGAGTTCATCGGAAATTGGAAGGTCTCTTTAAGATATAGAGAGACGATGATGTCAAAGCACAAGTAGCCGCATTAGGTTGGAAGCTTGATAAATTCATTAATCTGAGTCAGTTAGCCCTAAGAGAAGTCTTGGTGATAGGACCTGACCCTTCCAATCGTGAATATCAGGGCAACGTGTTAGTTGTCGTTGATGTGACCGCAACTTGGAACAACCCGGACAATAATCATTTTTCCAATTCATACAATTCGGGTTGGCGTAATCATCCACATTTGTCATATCGTTCTCAGAATGTTGAAAATCCTCAACCAAATTTCACTCAGAACCAACCATCATATAATACTAGGAATTTCAGCCTAATACTCAAGCAATTCATCCTTTCAATTACCAGACTCAACCCCAAGCTCAAAGTCAAACCCCACCGTCTAGACCACCTGGATTTGAAGACTAGATGATGTTAGCCTTGAGAGAGTTTAAGAATCAATCTAATCATTTTCAGGTAGTCATCCAATTATTGAACTCTCATTCCCAATCCATTGCTAAGATAGAAACCCAAGTAGGGAAACTAGCAAATGCGATGCATAGGCGTGAAGAGGGAAGATTACCTAGCCAGCCGGTAGCTAATCCGAAGAATAAACAAGTAATGGAGCTTGGATCATTCGCTAAAGATACTCATGAAATAGTTCAATCTGTTACAACTCTGAGGATTGGAAAGGAGGTGGAGAATAGGGTTGAGCAGCAATTTGAGGAGAAGGCGAACAAACGCAAGGTGACTAAATAAATTCAAAAGGATAAACCCCAAGAGGAGGAAGAAGTGGAACAGACTTACCAAAAGATCCAGATAGGGCAAATTATGAGGAGGTAACACCTTACCCTCAACGTCTTAGAGAGTCGACTGTGTATGGCAAACATAAGGAGAAAGACATGTTGGAAACATTCTAGCAAGTCAAGATCAATTTATCTCTCTTAGACATTATTGCCTAAATCCCAGCCTATGCTAAATTTCTAAAAGACCTCTGTATTCAAAAGAGAAGAAGCCAATCAAAGGTCCCGAAGAAAATCCTATTGACTAAACAAGTGAATTCACTCTTATTAAGTAACACTCCACCTAAAAGGAAAGATCTCGGTGGTCCTACTATCCCTTGTGTCATTGGTGACTAGGAAATTGGTAGAGCTCTTCTTAACCTGGGTGCGAATGTTAACTTACTTCCATATTCAATCTATCAGTAGCTAGGGTTAGGATAGTTCAGTCCTACCTCGGTAGTGCTTCAATTGGCAGATAGGTCGATCAAATAAGCAAGGGGAATTCTGAAGAATGTCATCATTTAGGTGGACAAGTTCTACTTTCCGGTAGATTTTATAATTTTAGATACGGAACCTGTCCACAATTCAAAAAAACATATCCCCATTATATTAGGAAGATCGTTTTTGGCTACAGCCAACGTGTGTATTAATTGTAGAACCGGGGCGATGGATCTGTCTTTTGGGAACATAAAGGTGAGAATGAATATTTTCGATGCCAATCATCAAATTCTTGAATCAGTTGATTGCTTTCAAATTGATGATATTGATGAGATGGTAGAAGAGTTTGCACCTCGGATCTTGGAAAAAGATGAGTTGGAGTTCTTAATGACTGGAATGAGGTTGGAGTTTGAACCAGATGACTGGGATGAGCAGATTAAGCTAAATAATGAGGATATTGCGGCATTAGAGGTTGTTTTAAACTCCCAACCATGGAAAGTGCCGATTGAGCCGCTTCCTACGCCCTCGAGTACACCACCAATTTCATCTCTAATAGCTCCTTATACTTTAGAACTGAAGGAATTGACTAAGGAGTTGAAATATGTCTTTTTAGGACCCGATGAGACTCTTCCTGTAATTATATCATCGAAGTTGACCAAAGAACAAGAATTAAGTCTAGTTGGGGTCTTCAGTGAGAATAAAGAGGCAATAGGATGGAGTGTTGTTGATTTGAAAGGTATAGGTCCCTCAATTTGCATGCATCGCATACATTTAGAGGGGACTACAAAATCATCAAGGGAGATGCAATAGAGACTGAACCTGAACATGAAGGGGGTGCTGAAAAATGAGGTAGTAAAGTTGCTAGATGCGGGTATCATATACCCCATCTAATAGTCCATGGGTGATCAATACACAGGTGGTACCAAAGAAATCCGGTATCACAATTGTGCCTAACTCTGAGTGTGAGTTGATTCCTCAATGCACCACCACCGGGTGGCGTGTTTGCATTCACTACAGAAAGCTCAAATCACACACTAGGAAAGATCATTTTCTATTGCCATTTATTGATCAAATCCTAGAGAGGTTGGTCGGACAGAGCTATTATTGCTTTTTTGATGGATACTTCGGATACAACCAAGTGGCGATTGATCCTACCGATCAGGAGAAAACAATTTTCACTTGCCTATATGGTACGTTTGCGTACAGGAGAATGCCTTTTGGTTTTATGTAATGTGTTAGCTACATTCCAAAGGTGTATGATGTCGATATTCTCTAACATTGTGGAGAAATTCCAAGAAGTATTCATGGATGATTTCTCGGTCTTTGGGGAAACCTTTGAGGACTGTTTGAAACATCTTGCGCTAATGCTCAAGAGGTGTAAGGACACAAATTTAATTCTAAGGTGGGAGAAGAGTCATTTCATGGTTCAAGAGGGTATAGTACTAATAGGTGTCAAATATTAGACATTTTGACCCCTTAACTCATTATTGTTACGTTATTTCATTCCATTATTTGGTATTTTTATTGCGTTTGCATCTTAAAGCATGTTTCAGGAGCTTAATAAAGAAATTGAGCTAACTTTGGTGAATTAACTGAAAAGTGTGTTGTTTTTATCCAAGAGGAGAGCCAAAGAGGAAGTCCGAGACAAAAATAGCTTTCGAAGGGCAAAAATGGCATTTCCAGAAGCCGTCATCTTCAGCAAAAAGTATTGTGGGTTCAAGACAGTCGTTTTGGTGCATTCATAGAGAAAAGTGATTTTCCATAAAATACCTACATTTTTTCCTACGCTTTCAGTTTCAAAAAGTAGCTGGAAATAATATTTCTACACTTGGACCTACGCTTGGAGGTATGCTTGGGACCTACACTTGAAGCGTATGCCATGTACGCTTCAAGCGTAAGTGCGGCAACATTTTATGGTTTTTCGATAGATTTTGCCTATTTCACCCCTAGTTCGATTGGAAGACTTCCCTACGACTCCAGACCTCTCTATATATATACACTTATATATATGAGAAGTTAGGGTTTGCATGAAGGGGAGAGTGAAAAGACTGAAAAGGGTCTCTCTATACCATTGCCTATATATACACAATCATATATCAAAGTTAGGGAGAGTTCGTAGTTCTAGTTCTAGTTCTGGTTCACGTTGGGGTTGGTTTTTGGTGAGACATTCAGTCAGGGAGGTTCATTCAATCAGACTTGCTGTTGTTGAGAGCCATATTCAAACCTAGAGATCCGAAGAAAAAGACCATGGAGAGCGTTTCTACATCAACGATGTAGTCACCTTTCACCATGGCTAACTAACTCGGTATCTAGGATTTTATAACAAAACCCTAGCCAAGTAATGTAGTTCTTTCACTATTTTTAATTGTAACGAGGGGAAACTATTGACCATACTGTGATGATTGTAGTAGTTAAGAGATTGTACTGATTTGCAATATAAAATTATACGCTTCTTCTAAATTCTTGTCTTAGATGCAATGAATGTATAGTTTTGCACAAATATGATTATTCACTATGGGCTGGAACTCGGATGCTTAATCATGGTTTTCTACACAATGGTGGTAATGAAACATGAAACCCTAGGTTGACACAGTTTGTGTCTTGGCGATTTAATATAGACATGCTTTAGATTATTTTCATGCAGTAGGAGTAGATTAGAGTAATATAATTGGAAGGCACTAGTTAGGCCAGTCATGAGACGGGTTGTCACAATCCGATTGATGGTACTCCTTTTTGGGGTTGTATTTAGCTATTTGCGGTACGACCTGATTCATAGTTATGGATCTCCCTCGTACAATTGATATAGTGAGAAACTATATTATGCGGTTAGTGGTGGAGTGATGAAAACCCCAGTTTTCTCTCTCATCTAAATCATAACCAATTTAATTTGTTTTCTAGATAATTATTAGTTAAAATAGATAATTTGGTCTTTGACCACCCAAACAAACCATTTTTTAGAAAATATAATTCAGTGTTTTTGAACTATTAAAGTGAACAATCTCAGTCTCTGTGGTATCAATATCCCTTACTCAAGCCATTTGCTATTCTACAATTGATACGTGCGCTTGCGTAGGGTAAAACCTAGAATCGTTAAGGTGTTGTTTTTAACCACATATTTTTATACACCAGACGTCGCATCAAGTACTTGGCTACATAATATCAAAAAGGGGGATTGAGGTAGACAAAGCGAAAGTTTAAATTATTTCAAATTTGCCTCCTCCCACGACTGTCAAACAAATGAGATCATTTTTGGGCCATGCCGGGTTTTACAGGCGATTCATTAAGGATTTTAGTAAAATCGCCCTGCTACTATGTAACGTATTAGGTAAACATGCGACCTTCATCTTTGATGAAAAGTGTCATCGTGGTTTTAAGAGGCTATGTAAACTCTCTACAACCCCAATCATGCAACCACCAGATTGGTCTCTACCTTTTGAGCTAATGTGTGATGCTTTGGACTATGCTGTAGGTGCGGTATTGGGACAAAGAAGAGATAAGTTGCCATATATGGTATACTATACCAGTAAAACTCTGAATGATGCACAGATGAACTACATGATGTGTAGGTCAGGTGTATAAAAATATGTGGTTAAAAACAACACCTTAATGTCTCTAGGTTTTACCCTACTCAAGCGCACATATCAATTATAGAATAGCAAATGGTTTGAGTAAGGGATATTGATCCCACAGAGACTGAGATTGTTCACTTTAATAAGTTAGAGACACTGAAATATATTTTCTGAAAGCTTGTTTATTTGGGTGGTCAAAGATCAAATTATTTATTTTAACTATAAATTATCTAAAAAGCAAGTAAATTGGTTGTGATTCAGATGAGAGAGAAAACTAGGGTTTTCATCACTCCACCACTAACCGCATAATATAGTTCATTACCATTTCAACAGTAAGAGGGCGATCCATAACTGTGAATCAGGTCGTATCGCAGATAACTAAATATGACCCCAAAAAAGAGTACCATCAACCGGATCGTGACAACCCATCTCATGACTAACCTAACTAGTACATGCCAATTATATTACTATAATCTACTCCTAATGCATGAAAATAAACTAAAGCATGTCTATATTAAATCGCCAAGGCACGACCTGTGTCAACCTAGGGTTTCAAGTTTCATTTTGACCATCGTGTAGAAAACCATGATTAAACATCCGAGTTCCAACCCATATTGAATAATCATAATTGTGCAAAATAATATATTCATTCCATCTAAGACAAGAATTTAGAACAAACATATAATTTTATATTACAAAACAGTACGATCTCTTAACTACTACAATCATCATAGTATGGTCACAATTTCCCCTCGTTACCATTAAAAATAATGAAAGAACTACATTACTTGGCTAGGTTTTTCTAGAAACCCTAGATGCCGAGTTAGTTGGCCATGGTAGAAGGTGACTGCATCGTTGATGTAGAAACGCTCTCCATAGTCCTCTTCTTCGGATCTCTAGGTTTGAATATGGCTCTTAACAACAACAAGTCTAAATGAATGAATATCTCACAGAACCAGCCAGCCTCTATCTATCAGAACCTCCAGAATATCTATTTTTTTTTCACGTTTGATGTATGGTCTTGTATATATAGGCAATGGCATAGAGAGACCCTTTTTAGTTTTTTCACTCTCAAAACTCATTAAAACCCTAAATATAAGTGTATATACATGTATACAGAGGTATGGAGTCGTGGGCACATCTTCCAATTAAGCCCGGGGTGAAACAGGAAAAATCACACAGAAATCCTAAAAGTTGCCCCACTTATGCTTGGGGGCTACGCTTCAAGCTTAGCTATCCTACGCTTCAAGTGTAGGTTAAAGTGTACCCTCCAAGCGTAAGTTCAAGCGTAGATTTCGCAATTCTAGCCACTTTTTGGTACTGGAAACGTAGGCACAAGCGTAGGATTTTTATGGAAAACCACTTTTCTCCGTGAATGAGCCAAAATGTCCGTTTCCCACGATACTTTTTATTGAATATGATGGCTTCTGAAAATGTTGTTTTTGCCCTACGGGAGCCATGTTTTTCTCGGATTGCCTCTTTGACTCTCCTCTTAGATAAAAAGAACACACTCTTCAGTTAATTCACCGAAGTTAGCTCCATTTTTTCATTAAGTTCCTAAAACATGTTTTAACACGCAAACAACATAAAAATACCAAATAATGGAATGAATAACGTAACAATAGTGAGTTCAGGAGTCAAAATGACTAATATTTGACACCTATCACTACACAACAACAGAGAAGGAGTTACTGGCAGTAGTGTTTGACTTGGAAAAATTTAGATCATATTTGTTAGGAACCAAGGTAATAGTATATTCGGATCATGCAGTGTTCAGACATTTGCTGAAAAAGAAAGATTCCAAACCCAGGCTGATTAGATGGATTTTGTTGCTACAAGAGTTCAATGTGGAAATTAAGGACAAAAAAGGTTCGAAGAATGTGGTTGCGGACCATTTACCAAGGATCGTAGTGAAAACTACAAAGGAAATTACTCCTCTTAAGGATTTGTTCCCAGATGAACATATGTTCAGTGTAACTGTCGTGGAACAGATACCGTGGTATGCTGATATTGTTAATTACAAAGTCACGGGTTAAATTCCAAAAGGTTGGTTTAAGCAAGACAGATATCGATTCTTCAATCAAGTTAAATTTTATATTTGAGACAATCCGTGATTGTACAAGTATTGCCCTAATCAAATTATCAGAAAGTGCATTCTTGAAAGTGAAGTACAGAGTATCTTGCAATTTTGTCACACGCTACAGTGTGGAAGTCATTTTGGAGCTCAGAAGACAACCCACAAGGTGCTACAGAGTGGTTTATATTGGCCTACCATATTCAAAGTTGCATTTGAATATTGTAAAGCGTGTATACGATGTCAGAAGTTGGGAGCAATTTCTCGACGTGATATGATGTGACTGACCCCAATTCTGGTTGTTGAGCTATTTGATGTGTGGGGTATAAACTTCATGGGTCCATTTCCAAAAGCGAGCGATAAGAAGTATATACTCGTGGGGGTTGACTATGTTTCGAAATGAGTTGAAGTTGTAGCTACTTCACACGTCGACCCTAAGGCAATGGTGGAGTTTGTGCAGTCAAATATTTTGTCACGATTTGGTATACCACGTGTAATAATCAGTAATGGCAGAAAGTACTTTGACAACCAATTTCTCGGTAGTCTATGTCGTAAGTACGGTGTTGCTCATAAAATTGGTACACCATATCACCCTCATACAAGTGGACAAGTCGAGGTTTCTAATAGGGAAGTGAAGAATATTTTGGATAAGACAATGTGTATAGAATTAAAGGATTGACCTCAGCGGCTAAATGATGCACTATGGGCTTATAGGACCGCTTACAAGACTCTGATAGGTATGACACCGTATTAACTTGTTTAGGGTAAGACATGTCACCTCCCCGTTGAGCTAGAGCATAGAGAATATTGGGCGGTTCGACGATTGAACTTCGATCTGGAAATATCTGGCGCTCGGTAGAAACTTCAACTTGCTGAGCTTGAGGAGTTGCGTAATAATGCATATGATAATTCTCGGATTTATAAGGCTCATACTAAAGCATTTCACGACAGGCATATTCAGAAAAAAGTCCTCTGAGCTCGATCAGAAGGTTTGGCTGTTTAATTCTATATTAAAGTTGTTTCCTGGCAAGCTTTAATCGAGATGGGATAGATCGTACGAAGTTACGAAGGTTTACCCCCATGGAATGGTAGAACTTTATGATCCAGATACAGGAAAGAGATTTACAGTGAACGAGAATGTTATTCTAGTTCCCTCGTTCTTGTTGATTTTGATGTTATTTTGTTTCAGTGCAATCAGCTAGGACACACAAGACCCTAGTTTAACTTTAAAGATATTAACATAAAAATCAACAAGAACAAGGGAACTAGAATAACGTTCTAAGTTCATGATTCCACATCACACAAATCATTTACATCCACATCCCAACTTACTCACCAAGGAAGCTAGCCTAATTACACTATCAAGGCTTCACCACTAATACCCATAAACGCATATGTATACTTACACTTATACATGTACACAACCATACCCATATATATATAGGCATACAAACATACTTTTTATATCAAAATCCCAAGAACTATAATCTAACTAGCATACATCATAGTCCTATCAATATAATCATCAAGTATGCTATAAGTATGGGTTATATCACATAACTCATATAAACCCTAATTCCACATTTTCAAGTATACACTTTTACATACACATCTATGGTTAGGAAACCCTAGAATCAAAATCCTACACTCACGTACCAAAAGATAATAGAGAATAGAAATTTCTCCTACCTCGAGTGAAGAATAAAGCAAAGCCACAAGGTAAGCTTAAGAAACCCTAGCTTCCACCCAACACCAAAATCAAAGGAACCAATCGGTAGAAAGCTTCACCATAGTCTCCTAACAATGAGTCAAGACTCAATACAAGAAGAAATCAAGAATCAAAAGGTGGTTCATCATGAAAAACAAAAACTAGGGTTTGAAGGAGAAACTCACAAAGATGGAAGAACAATTACCATTCTTTGGCTTAAATCAAAGAGGAAAACACCATGAACAACTTTCATGTTAAAGAAAACATCAAACTCCAAGCTTAAGGTGATGAAATCAAACCAACAAGTGGAGAAGAGCAAGAGGGAGATGAGAGAAATGAAGATAGCTTATAAGTGGTGAAGTCTTCCAGTGGAAGCCTTAAGAGAATTGTAGAGATTCTCCACTATCTCTAAACCAATCCAAGGGTCCAAAACAAATGTGGGGAAAAAGATAAATTGATCCAAGGGTGCACATTAAGTCTTGAAAATGGATGACTTAAAGATGATAAAAGTGAGAATGACATCCAAGAGATGAGGTTGAGTCTTGCATTTATAAGACAAAAGAGGTGTAGAGATTTCCCACTCATAAGCCACACTCATCCAAGGGTTGTGATTAAACATGGGGGGGAAGTGAGATCTAATGGCCATGAATGTGACAACACCTTAAAGTGAGAAAAAACCAAAACCCTTACAACTTATGATCAATTACAAGAGTGTCATTAAATTATCTTTCTCATTTAGCCAAAGTCTTCCACTCTATTTAACTATATGTCACTCAAGTGTTATTTCAACACTTAGTCAAATTTCTAGGATTTTCCACTATCTCTATACTAGTGAAATTACCATTATGCCCCTAGGTTATTATATTTTCGAAATCGTTTTTAACTATTTTTATTATTTACAAAATGAAAATACAACAAGTAATTCACACGTTTACAACTATCAAGAAGTACCCGTTAAACATGCAAAGCACATCAAGCATATAATCACATAAGTCCTACACCATACGTCGACAATAAAATAAGGTAACACGTTCGAGAACGGAACACGATCGTCGAAGCTCCAACGAGAAAATATTGCAACAAACCCACGTAGTCACCAATGAGAATAAACTCATGAAGCCGAGAATGAAAGTCCAACAAGAATAAACTCAAGAAGTACCCATTAAACATGTTAAGTACATCAAGAATATAATCACATAAGTGCTACACCGGACGTCGACAATAAAATAAGGTAACTCATTCAAGAACGGAATAGGATCGCTGAAGCTC
Source organism: Cornus suecica (assembly GCA_963922005.1). Classification (NCBI taxonomy): domain Eukaryota; kingdom Viridiplantae; phylum Streptophyta; class Magnoliopsida; order Cornales; family Cornaceae; genus Cornus; species Cornus suecica. The sequence continues at coordinate 44,407,141 of OY998243.1, forward strand.
CAATGAGTAGTCCCTAACGAGAATAAACTTATGAAGACATGAATGAAAGTCCATGAAGTCGTTCCGCTAAGTCTAAAACATAAATGCAAAAAATTAACATGTACCAAGATTGCACAAGACGTCATGCATAAGTGACATCATAAACCGTTAATAATTGGAAAATAATTCCAGCAAGGAGAAAGGAAACGCAGGGCGTTATAGCTTTCCATCCTAAAACAGACGGTCAGTCAGAGAATACCATTCAGATTCTCGAGGATATGCTTCGTGCTTGTGCTATTGATTTCAAAGGCAGTTGAGAGAAGCATTTATCGTTGGCAAAGTTCACGTACAACAACAGTTATCAATCCAGTATTATGATGACACCTTTTGAGGCATTGTACGGTAGACCTTATCATTCACTGACTTGTTGGTCCGAGGTTGGTGATGTTACACTTTTGGGACCCGATATGGTTCATGAGGCGATCGATAAGATTAGGATTGCTCGAAATCACTTAGTTATAGCATAGAGTCAATAGAAGAGCTACGCGGATCGACATAGACGTCCATTGTTCTTTGAGGCTGGTGATCACATGTTTCTGAAGGTCTCACCTCAAAAAGGGTTTGATGAGGTTTAGGAAGAGCGGCAAGCTTTCACCACGGTTCATTGATCCTTTCAAGATTTTAGAACGTATTGGCGAGGTGGCGTACCATTTAGCATTACCACAAGAGTTGTTGAGAGTTCATAATGTATTTCATGTATCTATGCTTCACAAATACGAGCCAAATCCATCCCATGTCTTGAGTTGGGTGGATGTTGATGTTACCGAGGACATGTCCTACGAGGAGCGACCCGTGAGGATCTTGGATGCGCGAGAGTAGGTTTTGCGGGGAAAAACCATCCCGTTATTTAAGGACTTATGGCACTATTGTGGCATCGTAAAAGCAACTTGGGAGCGTGAGCGCCCAAGTTCGGCAAAAGTACCAGAACTTGTTTCCTTCTTTAGGTACGTCTTGATTTCGAGAAAAATATCTCTTAAGGTGTGGAGGTTGTAACGTCCGATATTTTCACGTCTAAATTAAAACTTTAATTATTGATTAAGTGTTTATGTGATTACGTGTTTAATATTTTTAACATGTTTTACGTGTATTATTTTTTAATTAAATTCATAAGTTGCAGTTGTATTTTCATTTTGTGAATAATAAAAAGCATTGAAAATGATTTTGAAATATTAATGACCTAGGGGCACACTTGACTGGCATTGTAGTAATTAAAGTAGAAGACTTTGGTTGATTGGTAAAAAGTGTATTAATGGCATACTTGTAATTAAGAGGTATGAGTGGGATTTGTTTTTCTGTTGTCTAAATCATAACCATTGGATCATTTTCTTTTCACCATCTTTAATCTCAACCCTTAGATGTTAATACTTTGTTTGGTTTGAACTTGAGTGGTGTGTGATGGTCTTGGTCTTCCATTTACAAGACTAAATCTCAACCCTTGGATCTCTTCTCTTTTTCTATCCCGTTAATTGTGGACCTTTGGATGAGTTTTGGAGATAGTAGGAAATCTATACATTTTCCCTAAGTCTTCCACATGAAGACTTCTCCTCCTATCACACGAACCCTATCTTCTCTTATTTCTCTCTTCTCTTCCTCTATTTCTTTCCAATTTCTTAATTCCTTGTTGAGCATTTGAGAAAGTATTGAACATGAATATTGCTTGGAATCTCCCAATCTTCATGTTGGTATAAGCTTTGGGGTAGGTTATTGTCTCTTTTGGGCTTCATCATTCAATACCTGTAACGTCCGGTATTTTTACGTGTTAATTTAAAAATTTTATTTAAACAATTAAGTGCTTATGTGATTATGTGCTTAATGTGTTTATGTGTTTTAGCATGCCTTACATGTTTTACGTGTTATAAAAATTGTACGTAGCATGTTGTATTTTCATTTTGAAATTAATGAAAATTATTGAAAACGATTTCAGGAAAGAAATGACCGAGGGGTAAATGAGTAATTTCACATTTTGAACACTTAGTGGAAAGTGTAGAGATTTTGGGTGAGAATTAGGGCATGAGTGGCATTTTGGTAATTAGGGAGGATGACAAGGGGTAAAAGGGTAATTAAGAGTCTTGATGGCACTCTTGTAATTAACCCCAACTTTGGAAGAATTTGGTCATTTCCACTTTTCATGTGTTGTCTCATTCCTAGCCCTTGATCTCATTCTCCCATCTTTGTTTTAGACCCTTGGATCATAAGGCCTTGTTTGGTTGGCACTTAAATGGAATAATCCATTATTCTTGGTCTTCCACTTGACAAGACTTTTTCTCAACCATTGGATGGTTTGTTAATTCCCATCTTTATTCTAAGCCTTTGGATGATAAGGCCTTGTTTGGCAAAATAATGAGTTTTGTGAGTTGTGTAATAAGTCTTCCACTTGGCAAGACTCATTTCTAGCCCTTGGATTCATTTCTTTTTTCCCCATCTTTGTTATGAACCCTTGGATTAGTACACTCATTTAGGGTTATACATATACACCATTATGTATTGATTATTGTCTTCTAAAGTGCAATACTTCTCTCATTCACCACAAAGCTCTCTCTTCTCCAATACATTTCCTCTCTTCTTCTCACGTCCATTTTTGTTTTTTTTTCTTGCTTGGTTCTTCTTCAAGAACATCATCATTGGGTTGGATTTTGAAGAACCTTTGAACATAAGAGTTGTAGAGGATGGCTTTATCTTCCCTTTGATCAAAAATTGGTAAGTGTTCTTCACTTCTTTAGGGTTTTCAATTTCAAACCCTAGAATTCATTTCCTTGAAGCTTTGTGTTCAATTATTGATAATTGGTTCCCTTTTTATCTTGAATCTTGTTAAGGGACATGAGTTGAACCTTTTCACCAATTATTTCGGTTATTAAAAGCTTGGAGCTCATCTTGTGATTCTTGACTCCTATTGTGGAAGAGTTGTGGTAAGTTCAAGAATTCCTTCTCTTGAATTGTGTTTTCTTAGAACCCTAAGTTGCTATTGTTAGGGATGATTTTGTTTTGTGGTTGAGGCCACTTTAATAATTTTGGTTTATAGAAACACCATATTAATTGTTATTCATTGAATGGTGTAATTGTAAGCTTGGGAGCTCTTTCCTTGAACGTTTGAGTTGGTAGCCTACTTGGACTTCTCTTGGACACTCTTGAGCTAGCTTGATTGGAATTGAGGTAGGGGAAAAACGACTTGTCTTTGTCTTTGTACGAGGGTGTGTGCGTCTATGTGTATATATGCCGTATATATATATGTGAGTTAGTCTTGATAGCTTAGCCTATGATTTAGGCCTTTGAGAACATGATATTGTGATATATATGCATGTTGTGTTTTATGGCTTATAAATATGAATTGTAAGCATGTATTGTGATGGCATAGGGTTGAGATCGAAAACCATTATGCATTTTGGTTACACTATTTAGTGTCAAAACGTGGGTGGTGGGTTACGCGAGATGTGTAAACCTATGTACGTAGTCTTATGTCGAATCGTCGCAACAACTGGCCAGGTATAGGTGTCTCCCACCTCCGGACTAGTAATCTGGGAATTGGGGATATAGGGTTGGTTGTTGCCCCATCGTGGTGGTATGCGCCACTCTCGGATCTTCGTAGTATGGGAGTTGCCAGTGGGGCTCTCATGCGACCGCCTTCCTTGTTGAAGTGAGAAGTTTCAAAATCACTTGGGGAGAATCGGTGCGGTACTCGTTACTCATAGTATGAGTGAGTGCGTATTCGTTAACCCCGAATTGGGGCAAGCGCATATTATGGGGTGTGTTGCGTTATATTACACTTGAACTATCCCATATGTATAATTATGTTATTGATGTTGAAGCATGCTATAATTGTGGTAAATTATGTTGTGAGCATGTTGGGGAAACTTAATTGTGGGGTTCGAAGGGGTTCCGAATTGGCGTGAGAGCCATGTGGAACAAGAGACCGACCTAGGGTTAGTGGCATGAACCTTGGTTGGGTTGAACCACTCGGACTACCGAGATGGAGGCAATGACGCTTCCTCTACTGGGCTAGTGAGCTCACCCCACGCCTTATATATTTTTCAGGTGATGATCCCGTTGGTAGGGTTCCGTAGTCTCTCCGTGGACGTGTGGATGTATGTCCGCCCTTTTGTGCATGGGAGGCGGACCACACTTTTATTTTGTTGGGCATTAGGTCGATAAATATGTTCCTTTCTCACATGTAAAACCAACTTGTAAAACTACTTAATTTTTTGTCCAGCTAGCATGTTAGCCGAGGTTTTATTATCGATGTATATCCCTTGGAGCGCTATGCGCGGGGATTTTATTATTTTGGTGCACTTCGGTGCCGGAAATGTAAGACTAGTTCGTATTATGAAAATTATGTCATATTTTGCCTTGGTGCGGCGTAATCATTAAATGTATAAATTATTTTATCTTGAGTGTGATGTGAATAATAGTTATAGAATGTGGTTATTAGGTGTCCGGCCGAAAACGGCGTTTTTCTAAGCTTTCAAACAAACCCTTTCGTTTTGAACGGAAAAACCCGTTTTCGCCTACCCCCGTAACCCCGGTAAAATTTCCTTGTTTTTAGAAATGGATTTAATTAAATTCATTATCTTAGAGATTTCGAACTTTAGAAACCGGCGATAGTAAAAAAAAAAAAACGGAGACCGGGGGCAAGACGGAAGATTTTATGAAAACTTACAAAAAAATCATTTTTTTTGCTAAGTTTACGTTTTTCGCGTTTCCCGAGGTCTCGAAAACTATTTTTGGGTTCCGCCAAGGAAAAACTCACTTTTCCAATATTTATGATTTTTCGGGACCGACGGCGCGACGGCGCGAAAAACAAAGCCATATCGCAAAATCTCGCGTTTTTGCATTTTTAAACTTTAAGCAAATGCAGATTTGGGCAGAGGCTAAGCTATCCCATACTTACAAAAATTTTCATATTTTCAACTTTGCCAAAAAAAATCTCATTTTTTTGGCTTTGGACATGCCAGCCGCAGCAGGCCGCGCATGGCTGTTGTGCGCGCGCGCGGTGCGCTGCAGCGCGCAGGGCAGCACGCGGCATGGCATGCCATGGCCTGCTGCAGCGGCATGAAATGTCCGATGTTTGAAAAATCATATTTTCCTCCTCGGATGTCGGAATGGACCCCCGTTTGTTTCTATGGATTGTCCTATGTCCAAATTTTATAGATAAATTTGAAATGATCAGTTTGACCCTGAAATGACTATTTTACCCTTGGTGAAAGAGGGGTACCTCAACTTTAGTTTTAGGTCGGTGTTGTCTGACGCCACTTTTGAAAATTCATATCTCCTTCCTCGTGGCTTCAAATTAGGTCCCGTTTGTTCGTATTGCTAGTTTTAGGTACAAATTTTGTAGTTGTAGTTGGAAATTATTATTTTACCCCTTATTTGACCATTTTACCCTTGGGTGAACATGGTGGTTCAGAATGATTCGATCAAGGTACCGAGTGTTTCGGTTTGGCTCCTTTTCGATCCCGTGTGATCTTTTTGACATCTTTGAGATGTTTTATGTCTATTTTACCCTTGTATGGGTATTTTATGACTGAAATGGATTTTATTTCATTTTTATTTCTTCCGCATTCACTCCCTTAGCTCTTAGGCTTGGGTTTTGGAATCCTAGGAAATTAGGGGTGTGACAATACCCTAGTTTACCTTTTCTCTGAGAATTTTATCATAACTTGGGTTTTTACTCTTCCATTCTTGTTATTATGATTAAAGGGTGTTGTTAGCTTTCACCAATCGATTCTACTTGTGGTGGTACAAGCTTTCTTGTGACCTAAAGGTTTGGTGAATTCTCTTCTTCTTATGGTTTTCTCTCTCAAACCCCTAGCTTTGTAAACTCTAGGGATTTCATTTTTAGCCTTCTCATTTAACTTCAATTGTTGTTAAAAATGGTTAAAAGACCTCATTATAACCCTTGTCTTACAAGCTTGATTTTATTATTAGCTTGTGAAGAGCTTTGTTGAACCTTGACAAACTTTTGGTGAAGCTTGGAACCTCTTGAACTTGAGCTTGTGTTTGCTTGGACTTGAGGTAGGGGAAAAACGAGTTGTTTTGATTCCGTGTAATGTGGGTGTGTGCGTTTATGTATATATGTAATGTATATACTTGTTGAGTCGTTACAACTTAGACGAGAATTTAAGTCCCCTTGAAAGAATTATGTTGTGATAATAAATGTTTGTTGTTGAAATTGCTTATATATGAAAAAATATTAGCATGTTGGCATTATTGAGAATGATATGTTGAAATATGATGAATGACATATTATGTTGGTGCATGGTTTAATTGAGACTCAGTGGCATATTGAGTACACATTTTTGTGTGATATACATTTGGTGTTTGTCTATGTCGGTCTTGTAACCATGTGTGAGTAGACTTGTGTCGGATCATCGCAACAACTGGCTAGGGGGTGTCCTCGCAACCCACAAAAATAGTAACTCCGGATTCAGAGGAAGGGGTGGATTGTTCCACAACCATGTTCTCACAAGTCATCTCGTGTTTTCGATCTTCTTTGTTGAGTGTATACATCTTCTCAAGTGAATGATTAAGGAAACACTTTATATCTGTTGACCATAGTGGATAGTATGTGTATACCATGGTTTGGTGTTTAGTCATATTGCATTTAATTTATTACTATGTGATAAAATTGTTATATTGATGCTTGTCTTACTATTGAATGATATTGATATTGAGCATGTTGGGGGAATTGAATGTTGGGTTCGATGGTGTCCCGGATTGGCGTGAGAGCCATGTGGGACAAGATGACCGACCTAGGATTAGTAACATATACCTTGGGTGAGTTATACCACTCGGATGACCGGGATTAAGGCGATGGCGTTTCCTGTACTAAGCTAGTGAGCTCACCCCATTAGTTATAATCATTTTCAAGTGATGACCCCGTTATGGGAGGCCCGTAGTCTCTCAGGCCCTATTTTGTATCATGGTTTGGTGCCAAAAATATAGTTTTGGTGCAAAAAAATGGCACCAAACCATGTTTGGTAAAATGGTGTGAAACTTTTGTTCAGTTACTGTAGCAAACCATGGTGTGAAAATTGTGAAGGAATTTGGAACCATCTTTGTGGATGGTTTTGTATGGTGCGGACACTGTAGCAAACCCACTGTAGCAACCCAAATCATTGTAACACCGAATATAATATTTATATTTTAATATTATAAATTTTAATATTAATAATATATATATATATATATATTATATTAATATTAATATTAATATTATAAATTTTAATATTAATATATTATTATATTAATATTAATATTAATATTAAAATTAAAATATATTAATATTAAAATATTAATATATTTTAATATAATAAATTTTAATATTAATATATTAGTATATTAATATATTTTAATATTACAAAATTTTAATATTTATAAATAAAATGTGAAACCATCCCAAGTTACGAAACATGGTTTGGTTTCAGAATTTTAACCCATACCAACTCTACCAAACATGGTTTGGTTTTTCAGCATCACTTTTTCTCACACCAAAACCATCTGCACCAAACATGGTTTGGAACTAAAATAAAACCACACCAAACCAAATCCAACCCAACCCAAACCAAAACCAAAAACTAACACCGCACCAAACCGTTACCAAACGCAACCTTAATGGATATGTGGCATATTGTCCGCTCTTTTGTAGAGCATAGATGGAATACATATACATGGGCTTTCTTTTTGTAAACATGTCAAATTATGAAAACTTTATTCTTTTACTGGCTAGCATGTTAGCTGGGTAGTTATATTGATGTATGTCCCTTAGAGCGCTATGCACGGGAATTTTATTCTTTTGGTGAACTTTGGTGCCGGAAATGTTAGACTACACTTGTTTTATAGATTACTTAATTCAGCATTTATATTTTTGTTTTAGTCATCATAGCTGATATTAGGAGATTTCCGAGAACGGCATTTTTCTCGATTTATAAACGAACCTTTTTGGTTTTCAAAAAAAATCTATTTTCGCTCACTCCCGTGACCCCGACTAAATATTTGAATTTTGAAATGGTTTTAAATTCATTTTTGTAAAATATTTTGACCTTTAGAAGTCTGTGGTATTCAAAACGAAGACCAAAGGCAAGATGAATGATTTTACAAAAGGTTAGGAAAATATTTTATTCATTTTTCAAAATTAAGAGATCTCGAGTATTTTATGAGGTATTCTCGAGTACTCGAAGAGGAAGGCGCTGAGTGGGATTGGATGGCGCTAGAAACTCTTTGTATGCGACGCCATGAGTTGTGCCTTGGATATTCCACTGTTCTTTATTTAGATGAATTTAGCATACCCTGGATTTTGAAATGGGATCTACAATGTGGATTCGACACAAAGAAAATCCCCATCTTACAGAGATTATTCTCCTATAGATGGTGGCCTTCATGCTTAATTGAGGAGCTTATTAAGGATATTGAAACTCGTACTCAAATCTATGAGGATCAGATTTCAAAATCACAATCATAATCTGTAATTAATCAGGTTACATAATCCAATCCTTTTGAAGCAATTAAGCTTTCATTTCATCATAAATTTCCTGACATGTCAAAAGCTGAATTAATGGTAAAATGCTTAGATTCAATGAAAAATCAGTTCATGAATTCTTTAGCCCCTATAGCATCATCATCCCAATCTAATCAAGATGATGAATCAATGAGGATTTGCTTGTCTTGTTAGAGAAGCTCAAGATCCTAATGAGGATATGAAAGATCTGGATCCAACTATTGGAGATTTTTGGGATGCAATTATTACAACAGTTGCATCTAAGGCGTCTAAGGGCCCTTCTGCATCATGATCGTCAACACTTACGTATACAAAGCAGAAATCGTCATTGCTTATGATTGAGGGACAAGAATATCTCTCCTACATTGAATCTAGTAAATTTTACTGGTTCTACTTCATGAACTACGTATCAGGAAGCTAGTAGGAATTACTACCAGCGTCCTACTCCTTAAGATTTACTTTTTGAAGAGGACTATCTCCATGAGCAGGTTTCCTATGAAGAGGATTTTCCTCCACTCACTACCCTTTTTGGGAAAAGTTGTGATAATAATGCTTCTTTTTGTAAAACAAAGATGCTTAAGCATTATGTCGATGGGGCCCAAGGAGCACCCGATAATGCTTAGCTTCGAAGCCAAGTCTTGGGACTTCCTTATATATAGAGGAAGGTTTTCATTTTTAGGTAGAACTTTCTTTTAGAACTTTTCTCAGTTTGTATCTCTCTCCCTCCTCTTGGTTTCTCTTTCTCTGTAAAATATTTCCTTCTTTGCATTGGAATAAAGATACAGCTTTCTATAAATCTTCCAATCTTTGTTTTAATATTTCACAATCTGATGAAGAGATTGCATTGGAAGGAATAAGATTTTCTAATTAGTAAATTCCTCATGGAATTTATAGTAAACATAGGGAATCCCCTACTATTCCATAAATGAATTTTACTATCTAATGAATTTTTATATAGATAGAAATGCCATTAATACTGAATTTCAGGATGTCAAGTATCAAGCTTTTAGGGCATGTTTGCTAGAGTTGTGTTTGTGTTTGTGTTTGTGTTGAAATAAACAAAAAACACGTTTTTTGTTTTTTTGTTTATTCATCCAAAAACATAAGTATGTTTGGTAGGGATGTTTTTTGGGTTGAAATTGAAAAATTAAAATTCAATAATTAAAAATTAATAATATAAATAATAAATAAAATATAATATAATAAAAATAAAAATGAATACAATAATAATAAATAATAATAATAAATTAATAAAATAAATAATAAATTACATAAAACATATTTAAAAATATAATAAAAATAATAAATAATAAACAAAATGAAATAAATAATAATAATAAATAATAAGTAAATATAATAATAAATAATAAGTAAATATAATAACAAATAAATACTTCATAATAATAATAATAAATGAGTATCATAATAATAAATTAATATTAAATTAATAAAATATATGTTTAAATAATTAAAAATGAATAAATAATTTATAAATAAAATGAATTAAATAATGAAATAATAATAAATAAATAAATATAATAAATTTATAAATTAATATATAAATTAATAAATAATAATTTAATAATATAAATAATAAATAAAATAAAATATAATAATAATAATAATAAATGAATACAATAATAATAAATAAATATAATAATAAATAATAATAATAAATTACATAAAGCATATTTAAAAATATAATAATAAATAATAAATAATAAACAAAATGAAATAAATAATAATAATAAATAAATATAATAATAATAAATAATAAGTAAATATAATAAAAAATAAATACTTCATAATAATAATAAAAAATGAGTATAATAAAAATAAATTAATATTAAATTAATAAAATATATTTTTAAATAATTAAAAAGGAATGAATAATTTATAAATAAAATGAATTAAATAATGAAATAATAATAAATAAATAGAATATATTTATAAATTAATATATAAATTAATAAATAATAATTTAATAATATAAATAATAAAATATATTATAAAGTAAAGAAAGTGTAAGTGAGAAATACCCCAATAAACACCAAATTCATGTTTATTGGAATATGCCTAAAATTTGCCTAAGTGAAAAAGTGTTTTTTAACACACATATCCCAAAAACACTAACCAAACAAGTTTATAAACACAAATCACATAAACAAATACAAAAACACTGCTACCAAACTGGCCCTTAGAGATTGGTATTTTGACAGGTTCAATAATGAACAATTACAGTATTTTAAAACTGAGTTTTATAAGCATGATGCAGAAGGGCCCTTAGACGCCTTAGATGCAACTTTTGTAATAATTACATCCCAAAAATCTCCAATAGTTGGATCCAGATCTTTCATATCCTCATTAGGATCTTGAGCTTCTCTAGCAAGACAAGCAAATCCTCATTGATTCATCATCTTTATTAGATTGGGATGATGATGCTCCAGGGGCAAAAGAATTCATGAACTAATTTTTCATGGAATCTAAGCATTTTACAATTAATTCAGCTTCTGACATGTCAGGAAATTTATGATGAAATGAAAGCTTAAATGCTTCAAAAGGATCGGATTTTGTAACCTGATTAATTACAGATTGTGATTGTGATTTTGAAATCTAATCCTCATAGATTTGAGTACGAGTTTCAATATCCTTAATAAGCTCCTCAATTGAGCAGGAAGGCCACCATCTATAGGAGAATACTCTCTATAAGATAGGGATTTTTATTGTGTCGAATCCACATTGTAGATCCCATTTCAAAATCCAAGGTATGCCAAATTCAGCAAAATAAAGAACAGTGGAATATCCAACTAGTAAATTCTTTTTTCCTCTTAATTGAGGATGAAATACAGACCAAGGAATAAAATATTTTTCTTGTAATTCTGGAGGGAAAATATCATGGTCAGGACCATAATAATTCCACCAATAATAAATCCAATTTGGAAATCCTGTACCTAGTGATTTGGGACAAATTTTGAAAAACTTAGTATGTTTGGCCATAGAATTTTGATAAATGAAAGCCTGATACCAAGCTTGGATATAATCCCAATAGTTATATGTATGTTCAAACTTAAGAGTCCTACATTTATTAGGATCAAGACCCCAATCAGTAGGCTTAAGAATCCATTTAATTACAGTCTTGCTATAAGCAATTGGACTAAGTATTCCATTAGACTTTTCATATGTGTGGGTAATTTCCATAGAATGAGTCTCAGTTAGCATAAACTCATGACATATCTGTTGGCTTTGAAATTCCATTTCAAGCAATAAATCTTATTTTGATATTCACAAAACATTCAAAACCGTGTTTGGTACTAATATGGCTTTGAGCTAAGTGTTTCAGCAAGTACAAGTAAATGTTTCAGGAAGATCGATAAAGCAACAAGCGATAAGGAAACTCAAGCGCAAACTCGAAGAAGGACAAAAAGATCAAAGAAAGAACAAAAGCTGGACTCAAGACCTGGGGTAGATAGGTCGGGGTGAGAATATTGTAACAAGGTATCTTATGCGTTGATTGATCTTATAAGCTCAAGTAATTAATCAAACGAACTCAAACGGATCAAAAACGGACCTTGAAAACAATTTTTGGAGTCACCCAGTCGACTGGCCTGTCCAAGGCAGTCGACTGACTGTGACCCAGTCGACTGGCCCTTAAGGACCCAGCCGACTGGATGAACCAGTGAGCTATAAAACATTCTAACTGCATGAGGCAGTCGACTGGCCTGTCCAAGGCAGTCGACTGACTGTGACTAGTCGACTGGCAGTTAAGGACCCAGCCGACTGACTGGACCAGAGAGTTTCGAACATTTTTTATTGCCTGAGGCAGTCGACTGGCCTTCTTGAGGCAGTCGACTGACCCTAGCCGTTGGGAAAAATATTTTAAATCTAAGCATGGAGGCAGTCGACTGGGTGCCGGTAGGCAGTCGACTGGGTGCTTCAGGATTTTAAGGAAAAGTATTTCTAAACAATATTTTTACCCAAAAAGAAATGATTTTGCTTGCAGATTTTCAGGTCCTACTCTCCATATTGTCTAGGGTGAGACACACTCTCCAAACCCTAGTGTTCACTATATAAAGAAAGAGATATGGATTAAAAATGCTAAGGTTCTTGTGTGAGAAATTTTCCAAATATTGTTCATCTCTAATTTTCTCTCAAGCATCTTCTGAAAAATCTTTTGATAGCAAAACTCTTGCTTTTCACTCTTATCATTTTGAAGATTTAAACTCAAGCCTTGAGCCTATTCTCTTATTGAAAATATATTGTGAGAATATATATATCTTGAGTTCTTGAAATATCACCTAAAAAACACTTGAGCTTATATTGATCCATCATCCATAAAAACCTTAGGGTTTTGAGTGTTTTTGTTTCTTGAGTGATATATTGATTACATACACAAATTTGTGATCTTGGGTGAGTGAAGCCCATTGTATCAAGGGAGGATTGTTCTCTTGATTGTGTGAAGAGCTAGTTAGCTCTTTTGTAAAGGTTTTGCTATTCCACCTATTGAAGGAAGAGCCATAGTGTGAGGATTGGGAAAGTCTCAAGGAAGGGGATTCTTTGAGCCGAGGAGTAGGAGTTACCGAACCTCGTAAAAATCACGGTGTCAATATCTCTATCTCTATCTCTTTACTTTATGTTCATGCATGCTTAATTTCTATTGTGGTAAATAGCTTGTTGAATTTAAGTGAAATCATTCATTGCATATTTTACCTTGTAAATTAATATTGAACCTTGTTGCATGTTCTAGTAAGAATAAAAAGGAGTTAGAAATTATTTTTAAAACCCTATTCACCCCCCCCCCCCCCCCCCCCCTCTAGGGTATTTTAGTGACTAACAATATCTGTCTCAATCGACAATAGCAGTATATTGCTGAACTCCCAGATATCTCTATTTTACTTCCTTTGGATCGGGCATCCATTGGATATCACCTGGTTCTAAGGTAAGGATCTTCTGAGTAGCCTTTCTATTAGGCAAAAATGGAGGTGGGTCAGCTAAAAGAACCTTCTTACCATTTTGAGGGGTATTTCCCTTTTTAGATGATTTTGACAAATTTTGCATGTGTTGTAAATGAGGATAAACTGCCTCAATTTTGAAAAAGAACTCATAAACCTTGCAAAAATTCTCTTGTTAGAAAATATGGTAAGGAGTTAAAGTCTCCTTTTATAAATTCTATGTCAAAATCAAATGCACACAAATCAGTCTGCTATCCTGCAAAAAATTGATTAGATGCAAGATTTTTTATATCTTTCTGCAAAACTTGTTTTTCTGCACTACAATCAATGCGTAGATAAAAATATTGATTTAATAAATCATCATAGAATTTATAAACACATTTGAAAATTGAAAGAATTTCTAGCCTTGGAACACCACGTTCCTTAGACATGAAGTTAATATGCTAAAGATGAGGTTAAAAAATAGAGAGATCATCAACTGCATACTGAATTAGTAATTACTCAATTACAACTTATTTAGGCTAATGGTAGCCAATTAAGATAACAGGTTATTAGTCAACCTATTCTGTCTACTGGCTTATTTATGTCTCTTAGATCACGTCACTTTTTAAAGTGGTATATTAGTATCACTATTGTTAAATCAATATGCAGTTGATGATCTCTCAATTTTTTAACATCATCTTCATGTCTATGGTCCTGTAAATTAGTATCTCTTTAAGATTAATTGTTCTCATTTTATACTAATATATTAAAAACCGCTCTCATAGTATAAGGTTCATTAGAGATTAACTTTCGAGATTTTTCTTCCTCTTTAGCATTCTCTTGCTTATAACATAACTCAATCATTTTTATGCTATCAGAGCCATGATTGCTTAAATAATTGATGATATATAATTTATCATAAAAATGTTATTATCATAACCAAAACTACTCTTATTAATTGTATTACTGAGCTATCATCATGATTATTTTATGTTCTCGATCGTCAAAAAGTTGCTTAGGAATTTACGTCATTTTTGCATTAGATTGCGCCCAGAGACCCTTGTTTCCTGTAAATCGTTAACAGACGAGGAACTCTTTAAGATAATTATCATGATAGTAAAGTAAACCACTTAACTTGGATAGCTTAATCATTATAATAGCATATTTATGATTTGTTATATATCATCTCTCTTTGGCATGAATAATTCAGGCTCAATTAAAAGTATGGAAATAATTAATTTTGATAAATATCATAAACAACTGAATGACTGGACAATTCCTAAAGTCAAACCTAATACCATTGTAAGTGCTAAGTTTTGTTCAAACACTCAAATCCCTTTATTGATGCTCTAGGCCTTTATTTATACAACAATTGATGGGCTTTTTTGGCCCAACATGATTACAATCAAATTCCTTTATTCTAGGGATTCGATTTTTCTTCAACTTTGGCCTCAGTTATCCCTTATAAATTTGGGATTTAATCTTGCAGGCCAAGTAATTCTAGAATACTCTCTTTAATGGGTTAAAATTTTAGTAATCCCATTCTTGATGGCCAGTGTTGGGCCTTGGTTTTATTGGATCTCGATTTTAGGCCCTTACACTAGCCCCTTCGGGTCTAACCAAATGTTTCATGGGCCTAACCCGAATACTAGTTTTAAGGAGAATCTTGAATCTTAATAGTCATGTATACATATATATATGCATATACGGTTTGGTGGGTTGACGTCTTGGCAATGATGGCCCAGCTTTCATGTGGGTTTTAAATTCAAAACGATGGCTAGATTCCCTTGAATGTTGCACCTATTCCTCTTGGAAAGTTGCAACGCCTCCAGCCCCATTAAATGTGTTAATTGAACATGTCCATTTGCTTCTATAAATACCCCCTTTCTTTATCACTTTGAACTTCTTCATCTCATAAATCCTTTCTTGTTATAACATTTTTGTGTTTTTCTCTACTAAATCTTCCTCTTGGTGAACAACCTTTCAACAATTTTTCTTTGACTTAAGTGTAAGTGTTCTTTATCTTTTTCATCCTCTCCACCTGTTTGAATCAAGCGCCAATGATGCTAGTGAGGAGTTAGCCCCTCAATCCCATAGGGAATCGGTTAAAAGTCATGCCGAGGATATTCCTGTCCTTCCACTCGATGATAGGCGTGGTGACGATATTGAGGAATCCCCTCCATAAAACCCTGACCGACTCTCAGTCGACCAATGAAAAACCCTCAGTGTCAGATCCTTAAAGAAATTGGTGAGGCCTCCAAATGGGATGGAGTTTGAGTACTATGATCCTCATTCAGACTTTACCCAAGGGGAAGGTGTCGGACCACATGACCTCCTACTATCATACAACCGAGTTAAGCTTGTTAGGTTCCCTCTCCATCCCCTTTTCCATTTCATCTTTTTTATTCTAGGTACAACCCCACTCCAAGTCAACCCCAACTTCTTCCGCATCATTTCCATGCTTATCTTGGCAAACTGTGATCATGGTTTTCATCTTAGTTTTGATGACCTTCTCCAGTGCTACCAGATCTTGGGGATTTCTAGTTGTGTAGGAAGGTTTATATTCTACCCCTTCAAAGGCAGAGGCATTTGTTTAGGGACTGATAGATATGAGAAGGGGTGGAAAGAGATAATGGTCCTGATTAAAGGCCCCTGGTTTTACCCTCATTCCTCTTCCTTTCCATTTCCCAGCACCTTTGGTCCTATCAAACTCAAACCTTACAATTTCTTTCATGGTCACACAGTCTCCTGCCTATGCCGTGAATGTGATCTACACAGGGCTTAGTATATTTATGAATTCTATGGTGTGAGAAGTAAGGGGGTTTACCCCAGTAGAGTTCATAAAAGGGTTAAGTTGTTAAAAAGTAAGCTTTGGTCTGAGCGTCTGCTGTGTTTTGACCTTCTGACTTGTGCCAATTTACAGGATATATCAAAGCTCAGAACCTCAGCAGATATGCTTCACCTAAATTCTCTAAGCTCATAGATGATGAGTTGGAGATCATCCCAGACCCTGCCACATAGGCAACTTCTTTTTATGTCCCTCCAGCAGCCCCGGGGTCGGGGTCTGCCGCAATCTAGGTTATCCCCCTTCCTTGCCTCTGCCCCTTCTGCCCGTGTCCACCCTACTGTAGAAGAAAGGGCTGCCAAGAAGCAAAAGTTGAAGGGGAAGGCCTCAAAGGGGGGAGGCAGCGCTCACACCCCCACTTCTATGAAGGAAATGATTGTTATAGCCAAGTCCCTCTAGATTGATGAGGACCTGGCTGCCTTCGTTGCTCTAGACTGCCCTGACTTGCCTGATAAGGTCATGGGCATGATGATGAGGGTAATTCTTTTCTTCTTGGCAAGTTCTTTTGTTTCAGTCTTTATGTGAATATTACTTCCATGACCTCTGATAATTTTTGCCTTGTACTTTTTGTAGGATTTTTACAGTGTAGGGGCTATGTGCTATGCATGTGAGTCCAACACTGATGAGATGGCCCGTCAGACTGATGAGGTGGCCCGCCTAAAAGCCTCTCTAGCCCTGGCTGACGGAAAGGAGACTCTGCTGATAAAAGAGGCTGCAACCCTGAAGGAGGAGAATACAGCTTTGAAGGAAAGCAGAGCCAAGGTGAATGATGAGAATGAAGATCTCATATATCGCCTAACCCTCGCCCATTCTTAATTGAAGGTATGCAATAAAGGAGGGCTGGACATGCACTCGTGTTATGCGGACTTCAACAACAATGCTGCTCGAGAATTCTGGCACAGTGGCTTTGTCAATGCCCTGAAGGACCTGAGAAGAGGAAGCCTAAGGACCCTGAGGCTATGGATGCTCACCTAAAGGTGAAGCCTCCATATAAGATTCTTGAGCCTAGCCCCGCTGAAACCCTCTTCTTGGAGTTCCTTTCAAGGACTCTTCCTGCTAATCCCCAGAACCCCGGGGTTCCACTTTTTGCTCCTATAGAGATTGTGGATTCTTTCGGGCCTGATTTTAAGGCTCAGTCCAAGACTTAGGGCTCTTCTTTTCTTTTTGTTTTGTCTTTCTTTTTCCTTCTTCATATTTTATAGTTTGCCTTTTGGCATTTTGTAGCCCCTTGGGCAATTCTATGTAAACACCCCTCTATTTTATTTTGATGGAAAATTTTATTTTACTTCTGAATTGTGTCATATTTGATAATTTGAATCTGCTAAAGTTTATATGCCTTTACTGATATTTATTTTATCAGTGTATGCCTCAGGCATATAACTTTTTTGCTTGACGCCAAATTTGATTAGGGATGTACTCTTCTTTTATGGCACAAGCATGTGCCTCTTCCATTTCTTATACTTAAGAAAAGTTTCCTTTTTTTACGGGTCAGGCATATGCCCCTGCCCTTTTTTACACTTGGGAATTGTATTCCTCATTTAATGGCTCATGCATATGCCTCTGTCATTTTTTACACTTGGGAATTAGATTCCTCTTTTACTGGCTCAGGCACATGCCTCTGCCATTTTTTACACATAGGAATTAGATTCCTCTTTTAATGGCTCAAGCATATGCCTCTGTCATTTTTTACACTTAGGAATTAGATTCCTCTTTTATATTACTGCAAGAATGATAAATGTTAACATTGGATTGTTTGAATCTAGAATTAGGCTCTTAGCCTCTTTTTATTGATTGCATTTTGAATTAACAACAAAGAAATATATTTCAGGCATCTACTACCTCTGTTATATATGAAAATCTAACTACGGATAGAACCTCTTTACTCTAGAGGGATTCTGGGAGTTGGGTTCCATGCGGCCGTTGGATTTTCTCAATCAATAAGCCTTTTTTTCAATGACTTCAGTAACAGTGTAGGGTCCTTCCCAATTTTCCCGAAGCTTGCCAATGATCCCGATCTTTTACCTGAGGACCATGTCCCTAACCTAGAACTAATGTCTTCTTACCTTCTGGTTGTAACTTCTCCTGATTGTTTGATGATATTCAGCCAGTCTGGTGGCTACTTTGTCACATTTTTCTTCCAGAGTATCAAATGTATGCACTAAGTTCTGATTGTTTTGGTCCTCCTGATAGACTTCAGTTCTTATGGTTGGAACTACGTTCTCTGTTGGGATCATAGCTTCCGCTCCATACGTCATGGAGAATGGAGTTTCACCAGTTGGAAGCCTTGGTGTTGTCCTGTATGCCCATAGAACCTCAGGCAGTTTATCTGGGCAAAGTCCTTTAGTATATTCCAATTTCTTCTTGAGAGTATTCAGAATTGTTCTGTTTCACCTTTCAGCATGTCCATTGCCCTGTGGATACCCAACTGAGGATGTTTTAAGCTGAATATCGTATTGGTAATATAAGGCTCTGGTCCACTTGTTGTCCAGGTTCAACCCATTGTCTATCATTATTACCCTGGGGGGCCCAAAGCTAGAGATGATGTTTATCAAGATGAACTTGATTACATGCATATACATGTTTACTGAGTATGATTCTGCTTCCACCCATTTGGTGAAGTAATCCATCGCAATAAGCGCTAGCTTTACCTCCCTTAAGGCCTGTGGAAGTGGCCCCACAATGTCAATCCCCCATTGGGCAAAAGGGTGGGGATTGAGTATGGGGTTTAGGAGCTCTGGTGGAGAGTGGATGTTGTCTCCATGGATCTAGCATTTGTGGCATCTTCTAACATAAGCCTCTATATCTTGGGAGAGGTAAGGCCAGAAGTAACCCTGACTTAGTACCTTGTGAGTGAGGGTCTTCCCTCTTGAATGATTTCCACACCCTCCTTCGTGTATTTCCTTCATGATTGCTCTGGCTTCCGATGGGACAAGGTACCTGAGGTAGGGTCCTTCAAAGGACTTTTGGTACAATTTCCCGTTGATTAGAGAATATTTAGAGGATTTCATGCAAATCTTATAGGCCTCAGATTTAACCTTGGGCAGAGCTCTATCCCTGAGGTAGGCTACTATTGGGTCCATCTAGTTGGGCTCCCATGGTATGATACAAATGTTTACTGACTGTTGAATGCTCAAGATTTCAAGGTAGTCTATTGGAGTTACCCTTGTCAAGTCCTGGGTATTCGATGATGCCATGTTGGCCAATTGGTCTGCATTCTCATTATGTCCTCTTGGTACCTGATCAAGGATGAACTGATCAAAATGGCTTAGTTCCTCTAGAGCCAAGGTTGTGTCAGGGCTCTGTATGGCTCCATCTTTTTCCTTTCCTTGTACTATTAATTGACTTGCCTGACAACAAGTTTAGAATCGTTGTATATCTTCAAGTGCTTGATCTGAATACTATTGCATAATCTGATGCCTGCTAACATAGCCTTATACTCTGTTTCATTGTTGGAGGCTGGGAATTCGAGATAGACTGACTGCTGAATTTTAGTACCGTCGGGGGTTATGACTTCCAGTCCTATTCTAGCCCCTGATACCCTAACTAACCCATCAACAAACAGGCTCTATTCTGGATCTTCTTATTCTAAACACTCGAGCTTTGGCTTTGCTTGCAAAAGGAAATCTTCAAGCACATGTCCCTTTATAGTTGTTCTTGGCACATATGTAATGTCGAAGGTACCCAACTATATTGCCCATCTGGTAATTCTTCCCATTAGGTCTAGTTTGGACATGATTTCCCTAATGGGGAATGATGTTGGGACAATGATTAGGTATGTCTCAAAATAGTGTCTAAGCCTCCTCTTGGCATTAATCAATGACAGGATGACTCATTCAGCAGGGGTGTACCTGGTTTCAGGGTCTAACAAGGACTTGTTGGTGTAGAATACTGGATTCTGGCATGTTTTTTCCTCTTTTACTAATGCAGTATTCGTGGAGGATACTGCTAGGTAAAGGTGCAGCATTTTGCCTAGATTTGGAGAAACCAGCACTGGAGGGCTTATCAAACACTCCTTCAGTTTATGGAATGCCTGGGTCTGCTCTGGCCCCCAAACATTGCCTTTCCCTGCTCTAATGGCCTGAAAGAATGGCTTGCACTTATCCTGAGTCTGGAGACGAACATGCTTAGTGCAGCCACCCATCCTGTTAAAGTCCGGATTTCTTTCTAGGTTCTAGGCTCTTCTATGTATAAAAGTGCTTTGACTTGAGTCAGACTGGTTTTGATCCCCATTAGATTCACTACGTGGCCCAACAACTGACCAGACGAGACCCCAAATGAGCATTTGGAAGGATTGAGCCTCATCCCATATCTTCTAATTGCTTGGAATACTTCTTTCAGGTGCTAGAGGTTGTCCTCTTTCTTTTGGATTTTGACCACTATGTCATTGATGTATGCCTCTACCGTGTGGCCCATCAGGTTCCCAAAGACTCTTTTCACTAGCCTCTTATAGGTAACACCTATATTTTTCAGTCCAAAAGGCATTACTTTATAACAAAATGTACCTTCCTCTGTGATGAATGAAGTTTTCTCCTCATCGGCAAGGTTCATGGGGATCTGGTTGTATCCTGAGTAGGCATATAGAAAAGACAGTCGCTCGTATCCAACTATTGCATCCACCATCTGATCTATTTTTGGCAGGGGGAAGCAATCCTTGGGGCAGGCTTTATCCGATACAGACCCTCCACTTCCCATTCTTCTTCTTGACGACCACTACATTGGACAACTAGGTTTGGTACCTAACTTCCCTGATAAACCCTGCCTCCAGTAACTTCCTTACTTCGTCAGCTATGATTTGGTTTCTTTCTACCCCGGAATGACTCTGTTTCTGTTTTATCGGTCTAGCATCAAGATCAACGTTGAGGTTGTGTTGAGCAACTGACGGAGCTATGCCCGGCATGCCCAAGTGTGACCAGGCAAATATATCTATATTATCTTGTAGCAGTCTAATCAGGTCCACTTTCTTAATGGTTGAGAGGGTAAAGCCGATAAATGTGCTTCTGCCATCTCTAGAGGGGTTGATGTCTACCTTCTGGAGTGGCTTTGTTGTAACCTGGTTTTTCTGACCATCCTTAAATGGGTTAGTCTGTAATTGTTATTTCTCCTTATACTTGGGACCTTCTTGTCCATCCTCTTCTAGCTTAGTCAAATGCTTAGGTTCTTTATGGTCACTGCATAGCACTCTTTTGCGGCTAAATAGTCTCTTGGAATATCTATCATGTCAACTTCATTCGAATCGATGCACCTCATGACCTGATGAAGAGTTTAAGTAACCCCCTGCATCCTGTGGATCCACCCCTTGCCCATCAGGAGGTTATATGATGGCTTGACGTCTACCACCATAAAGCTTTCTTTGTGAGTTCTTCTGGCGACTGATATAGATAACTGAATGACCCCAATTGGTTTTACCCATCGTCCATCAAATCCGGTGAGGGGAATTTTGGCAGGGTGCATATGATTTGTGTCCACTCTTAGTTTTTCAAAGGCCCATTTAGTCATGATGTTGGTGTTGTTGCCAGGGTGTACCATGACTCTTTTAACTAGACAATTGGCCACCAAGAGTGAGATGACCAGAGGATATTCATGCGACACCTGCACATTTCTGAGGTCAAACTCAGTAAAACTTATCTGGGACTCCTCATCCTTCTTGTTGGATGTCTGGCATACCTCACCAATTCTTATGAGCTTATACGTCTGGCACATTTGGGATCTCGTGACTCCCTCAGCCTCCTCTATAACATGTCCGCCTTGAACCATGTGAATCACCCGTACTGGCTATCCTGTCGGGGTAGTGTTCTGAGGGGCACCACCCTGATGTTCCGCCCGGATCTGGTCTTTTGCTACATACTCAGCTAGCTCTACCTTTGCAATCATCGCCTCCACTTATCTGCGTAGGTTCCTGCAATCATTGGTGTGGTGGCCATACTCACTATGGAAGAACAATGCTTGGTCATCTCCCTCTACTCCATGGGCTATCTCATTGGCAGAAGGGGTCTAAATATTCCCTTACCCTTATTCTCCTGGTAGAGTTTACCTAGGTTGGTCTTGAGGGGAGTTACCTTCTCTTCTACCCTCTGCTTTTTATCGGCTAGCTTATTTGATGTGGAAACGGGTGTTGGACGGACTGGTTTCTGGTCATTGATGCGGTATTTCGTATGGGCCTCAATAGTTACCATGGTCGCCTTCTTCTGTCGGACTGCTTCCTCCTCCTCAATTCTAAGATACCCCTGAGCTCTGGAATTTTGCTCCCCAATGTTACTAGGGGGCCTCTTTACCAAGGATGCATGAAACTTGGTGCCGGGAATCAGGGTCATTCTGCATGCCTCAACTGCCGACAACTGATCGCATTTGTCAATGGAAGACATCTCTCTTGTGAACCTGGATAAGAAGCTCTGTAAGTTTTCTTCTTTCTCCTGGATCATTGTGAACAGGCTGGAAAATAGTTTTCTTCTGCCTATGGTTGCCATAGTACTGTGCTATGAAACGTTTGCACAGCTTGCTCCAACTTCCAATTGAGCCAAACAGCTATTTCCTAAACTAGATAAGAGGTGCCTCAATCAGGCTGGTAAGGAATACATTGCACATGAGGGCTTCATCTTTCTTCCAGGTGGTCATATTTGTTTGATATTGGTAAATATGATCTGACGGGTCCTTCGTCGCATCATACAGGGTGAAAGTTGGGATGCGGAACTTCTTCGGATACTCTGTCTGGTCTATTTCGTCCGTGAATGGCGATTTGATCATGTTAACGGCAGCATGGGTTGCTAAGTCCTTCATGGAGAGGGTATGGACCTTCATGTTTTCCAACACTTGTCTCTGGATCTTGGCAGTTCTTCCAAGTCTTTCATGGTTGGAGGTTGCTGAGGTGGGAGGCCCCCGGGTGCTAGAATAGAGACCTCTTCTTGATCATCAGCCGCTCTTCTTCTATTCCCCTCCCGCCTATTGTTTTCACCCTCTTCATGCCGAGGTGGATCTGGTATTATGCCTTCGTTGTTCACACTATTGGCAGGGTTGGCGGCGTTGGTTAGATCAGGAATCTGACCGAACCTCTGACGAAGATCGGCGTTCTGTCGCTCGAGTTCATCGTTCTTTCTTTCCACCGCCATTAATCTTTACATGATTGCTTGGATCTGAGTTGCTTGGGCTGTGTTGGCCTTGGTTGTTTTTGCTGCTACTGTTGCGGAGGATCTAGTATCCACCATGGCTACTCTCCCAGAGCTTTTAGTAAAAGAAAAGAATAAAAAAAAATGAGAAAGAAGATCAATAAAAACCTTCGTTACCCATAAACGGCGCCAATGTGTAAGTGCTAATTTTTGCTCAAACACTCGAATTCCTTTATTGAGGCTCTAGACCTTTATTTATACAACAAGTGATGGGCTTTTTTGGCCCATCATGATTACAATCAAATCCCTTTATTCTAGGGATTCAATTTTTCTTCCACTTTAGCCTCAGTTATCCCTTATAAATTTGGGATTTAATCTTGCAGGCCAAGTAATTCTAGAATACGAGATCTTTAATGGGATGGGATTTTAGTAATCCCATTCTTGATGGCCAGTGTTGGGCCTTGGTTTTATTGGGCCTCAATTTTAGGCCCTTACAAACATTTATAAAATTTGTATATTTTATTTCAAAAGTAGCATGGATTGTGTGAATGAAGTTTGTATTTTATATAATATTTTATGTTTATTCTATATCTTGTCTTAGCTTGAATGAATATTCTATCTTGCACACCGAGTTTTCTCATAAGGGCTGGAACTCTGAAGTTTAAATTATGATTATTTGCACAATGGTACTTAATGAACACGAATATCTAGGTTTGGACAATTTTTCCTAAAGAGAGGTGATGAATGTATGTTTAGTTTAATTTATTGCTTAGTAGGAGTAGCTTAGAGTAGCGTAATATGCATGCACAAGTCATGCTCATTCCGAAGATAAATTGTAGTAGATTTAGATGGATTCTTTTCCTTTGGGGATTAGGGTCTACTAGTAGTGACTCTAATCTGATTCACATGCGATGGATCGCCCTTTTACAGTTAATTAAATGAACATTTATGTTATGAGGTTAGTGGTTAAGTCAGAAATACCCTAGAATCTCTATTTATTGATTTCTTTCACAACCAGAATATCCAACTTAGTTATCTTTATTATTTGTCAAAACTAGTTATAATAAGCCAAACAAATCAAACTATCTTCATAATTCAACTCTAGTAATTTAATATAGTAGAAAATATAACTTAGTCTCGTGGATTCAATAACCCTATCTTAAGCATACTATTCTGCAATACGATTTGTACGTTTGCAAAAGTTAAAACTAGGGCACATCTAGGTCACATTCTTAACCTTATTTTTACTAAACCCTAGCACTCATCACCCTCTTCGGAGGCACTCCTTCTATTTCGCTTCGGCGAACAACATCTTCACCTGATTATCTACCTTTAAAGTATGTTGGTAGCTTGGGCGTCCGCCCCCCTTCAAGTTTGGGCATTGAGCTATTCATGTTCTACCGCGTGGTTAGTACACTCTACCTTTTCTTTCCCCTCATGTCATACATCATCTCATTTTTTTTCTTCTTTTGCACCCTTTCTTACCATGCATCACATTAAGAAAATGAAAACACCTAAAAATGGCAATAGTTTGCTTAGGTCTTGATCTCTTCATTTCTCTTTACTTGTTCACACCTAAAGTAGCTAAATAGTACATACTCGCAACATCATAGGATAAAGTAGGTAACCGTACTTCGTACAAGCGTCTTGGGGTGCCTAACACCTTCTTGAAGCGTAATCAAACTCCCGAACACTGTTGACTTGGTTCATGTCAATCACTGAGTTATTTTCTAGGGCCCCACACTCTCAAAGTAGAATAATTGCTTAATGGTACTTCCTTAGGTGACCTAGCACATCACAACTCAATTTTAGGTGACGACTCTATTTATTTTGGCCCTATCTTATCACCCTACATTGTTACAACAACGTCGCACAGAACTTTCACCTTTTTTTTTACACGACAACTGGCATATCGAACCCCCTTCAAAAGCCATTCGGGATGTCGGTCTCCCCGTTGTTGACGAAGAAAAACGCTGGCGCGACACATAACGAGTCTTTATAGCAATATGATTCTATTGCATGTAACTGTGAAGAATTATTTCTCATATGTATTTAGATTACTCTAAATAACGAATTTGCCTTCAAGTTGTACTTAGAGGGTTATTCCAACAATGGACTGTTAACTTCAGTGGCAATCAAGCAAAGCAAAGATCTTCTTTAGCACGTAAAAAAAGCACATCATGTTCTAGTCATCGCCTGGGAAGGGCACATCAGGTTTGTCTTTACAGTTGCATGGAAAGTTTTGGTGAATAAAATTGGAAAGTACATATTATTCGAATTTCAATGGTTTATAATAATGTTCAAGAAAGATCTGTTATTAAAACTGATAAAATACCAATTAATTTGCCATTGAACAAAAAAAATGGAGGTTAGAGATAGTTTTTGTCATAAGGAGAAACTTTCGCTTCATTTGGATGGATAAGAAAAGAAGTCATAATATAAAGAGTTAACTTCATTTATATCCCTTAAAATTTGTTTTAATTTTAATTACATTCCCTCAAGTTTGAATATCTTCAATTACACCTCTTTATGTTTGATATTCTCATCACTTATATCCCTTTAACGATGAAATCATCCTAACCTTTTTTATAAATACCTAAATTACCGTCAATGTAAATCCTAGAACTGTTTGGAAATAAGGATATGTAATTTTATCAATTTGACCCCCTCCAATAATTTAATAATTTAATTTGTATTAAATTTTCAAGATATATATAAAATTAAAAAATATATATATATTAAAATTTGAAAAATATTATAAATTCGAAAATAAATATAAAATTAAAAAAAATATAAATTGAAAAAAAAATTTTGAAAAAAAACATATTAAATTCAAGACAAATATATAAAATTAAAAAAAATCATATAAAATTCAAATAATATATATTAAATTTTGAAAATAAATATAAAATTCGCAAAAAATATAACAAAATTTGAAACAAATATATAAAATTAAAAAAAAAACATATAAATTTCAAAAATATATATTAAATTTCAAAAACAAAATTATAAAATTTGAAAATAAATATAAAATTCAAAAAAATATATATTAAATTTTGAAAAAAATTATTAAATTCGAAAATAAATATAAAATTAAGAAAAAACATATAAAATTCAAAACCCCCAACACCAACCCCAAATATTCACAAACAAATATTTAATTTTTTTGGAAACTATTTTTTTTAATTTGTGAATAAAAATTAAATCCTAAAACCCCCAACCCATCCCCAAATATTTAATTCTCACAAACACATTTAATTTTTTTGAAAACTAATTTTTACAAATAAATATTTAATGGGTTATTTTTACAAATAAATAAATTTCTCTCTCTCTCTCTGTCTCTCTCTCTCTCTCTCACACACACACACACACCTAGACACATGCACACACATATATAGATAGATAGATCTACACCATCATCCGCGACCACCCCCCCCCCCCCCCCACCGCCTCCCCCGCCGGCGCCGCCCACCCCCCTGTTGCTCGTGGTAGTGGTGGTGGTAGTGGCGGCGGATGGTGGTAATGGTGGCGAATGGTGGTGGTGGTTAGGGTATTTGGTTTGAGGGTTAAATTGATTCAAGGAGGTGTTTGGTTTAGGAGTTAAATTGGTTTAAGGATTAAATTGATTTAAGGGGTATTTGGTATAAGGGTATTTTAAACAATTCACACCATGAGGGGGTGTGATTGAAGATTTTCAAACCTGAGGGGGTGTAATTGAATTAAAAGTAAACCTCAGGAGGTGTGAATGAAGATAACCCTAATATTAATTTTGAGAAAAAACAAAAGCATAGCAATAACAACATGTATTCATGTTTTGATAAATGTTGATAGAAAAGAAGAAAGTTGTAGTATTCTTGTTTGGAAGATGGAGAAGAGAGAAATTAAAAGAAACCAAATTATTTACTTTCAAAAAAAAAAAAAAAAAAAAAAACCATTATAAGCCAATTACTATGCGAATTGTTTGTAAATCTCACAAAATAGAAAACATAGTAATTGAAGTAGTTGGTATGCTAAACATAGACTTATTTATGTACATTACATAATCCCCTGTTGTAATTATTTTCACTAATTTCCCCTTTTGAATAGGAAATTTTTTATTTTCGATAGACTTGAAACGGCCACGTCCATAACTTCCGCATTTCTTTCTACTCGAACTTTTGCCTCTGTTCTCGACCTTCAATGTCGAGCCACTGTTAAAAGAGTTAGAAGACTATATTGTTTGCCTTCCTACACCCCCAATTAGTGCACGCAACTAATGATGCGGGGTAATGGAATAATATATATATATATATATATTATAGGGTAAATTATATAAATTATTCCTTAACTTTGACCTAATTATAGACATTACCTCTAATATTTCATTAATATCAATTACCCTTTTAATTGCATCGGAATAGTGATCCAGCTATTAGTAGTAGAGAAATGATTGATATACCCTCATATATGTGGAAATATTTCATGAGTTTTCTAGAGCCATGTGAATTTACATAATTACCCTCAAAAATTTATCTTTTCGATAATACAAAATATAAATTTTATCAAATTTGTTCCCACTACTAATAGCTTTCAAATTTATAATAACAAAAATGTAATTAACATATATAATAAATAGTGAATAAATATATAATTTCTGAAAAAATATATAAATTCAGAAAAAATATATATAAAATTATAAAAAGTATTTAAAATTCGGAAAATATATAATTTCAAAAAATATATATAAATTCGAAAACAATATATAAAATTGTAAAAAGTATATAAAATTCGGAAAAATATATAAATTCAAAAAATATATATAAAATTAGAAAAAATATATAAAATTCAGAAAAAAAATTTATAATAAGATGGTTCATTAAATATGATTATCCAAACCAATAAATGGGATGGTTCATTAAATATGGTGTCAAAAAATATATATTTTTCAAACCAATAAATGGTGCAATCTCTAATTTGTACACATGAATGGAAACATATGATGATTCATTAAATAAGATTTTATATTTTGTAAGGAAGCTAAACACACCATGATACAGTTTTCACATCTACCTTCACGAACACACTACAAGGTCTATATGCCCAAATTAACAATACGCTGAAATGAATAACAATCCTTATTTACCTAGACAAAAAATTAAAACTCGTACACTTTTGTTTCCATAAAAACCCAAACTTTCAACCTTTTAGTGTGTTATTTTTTTCCGAATTTTATATACTTTTTATAATTTTATTTTATTTTTTTGAATTTTATATACTTTTTATAATTTTATATATATATTTCAAATTTATATATTTTTTGAAATTTATATATTTTTTGAATTTATATATATATATATATTTGAATTTATATATCTTTTCCGAAATTATATATTTTTTCTGAATTTTATATATTTTTTCTAATTCTATTTTTTGTTTTCGAATTATATATATATTTCAAAATTTTATATATTTTTTGAAATTTATATATTTTGTTTTCTAATTTTATATATTTTTATATATTATTTTTGTTTTATCAAATTAAGTAGGGGAATTCTAGTAATTATCATTACAAAAGTAATGGTTAAAATGTAAATGTATGGGTAGTAAGGGTAAAATAGGGTTTTCAGTTTCAAAAAATAGTACTTTGACGAATATTCCCATTTTCCGGCGTTGACTTCTACCGGAGGGGGAAAAATATTACAACGAAACAAAAGTTAATGGTGGTAATTGATATTAATGAAACGTTAGGGATAATATCTGTAATTAGGTCAAAGTTCAGGGATAGTTATGCCCCCCCCCCCCCCCCCCCCGGGGCAACTCAAGAAGGGACGGAAAATTTTAAAAATGATAATTTTTGGAGCCTATATTAAAAGAATGACAACTTTCAAAAAATAATTTAAACAAAATGTCACTTAACAAAAACAATTACAAAAGAGACAATTTTAGGTAAAATAATTTAAATTTTGACAAGTTTAAATAATTGTAAGACTAAAATACCCCTTACTAATTTGTACATGTTTTTACATATTTGTCCTTCAATTATATAATTTTTAAAATAATAATAGTTATATTCCATTAAACAAATCCTCTTATTACCCATACCATATATTTCCCTTTCCCTTTCCCTTAGGGTTCCAACGGTTCAAGTCTCCACCCCCTAACATTCGGGAAGTGTTCATTATTTGTAAATTAAGAAGTGCTCATTATTAGTACAATGTAGGTGAAATAAAAAAAGTTACATAAATTACGTTAAAAGTTTTACGCATGAAAATATAAGTTTTACTTCTTGATATAAAAATGTTATATGATGAAATAAAAAGTTTATAATGAAATTCTGGAAATACAGGTCTCAAGAGAAACTAATATGACATTGGAATAGATGAGGTAAACACCACTCATTTTAACGCATTATCGGCGTCAAAAAGTGAACATGCCAAGTTGCCAGACCTTGAACATGAAAATGCAAGTCCTTCATGCATATTTTCTTTAATTTTCTTCTCCAATAACGAACCAATAGGAATTTTTCACTTTTCCATCTGCGTTTTTTTTTTCTAAATAGGAAGTCAGTGCAATGTGTACTTTCGAACAACTGACCGACCCCCTCTAATTTTTCTCCGCCGGATTGTATGAGTTCGCCGCCAAAGTGGCATACACAAATGAACTCAGTGACAAGGTTGTCAGACATTCTTGCACTATATAAAAATAATAATTTTAATTAATTAACATATGACAATAAAATATTGAAAAATCAACTAACTAAAACATAATAAGTAATGGTATTTGTATTTCCTATATACTATATGTAAAATAATTTTTTAGACTCACTCATATTCACTCTCGCTAAATTTTAAGTAAAGCTAAAAGTTTTACTTTATAAGTCAAAAAGTTTCATATCTTGCGTCAAATATTTTACCCTATAAAATAAAAAATTTACAATAAAATTTTCATCCTATTTTTCGGAAATCGGAAACTCGCCACTACATTATATGTAATGTTTAAGTGAAACAAAATGTTGATCATATGAGTCAAAAAAATTTACATCATGTGTCAAATATGTTACGTAATGAAATAAAAGTTTTATACTACGTGATTTTACAAGTTTCGTGATAATCTACTTATTGGTATTTTGTTGATCATAGTTTTAAATAAAATGAGTTTAACTAAAATAGGTTATTGTGCATAATTGTTATTTTTTCAACAAATATTTTTTTCACAGTAAACCATGGGTACAAAATAATATAAATAGTTCATTCTTGTATAAACAAAGAGAAATGAGAAAAAAAGTTAAGATTATGTACACTACGATCCTAGATGTGGAAGAAATACTGAACGAAGTATAAGCATAACAAACGAGAGTAAGGTTTGGCTAATTTGGTTGATGGAGACTTATGGAGATGACGACTGTAAGAATGAGGTTTGGTTAAGATGATATTTTATGAAAGGGTAGTTATGTCCGTTTAGTAATTTTAATTTATTAGGGTTGTTTCAATATAAACTAAAAATGCATGTTTTTTTTTTGTAATTATTTTTGTTAAGTGACCTTTTGTTTAAATTATTTTTTGAAAGTTATTATTTTTTTAATATAAGCTCCAAAAGTTATCATTTTTTAAATTTTTCAAAAATCAAAAGTGTCCTCAAAATTATGTATGTGCATTATATCTAGGATTATTTTCACTAACATCCCCTCACAATAAGTGTGTTCTCACACGAACCCCTCGACTTTCAATATTCCTACACAGACCCTCTGAGGAAAACGGCGTTAAACTCACTAACGTTTTCATGTGAAGTTTTCACTTTTCCCTTTAATATAATATTTAAAAAAAATTAAAAAATATTTTTGTGAATCTATGCCCCTAAATATTAATATAGTAAAATATAAAAATTATTATTATATTAAAAGAATAAAAAATTCACTCCTTCCCCTCTCTCCCTCCTCCTCCGCCAATTTCTTCAGAATACGAACCCTAGTTCATTGCAAACTCATCTCCAATAATCTTCATCGTCAAATTGTTCATCACAATCCACCATTCCACACATTGATTCGCAAATTTCACAATTACAGAACAAATTCATATACAACGAGGACTCAATTTCACTCTTCTAGTTCTCTGATTTTGAGTTATTGCTAAACCCACTTCTCTATTTTTCCCTTTTTTCTCTGAAATTAGGGATTGAACATGTCTTCGAAAGCCGTACCCACAAAAAATGACAGCAACAATGGCTTCTATGCAACCAAACTACCCACAAAACAAAACCCTAGATTGTTTCATCTCTGCCCTAGACCCCGAATCTCTGATTCTAGAGCTAGAGAGTCTGTGGATGAACCTTCCTTCTCCGTTGTTCCTAAGACGGAAACGAAAAGGAGCTAGAGAGAAAATGTTAATTGATTGGATGAAAAGTTGAAGACGAATAAATCAAATAAATTTGGCTTCACTTTAGGATTAAAAACAATATATAATTCAACAAACCAAAGAACCACTGCGAATGTGATGTGTAATAATCCCCATGAAACAAATTCCAACAAAGAATTCACTACAGTTCCATTTGATATGGTAAAGCAATTGATTACCCAAACCAAAGCAAACTAGTTCAACTGAGATACTAAAGGCATGGCTTCTTCCTCGTTCAGCGACGATGAAACGACATGGCTTCTTCGACCTCCTCGGCGCTGCAGGTGCCTTAGTTTTCTCCTTTAATTCCCCATTCAATCGTCGATGGATAGATCTCATAGTACATATACGTATATAACTATGGCGCCTGTTTGGTAATTTTTATCTTTGTTTTTGTTTTTGTTTTTGTTTTGGAAATTAAAAAACAATAATCATTTCTTGTTCATTGTTTGGTACCACAATCTTTTTTTTCCTTTTTTGTTTTCATATACAAACACACCACAAACACACACACACAAACACGATATGCTCTCCCCCTCACAGTCGCCTCTCTCTCTCCCTCACGATGGTGGTGACGATTAGGTTGGTGGTGGTAGTTTTTGAAAGGTGTTACGGTTTCTAAGGGGTGTTGGTGGTGGTCGTGGTCGTCGTCGTGGTGGTTGATGGTTGCGGGTTGTGGCGGCGATTGGTGGGATGGTGGTTGCAGGTAGTGGCGGTGTGGTGTGTTGGTGGTGGTGTCGATTGAGAAAATCAAAGGTGTGTGTGTGTATATATATGTGTGTGTATCGTGGTGGCCGTTGATGGTGATGGAGGGAGGAGCATGACAGTGGGTGTTAGTGGTGGAAGGAGGAGCACGACAGGGTTTGCTGGATTTTGGTTTAGTTTTAAATTATTTTTTTATGGAAAATCTCAAAACCTTTTTCTTGTTCTTTTTGTTTTCACCACTGTTCATCAAAAATATTTTCAAATAGAGAAGAAGTGAACAATAATCTTCTTTTCCAAACACGTTATATTCTCATGAATAGTGCCAAAAAACAAAAACAAAACATAAAACACCATTTCCAAACGCAGCATATGTATATCTATATTTTGGTTTTTGATAGTTTAAATTGAAAATAAAAAAATTCTCTAATTTAAAAATTAACTCAATGATATATATATATATAGATATATTATTAATTTAGATTAAAAGTTAAAAAAAAAATCTCTAATTGGGGATGTAAGAACATTTATTGTAATTGTTTATGTATGACATGTTCTAGACAATAACCATGTTGAGTGTTAGATATGTCAGGTTGGTTTCAACGACATCTACAAGCTTTGACAAAGGCAAAATCAAGCGTTGAAGTAGTGAATAATACAAGTGAAGTGTAAAAATGAGTGTATTGATAAAAATGTCTCTTGGAGAGCAAAAACGGCATTTTCCAAAGCCGTCAATTCAAACAAAAATTATCGGGGAGTTAAGAGGGTCATTTTGGCGCAGTTGCGGAGAAAAGTGTTTTTAACAAAAATACCTACGCTTAAGTCTACATTTTCAGAATCAAAAAGTGGCTGGAAAGTGGAGTTTTACGCTTGAAGATACGCTTGGACCCACGCTTAAAGCGTAGGGGACCTACGCTTCAAGCGTAGATGCGACAGAGTTTTGTAAAGTGTAGGTGCAGCATTATGACTGTGTGACAGTTGTAACGTATCTTATTATGACTTGAGTTACACTCCTATATATCCTAGGACTTGTATAAATGATATATACACAAATGTTGACTAGATTTATTCTCAATTATAAGATGATTAAATAAGGGAAGAATCCTAGTTCAGAAAAGAAATAGTGATTTTGGCAAGATTTTCAATCTACTTCAAGAGCTCATATCTTGGTCAAAAAATGTCTAAATAAGATGACTCTTGAGTCTATCATCAATATCTTGAAGTCATATTTCCAAGGATATATTATATACATTTATCCAATGTGTGTAACTCGAGATATGATCAAAAGAGTAAGAGGTGTCTTGCAGGAAAAAGCTGAAAATTTCATAATCGAGCTCAAATTTTATTTTGACTCAAATTGATTCGTGTTGACCCGGATGACCTTGAGTTCGACCTAAACACCTATAAAAACGTGTATATCACATATTTTACATGATATTGAAGGGTTTGGCTCAGTTGAGGGTGAAATTACCAAAGAGGGCGAACTTAAAGTTTCTCCTCTACATTGCCTATAAATACCAAGGTCTACAATAGAGGAGACATGGTTTTGAAGAGATCTCTGTAGTTTTCTGTCATTCATATTCTTCTACAGAGATATACACAAAGAGAAAAGATTGAGTGATCATATATATTTGAGTTCTTTTTTGTTATTGGGATTTTTCAATTGTGTTTCTACACCGAAGATCTTATGCACAATTGGATGATCTAGTTGCTGAAAAATCATCACACCGTCTATTGTAACGAGGTTGCTTTGATCCGTTGAAGAACGAAGTCATCTGAGTGCAGAGATCGGAGCGAGAAGTTTTGTGGTTATTTGATCTGTTGAGAAACAGAGCTGTCAGAGTACGGAGCGAAGCGAGAGCTTCGTGGAGCGCGAGTGAATCTAGACTTTCAAACGTCGAGTGAAGAACAACATATTACATCGGTTGTAAGTACTGTTTTCATAGTGTTTGTACAAATTCTATGATTCATAGTGCATCGATACCCGAGCGTATCCGTGGTTTTTACTTTGAGTCTTTCCAAGATTTTCCGCGTAAAAATATCATATGTCTCTATTGCTTTGTTTCTGCACTTAGATTATTCTTTGTATGATTTATCTTGATAGATAATTGGATTAAAATTGACTTTTCCACAATTATTATTAATTTGTCAATAAATCCACAAAAAACCTATTCATCCACCCTCTAGTCTGTTTTCATTAATCGTCTAGGTAATTTCAGGGGATTTAAATTTTGAGTAGAGAGCGAAATTTGAATAAAGCTTGAAGAAGCTTTCTTATAAATATAAGTTAAAAAGTATTAAAGTAATTTCACAACTTTAAGTTAAGGATATATAAGTCATTTCATATCATCTGAGGGCAATATGGACTATTCACAGAGTGGTTAGTGGCTGACATCACCTAACTAACGGCATACTCTAACGGCGTGAACGCAGAGGGGGTCCTGGTGGGACAAAATTCAATTTCAAGGGGGTCCGTGTGGGAATATTTATCTTTGAGGGGTCCGTATGAAAACATGTTATCTTTGAATGGGTGTCCGTGGGAATAACCTTATATTTAAGCACAAAAAAAGGGCATTCCACCCACCCTCACACAATTATTTAGTGTATGTTTGGGAAATGGTGTGGTTATTGGTTTTGGTTTTGGAGTGGTTTGGTTTTATTCTGAACTGAAATCATGTTTGTTGCTGATGGTTTAGGTTTAAGAAAAGGAAAAGCTGAAGAAACCAAACCATGTGGTGTGTTTTAAAATATTACTCGCAAGCGCATGAATCAATTGTAGTTTAGGTTATGCGAGAATGAGGTTGAACCACGAGAATGTTTTAATGAAAACTAATTAATCTAAAACTAACCTAGTTTCACCAAATTTTGTTTATTGAAGGGATTTTATACTAAACATGCAATAACGAAATACAAATAATGAATACGAGATTAATAGGGAGAAAATACTAAGGTATCGGAATCCACCACCACTAATCCATAAAATTTTAATTATTCATTTATCAATTCCAATTTTAGAGTAGTAATTAGAAATCAATCTTATTTATTTCTCAAGATTTAACAATAACGCACTAATAAAATATATTTTCAAGAGATAGATTTTCCTTTGCTTTAAAGTGTAAAATTCTAAGCATCCTATGTATGCAATTTAATGGATCACATAAGATCAAAGATTTTTACTTATAAAATTCTCAAATCCAAGCATGATTAATTGTGATAAGAATTCTTAACTACTATAAATACATGATATTTATAGTGAAAGGAATTTAAAATAATTAATACTATGAAGCGAAAATCATAAGCATTTAAACCATACACATGGAAATTAATAAAAAAGTAAAAGAAATTTATTTCATAAATGGTGGTTTCATCATCAACCTTAGTTGAGGATTTAGTTACACATGGTTAAAAGAAAATAACAAAGTAAGAACAATAGAACCCAAAATTGGAGATGAAGTATTCTCCTCGTTGGTGTTGTCCTTGCTCTCATCTCCCTCCTCCTCTTTTAATTTACAAGTGTATATATAGGAGATACCCACTTGCCATTTCCATCTGTCAAATTTAATGCTCTTTTAATTGGCAGCTTTGAGATATGCATTGCATTCAATGTTTCACCAAACTTTGACATGTGCGTTGCTTCATAAATTTCTTATCTTCTTTCTTTACCTAACATTAGCCCCACATTTCTTTCTAACATTAGCTACACGCATATGTATCCATTCTCTTTCTCTCTCTTACAATATTTGCCTTGGCCCACATTTTTTTTTCTTTTTTTTTTTCTCTCATGTCGACATCCTTCATTTCACACATCCATGCGTATATATATATATATGCATTTATTGCATTCTCCCCCACCAACTTTGAACTTCTTTTGCAAATCAACTCCTGCATGAAATAGAAAATATACCTATGAGGACATTATGGTAGGTAAATTATTCTATTTAGTGCATTTATCCTTTTTCATTATTACACTTCTAAATTAGTTAAAATAAATAGTTTTACCTACTAACAAATATAAATTTTGGGATACAAAATGTATGTAAATTGAACTTATCAAATACCCCCAAACCTATATTTTGCTAGTCCTCGAGCAAATAAAAAGAAATAGAATTCTAACTACACCATTTTTGCTGGTTATCTCGATTTCATTTAGCATATGCAATAAGCCTTTAAACCCCGAGGTTACCCCTAGTGGACGAGTTATAGTTTCGTAAGGGTTTCCAGTGATGATACTGTTGGTTTTGAAATTTACTTTCGGCAAACAATTCCAAAATTGATGATAACAAACCATTGAAGAGTGTTTGATACTAATGAATTTTCGAGCTTAAGTTTTCAGCAAAAGACAGGTGAACGACTCGGAAAACAAACTCGGAAAGAAAACAACTCGGAAAGCAAGTTCGGAAAGAAAGCTTGAATTAAAGCGAAAAGCCGTAAAAGAAATTGAAGCGCAAATGGAAAATCAACGGCAAAGGCGAAAGTCGAAGACTCAAGACTTGGGGTAGATAGGTCGGGAAGCGATCATTGTAACAATGTAATTTTATGCATCGATTTTATCGTATAAGCTCAAGTATAAAATGAACCAAATTCAAATGAAATGAAAAACGCTTTACCGAACTTAAACGGAAAGAAAAATATTTTTATTAAATATTTTTCATGTTTGAGTCGACTAAAATGAGCCTGTATATTTTCTACTAGTCGACTAAAACAATCAGTAGCTATAGGTTTTTCATCCACATCAAAAGAGTCGACTGAAAAGAGCTTGAGTCGACTAGACTACTTCATGTAGTCGACTAGAACTCATTCTAGTCGACTAGATGGTCCAAAGTAGTCGACTAGAACTCAATCTAGTCGACTAGATGGTCCATTGTAGTCGACTACAACAGAGAAGTAGTCGACTACAAGTTCCTCAAAACCTGCAGATTCTTCAGAAAACATTTCTCATGTTTTGTGGACTGTGTTCAATGGTATTCAAACGGCTCTTATCTTTCAAATACTATAATCATTCTTCAAAACCCTAATGCTATGCTATATATAGAATGAGATGTGTATATTGAACATAAAGAGATTGAAATACAAGAAGAAACAAAACTATCAAAAATTCTGCAGAAATTTTCTCTACAAAAGCCATTGAAACCAAGCTTTGAAAATCTGATTTTGTCCAAGTTTCTTTGAAAATCAAAACCTCTAGTATCTCTTCTTATTCTCCAAATATCATTCATTGATCATACCCTTTGAGAATACATTTCTAGAGCTATTGTAAAATCACCAAAAACACTTGAGCTTATATTGATTTATCTTCCATAAACAACCTTTGGGTTTTGAGTGTTTTTGTTCTTGAGTGATTTTATTGATTACATACGAATTTGTAATCTCGGACAAGTGAAGTCGACCGATTGTTCAAGAGAGGGTTGTTCTCTTGATTGAGGGACAAGCTCGAGAGGCTTGTGTTGTAAAGGTTTGTCATTCCACCTGTGAAGGAAGGGCCATAGTGAAAGGATCGAGAAAAGTCTCAAGAAGGGGTTCTTGAGCCGAGGAGTAGGAGTTACCGAACCTCGAAAAAATCACGGTGTCAAATCTCTCTATCTCTTTCTCTTTACTTAATTATTTTGCATGCCATAATTGCTTGAATATCTTGTATGATATCTTGTCTTGAAATTACTTGTCACGCCCCAAATTCCTAGGACTCCGAAACCCGAGCCTAAGAGTTAAGGGAGTGATTGCGGAAGTAAAAAGAAACGAAAACCAAGAGACATTCAGTCATCAAATACCCATAAAGGGTTACAATGAATGCCCAGATACCATGCTGTCACGCTCCTAAAGGGTGACGCAAACCAAGCGACTACTAGAGTCAACAATAACAAAGAAGTACATGGAATAACAATAAGAATATACTCCATGCCAACCCGAATACTAAAACACAAGAGTATCCTCAGATACCAACAGACACGCTCCTAAATCCCTAAGACTCCCGAACTGGGACATCCAAGGAATCCAAGATGTGATCCTTAATACGAATGACCAACTAAGACATCATTAACCAAGAAAACACATGGGTTAATGATAGAAATGGTATATTCCATACCCAAATGACTAATAAAACTAAGCAGCGGAATCTAACAAAAATCCGGCAGAGTTCCATTTGTAAATGGAACATCCGGACAACAACCACAACACAAGAACCTGCCAATAGCAATTCAATAATCACAATGGCTTCCAAGCCCCACATTCATCAATCCTACTAGGGCCGAGATAATGGAAAGAAACCAAAACCCCTCCAAACCCTCTAATAATCAACAGAGCCACAAATGCTCGAATAAGATACAGTAAAGCACCTAACTGTGCAGAATAGATACAATAACCATCAGAAAGATTAAATACAGGAACTAAAGAATACATCAACAGGGATATGCCAACAGACTGGCTCCCAAAAGAAAATACATAACAATCCCATAATAATGGGTAGAGAAACTGAAAGCAGATACCTATCGTCCCCAAACCCAGTCGTGCCGCAACCGTAACTGCATCACCCAACGCAACTCCAAAACCTGTAACAAGGAAACAAAAGAAAGATGCCGTTGCACTGCATCCTGCTCATAGCCGTATGTTTCCTGCAACCTGGCGTGGAATACCAGGGGGCGAATGAAATTCCCCTGTGAGCAAATAAGCTCAGTGGGAAAAGATATCCTAACTACCACATCCTCTGATAGTTTAGGTAAAGCTAAACCGTCTAATAAGATGTAAATAGCCCAACTAGTCCCATCCACGCAAATCTAAGTCACACGCTCATATACTATCGTAAACGAGTATACATAAGTATATAGGGAATATATATATATATATACATACATATATATATAAATACACAACATGAGTCTCTAAGACTCGTACTCCAAGTACCCAACACTAGTAGTCTACACTACTCTCACCAACGTACACTAGGTACACAACAACCCAAGTCAAATCTAACAATCATCAATGCTCACCACGCTAACCACCAAATCCAACAGAGGGAAACACACTCACCTCTAATATCCACAGGAATCAAATCCACCACTAGTACCAAGGAATACTCATAACTCACTTCCCAATAACATAGGAGGAAAAATACTCACATCCTTGCGTACTAACACAATCGTCATCCATACATATATATATATATATATTTACAATGTATATATATATAACCAATCTCATCTCACTCCTAGAGGAATCTACCTCTCAGGAACTAGATCACCTCAATCACATCTATTCATCGATACCATAAGTCACATCATCACATTAACCTCATAATACTATCATCAATATATATATATATATACATACAATATATATATATATAACAAACCTCAATTGCTATCTCCAACAATGTCAATAAATCACCAACACTCTCACTAAGGATATGAAAAACCACGTAAGAGTCAAGAACCCAAGCAAGGGAAAAGGAGTCCCAATGCTACACCAACAGATAACCGAGACACAATGTCAAGGTTAAGAACACCCCAAGGGTTTAGAGAAACAACCGAACCAGGAAACCACGAATGAATGTCCGAGAGTAATAGTTATAAAAAGATGAATCCCAGGGATTCAATAGTCTTTAAGAAAAAGGTTTTTAAAACTTGGACCAACCCATTCGGTATCCATGAATAAACGAAAAACTCCAATCACCTAGGTGGCGATACCAATAACCAAGAAAAGTGAAAGGCAACACTATATGTGTGCACTGAACGATACCAAAGAAAAGGTGAAACAAGGAACCACCCCTCAAAACACACAGGTTGAGATTTTGAGAAAGAAGTCTCAAAATCTCAGAATCACGAGAAAAGAAATAAAATAGTTTTCTCTTTTAAGAAACCACACAGTAAAAATGACCGTCTTGCCCCCGGTCTCCGTCAGTTGCCATCACTGGCTTTTACAAGTTGAAAGATCTCAAGATCATTTTATAAGTATTAAAACTTTTCATTTATACGGGGGTAGGTGAAAACGGGTTTTTCCTTTTAAATACAAAAGTTTATTTTCAAAACTTAGAAAACACCGTTTTCGAAATGACAGCCAAATAAGAGAATGAACAACTCCACTAAATCAAATGTCAACATGAAGAAGAGGTTCGGCACTGCGCCGTAACCGAAGACTCAATGAATGGCATGTAAGTCAAAGACTACGTACTAGCGTACGAAACACAGTACAAGGAATGCTTAGGGGAATGAACTAAGCATAAGAAACAATGGCACAACACTTACAATACTCCAATACTTAATAAAATCACTTCAATCATGACCTCTACCCATTCCTCAAAAGAATGAAAAACACTTAAGGGTCTATACTACCCCATCTACTAAGACCACAATCACATCAACCACCTTATGTAAGGCCTCAATTACAATTGATACTAAATCAATTAATGATCTCAAATCTCTAAAGATATCACACAACTAACTACAACCACAAAACTACTAATCACAATCACAAGGCTACTAACCACAATTACAAAACTATTAACCACATTCTCTAAGGCATTACTCCACATCAACTCAACCTCAATTCTACAATCCATCTCTAACTTCAACTAACCACAGAAGTCGCCATACCAATATACTTAACCTCCCCTACGGACACAAAAGTATACAACACAAGTATAAGGATATACGCCTCGTTTATACTTTAATAATTACTGCTTTTAATTCCTGTTTTCACATTTATCACTTTCAACTAAGCATTTTATAAAATGAATTCATTTTGCATATTCATAAATAATCATGCTACAACATATATATATACATATCAATAAATCACATGATGATATGCAACGCACCGTACTCACAGACCGCTTGTAGTACACACACACAAAAACACACCCTACCAAAGGGTCCTGGATCATTCTCCACCATTCCCGTAAGTCTGCAGCTCACTAGGGAATGTGGACTCATCGAACCGTTCTTCCCAAGTGCTTTTGACACTTCACACTTTTAACCAAGGAAGACGTCCACCCACGGCCCAGCCGTGTCACATAGGGCCTTGGACTATGTGTCTTCCCCCTATCGTCTCAGTTTCTCAGAAGATTAGTTCCGTGGGAAGCGAGAAGCACCCCCTGGCCAGTTGTTTCGACGATCCAAACACAAACGTCTACTCGTGCCCCACGCACAAAGGAAGTAGACCACACCAAATGAATCTCTCTGCAAATGGTGAAATCATGCAATACATGTACCAACACCCATATCTCACAATACATGGTGTACACAAATAAATCATGTCCAACATAAATATGTCATGCATCATATTTATGAAAATACCCACATGGTAATATATAAATCTCATAATCTCTTTAATTCATATGAAAATAAATTAAAGCATTTAAATCATATGAAAATAATTTCATATACCATTCATGTTCTCCAAAAATATATTTTCTTTAATTCTTTAGAAAATATTTCATTTTCAATTAACATGCCTTTTTAAAATAATTTAAACAATTATTTCACGTATACCAGAAGGATCCTAGCATATCGTCTAAGCTTTTCAAATCTCTAATAACCCATTTAAATTCGTAAGGATTTCTAAGCCGTCCATTCTTATTTAATTTAAATAAGAATATTATTTAACCATATAGGAATAATTTAATAAATTTTCTTAAATTAATTCCTAAGTCTCATTCTGATCCTAAACGATTTATAGATATTTAAACTAGCAATTTAATATATCTATAATAAATTAAATAAGGGTTTTGCACCCTAAACTACTTCAATAATGCGGAGTGAGAAATATAATTTCCCACCTAATTATACGTTACCGAACAGCCCGAAACAGCACAGTACCGGCGCCCGAATATGAAGCCCGCCGACCAAAATCGTCCAAAAACCGTTTCGAATATATCGAAATGTCCGTATCGACAACCTATACGATATATATGAAGCCCATTAATAATCGGTTAATTA
Source organism: Cornus suecica (assembly GCA_963922005.1). Taxonomy (NCBI): domain Eukaryota; kingdom Viridiplantae; phylum Streptophyta; class Magnoliopsida; order Cornales; family Cornaceae; genus Cornus; species Cornus suecica. The sequence continues at coordinate 44,449,541 of OY998243.1, forward strand.
ATTGGGTTAAATCTAAAATACCCCAAATGAAATCTATAACCTATAAATGCGATTTCCGGGCAAATCGTTCATCGTAAATTCACGAAATTAATATATGACGAATACTACGTAGGTACGAAACTACTCACCAAAAATCGGCTCAAACCGATCACCGGAAGGTCGCCGAAAAATTGGCCGAAGCCTGGCCGGAGCTCCCTGGTGCGTCGTCCTGCGCGAATCAGCGCCACCCTGCGCCGCTACGGCCTCCTGCGCCGCCGCCTGGCCCAACCGACGACCACCATGGGTCGCCGCCACCCAAGCCGACCCTGCCGTCGTCGTCCGTCACGAACCGCCGCCGAACCGCTGCTGCTACGCGCGGCAACCAGTCGCGCAGCTCCCTTCCATGGCCTGCTCTCTCCTCAGCCGGCCTCCCTCTCTCTTTCTCTCTCTCTCTCTCTCAAGCTGCCATGGAGAAGAAGAGCTGGGTAGCAAATCGTGCAAAGGAGAGAAGAAGAGATATGGTCTGTTGTAGCAGATAGGAGAATATGTGGTTGCGTACACGTATATGCATATATACGCCCTAATTGCAAAAACAACCCTTTAAATGTCAATAATTGCGAAATAACCCCACTTCAATATATATATATATATATAATTAAATATATATATATATAATAAGTCTCAACAATTACCGGAAGCCTCCAATTAATATCGCGCGACCCCGTAAGTCCACGGGATGCCAAATAACTAAAATAGTCCGAAATAATTACACCGGGGTAGGAACCCGACAATTGGAACACCGAGAAAGTAATTTAATACGCTTCACACCGGATCCGTAAAAGTACTAATACTGAATCCGAAATAATCGAAACGATACCGTGTAGTCGATAACGATAATTCGCGTAGTCGTCCAAGAGAAACCGTAAAGTCATTCAGTCGACTTTTAAAACTAAACGCGAAAAATTTACAGGTATCAAATACCAAGAATAAACAATACGTCATGAACAAGTGACGTCATTATTGAAATTAAATTAAAATTAATTTCAGGAAAAAGGAATATAACACGGGGTGTTACATTAATAGTTAGAGAAGTTCAAATTAAATCATTCACTTGCTTATTGTGATATAGTTTTTATTTGAGAGTGTTCTAATCTCGAAAAGAATTAGACATAATTTTTGAACACCCTATTCACCCCCCCTCTAGGGTTAATTAGTGACTAACAGATACCCACAAACATCTCTATTTTTTTATAATCACGCATTTACATACTTATCAACCAAGTCATGATACAATGCACAAGATATTATGGATGCAAATACTCCCACTCACTATCGAACAATAACTATCTCGAGATTCGTGTCATGAATGGTTCCCACTAAAGTAAAAAACTTCGTTACTTTCTACTCCCAATCCAGGCAACCCTCCGTATTTTTGTGAACATTCTACTATGGTATTTCAATATTTCTTTTTCTACTTCATTGATCAAAATTTTCCATTTTCTTTTAAAAAATTATTCCTTCCATCATTCCACTTTTCATCCCTTTTTGTCTTTGTAAGCTTCGGACTTTCCAGCGAGGATTTTTTTAATCCCAACCAACTAGGCCTAGCTTCTTTATTGAGATTTATGCTCATTAGTTTTTTATCTTTTTTACGCGAACAATGATATTGGTGATACCAAGGCCCGGTTACTCAGATCGAAGAACTACTTTTTGCATATTATTTTTCAAAATAAATTTTCAACTTTTTCTCCATTTCATCCATATCAACTCCTCATCTCCCCTTTTATTGTGGCAAAATTAATATTTTAACTACATAGTCAAAGATCAACTATTTTTCTCATAGTGAATGTGTGTTTGTGCTTATAGGTCAGAGTCATCCTTTTCAGTTTCAATTTTACTAATCTATTCACCCATGTAAAACCACTTCACTTCACTTAGCTCGATCTAATCATTACTCTCATGAATGGGAATATCGCATCACATACTACTCATACGTTATAAACATAAACTCAATCAACTTGTAATGCAAACCATTCATGCGTGAAAACAAAGAATTTCTTTCATAAAAAATTCAATTTCAATTTTTTTTTTGTCAAAATTAATGAATTACAAAATAACAAATTAGACCATACCCCCAAACCTAAACTCAACATTGTCCCTAATGTTGGATAAACTCACACTTTGTAGACAAAGAGACAAGAGTGAAAAGGTATCACCTGACTCATGGTAGGTTGATCTGATCAATCTTGTTATCAAAAAACAATGAGTTGTTAGTATTCAAAACAAAAAATAAAGTGAAAAATCCTAAAATAGATATGTACAATAAGACCACATAGGTCAATCCTGATAAACGTTGACCGTTTACTTTAAACACATCACCATTTTTTAGATTTTCAATCTCAACGGCCCCATATGGATGAACAATATTAACAATGAATGGACTAGACCATCGAGATCTCAACTTACCAGGAAATAAATGCAACCGAGAGTTATAAAGTAAGACTTTTTGACCAGGTGTGAAAGTTTTCCTAAAAATACTTTTGTCATGTTTTATTTTCATTTGCTCCTTATAGATTTTTGTACTTTGGTAAGCATCATTCTTAATTTCCTCCAACTCATTCAACTGAAGTTTCCTATGGACTCTTGCTCTGTTAAGGTTAAAGTTGAGTTGTTTAATAGCCCAAAAGGCTCTATGCTCTAACTCAACTGGGAGATGACAAGCCTTGCCATACACCATTCAATAAGGAGACATTCCAATGGGGTTTTTAAATGTAGTACGGTATGCCCACAGTGCATCACTAAGTCTCAAGGACCAGTCTTTCCTATTTGGGTTAACCGTTTTCTCCAAAATGTGTTTAATCTCTCTATTAGATAACTTAACTTGACCACTAGTCTGAGGATAATAAGCGAGTGCAATTTTGTGGGTTACACAATATTTTCTCATTAATGCTTCGAAAACCCTATTGCAAAAATGTTTCCCCCTATCACTAATGATAGCACGAGGTGTACCAAAACGTGAAAAGACATTATCTTTTAGAAACTTGACCACCACCTTGTGATCATTAGTCTTACACGCAATGGCTTCAATCCATTTAGATACATAATCCACTGCAATAAGGATGTACAAATTGCCAAATGAATTAGAAAATAGTCCCATGAAATTAATGCCCCAAACATCGAAAACTTCAATAATCAGAATTGGGTTTAAAGCCATCATATTTCGATGTGAAATACTCCCTAACTTTTGACATCGCTCAAATGCTAAGCAATAATAATGACAATCTTTAAAGATTGAGGGCCAGTAAAATTCATATTGCAATATCTTTGCAGCGGTCCTCTTTGAACAAAAATGACCTCCACATGCCTGATCATGACAAAAGGAGATGACACTAGTCTGGTCATAATTGGGGACACATCTTCAAATAATCTGATTAGGACAATACTTGAATAAATACGGATCATCCCAAAAGAAGTGATGGACCTCAAATAAGAATTTGGATTTATCTTGCTTAATCCAATGTGAAGGCATTTGACCTGTGACAAGATAGTTCACAATGTCGGCAAACTAAGGTGATTTAGATACAACAAAGAGTTGTTTATTAGGGAAAGACTCAAGAATAGGAATGGAGTCTGATGATGTGTCAATAATGAGCCTAGACAAATGATCAACTACTACATTTTCAGACCCCTTCTTATCTCGAATTTCTAGATCAAACTCTTATAGCAATAGGATCCATCGAATTAAGCGTGGCTTAGCATATTTCTTAGAAAAGAGATACCTAAGTACAACAAGATTTGAGAAAATGAGGACTTTTGACCCTAGAAGATAAGACCTAAACTTATCTAATGCAAACACAACTGTTAACAATTTTTTTTCAGTGGTAGAGTAATTCAGTTGTGCCTCATTCAAGGTCTTACTTACATAATAAATCACATGGGGTAGTCTATTCACACGTTGCCCTAACACAACTCCAACTGTATAATCAGATGCATCGCACATAATCTCAAAAGGAACATCCCAACATAGTGGCTTCATGATAGGTGTCGAGGTCAGCAATGTTTTGAGCTTCTCAAAGGCTTTCAGGCATTCTTCATCAAAGACAAAAACAACATCTTTAGCAAGTAAATTGCAAAGTGGTCTGGAAATGCTGCTAATTTTTTTAATGAATCGACAATAAAATCATGCATGACTTAAGAATGATCTAATCTCTTTGACCGTACGCGGTGGTGGAAGATTAGAAATCAGATCAACCTTATCTTTGTCTACCTCTATGCCATTCTTTTAAATAACATGCCCCAAGACAATTCCCTTTTTCACCATAAAATGGCATTTCTCCTAGTTTAAGACCAGATTTTTCTCCTCATAGCGAGTAAGCACAAGTTTCAAATGAAGGATACATTCATCAAAGGATGAGCCAAACACAGAGAAATCATCCATAAATACCTCAAAGAAACGTTCTACCATATCAGAAAATATGCTCAGCATACACCGCTGAAAAGTTACAGGTGCATTACATAATCCAAATGGCATACGTCTATAGGCAAATCTTCTAAAATGATAAGTGAATATGGTTTTCTCCTGATCCTCAGGTGCAATGGGAATTTGGTTATATCCAGAATAATCATTTAGGAAACAGTAGTACTCATGACCGGCTAATCTATCAAGCATCTGATCGATAAAAGGAAGTGAAAAATGATCTTTCCTAGTGACAGAGTTTAATTTCCTATAATCAATGTACACTTGCCATCCAGTGGTCATTTGGGTTGGTACTAACTCATTGGCATCATTTGTGACTACCGTGATACCTGATTTATTAAGCACAAACTGAATAGGACTTACCCAAGAACTATCTGAAATAGGATATATGATCCCCACATCTAACAACTTCAAGACTTCTGCCCTAACGACCTCTTTCATGTTGGGGTTAAGTCTTCTTTTCATTTCTCGTGAAGTTTTAGCATTCTCCTCAAGATAAATACGATGCATGCACACAGATGGAGATATACCCTTAATGTCTGCTATAGTCCACCTAATAGCCGATTTATGTTCCCTAAGGACATTTAAGAGTTTTTCCTCATGTTCTTTATTTAACTCAGAAGCAATGATGACCGGAAAACTCTCATCTGGGCCTATGTTAGCATACTTCAGTTTAGAGGGTAAAACTTTCAGATCCAATTTTGGAGGTGACTCAGCTGATGACACATGTTTATCCTTAATTGGTGAAAGGGGCTCTACCTTAGCTTTCCACTTCTTAATGTCCATATGAGGGACATAATCCAATAAGGCATTCACTTCTTCACAAGCACTATCCAGATCAAAATCACACCCAAAGTGATTTAGACATGCCTCTAAAGGATCATCAAAGCTTGCATGTTCAAAAGTCTCTTATACTAGACTCTCTATTAGATTCACATCACTCATATCCTCAGATTTTGGTGGTTGTCGGCTTACATTAAAAACATTAAGTTCAACAGTCATGTTTCCAAATGAGAGTTTTAGGACACCATTCCTACAATTGATTAAAGCATTTGAAGTGGCTAGGAATGGTCGACCAAGGATAACATGAATTTGGCTATTAGGATTAGCCACAGGTTAAATGTATAAGACTATGAAGTCTACTGGAAAGAAGAATTTGTTAACCTGAATTAATTCATCCTCAATGATACCGCGAGGTACCTTGACTGAACGATCTTCCAACTGTAGCACTACCTTTGTGGGTTTTAACTCACCAAGACCAAGTTGTGCATACATAGAGTAAGGTAATAAATTTATGCTCGCACCCAAATCAAGCAAAGCTTGCTTAATTATTTGGTTACCTATTGTGCAAGAAATCGTCAGACATCTAGGATCCTTGAATTTCGGTGGCGTACGATACTGGATAATAGAGCTTACTTGCTTTGTAAGGAAGGCCTTTTTATACACATTCAACCCATGTTTAACCGTACACAAATCTTTCAAAAACTTTGCATAAGAGGGAATCTGTTGGATTTCATCGAGAAAAGGAATATTGATTTTGACTTGTTTGAAAACCTCTTTAATCTCATTGTAATGATGTCCCTTCTTAAGCTTTTGAAGTCTTTGAGGAAAAGGTGCAACAGGAACAAAGTTCCTAACTGAGGGTTCCAATGAGGATTCTGGGCTTGGACTCTGGTTTTCGCTTTGTGGCTTAACCACGGAATCAACTTTCTCTAAATTTCCCTTATCTTGGATAGGCATTTGGATTTTGTTATCAATTTCTTGCCCTGATCTTAGGGTTATGACAGACTGAACCTGTTTAGTAGGATCAACATTAGATTGTTCACTAACATGGAATTAACCCTTTGGGTTAGGAATGGGTTGACTAGGAAATTTTCCTTTTTCCCTCTCTCCTACAACAGTGGCTAACTGGCCAATCTGTGTTTCTAATTTAGAAATCGATTGACTAGTTTGCTGCATGAACTGTTGTAGGGTATCTTCCAGTGTTGGTTTCCTTGGTTGTTGGGGGACATATGGATGAGAATTTTGGGATATGGAAGGATACTGTGCTTGAGGTTGCCCTTGGGGTTGCATATGTTGCATACCTGAGTTGTTCCTAGGCTGATTTTAACTCCATGAGAAATTATGATGATTTCTCCAATTGGGGTTGTATGTGTCAGCATAGGGACTACCAAATGGTTTCTTATAGCCGTTTAGTGCATTCGCTTGTTCAGCTATACACTTATGGAATGATGCTATAGAAGGACACGTCTGAGCAGTATAAGATGGACTCTCACAAAGTTGACATGCCTCACTAATAACATGGACTGAAGAATTTTTTCCATTTTTCATCTCTATAGCCTCTACTTTTCTGGTGAGACTAGCTATCCTTGCACTCAAATCAGTTCCCTCACTAACCTCATAGGCTCCTCCCTTTTTGGTATCCATAGACATTGGTAAACTTTTCTCTCAATCCTCCCTGAGTATTCCCAATGTAGAGAACTCTCGGCTAACGCATTTAGAAATTTCCAAGCCTCATCCTCATTCTTAGACATGAAATCTACCCCACCTCGTGACTCAGTTAGTTGACGATTTTGAGCTGATAATCCATCATAAAAGAATTCAACTAAACACCAGTTTTCAAAACCATGGTGAGGACACTTAAGTAGCAAATCATTGAATGTTTCCCAGCACATGTAAAACTGTTCATCTTCTTTTTGAGCAAATTCCATGATATTTCGGCGAAGGGAATTAGTTCTATGTCTAGGGAAGAATTTGGTGAAGAATTTTTATAGAGTTCATCCCAAGAGTTGATGGATTCTGGTTCCAATGAATATAACAAAGACTTGGCTTTCTCTTTCAGAGAGAACGGGAATAACCTCATCTTAATTGACTCTTCGGGAATATTTTGAAAATTTAAAGTGGAACAAATCTCTAAACATTCCTTAACATGAAGGTATGGATCTTCAAAGTTTGAGCCTCTAAAAGTTGGTAGTAAATTGATTATTGCTGCCCGTATCTCCAAATAGGCATGTTGTGTAGCAGGCAAGACAATACAAGACGGGTTTGTGATATGTGCAGGAGTGTAGTAATACTTAAGGGCTTTCACTTTATTCTGTTCTCCCTCCATCTTGACTTCAAAGAGTTTTCCAACACCAGAATTTCTTACCCCTTCTCTAAAAGTTCTCTCAATTTCTAGATCTAAATGAAAAAAATTTGGTTTCAGAGAACGACGACCTAACATACACTAGGAAGATTCCATGACTCAACAAATACACTACCCAAACAAATATTTTCTTTATCTGAAATTTAATTCAAGGGTAGTGATTTCAATTTTTTTTGTAATTTAATTTCCTATTTGAGAGATTATTAGGACTAATTCCAAAATAATATTCACCTAGTTAGACAACTCCTACTCCCTTTCAGAAAAAAACTAGTGGATGACCAGTTAAGGACAATCAAACTAACAACGAAGTAGTTCCCAGGAAAATGTGGCGAGACACTAGGCCTGCTTAATGTCGCGTCAACCACACTCCTAGACAGAGAATTGTTCTACCGTTTATCAATTTGATAGTGACTCACTGGAGTTACCAAAAGTTTAACAATGTCCGAGAGGATCCTATGAGCTATATGAAAACCTATTGGCCAACGTCTACTTGATTTTAAATTAAAATAAATTTAGCCAAGGTTATACAAATGTAAGGAGATTTTTAACCTAATGGGCAATGAATTAGTGATGAAATCCAATCATTATCTTGTTAGAGGGTTAATGCCCTTACTAAAAGATTTATGCAAAATGCTAAATTAAAATGCACATACAAGCAAATCAACAAAAATAAAAATAAAATGAGTGAATGTGTGAACGTTCTTCTCTTTTTTTCTTTTAATAAATATATAAATTAATAAAAATGAAATAAAATAAAATAGATATAAAAAATAATTAAAATAAATTTGAAGAAAGTGTGTACCTAAGGCAATTTCTAGAGTTATTCTATCCTAAATGTAGCATGCAAAATTTCACCTATATAAAACTATGTTCACCTAATCTAAAAAGAAAAATAATAGTAATATTTACTAAAGATAGGGTTTACCTGGACTCCGCAGTAATGTTAGTGAAGATGCCACAAAGAAATTCAAGTATTTGCTTAACCAATGCAATCTCTAAAAAAATATTACCTACAAAATTGAAGAAGTATCAATTACTTAATAAAGTAACACAAATAGTAAAATAAAAAATAAAAAATCTAAACTTAAGTAAACAAATACTAATTCTATACTTAAGCCAAGAATAAAGAAAATAAGAAAAAAAAAAAAAAAATTGCTACAGTAGCCGAATTGCTACAGTATTTTTCAATATTTTTATTTTTATATTGGGGTCAAGAAATAAATATAACAAAATAAAAAATGTAAAGTGAATTTGGGTTTTGTGGGCTGTTGGGCTAAAAAAAAAACAACCAATCTGGTTTTAAAACAAAAATCACAAAGTATTACAACTTTCATATGTTCCAATTTCTGTGATTGTGACAACTAACTACTATGACTACTAACCGAATCTAACCCTTTTTTTTTTTTTTTTCCATAGTAGCCTTAGAACTAGTGGGTTAGGCTTAAACTGTTTAGTGGCTTAAAACAAATATGGAAGCAAGTGAATCAACACTACGGTCCCAGCTTTATTAAAAAACTCAAACAAATGGTCAATTGAAATGCTCTGTCTTCAGTGTCAAAAACAAACATGTGACCTTGTTTCCAGAATATGTGATGTTAATTTTTTTTTTTTAATAAAAGAAAGAAGGAAATAATAATAATAAAAATTATACTAGCAATATGTTACAACAGAGTAAATAAAAGATGATTTTTTTTAAAATAAAAAATGCTACAGTAATATTTTTATTTTATTTTTACAACTAGTAGAAGAATTAAATCGACTTAAATTTAATTAGTTTCTTGTTGTCATTTCCCGACAACGGCGCCAAAAATTTGGTGTGTTTTAAAATATTACTTGCAAGCGCACGAATCAATTGTAGTTTAGGTTATGCGAGAACGAAGTCGAACCCACAAGAATGAGAGAACTAATTAATCTAAAACTAACCTAGTTTCTCTAAATTTTGTTTGTTGAAGGGATTTTATACTAAACATGAAATAGCGAAATACAAATAATGAAAACGAGATTAATAGGGAGAAAATACTAAGGTATCGGAATCCACCACCACTAATCCATAAAATTCTAATTATTCATTTATCAATTCCAATTTTAGAGTAGTAATTAGAAATCAATCTTATTTATTTCTCAAGATTTAACAATAACGCACTAATAAAATATATTTTCAAGAGATAGATTTTCCTTTGCTTTAAAGTGTAAAATTCTAAGCATCTTATGTATGCAATTTAATGGATCACATAAGATCAAAGATTTTTACTTATAAAATTCTCAAATCCAAGCATGATTAATTGTGATAAGAATTCTTAACTACTATAAATACATGATATTTATAGTGAAAGGAATTTAAAATAATTAATACTATGAAGCGAAAATCATAAGTATTTAAACCATACACATGGAAATTAATAAAAAAAATAAAAGAAATTTATTTCATAAATGGTGGTTTCATCATCAACCTTAGTTGAGAATTTAGTTACACATGGTTAAAAGAAAATAACAAAGTAAGAACAATAGAACCCGGAATTGGAGATGAATTATTCTCCTCGTTGGTGTTGTCTTTGCTTTTTTCTCCCCCATCCTCTTCTGATTTGCAAGTGTATATATAGGAGATACCCACTTGCCATTTCCATCTGTCGAATTTAATGCTCTTTTAATTGACAGCTTTGAGATATGCATTGCATTCAATGTTTCACCCAACTTTGACATGTGTCTTGCTTCATAAATTTCTTATCTTCTTTCTTTACCTAACATTAGCCCCACATTTCTTTCTAACATTAGCTATACGCACATGTATCCATTCTCTTTCTTTCTCTTACAATATTTGTCTTGGCCCACATTTCTTTTTATTTATTTTTCTCTCATGTCAACATCCTTCATTTCACACATCCATGGGTATATATATATATATGCATTTATTGCATTCTCCCCAACCAACTTTGAATTTCTTTTGCAAATCAACTTCTGCATAAAATAGAAAATATTCCTATGAGGACATTATGTTAGGTAAATTATTCTATTTAGTGCATTTATCCCTTTTTATTATTACACTTCTAAATTAATTAAAATAAATAATTTTACCTACTAACAAATATAAATTTTGGGATAAAAAATGTATGTAAATTGAACTTATCACCATGTTTACTAGAGTTGGTATGGTCTGAAATTCTAAAACCAAACCATGTTTGGTGACTTGAAATGGTTTGAAGTTTTTTTATTTATAATAACATTTAGTAAATATATATGTTCTAAAAAATGAAATATATAAATAAAAAGATATTTAAGGATGAATTTTTTTTTTACAAAAAATATTAATATTGGATAATAGTATATAACCATATTGAAAGAATTATTCAATTGGTTAACATATGTAATTGATGTTATACTTGTCACAAATAATAAAACAAAAAAAAATTAAGTAAAAATTTATAGTAATTGGTGTTATACTTGTCACAAATAATAGTAATTGTTCAGTAAATATTTATTTTTTTGTTCAAATTTATTTAATATTTAAATATTTATTTATTTATTTTATTTTTGTTTATTATTTATTTGGTTTTGCTTTATTTATTATTTTTAAATATTTATTACTTAATTTTTATTTATTTTTTATTAATTATATTTTTGTTTATTATTTATTTGGTTTTACTTTATTTATTATTTCTAAATATTTATTACTCAATTTTTATTTATTTATTATTAATTATTAATTCTATTTTATTTATTTAATATTTTATTTATTTATTATTAATTAATAATTAATAATTTTGTTTATTATTTATTTTGTTTTACTTAATTCTATTTTATTTATTTAATAAAATGACAAGCATGACAATGTTGTCTTTTACTGAGAATGGAATGATACACCAATGATGTGTTTGAGGTTGTTGGTTGATTTTAATTTGATGGTTATGGGTTGTTATTCGACCAAACCATCGGTTTTAGTTTGTATGAACAGTGACCAAACCACACAAAAACCACCTCAAGAGGTGGTTTCTAAAATCCCACAAATGGTACACCATGGTGTGCAATTGTTGACCCAACCTATAACCGGCCAAACATGATTTGGTCTGAAATTCATAGCCCAAAACCACATATTCCAGGCACTTAGGGGAAATATCAAATCAAATTTATTTATTTTCAATACCCCTCCCAAATAATTAATGAAGGTTACAGAATTAATGTCATGTTTGGTATGGTGGAATGGAATGGAATAGAATGTCCTTTCATTTCATTCATTTATTTAGTATGGTTATTAGAATGGGAATGAGTATTCCCAATGAATGAAAATTCATTATTGGAAATGAAATTTCATTCCACTAGTAAACCTATGGAATGATTATTCCATTATTTAAGGAATGTTTTTAAAACATACTAAAATAACCCTTTCATATTTCAAAAAGATAAACCACCATCATCACCGTGACACCAACTTCTACCACCGTCACCGTTATCACCTTCCGCCGCTTCCACCACCATCATCACTTCCATAATTCACCACTACTATTTCCGTTACCTTTCACCAACTTTTTGTAAATAAAATATGAAATAATATTATTTGATTAAAATCATATATTTATCACTAAGAGGGGTATTTCTGAAAATTTTTATTTTTATTCCTAAAGTGTTTCATATTTATAATCAAATAATAGAATAATAATAAAATTGAGTCATTCTCATTCCATTCCCACTTACATTCCATTCCATTTACGCAAATACCAAACATAACCTAAAAATATATAATTTGAATAACAGGTGCCCGCTCCCCTCTCCCTCCCCTAAACACACACGCATACACTACCTCCACACAATAAATTATGGGTGACAAAATCAAAGTCTGTGAATTTTAGGTAACGTGTGTGAAGCCCACTCGAATTCCTCACTGCAACCCACACTAATGAGGGTGTGATGAATCAAAGTCTATCAATTTTAATAATCCGTGTGACCCCCACCCACTCACACTTAATGAGCCGGTTAATGCATTCGACATTTGTCTATTTTCAATAGTGGCATGCGCAACCTACCAACCCCCACTAACCCACATTACCGTTGACCGGTGGACGAAATTAAAAGTTTGCTATTTTAAGTAACACGTGTGCCACCGACCCCACCTATCCACGAAGTAATGAGAGTGTGAGATGGAAAGTTCTATCTATATTAAATAATAATGCATGTTTGGTAAGCTATTTTTGAGACCAAATAATGCCCCTTACATGCTTCTATATATACCCTATGCATACGTACATCTCATTTGAGTCATAGCATATCCATATGCTGATATAGGTGGGATCCAATGCTTGAAGCATGAAATATCATTAAATAATGACATTAGCAGCTTCAAGAATAGGATCCCACTCAATATCAGGATATAGAATGTCTATTTTTTACGCTTTTTTCGTTTGTAGTTGTGGATTCTTTTGTAATATGGTTTACAAGGATATCTATGTTTTAGTATGGGATAGAATGATACACTTTGCTGGAAAAAGATTAGAAAGGACAGTTAGGGTTTGGGGGACTGAAACTAGAAATTTTCTGACTTTCATCTAGTGAAATATTTTGCTAAATCTTAATCATGAACATATATAGGTATAATTTTTTTCAACTCCCGTAAATCGTTGTGTTCTTTGTGAGTGACATACTTTTGGCAATTTGTTCTTAGTTCTTTACATGAGCCATAACAGTAAGTATTATATTTTTTCCTTCTAGCTAAGAGATTATAAAATCAATGGTTATAATAAGTTTGCATATCAGTGTTGGTAAAACAGTTAATATGTTATTGAATCACTATCACATCATCTCAATGTAGTGGTACGTACTTGCATCTATTATTTCAACCAATTCAAAAGAGGTGAAATCAATAAAAGCAATTGCATAGAAAATAAGAAAGAACTTCTATTATGTTCTAGTGCATGGTGAACCAGAGAAATGCTTTGTGGAGTAAATTTGTCCGTACTTAAGCTTTTAGAAGTTGACTAAAGAGTATTGGGAAGTTTCTTGCAAAAATATTGGTCATTACTTTTTGTAGTTTATTTACGGGCTTGTTACAAGCAGTTTGGGCAATGAGTTGTAACCAGACTGCTTTAAAATTATTTTGCTTATCAACTTTGTCTTAAAGTGGTCTTAAAAAATTATTACTTTGTTAATCGTACTTGCTCTCATTTGTACAATAATTCAATGACTCAGGGAACATATGGAAATCCTTTGTCTTTGTCTTTGTCTTTGTCTTTGTCTTTGTTTTTGTTTTTTTATATAAAAAAATAAAAATTATTTTTATATTTATCTTTATATTTTTTTCTAAAAAATAAAAATAAATATGTATTTGGAGCAAAAATTATATTTGGTTATTTCACACACATATATATATGTATATATATACAAATGGATTTCTCTCAAGAATGGAAATCTCTCTGGCCAGTCTCATCGGTCTTCTTCGTCCCATTTCTTGCAATTCTCTTCTGGCTTTCTTTCCCACTGGTTACACTCCGATCGAATTGTTTCTTCTCAAAGGAGGAATTGGGAGTTAGGGTTTTGAATTGGGGGTTATGGTTCCGGTGGTGGTGTGGTGGTCGTGTGTGTATGTATATACTTGTGTGTGTGTATATCGGGCGGCGGCGGCGGCGGCGGTGTGTGTATATATACATGTGTGTGTCGGGGGAGAGGGAAGAACAAACAGTGAAAAAATACTAAAAATACTAAATTGGTGTTCTCTGATTTTAGCCCAAATTTGTTTTTGTTCTTAGCACTATTCACGAAAACGTTTTGCCTAAAATTGCACCAAAACAAGAATTTGTTCATAAACAGAAGCAAAAAATAAGAATAAGAACAAAAACACCCGTTTCCAAACTGGGCTTTATTGTTTAGGAAATTTTCTTGTGCTACACGTACGTGATAAATTTTAATTTGATTCCCTTCCTTCACAATATCGTTATCTTTAACACCATATCCTTTTCTAGTACATAGAAAGAAAACTTTTAAATATACAATAATACCAATACATCAGTGCAATGACGAAAATTATCGCACATTTGCAAGTGGGAATTGACAAGGAGGAAAACCATGGAACAACAGTTTCTCTCCTCATATTTATTTTATTGGTACTTTTATTTTTATTTTTCGTCTGATGTATTTGTTTCTAATTAGTCCTATTCTATTTGACCATGCTGCAAATTTCAGTAATTTTGGATCAAATTCTGCATTTTTAAAACAGTTCCATTGTTGTCAGATTTTTTTTTTTCCATTTAATATTGTCGTCACATTTATTTCTTAATATGTATATAAGCATTTGGCTTTGTCTTAGACCGCATTATCATGTTCCAAGATAACTCAAATTGGATCAGAAAAGAGTTATATAGCTTCAATAATTGCATGATTTATCTTTCTGGACTTCATATTGTTCATGGGATGAAAGTTGTGATTGTTTGATACAATGTTCAGGCTGTTCGGAGTAATGTGCCCTAAAAACTAATTCTACATGAGCATTTATGGTTTATTAATAACAAATATGATTTATTATTATAAAAATAAATTATCGATTTATGATGTAAGATTGTATAAGATGCTTTGAGGTCCACAAGTTGCATAATAGGTGATTTAAATGTGTGAATGAGATTTACACAGGAGATTTAAGTTCACCAATTTATTGCAACTTGTTATTATTTGAAATCAGTGATAAAAGTTAGGCATTGTTATTTATAAGCTTGTAATACATTAACTTCTAATAGGGGATAGAGCTCCTCCTTCTGGTGCAGAGTTCCCTGAAGACCCATTGTGGTGACTTCCCGAGGATATGTGCTTCTTGTTTTTTGTACTCAACAATTTTGTTAGTTCATAATTCGGCACGTATGTGTGTCTCCTTTTTTTTTTTTTTATGAATTGGTCATGCAAAAAATGTATATATATATATTAAGTAAAGAGAATTTGAAATTAAAATGAAAAAGTAGTCTTTTTATTTAATACAGTCATTTTACCCCGTAAGAGTTGCTGCTACTCTGTTGAGTGTACTTTTCCATATATGACAATGAGACATCCATAAGTTTATCATTCACTGAATTTAAAATTTTGACTTGCCTCTTAAATCCCGCATTGATCTTGAACCTATGGTAGGGTTAGATAGGGGCGGCTTCTAACTGAGTCCATTTGATCTGAGGTATTTTGGGTTTGACTTGTGGGTTGTTTTGTTGGGATGTGGAGTGTTTTTGGTTTTTTAATTGGGATATCGAGTGTTTTTTGTTTTTGGTAGGGGTGACCGAACCTGGGAAGAAAACTTAGGTATCCTTGCACACAGTAAGTGTGAACAAGCAATCAGGTCATTGGTAGTTCAGGCAAGGCCTGAAGAAAATTAGTTGATGCGGCTATGGTAAGATCCTGCACTCCTTGCTGCTAGCGCTGTTGAGTGAGCCAAATGCTGGTGAGATGAGAAGTCCTGCTTTGATGGGCAGTAACTCTGTTAAGACAGACATCTTCCAATGATGGAGGATAAACTAAACTGGGGATGAGTGTTCTGTTGTAAATCACTAATGGTGATTAAACTATCCAGAATCAACACAATATGGAGAGAAAACGAACTTATATTTCAAAAACTCACACTCTTTCAAAATACAAATTTTTCTCTCTTTTTCTTTCTCACACCTCTATTCTTATGGTCTAACTTCTAATTAATTCAATACACTACAACATGTATATATAGAACTCAAAACACATAAACTGACAAAGAAATCTTCTTTTGCCGTCATTCTTGACTTCTCAAGATATTGGCTTCACGCATGGTATTTGGTGACAGCCAACTTGGACCTTTGCATGCATGTGGATCAGCTTCAATGGATGATGCTTATCCTAGCATCTTGACCCAATCTTCATTCATGAATGAAACAAGTTTATTTTCAACATTCCCCCTTAAACTTGATTCTACATACTTCTGCATTCCTAACACCATCTCCAGTCTTGTGGACTTATTTCGGAATTTCTGCATTCCTTGCAACAGTCTTTGCCTCTCTCTCGTCCAGTTTTGCACAGAGATGGTTGACTCTCTTCTTCATAGTCAAGTCCACGATTAGCGACAAGTACCTCGAACTGAACCGAGTCGACCTGCCTGAACTCCGAAGAGATACCATTTTCTTTCCCTGCACTTCCTTTCCTGGAACTATTACTGAGACATTACATTTCCTGGCTTCACTTTTCTACTTTTGTAGTCTTTCATGGACAAGCGAGTTTTGTATCTCTGAACTTCGCCTTTTCCACTTCTCGTCTTATGGACGAACTTCAACCCAGTTGACTTATGATCTTCTGGTGGACTACACTGTTTCTTCTCTATGGTGAATTTCTCTTCATCCATATCTGTCTTCTTTCTGGTCCAGTATCTTTCACCCGGATCCACTTCTCACTTCTTCTTGTCAGGAACGAGAGTAATTTGTGTCACTTTTGGTGGCACTGCTTCAACCTCATCTCGTGGCACTTTTGGTGACACTTCTTCTTCAATCACGAGCTCCTTGGGCTCTGTTTCTTCTTCAAATATCCAGCTAATAGGATTCCTATATTGAGCCATCAATAACATTCCGTTTAGCTCATCTGTGTCTTTCTCTGCAAAGTACACATGTTCGTCATTTTCATCTTCTTCTGTTAGATCACTTCTGCATTCACGGGCATAGTGGCCGTATCTGTTGCAGTTATAACACTTCACTTTTCTTTTCCCATCTTCACCTTCTCGTCCTTGATAGCCACGACCTCTACCTCGACCTCTTTGTGAATTTCCCCATTTCTCTTTTCTGGCTGAGAACTTTGACTGCAGGAGTCGCTCGTCCTCTGGGATGCTTGAGGTATTCTTCTTGTCGATTCGCTGTTCATGGATTTCTAGCGTGGCTTGTAACTCGTCAACCGTCATGCCATCCAAATCCTTCGATTCTTCAATGGCTACAACCACGAACTCAAATTTCGAATTGAGCGATCTCATTATCTTTTCGAGCACACGTACATCTTCGATCTCTTCTCCACATCCTCTGATCTGATTCACAATAGTCAATATTCTGGTAAAGTACTCAGAAATTGACTCTCTTTCTTTCATCTGCAACAATTCAAATTCCCCCCTTAGACCTTGAAGTCTAATTTTTATCGTCTTTTCAATTCCTCGATTTGCTTTACGAAGAATTTCCCATGCTTGCTTGGCGGTGTTGACGGCAGATATCTTCTCAAAACTTGCTTCATCTACACTTTGATAAAGCAGATATAACGCCTTCTTGTCCTTTCATCTTTCTTCTTTAAGCTCGGCGTGTTGAACCTGGCTTAGATTCTCTACTTCTTCGGGTTCGTCATACCCGGTATTGATCACATCCCACAAATCTTGTGAGGCTAGAAGGACTCTCATCATGATACACCACTTCTCGTAGTTGTCTTTGTTCAGTCGCGGAAGCTGGGGCTGGAAAAAATTGCTGGAGGACGCTATCGGATTTGCTTAAGCCCTTGAGGTGCTTATTTCGAAAAATTGGTGTTGAATCTGGTCAAACCGATCGCACGGTTGCGTCCGGAGCGTTCCGTTTAGTCAAGAACGACTCTTCGTTTGCTCAAATCGGAGTAAAAATGAGCCCGGAACGGACAAAATACAAATTAGGGGCAATTCTGTAATTTCCAGAAATATTACTGACGTGGATGCTGACGTGGCAGTGACACGTGTCGGCTCCTGGATGGGCCACGTGTCAGATGGTGGTTGGTGCCACGTGTCCACTATTGGTTGGTGCCACGTGTCCGCGGATGAATGGGCCACGTGGCTGATGACGTCACGCTGACGTGTCACGCGCGTGTGCGCGTGGATGCGCGTGGGCCCACGCTCTGGCTGGAGGTTGAAGATGACCTCGCGCGTGGCTGAGAGTGGGATTCACTCGCCGATGTTCCGGCCGTGCGTGAGGGCGCGTTCTTCGAGGTTTTCGCCTGATTTCTTCGGGGATACGTTCTTGCTGGAACGGAGAAGCTAGGTATGTGTTCAAAATTTTGTTTTGAACACCTATAATTTACGAATATGCTTTGAAAGGTTTGGCTCTGTTTTGTGTTTTTTTTCTGGGCTTGCTCAAGCTTCACCAAGCTCTGATACGATGTTGTAAATCACTAATGGTGATTAAACTATCCAGGATCAACACAATATGGAGAGAAAACGAACTTATATTTCAATAACTCACACTCTTTCAAAATACAAATTTCTCTCTCTTTTTCTTTCTCACACCTCTATTCTTATGGTCTAGCTTCTAATTAATTCAATACACTACAACATGTATATATAGAACTCAAAACACATAAACTGACAAAGAAATCTTCTTTTGCCGTCATTCTTGACTTCTCAAGATATTGGCTTCACGCATGGTATTTGGTGACAGCCAACTTGGACCTTTGCATGCATGTGGATCAACTTCAATGGATGATGCTTATCCTAGCATCTTGACCCAATCTTCATTCATGCATGAAACAAGTTTATTTTCAACATGTTCAATGTCTGATGCAACTGCTGAGGAGACTAGGCACTCTCAGGAGTAGACTATCTGATAGAAGAGCATTCTGCTGAGAGAGAGAGGGACTCTCCTTGGGGAGCTAAGTTGGCTGTGAGGGCTCCCGCTGAATGTGATGCCATTCAGCTAGGGAGGTAAAGCCCTGAAAGCATTCTGCTGGAGAGTTATAATTTACCAGGGCCTTTGTTTGACTATCATAACTTTCTGCTGGGGAAACAATCATGAGGGCATCTTGACCTTGTCTGAGAAGGGAGACTGTAAATGACATCGAGTAGGTATTCCCGGAAGTAGTCTCTCATTACCTATTCTCTGTCTACTTTGTTCTCCACATCTGAACTCAAATTGAGGTCAAGAGGGCATTTGAGTTGGCTAGACGATTTTGGGGGCTAGGTTTAGACCTATCGATCAAGAAAAGACTGTCCCAACTTTGCTGGGGTCAGGGAGTATTGAATTTTATTAAAATGCCCCAGCATTGTCCTTGAGGGTTTATCTTGGCTTAGAGTTTGAGGTTTAACAAAGAGAAGAGGCCTGAAAGAATGGTGTTGGGATAATTTTGCCCCTGCTTTAGCTGGGGGTTGATTGTAGAGTTGAAGGGAGAAGAGAAGGATGCAGACCGTCATCCCGAACCAAGTTCAAATGATTATTCTAACTTTATATATACAACTTTTTGACAATCTGAATTTATGGGATCCCGGAATACCTTTCCATCCATTTTTGTGAGAGAGTTAGGGCTTTGCCACTTGGTACCTTTTTAACAATGAAGGGACCTTGAAAGTTGGGGGCAAACTTCCCTTTTGCTTCATCTTGACAAGGCAAATATCTTCTTGAGGACAAGATCTCCTTTTTACAAGGACTGCAACTTTACTTTCTTGTTGTAAACCCGAGGAATATAGATTTCGATAACACTGACTATTTAAATGGCTCTGAGTCTTTTCTCGTCAATGAGACAAAGCTGATCATAATGGGTTCGAACCCATTCACTTTATGGAAGACCGACTTTGAGCAGAATTCGAATTTATGGAAGTTCAACTTCTACCGGGAGAACTGCTTCAATTCCATAGACAAGGGAGTACAGAGTAGCTCCTGTTGATGTGCGTATTGAGATGTGATGTCCCATGAGTGCGAAAGGAATCTTCTCATGCCAATCTTCAATGGGTCACTGTCATCTTCGTAAGGATCTGTTTAATGTTTTTGTTAGCCGCTTCCACGACTACATCTTTGGATGGTACGGCGGTGTAAAGCGCTGAGTTTTCTATAATTGCTCACATGCTTTCCCAGTGTATTTATTCTTGAGGTTACGAGCATGGTTAGTTGGTTAGAGATGATAGATTTTGGAACTCTATAGCGACAAATGACGTACTAGAGAACTGCTTTTTGGGTTAGGCTTTTGAAGGAATCGGCTTCTATCAATTTCGTGAAGTAGTCTATGACCACGAAGATGAATATGTGTCCATTAGTGGCTTTAGGATTGATAGGCTTGATCGCGTCCATTCCCCATACTGTGAACGATCATGGGGATATCAAGCAGTGAAGTTCTTGTCGAGGCGGGTGCAGACTGTTGGATCTTCAACAATATAAGAAAATCAATAACAATTATAAATTACAGAATAAAATATTCTACATATCCCAATTGAAATGAAAATAATAATCGTACCATACCTTTAGCATTCCTCCATAGTCCTGCTTCTGAAATTCTATAAATGTAAAGCGCACTACCCCGTTTTTCAATTTGTAGTCGATGGGGAAATGAGAATATAATACTCTTATATAGAGAAACAGCAGGGGGGGACGACCTCTCCACAAACCAACACCTAGGGTTTCCCTTCCCATCATGAAAACCTAGATGATAAATGATTAGTAATCATAATCCAACCATGATCGTTACACTTGTCAATTAGATCACATATGACAAATATATCCCCAACCCATTAATTACCAATAATCATATTTCAATCCTATTTTATATAAAGCTATGCATAGGAGCACGAAATAATTTTTAATATATTATATAATTAAAAATTCCAACAATCTCCCACTTGGCCCATGCATCCTAAAATTTTAGAAAATGACACCATGAATTGCAACACTTTAACTTTATAAAAGTCGAGTGGCCACTCATATAGTTTTTGAAAAATCAATTATTGAAATCAATGGGTTGAAACACTTTTCTCCATAGACTTAATCAATAGTGGATTGTAACACCCCGTGTTATTTTCCTTTTTCCTGAAATTATATTTAATTTAATTTCGGTAATGACGTCACTTGTTCGTGACGTATTATTTATTCTTGGTATTTGATACCTGTAAATTTTTCGCGTTTAGTTTTAAACTCGACTGGATGGCTTTACGGTTTCTCTTTAACGACTACGTGAATTCTTGTTGTCAATTACACGGTCTCGTTTCGACGTTAGTTTATTCGACGTTTAATGATTAGTGTTTCTATTGGATGACGACACATTTTAATTGGTCGGGTTTGTTTAAGTGTTCCGACATTTGGGTTTCTACCCCGATGTATTTAATTGGGCGTCCCGTTATTAATTCGGGCTTACGAGATTATGTTTGGGCGTTCTCGATAATTATTAGGGTTTACTGTATATATATATATATTTAATTATATATATATTGTAGTGGAGGTTATTTTGTGATTTTGGAGAAATGAAGGGTTAGTTTTGCAATTAGGTCATATATATATGTATATGTATATACAGACCGTATCTGCTCCTTCTCCTTCACGCATCTGCACGACTACACGCTTCCATCTTTTATCTTCACGTTGCCGGAGCTGCGGTCTCCTTCTCCATGGACGGCGACCACCATGGTTGCCGGCAAGAGAGAGAGAGAGAGTCGGCTGAAAGGGGAGCTGTGCTCGGTTGTGCATGGGCAAGCAGCGACGGTTGCTGTGGTCGCCGAAGCCAAGGCGATGGCGGTTCACAGTGGTGGAGGCGGCGACTGGGTGGTGCTGTGGTGGTTTCCATTGAGCTAGATGGCGGCGTAGGAGGTGGTGATGCAGGGCTGGTTCACGCGGCAGGGGCGGAGCAGCAGCCGCGCGGCAGTCCCGGTTTCGGCCAGGCTTCGACAAATTTTTAGGTCGACTTCCGGTGATCGGTTTGAGCCAATTTTTGGTGAGTAGCATTGTATATACGTAGTATTCATCATACATTAATTTCGTGATTTTACGTTGAACGATTTGCTCGGAAATCGCATTTATAGGTTATAGTTTTCGTTTGGGGTATTTTAGATTTAACCCAATTAATTAACCTATTGCTAATAGGCTTCGTATATATCATATAGGTTGTTGAGACGGACATTTCGATATAGGTAAAATATTTGGTCGGCGGGCGTCATATTCGGGCGCCGGTACTGTTCACGCTGGGCCCGAAATGGCTATTCTGTAAGCGTAATCTCAGGTGGGAAATTATATTTATCACTCCGCATTATTGAAGTAGTTTAGGGGTGCAAACCCTTATTTAATTTAGCATAGATATATTAAATTATTAATTGAAATATCTATAATTGTCTTAGAAGCGATGTAGGACTTAGAAATAAATTTACGAAATTAATTAAATTTATTTCCTACGAGATTAATTAAACTCCTATTTGAATTGAAGATGGATAGGTGGTTTAGAAATTTCCTGGAGAATTAAATGGACTAAGATAATTTTATAAACGTGGGACATGAGAAACTTAGACGCTATTCTAGGTTCCTCTCATTAGACGTGAATTAATTGTTTAAATTATTTTAAACGCATGCCATGAGAAATTGAAATATTTTCTAAAGAATTAAAGAAAATATATATTTTGAGAACATGACTGGTATACGAAATTGTGTTCATATGATTTAATTGCTTTATTGTATTTTAAAGCATGAGATTTTGAGACTTATATTACCCTGTGGGTATTTTTATAAATATGGTGCATTACATATTTATGTTGTGATATGATTTGATTATACACCATGTCGTGTGAGCACATAGGTGTTGGTGCACGTAGTGCACGGGTTCACCATTTGCAGAGAAAGGTCATTTGGTGTGGTTTACTTCATTTCGTGTGGTACATGAGAGGGATTGTGTCGGATCATCACAATAACTGGCCAGGAGGTATCACGCCTACGGAACTAAAAAGCCGGCAAATGTGGGTTAGGAGTCCAGGTAGAGGCTATATTTTCTTGACTCAAGGGTAGTCATGGCGTACGGAGTTGCAAGTTGGGCTCTCGTACAACCGCCTTCCCTGTTGAAGTGATAGAGAGAAAAATCACTTGGGAATGGTCGGTGTGGTAACTCTACACTATGATGAGTGGACAGAGTTTATATCCGTTACCCTTGGGAAGGGTGTGTTGTGTGTGAGTATCACGGGGAGTGTCGAGTCACATTACACTGCATACCCTTTATGTGATCTCATTTAACATGTATATGTGCTATATTACATGTGATGTTGGAGCATGTTATTTATGAATATATTGTAAATTAAATTCATATTTTATAAATGCTCAGTTGAAAATGAATAATGTGAAACAAGACTTTAAATGTGGTAATTATTAATGAGTATAAATGAAACGAATATATTTATACTGTTGTTGTATACCTTAGTACCCTTGGGGGAGGTTAAGTGTATGGACGTAGTGATCTATATGGCCAGTTGAGGCTAGTAGTGGTTTGTGGAGCTGGTTTTGATTTGTGGCCTTAGAGAGGATTGTTAATTGTGATTGTGGTTAGTAGTCTTGTTATTGTGGTTAGTAGTTTGGTGATTGTGGTTAGCTGTGTGACTTTGTTAGAGATTTGAGGTCTGAGATTGATGTTAGTATTAGTTATGAATTGGGGCCTTAGAGAAGGCAGGTGATGAGATCGTGAGTTGTAGTATGGACTTTAGGTGTCTTTCACCTTTTGAGGAATAGGCTATCAACTGTAAGTGTGATTCCCTATGTTTGGAGTTTCTTGTTAGCGTCGTGAACGTTGGATGATTTGTTAGATTGGACCTTAGGGTCGTGTACTTAGTGTATGTTGGTGAGAGTAGTGTAGACTACTGGTGTTGGTACTTGGAATACGAGTCTTAGTTGTAATTTATAGATTATTATTGTGTACTTATATGTATATATATATACACACGCATATATATATATATATCCCCTATATACTTATATATATTCATTTACGGTAGCATGTGAGCACGTACTTTGGGTTTTCGTGGCCGGGTTATGTTGTGGGCTATGTATCTCACTGGGTGGGTTAGCATTACCTAAACTATTAGAGGATGTGGTAGTTAGAGTATCCTTTCCCACTGAGCTTGTTTGCTCACAGGGGTATTTCATTTGCCCCCTGGTATTCCCACGCCAGGTTACAGGAAACATACAACTATGAGCAGGATGCAGTGCAACGACAGTTTTCTTTAGTTTCTTGTTACAGGGTTTGGAGTTGCGTTGAGTGATGCGGTTACGGTTGCAGCACGACTGGGTTGGGGACGGTAGTATTCTTCTGTCAGCTTCTTTACCCATGTTTTGTGGGATTATCATGTATTTCTTTTTGGGAGCCAGTCTGTTGGCTTATCCCTGTTGATGTATCTTTTATTTCCCGTATTTATTCTTTCAGGATGTATTGTATCTATTCCGCACAGCTAGGTGCTCTTCTGTATTCTTATTCGAGCATTTGTGGCTCTGTTGATTTTAGAGGGTTTGGAGAGGTCTTGGTTTGTTTCCACTACCTCGGCCCTAGTAGGATTGATGAATGTGGGGCTTGGAAACCATGGTTATTATCGAATTGCTATTGGCAGGTTCTTGTGTTGTGGTTGTGTATCCGGATGTTCCATTTACAAACGGAACTCTGCCGGATTTTCGTTAGTTTCCGCTGCTTAGTTTTATTAGTCATTTGGGTATGGATTATACCATCTCTTATCATTATTCCATACATTTTCATGGTTAATGATATCATAGTTGGTCATTCGTATTAAGGATCACATCCTGAATTCCTTGGATGTCCCAGTTCGGGAGTCTTAGGGATTTAGGAGCGTGTCAGTTGGTATCAGAGGATACTATTAAGTTCTAGTATTCTATTTGGCATGGAGTATAGTTTTCATTGTTATTCCATATATTTCCTTTGTTATTGTTGACTATAGTGGTCGCTTGACTTACGTCACCCTTTGAAGATTCTCTAATTCTCTAGATTAGAGATTCGGGAATTTTAGGGGCGCGACAACATTGTATTAGAGCATTTTTACCCTTTTGTGGGTGTTTGTTGACTGAATGTCGTTGGTTCTCGTTTCTTTTTACTTCCGCATTCACTCCCTTAGCTCTTAGGCTCGTGTTTTGGAGTCCTAGGAATTTGGGGCGTGACAAGTGGATCATGAATGCATAGACAAGTAATATATTAGTCTAAACAATTCCATGGTCACAAAATCGATTTCATCAATGATTTGGCCAAAACTGCATTTCATGAGATGCACAAACTGTATGTGGCTTAAACGCGCATCTCACTATCCGTCCTACTTCATACCATCACGGTATGTCACCTAAACATATTACAGCAAAACGTCAACCTTGTGTTTAATGTGAGCATTTACCAATATGGAGCCAATCCCATATCTAACTCAAGCTATCCTCATGGAGTAAAAATACTCCCACAGGCAAATTTTAATAAGTATGTTTGAATTTACCATTGTAGTGCCAATCTCACATCTAGTTCAAACAACATCTAGAGTGAAAAACCATTACCATGCAACCTTGCTAGCAGATAAAAATCATATGATAATATAACCATGTTGAGTGTTAGATATGTCGGTTTGGTATTAACGACACCCACAAGCTTCGACAAAGGCGATATCAAGTATTGAAGTAGTAAAGAATACAAGTGAAATGCAAAAGTGAGCGTATTGTGGAAAAATGTCTCCCGGAGGGCGAAAATGACATTTTCCGAAGTCGTCACTTCATGAAAAAATATCGTGGAGTTGAGTTGGTCATTTTGGCGCAGTTGTGGAGAAAAGTGGTTTTTACCAAAATCCCTACGCTTGATCCTACGCTTTCAGACTCAAAAAGTGGCCAAAAACTGTAAAATTACGCTTCATCCTACGCTTGGAGCGTAGCTGCGGTAGAGTTTTGAAAAGTGTAGGTGTGGCATTATGACTGCGTGGGTGGCTGTTACGTATCCTATTATGACTTGGACTACACTCCTATATATCCTAGAATGTGTATAAAAGATATATACACAAAAGTTGACAAGATTCATTCCCAATTATAAGAGGATTAAATAAGGGAGGAATCCTAGTTCAAACAGGAAACAATGATTTCAGCAATATTTCCAGTCAACATTGGGAGTTCATATCTCGGTCAGAAAAGGTCCGAATGGGGTGATTCTTAATCCTAACATCAATATCTTGAAGTCAGATTTCCAAAAAGCTATTACACGTATCCATTAAATATGTGTATCTCTAGATATGATCAAAAGAGTGAGAGGTGTCCTGTAGAAAATAACTGGAAATTTCAGAATCGGGCTAAAATCCTATTTTGACTTGGATTGATCCGTGTTGACCCAGATGACCTTGAGTTCGACTGAAACACCTATAAGCATGTGTATATCACATATTATACATGATATTGAAGGGTTTGACTCAGTTGAGTGTGAAATTACCAAAGAGGGCGAACTTAGGGTTTCTCCTCCACATTGCCTATAAATACCAAGGTCTACAATAAAGGAGGCCACGGTTTTTGAGAGATCTCTGCAGTATTCTATCATTCATATTCTTCTACAGAGATATACACACAGAGAGAAAATATGGAGTGATCAATATATTCAAGTTCTCTCTTGTTATTGGGATTTTCAAATTGTGATTCTATACCGAAGATCTTATGCACAATTGGATGATCTAGTTGCTGGAAAATCATCACACCATCTATTGCAACGAGGTTGTGTTGATCCATTGAAGAATGAAGCCGTCTGAGTGCGAAGATCAGAGCGAGAAACTTTGTGGTTATTTGATATGTTGAGAAACAGAGCCGCCAGAGTACGGAGCGGAGCGAGAGCTTCATGGAGTGCAAGTGAATCTAGAATTTTAGATGTTGAGTGAAGAACAACATATTACATTGGTTGTAAGTACTATTTTCATAGAGTATGTACAAATTCTCTGATTCATAGTGCATCAATACCCGAGTGTATCCGTGATTTTTACTTGGAATCTTTTCAAGGTTTTCGACGTAAAAATATCTCGTGTTTCTATTGCTCTATATTATGCACTTATATTAATCTTTGCATGATTTATCTTGTTAGAGAATTGGATTAAAATTGATTTTTTCGCAATTAATTTTAATTTGTCAATAAATCTACAAAAAGCATATTCACATTCCCTCTTGGCTATTTTCATTGATTGTCTAGGTAATTTCAACCTAGATTCTGGAAAAATCAACACACCTCCTTATGTAACGTGGTTGCTTTGATCCGTTGAGTAGCTGTGCCGTCTAAGTGCAGAGATCGGAGCAGGAGGCTTCGTGGTTATTTAATCTGTTGAGAAGTGGAGCCATCAGAATACGAAAATCAATTGATGAGAGAGCTTGGCTTGCGATAGAGGTAGGATACTCACCACTCACTATGACAGATGTTGTTACTAATGAATCTAGGGTAAAACCGTCAAGTAAGCGGACCATTGCTAAAACGAATAATGCTAGTTGGAATTCAAAAGCCTTGAATGTGTTGTATAATGCTATGACGACAAGTGAGTTTAAAATAATAGCCACATGTGAAATTGTAAAAGATGCTTAGGACATTCTCCAAGTAACTCATGAAGGAACTTCAAAAGTTAAGCATCTAAACTCCAAATTCTAAATTCATAATTTGAACAGCTTAGGATGAAGGAGGATGAAATTTTTAGTGACTTTGAGACTAGGTTAACTGACATAGTAACAAGTTGTCACAATTTAGGAGAGCCCATTCCAGAGATTACCATAGTGAAGAAAATTCTTAGGTCTCTACCGGAACATTTTCGGTCTAAGGTTACTTTCATATATGAAATCATAAGTTTCAAAGAAATTAAACTTGAAGAATTGGCAGGGAATTTAAAATCTTATGAGATGGAGATGTGTGCTCAATTCTCTAAGAAGTTGAGTGGTATAAAAGAGAAGAACATAGCTTTTAGAACCACTAAAGAGGGTCTTAGTGAGTCTGATGAGGAGGGTGAGAGTAGATCAAGCCAGTTTGATATGATCATGAAGCAGTTTAATAAATATTTAAAATCTTCTTGTGGTTAAGAGTTGATGAAAGGACAAAACTTTGGAGATAAATCACACAATTCTAAAAATAGAAAAATCCAAAATCGAAATGATAAGGTTGAACCTAAAAAGAAGAAACCTCAATGTTTTGAGTTTCAAGGGTTTGGTCACATAACTGCTGAGTGTGCCAATAAGAAGAAAATGATAAAATGTCTAGTTGTTACTTGGAGTGATGGATTAGATGATGGAACAACTAGTGACTCTGCTGAATCTGACGTGGTTGATGAGTCTAAGAATTTCACCGTGTTTGCTGCACAAAGTAAGGAGGTAAGTGAAATTGCTGCAAGTTGGGCGATGTCATGAGATGAAGATTTTGAGGATAATGAAGACCGTGTGGACTCGTATGAAGATGTATACAATATATTGTATGAAAAGTCCGTACATGTTAGTAAAGTGTACTCAAAATATTTGGTTCAATTCAACAACGTTGATAAGGAGAAACAGTCTTTAAGAGAAGAGTTGACCAAGTCTGAACAAGAAAGGACTCAAGCTTTAAAGAGGATAGATGATCTCAACTACGGATTATAAGATTGGAATTGAGTGATAAATATACAAGGATTGGGGGATTGGAAAAGGAATTAAAGGATGCTAACTCAACTATCCATAAATGGTCTAGTGGAACACTTAAGCTGAATCATATGTTTAGTGTGGGAAAATCTGTAGAAAATACAAAGGGGTTGGGATTCAAAGGAACATTGAGTAATTCAAACATTGTTTCCAAAATAACCTTTGTAAGGGGTTCTCAAGAAGCATCTAGTTCTTGTAAAGGTAAGTCTGGTAGGAATCTTATTGCTTAATCTTATGTCAGAAAACCTGTTGAGAGTAAGCCTTCCTTTGACTCTAAATTCACTAATGGTTTTTAAACACCCTTGCACTTTGCAAAAAAGTGCAAATAACCCTCTCAAGCCCTTTTTTGGTAACTGAAATGAGATTTTTTACACATTTTTAAAATTATATGGTGTTTTGTGTTAGTAAGTGACTGAATTCTGACAAAAGAAATGACGGAACAGTGTTATAGGAGTCAAAGTGCACACTTTTGGCATAATAATGTGGCTTATATGCACATAATGCATAGTAGTGGAGCTTATCTGCACAGAATAAACTAGAGGGGGTTTTCTGCACATTTTTACACCCATATACATATATATAGTATATTGTACATGAAATCGGAAATGTAATTTTGTAATTAAATGCATGACTCTCACATTATAAAATTCATTATTAAGCTTATGATCTATGAAGTACGGACGTGACACCAACACAAACACTTTTCAAAAAATAGGATACGATATGCCTGAGAAATGTCTATAAAAAAATGGGTGAATAACGCTAAACACCCATATAGTTTTCAAAACGTGCGCTAAACACCCTTCAAGCCCTTTTCAGGCGACGGGAAATTACTTATATGCCCTTATTTAAAAGCCTTTATAATATTTTAATAAATCAGCTTGAAATACAAAAAAGACGGTATTATCCCTTTATCAAAACAACGTCGTTTTAGGCAACCTTTTATACTTTGTAATTAATTATCAAAACTACGCCGTTTTGGGTAACCTTTTATACTTTGTAATTAAGGTTTGACCAAAACACAAGACCATATATGACGATTATGCACTCCTTTAGTGATAAGTCCATTTTACATACATATTTTATCCCCAAATGTATATTTGTTAGTAGGTAAAACTATTTATTTTAATTAATTTAGAAGTGTAATAATGATAAGTGCACAAAACTTAATTTATATAATAAAATTGTTGAATAAATCATTTTCAATGTCATTAAATTACATCTACATTTATGTCTTTCATTTATAGGTGTAAAGTGAGAAATGAATCAAATGCACATGGATGAAAGTTGGATGAATCAAATGCACATGGATGAAAGTTGGAAGATTCAAATGCACATGGGAAAAGAAGAAAATATGATGGAAAGTTATGTATATTCAAAGAAAAAGAAAAGAAAAGAATATTTCATTTCTCTTTACAAGTTGTAATTTGATTCCAATATTTCTCTATAAATATGGATACATCTTGAAGAAGAAATGAGGAAAGAAAGAAAATAAGAAGAAGGAGGAGAGCAAGAAGGACACCAAAGAGGAGAAAAATTTATCTTCAATTCCGGGTTTTATTATTCTTACTTTGTTATTTTCTTTTTAAGCATGTGTAACTAAATCCTCAACTAAGGTTGAGGATGAAACCACTATTTATGAAATAAATTCCTTTTAGTCTTTTATCAATTTTCAAGTGTATGGTTTAAATGCTTATGATTTTCGCTTCATAGTATTAATTGTTTTAAATTCCTTTCACTATAAATATCATGTATTTATAGTAGTTAAGAATTCTTATCACAATTAATCAAGCTTGGATTTGATGAGTTTATAAGTAAAAATCTTTGATCTTATGTGATCCATTAAATTGCATACATATGATGCTTAGAATTTTACACTTTAAAGGGAAGAAAAATATATTTCTTGAAAATCTATTTCATTAGTGCGTTATTGTTAAATCTTGAGAAAGTAATAAGATTGATTTCTAAATTACTACTCTAAAATTGGAATTGATAAAAGAATAATTAGAAGTTTATGGATTAGTGGTGGTGGATTCCGATACCTTAGTATTTTCTCCCTATTATTCTCGCTTTAATTATTTGTATTTCGATATTGCATGTTTAGTATAAAAATCACTTCAACAAACAAACTTTGAGAAACTAGGTTAGTTTTAGATTAATTTGAGTTTAATTAAGTTCTCTTTAAAGCATTCCCTTGGGTTCGACCTCGTTCTTACATAACCTAAACTACAATTGATTCGTGCACTTGCGAGTAATATTTTAAAACACACCAATTCCAAAGCACAAGACACAAGACCATATATGACGATTATGCACTCCTTTAACTTGATGGCACGGGATGAAATCTGAAGCAATTGATCACTGTTGGGTAAATAACAGTTTCACCCCCTGTTGATAGTATAAATTACACCCGCACTCCCTCTATTTTCGCTAATTACAGTTTCACCCCCTCTGTTTAGGCATTTGTTTCACTTTCACCCCCTCAACTCATTCTCCGGCGAGGTCAAACCGGGTCAACCAAAATCTGATATGCAAAATGACCAAATTACCCTTATATGTGTATAAAGACTTGTTTGCCCATCTAAAATGATGTGAAATGTCTAAACTACCCTCATCACTTATATATACATATATATGTGTGCAAAAATATATGTATATACCCATATACATATATGTATATGTATGAATTGGGTATTGGGCAAATTCAATCTATATCATAGAAACATAAATTGAGTCCAAGATCAACAAATACGTCCTATAAGAAGCATGATCTAGACCAAAAATATCAAAAAATCAACACACCCATTTCATATGTATGTAAATATATATGTGCGTATATATATATATATGTGTGTGTATATATATAGATTGGTGTATATCTATCTATATAGTTATATATGTATATATATGTGCGTGTATATATATAGATAGTTATATATATATGTGCGTATACATATAGATAAATATATATAAAGATAGAGATATATATAGATATATATGTCATTTTGTTTTGATTTTTCTGTAATTGAAAATGGACAATTAATTGAGTATGGGTAGGAATTGAGGTTTGATAATTGGTAGTTCATTTTAGGGTTAGGGTTTGATTTGAGGGGTTTAGGAGAGAGTAGGGGTGAGATGAAGAAGATGATGGAAGGGTAAATAGATAATTTAACATAAAAGAATATTTGATTATTTAAAATAAATATTAAAAAGGGGGTATAAGAGTAATTGCACATATCCGATCGCCGGATATGGGATTCAAGGGGTGAAACTGTAATTAGCGAAAACCGAGGGGGTGCGGGTGTAATTTACACTATCAACAGGGGGTGAAACTGTTATTTACCCATCACTGTTCTACTTTTTCTTCTTCTTAAAAGCAAACCAACCACCTTCGCTATCTCCACTGACAACCTCTGTGTTCAATTTGATGTGGGTTTTAACCCAATGACAATTATTTATTGGGTCCACCCTGATTGAGAATTAGGGCTTATGATGAAGCTTGGCCTCTCAAATTTTAAGAGTAATTCAGTACTGATTGAATGATGGAAGATGGATTCAAAGTGTGTCATTCTGAGTTTGTCATTCTCGTTGTTTGTGGGAGCTGATGACCAGGTGTTCGACGAAATGACCGAGACAACATTTCTAGCCCTAGCCTTACTCCCAAGAAAAGAAGGTTTGCTGTGAGTAAATATGTTTTTGGTTTGGAAGCTCTAAGGATCATCATGTGATGGGTCTAAACCCTAAACCGTACAAGAGGGAGAGTTAGAAACCATACCATTCACTCGAGAAGCTTAGCAATTTAATGTGCCCAATTTGGTGATGAAATCAGATCTGCAGAGAGAGAGTATGTGTATGGTGCATTTTTTGTTAGAAGCTAGGTATATATATAGATGGGATTTGGTCATATATATGATATCTTAGAAGAATGGTAGATTGGTAAATGGGTAAGGGCCTTTTGGGAATTTTAAAAAATTTAATACCATGTGTTCTACACGTGACATGATTCTGGCCAAAGTGTGCAGTGTCACAAGGGGTGCAAAGTGCACAAAATTGGAATATTATAGGGGGTTATCTGCACAAAGTGAACTATAGGGGGTTTTTTGTACATTTTGGAAACTATAGGGGTGTTTAGCGTCATTCACCCATAAAAAATATATATACATATTACATTGCACATATACTTCATTTATGACTTAAATAATGAAAATCAAATGTGTGAGGCTAAAACTATTTGGCCCATTAAGCCCATTTCAGGAACAACCCACGATGAACACTGATGTACGTCGAACATGGTTAAAAATAATGGTTAAGAATGGTTTACCTATCGCAAGTGCACGAGTCGTATTGTAATACAGTTCGGCTTGAGAAAGGTTATCGAACCCAAGGGACTAAGTCGTATTCTGAACTATCGTAAAGTAATACTTTTGAATTTCTATAAAAATATGGTTTGTTGTTTGTGATTTCTAAACTAGTTAACTAATAAAACAAGTAAATATAGATTAAAACAAGAACAGTAGAGATAAAAACTAGGGTTTTCATGCTCCACCACTAACCACATAATATAGCTCTCTACTTGCTCAATTGCAATACGGCGATCTATCACCATGAATTAGATCGTACCGCAATTAGTTGAATACGTTTCAAAAAGGATATTATCCACCGGATTCGCTACAACCCATCTCCGGACAGAGTGTGACTAGTACATGCTATCTACTTTACTCTGATTTACTTCTACAACATAAAATTAAACTAAAGTATGTCTACATCACCTCGCTGAGGCATGACCTGTGTAAATCTAGGGTTTCAAGTGTTAAACACCATTGTGTAGAAAATCATGCATGATTGGGTGAGGTAATGCATCCATTCAATCTAAAACAAGAATTAGAATAAATATAAAATCTCGTATCACGAATAACTACAATCTTTCTTCTACACAATCATCACAGTGTGGTCACAGTTTCCACTCATTACAATTAAAATAAATAAATAACTACATTATTTGGCTAGGGTTTTGTTAGAAAACCCTAGATACCAAATTGTTTGTTCATGACAGTGGGTGACTGCATCGTTGATGTAGAAATGACCTTCATGATCTTCTTATCTAGATCTCTAGGTCTTGAATGACTTCCTTCTTTGAATGATGTAAATCTCCAGAGATAGTGCTTTGGAAATTATGGAATTAGAAGCTCTCCAGATCTGAATTAAACCTTGGTATTTATAGACAAAGTTAAGGAAAACCCTAATTGCATTAGACTTCTCTTGTTGAGAGTAGGATTCCCCTTTTATGTGATTTCCTTTCAAACTTAGCAAAATCCTTCAATCTCATGTATAATATGTATAAAACACGTGCATATAGGTGTTGGAGCCGGAGTCAAGTCAAGGGAATTTGAGTTGGACCAAGATTGAATTTCTCAGCATTTCCTATGCTTGGCCTCCTACACGTAGGGGTTGCTATGCTTACCCTAGATACCCTGCCAAAATCCCCAAGCGTAGTTCAAACGTAATTTTTGATATTTCTGGCCACTTTTAGCTACTGTAAGTGTAGATTAAGCGTAACAAATTTCTTGGAAACCATGTTTCTTGATAATTGCTCCGTTTGAACCCCCTCGACTCCATTGGTATGTTTTCTGAAATTACGACTTTGAAAAATGATGTTTTTTCCATCCGGGAGACATTTTTTGCTTGAAAACACCTCTTTTGCTCTCTCTTTAGATAAACACAAGTACTTCATTGGTTAATTCACCAAAGTTAGCTCGTTTTCTTCATTAATCTTCTGAAAACGCTTAGACACACAAAATGCATAAAAATACTAAATAATGGAATGTTAGGACGTAACAATAGCAAGTTAGGAGCCTAAAATGTACAACATTTGGCATCTAACAAACAGCTCCCGTGCAGCCGGACAACCATCTACCCAAGGAAAAAATTCAGACTAGAAGGCAAGTCCAAATCTGCTATCCCCATGTAAGCTAAGTATCCGAACCTGCCTCACCTAAAAAAGTTGATAGATCCCGTGTCGCGCCCGTGCTTTTATTGCCATGGGGGTGGGGGCTCTCACATGCCCGGGAGGAGTGAACTTCCTTGCATAAACTTGAGAAGAAGTGTGATCCGTTGTGTGACGGGGTTGAAAGGTGCACTTAAAGGATAGGGTCATTTAAAACAAAGTCGCCACCTAACATTGAGTTGTGTTGTGCTAGGTAACCTAGAGGGAGCTCTGATGAGCAAGAATTGAAATTATAGACCCTAAAGTGACTCACTGATCTACGTGAACCGAATCAACTGTGTTCGAAAGCTTGGTTATGCTTGGGGAATGTGTTAGGCACCTCAAAATGCCTGTACCATGTACGGTAACCTACTTTGTCCTATGATGTTGCTTTTTCAATTTGTTTTCCATTTTTATGTGTTATACATGTTGTGAAGGAAATGGTTTAAAATAACAAAGTGTAAAAATGCATGTTGTGCCACCTGATAGGTGCCAAATGTTGACCATTTTAGGCTCCTAACTTGCTATTATTATGTATTTACATTCCATTATTTGGTATTTTTATGCGGTTTGTTTATCTAAGCGTGTTTCAGGAGATTAATGAAGAAAACGAGCTAACTTTGGTGAATTAACTAAAGAAGTTGTATATATCCAAAGAAAAAGAAAAATGGGTGTTTTCAAGCAAAAAGTGTCTCCCGGATAGCAGAAATGTCATTTTTCGGAGCCGTAACTTCAAGAAACATAACAATGGAGTCGAGGGGGTTCAAACAGAGCAACTATCAAGAAAAATGGTTACCATGAAAAGTGCTACGCTTGACCTACGCTTACAGTAGCTAAAAGTGGCTAGAAAGTGATAAAACTATGCTTGACCTACGTTTCGCAAAATTTGGTCTACGCTTGAGCTATGCTTCAGGGTAGCTAGGGCCTATGCTTAAGCGTAGGGGGTCAGTCGTAGTAATGTGGTGAAATTCCAATTCTGGCCCAACTTAAATTCCTTGACTTGATTATGACTCTACCACCTCTATAGACGCGATTTATACATATTATTCATTAGATTGAAGGGTTTTGCTCATTTTGGAAGGGAATCACATAAAAGGGGAATCATACTCTCAACAAGAAAGACAGGCAATTAGGGTTTCCCTAAACTTTGTCTATAAATACCAATGTCTGATTTTAACCTAGGGGGGCTGACATATACACATAATTTCTAAAACACTTTCTGGAGATTTATCTATAAAAAATGAGCAATTCAATACCTAGAGATCCAGAGAAGAAGATCATGGAGGCCGTTTTTACATTAGTGATGCAGTCACCCATCGCCATGATCAATTAACTCAGTATCTAGGGTTTTCTAGCAAAACGCTAGTAAATTAATATAGTTCTTAATTTGTTTCAATTGTATTGAGGGGAAACTATGATCACACTGTGATGATTGTGATAAATAGTGATCGTTTTTATTCTTGACACAAGGTTTTATATTTATTCTAAATTCTTGTCTTAGATTGAATGAATATATTATCTTACTCAATCATGTTATCATAAACATAACGTGATTTTCTACCCAATGATGCTTAACACTTGAAACCCTAGATTTACACAGGCCATGCCTCGGCGATGTGACATAGACATGCTTTAGTTTAATTTCATGCAATAGGAGTATATTAGAGTAAAGTAGATGGCATGTACTAGTCACACTCTATCCGGAGATGGGTTGTAGCGAATCCAGTGGATAGTATTTTTTTGGGACGTATTCGACTATTTGTGGTACGATCTGATTCACAGTAATGGATCGCCCTCTTTGCAATTGAGCAAATTAAGGGCTATATTACGCGGTTAGTGGTGGCACATGAAAACCCTAGTTTTTCTCTACATTGAATCACAACTATCTTTTATATTCTATTTTAGTTAATTTAATCATAGATCTCAAAACAAACCAAACAAATCTTTTTCAAATATAATTCAATATTGTTAAATTGCCAGAGTGAATAATCCAAGTCTCTATGAGATCGATATTCCCTTTCTCAAGCCAATTCCATACTACAATAGATTTGTGTGCTTACGATAGTTAAAACCTAGTTGTCTTAAGGGTGCATTCTTAATCATTATTTTTAACACCCGTTGAGCGACAACGCCACTCGTGCAGTGGTGCTTGAATGGCGGGATGACCGAACTCGAAAAGGCCCAAGCTACCTACGTATCTCCATGGTAAAGAATTAGGTCAAAATGTAGTTCGCCAAACGGCAGTTGAATTTAAGGGTGAGGACTTATGAGTTCCCTCAAATTGATTAGAAATGTGTCTTTTGAATGAGGACCTTGTTTTAAAGAAGTTCCTTTTGAATGAGGACTTTAGATGGAAGAAGAACATTTTAAGTGTGGTCTTGAAATAAAAGAAGTGCCTTTTGAATGAGAACTTCGGATGGAAAATATGTCTTTTGAATGAGGACTTTGAATGAAACAAGAACCTTTTGAATGATGTCTTCAAATAGAAGAAGTTCCTTTTGAATGAGGACTTCGAGTGCCTTTTGAATAAGGACTTTGAATTGAAGGAGAACCTTTTGAATGAGAACTTCGAGTGGAAAAGATGCCTTTTGAATGAGGCCTTTTGGAATTCTCGGGTGAGTAAGACTTTGGATTAGTCTTTGAGAATTAATAGTATGATTATGCTTCCACCACCCTCCTGGGGGAAGGTTTTGAAAGCTTTTTGAAAAGCATTTTAAAAGGTGGCATTTATGCGCTAAATGGCTTATCGGAAGAGTAGAACTCGCTAGATCATGGCTAACGGTCCTCGAAGAGCGATGTAATTTGAAAAGTATTTCCCCCACTCTCTTGGGGGAAGGTTTGAAAGGGCTCGAGCGAGCGAATCATATTGTGAAAGACGTGTCCTCGAGTGGGACTTTAACTTTGAAAAGCATTTCTCGGAGGAGTAGATGTAACACCCCGTGTTACTTTCCCATTTTTCCTAAAATTCTTTCAGTTTATTTTTGGATTGTGATGTCACTTGTTCCTGATGTCCTGAGTATTCTTGGTATTTCACGTGTAAATTTTTGTTTTTACGTTTGAACTCGATTGAACAACTTTACGATTTCTCCTTGATGACTTCGTGGACATTTTTTGGCAATTATGTGGCTTGACGGTGATGTTTAGCATTTGGTGCTTCGATTGGGTGGTGATGCATTTTGTATGACCGACGCCTTTGTTTTCTCTTGTAATTGGATTATTACTTGTTTTGTTTTGCTTACATGCTTTGGTGTATTTACCTTTTCTTTGCTTGTTTTTTTCGTGTTTATATTTACGTGACACATATTTTTAGATCTATTTGGTAGATTTTTATGGTTGCTTGTTTTAGGAGTTTCGGTGGTTGAGTTTTATACCCAGATTATCTATTTCAGTTTATATTA
Source organism: Cornus suecica (assembly GCA_963922005.1). Classification (NCBI taxonomy): domain Eukaryota; kingdom Viridiplantae; phylum Streptophyta; class Magnoliopsida; order Cornales; family Cornaceae; genus Cornus; species Cornus suecica. The sequence goes on from OY998243.1 coordinate 44,487,810, forward strand.
TTTATTTGGCATCCTGTGGATTTTCGGGTTTGCGTGGTTTTGTTTAGGAGTTGATTTGGTATTTTTTGGGTTAAAGTATGCATATATATTTTATTATTGATATATATGGGTAATTATATATATATATATGATATATGTATATGTGTGGTAGACAAATCTCACACGCGCAGCCAAACCAGATCAACTCCTCTTTCTCCTTTCTTCTCATCGCAACACCAGGCCACTCATCTTCTTCTTTTTCCTCACCTATTTGTTCTTCTTCTCCTCTACTGGTCGACGAGAGAGAGAGGGAGAGAGAGAAAGAGAAATAAGTCAGGACAGAGAAAGGGTTGATGAGACCAGAATATTTGATATTCTGGGCTTTAATTAACCCATTGTTAGTCTCTTTATTTTATTAATTTGGTATTTTTATCCAAGTTGTGTGTTTAAGCATGTTATAGGGGCTTTAATGCATATATGAGTTAATTCCGAGCTTTTAGCAAAAATACTTAATCTGAACAAGTCAGCTAAACATAAATTCACAGAATACTATAATATTCAAATTCAGAGTCCACCGATCGATCGGTGGAATTCCCGATTGATCGGCAACACCGATATTAGATTTCGTGCAAAGACCTCCTGCAGTATTCTGGCTCCCTGTACAAGTATAATAAGGGACAGATTGGTCCATTCACAGCTATTACTTAGTCCCCACACCTAGTCATCTTGGAGTGCAAGCAAAGACATGCCATAACTACATCAACTTTTGTCTATAAATATGTGAAGACTTCATGAAGAAAGGGAGGCTAAAAATCTGAATATTTAAGTCTTATACAAATTCTCTCTCTAGAGATAATATTATTCTCAAGAACTAACCAACCAATCATGGAGATGATTTCTACATCATTGATGCAGTCTTCTCTATCCATAAGCGGCTAAGTCGGTATCTAGGGTTTCAAACGAAACCCGAGTCGAATAATGTAGAACTTTAATTAATTTTTATTGCAAAGAGGGGAAGCTAAAGAACACTTATATGATGATTATGTAGTGAGATACTGAACATATTACTAATAAGATTCTTTGTTAATTCTCTTCTTGTCTTATATTGAATTAATAATTAATCTTGAACAACTATGTTTTATCACTAGGGTTTGGAACCCCGAAGATTTAATAATGGTTTCTACATAATGATTCTTAATTGGCATGATAAAGTCTTAGGTTACACAGTCCATACTAAGAGAACATGATATAGGCATGCTTTTAATTTAATGTTTTAGGGGTAGTTGTAGCATAGATGCATGCACTAGTCATACTTTATTCAAAGATGGATTGTAGCGAATCAGACCGATTGCATCTCTTCGGGGATTAGGCAACTGCTTATAGCATTACTAATCTGATTCATTTAAGATGTATCTCCCTCTTGAAAAATTATGATTAAAGGGCTATATTATGAGGCTAGTGATGGAGTTGGAACAAAACCCTAGACTTTTTTCTTCAATTTAAACAAAATAATTATCTATTTATTTATTTTATGTTTAGTAGAATACAAAACAAACCAATATGTTAGTCACTAATTAACCCTAGAGGGGGGGGGGGGGGGGGGGTGAATAGAGTGTTCAAAAATATTTCTAACTCTTTTCAAAATTGGAACACGCTATAACAAAAAAACAATTTCTCAATAAACAAGTGAATGATTCAATTTCAATTCTCTAACAATTAATCTCAAGACAAATTGTAGCATACAAGATATTCAAGTGATTATAGCATGCAAGTTAATCAAGTAAAGAGAAAGAGATAGAGAGATTGACACCGTGATTTGTTCGAGGTTCAGTAACTCCTACTCCTCGGCTCAAGAACCCCTTCTTGAGACTTTTCCCGATCCTTTCACTATGGCCCTTCCTTCACAGGTGGAATGGCAAACCTTTACAACACAAGCCTCTCGAGCTTGTCTCTCAATCAAGAGAACAACCCTCTCTTGAACAATCAGTGGACTTCACTTGTCCAAGATTACAAATTCGTATGTAATCAATAAAATCACTCAAGAACAAAAACACTCAAAACCCAAAGGTTTTTATGGAAGATAAATCAATATAAGCTCAAGTGTTTTTGGTGATTTTTGAATAGCTCTAGAAGTATATTCTCAAAGGATGTATCAATGAATAATATTTGGAGAATAAGAGGAGAAACTAGAGTTTTTGTTTTTCAAAGATTTTGCAGAAAATCAGATTTTTGCTTCTTGCCTTCAATGAATTTTGCAGAAAAATTTCTGTAAAAGATGAAGCCTTCTTTTCTATTTGTTTTTAACTCTCTTGCCATTTAATGAACTCATCTTATTCTATATATAGCATTGTATTAGGGTTAAGACATTGAGCATTGAATTATTAGAGTCAAGAGCCGTTTGAAAACCATTAAGCACGATCCTTAAAACATGGAAAATGTTTTCTGATAAAACTGCAGGTTTTAAGGTGCAACTAGTCGACTACTCTTTCCTTTTAGTCGACTACAATGCATCATCTAGTCGACTATATTAAGTTCTAGTCGACTACATGGATTCATCTAGTCGACTACTTCTTGTAGTCTAGTCGACTCAAAGTTCTTTTAGTCGACTACTTTGATGTGGATGAAAAAACCTGTAGCTACTGATTGTTTTAGTCGACTATATTGAAATACACATGGTGATTCTAGTCGACTACAACTTGAAAAACATTTGATAAAAATATTTTTCCTTCCGTTTAAGTTCGGTAAAACGTTTTTCATTCTATTTGAGTTCGGTTCATTTTATACTTGAGCTTATACGATAATATCGACGCATAAAATTACCTTGTTACAATGATCGCTCCCCAACCTATCTACCCCAAGTCTCGAGTCTTCGACTTTCGCCTTTGCCGTTGAATTAAATGATTTTCCATTTTGCGCTTCAATTTTTTCACAGCTTTTTGCTTTAAATCAAGCTTTCTTTCTGAGCTTGCTTTTCGAGTCATTTCCTTTTCGAGTTTAATTTCTGAGTCGTTCACCTGTCTTTTGCTGAAAAATATAAACTTGATAATTCATTAGTATCAAACACTCTTCAATGGTTTGTTATCATCAATTTTGGAATTGTTTGCCGAGAGTAAATTTCAAAGCCAACACAATCAAACAACATTTAAATATAATTCAATTTGCTACTTTACAATTATTTGAAATACAACTTTGATCTCTGTGGTTCGATAACCCTCTCTACCCAATTATACTATATACTACTCGCGTACTTGCGACTGAGAGGTAAACTAGACCGTGTAAATTCTTTATTTTAAACACTTTTATTTTCACATGACTTGAACCGATCACAAGTTTTTGGCGCCGTTGCTAGGGATCAAACAAATATTTCATATTATTGTATTGAAGTTCTTTGAATTATTGTATTAATTTCAATTTTTTTTTCTTATTTTTCTTGCAGGTATTCAGCACACTGCCAAAACTGTAGTTTTCCAGAAAATTCATGAATTCAAACCACCAATCGAGCGACAGATTAACGATCGATCGGTGAGTTGGCCGATCGTTCGGTAAGATTTATAATCGATCGAAATATTTTCGATTGTTCGAAGTGCTTTTAATCGTTCGGATTACTGCTGATTCGTACAAAAACAAAAATAAATAGAAATCATACAGTATAACATATACATATATGTAGTATAACTTAATTATATCTCAGTTTTGGCTTGATTTCAAGGTTGTTTTCCCTTCTAATTTTCAACCAAATCCTTATACTAGAGATAACTTTGTTTGGGTTCCTTCTAGTCAATTTTTTATCAACTTAGCTTGGGAGTTTATTAGATAGAAATTTGATTTAGTTCCATGGAAAAAGGTTATTTGGTTTAAGCACTGTGTTCCTAAACATGTTTTTTTGGTTTGGATTGTTCTGTTGGATAGGCTTCATTCTCTCCACTTTCTTCTTTCTATTGGAGTGATCCAGCAGGCTATTTGTATCTTTTGTGGCTTAAATCAAGAGGATAGGGATTACCTTTATTTTAATTGCAATTTCACCTATAGATTCTGGAGTATGGTGCAACACAAAGGTTTCTTAGAGTGGCCATATGGAGGATGGGACTCTTTTTTCCGTTGGATGCTAGCTAATTTGCAAGGCAAAACTTTGGTTTCTCTATTAAACAAGCTTGCTTTCTGTGCTTATGTCTATGAAATTTGGGTTGAAAGGAATAGGAGAATCTATCAGCATGAATTCAATTTTATTGAGGTTCTCTTCAAGAGCATAGTCACCTCTTTACGATACACTTTATTTCTTCTTTCCAGGTTTACTAATTTAATGCAAAATCAGTATTTGCTTGGCCTGTGGGACCTTCCATTGTCGCTTCTTTCTCTCTAATGCTACTTCTTCTTCAATCTACATTTTTTTATGTGTGTTTTCTGCTTGGCCGTGTATTCAACTGCTACATTTGGGACTGGTGTGAAGTTCTGCTTATTCTGGTTATTTGTTGGGATCATAATAGTACTTGGATGGTTGTGATTAGCTTCAGCTGCTGCTTTGGGTTCAAGCATGGTGGTCTATACTTCTGTTGGATTGCTTACTTTCATTGTAAGACTATATTGCTGTGTGGTTCTATATTCTGTACTAATGGGTGGTAGTTTGAGAATTGTTTGATGTGTTTGAGTGGTTTCTTTAGTGCCCCTTTTTTCTTTGCATTAAGGCATTTAGGTTGCTATTTCTATTTTTACATGTGGTGGAAGTTTGGTTTCCATATTGTACTCTGGGGTATGCCCCTTTGCTATTTGTAAGGATTTAGCCTTTTTTTTTTTTTTTTTTTACTTTTAATACATTATCCTACTATTCAAAAAAACAAATTAAAAAATATATATTTACCATAAAAAAATGTCTATATTTATATTTATATACTTATAATATAATATATTTTTTATAAAATAATATAATATATTTTTATAAAATAAAATAATATATATATAATAATATATATTTATATAATCATAAAAAAGTATAATCTATATATATAATTTTTTTATACTTATATACATAGTTAGTTATTATTTTTTGATTTAGAATAATTGCATCATTCAGTTATTTTGTTTTTAATTCTTAATTATTTAGAAAATATTATTATCTACAGTTTATGCTTGGAGGTCGTTCAATTAATAATCCACTTGAGATATTTGATCATGAAATTGATCGAACGTACCTAATAAATAGAAGGAATAATTTATTAAATAATACAAATAATATAAATATGGGTGATAATGCAGTAGTGGCTTCGACTGCAGTTTTTAAAGATTTTTATACACCTCAAGAATATACTTCTCCTTTAGAAATCTCGATATCAGCTGGGATAGACCAATATGAAATTAAACCAACTATAATTAATATGCTATCTAAATTTTATGGAAACGATCAAGAGGACCCTTATCAACATATAGATGAGTTTCTATAGATCTGTTCTACTGTACGCATGAGAGGACATACTGATGATGAATTTAAAACTCGATTATTCTCTCATTCCTTAAAAGATAAAGCTAAAATATGGTACAGTACCATACCGGCAAAAACTAAAACTAATTGGAGAAAGCTCCAAAAAAAGTTTTTACATAAATTCTTCCTGGTAGGAAAAACTCATGAGACCCGAAGAGCTATTCTAATGTTCTCACAATTACCTGGTGAGAAATTCTATGAGACTTGGGAGCGATATAATGAAATATTATGAAAATGCCCTCAACACATGTAGCGTCCGGTATTTTTACGTCCCAATTAAATTTTTTATTAATAATTAAGTGCTTATGTGATTATGTGATTAATGTGTTTTTGTGGTTAGCATGACTTACATGATTTATTTGAGATTAAATTTTTAAGTTGCATTAGGTATTTTCATTTTGAGAATAATGAAAAATGTTGAAAACGATTTCGGAAAATAAATGACCATGGGGTAAATTGATATTTTCATATTTGGAAGACTTGGTGGAATTTGTAGAGAAAATGGCTAAGTGTTGGGGTGTGAGTGGCATGGAGGTAAATAGAGAGAAGACATGGGTTAAAAGGGTTAATTAAGTCTCATGATGACACTCGTGTAATTAATCGTAAGTTGAGATGGATTTGATCTTTTCCCACTGTGATGTGTTGTCTTATTCTCAACCATTGATTTCAAGTCTTTTTCCACCTTTGCTCACAATCCTTGGATCATATGACCTTGTTTGGATGATACACAAATGCATAAATGCATTGATCTAGGTCTTTCATTTGTAAGACTTCCTCTCCACCCTTGGATCATTCTGTCATTTCTTTGCTTTATTCTCAATCCTTGGATTTGAGAAGAGTTAGTGAAGAATCTCTACACTTGTATATTTCTCTCCTTTGCAAGACTTTTCATCTTCTCAACACAATCTCTTGCTCTCTCATACTCTTCATGCTTGGTGGGTGGTGAGATCTTGTGGTGGTCTCTTGGTGAAGTGTTCTTGAGCTTAGTTGCGGTAAGCTTTCTTTTCCATTCTAGGGTTTTGTTTACAAGAACCCTAGCTTTCAAGTTCTTGAATTTCTATGTGCTAGTATTGATTTTGCTCTACCATTTGTTCATTCTTGTGGTAGGTTGAGCTTGTATCCAACCCCCAGGTGGGTTTCACTTGTAGTGGTTCTTAATTTCATCTTGTGAAGAAGCTAGTGGTGAGTTCACAATCTTCTACTCATATGAATTTCATTATTCATGAAACCCTAGTTTAGCTATCATTAGGGTTTAGTTTAATTCTTGTGGTTGGAGCCACTTTTGGTCATTAAGCTTGTTGTGAAACCATTTTAATATTTACTTTCATTAAATAGTGTATTGAATAGAATTGTGGAGCAATTGTGAACCAACTCTCGATTCTATTGAAAGCCCTTCCTTGAACACTTGAATTGGTAGCTTTATCCTCTCCACCCTTGGATCATTCTCTCATTTCTTTGCTTTATTCTCAACCCTTGGATTTGAGAAGAGTTAGTGAAGAATCTCTACACTTGTATATTTATCTCATTTCTAAGACTTTTCATCTTCTTAACACAATCTCTTGCTCTCTCCTACTCTTCATGCTTGGTGGGTGGTGAGCTCTTGTGGTGGTATTTTGGTGTAGTGTTCTTGAGCTCATTTGTGGTAAGCTTTCTCTTCCATTCTAGGGTTTTGTTTACAAGAACCCTTGCTTTCAAGTTCTTGAATTTCTATGTGCTAGTATTGATTTTGCTCTACCATTTGTTCATCTTGTGGAAGGTTGGGCTTGTTTCCAACCATAAAGTGGGTTTCACTTGTAGTGGTTCTTAATTTCATCTTGTGAAGAAGCTATTGGTGAGTTCACAATATTCTACTCATATGAATTTCATTCTTCATGAAATCCTAGTTTAGCTATCATTAGGGTTTAGTTTAATTCTTATGGTTGGAGCCACTTTTGGTCATTAAGCTTGTTGTGATACCATTTTAATATTTTCTTTCATTTAATGGTCTACTTAATAGAATTGTGGAGCAATTGTGAACCAACTCTTGATTCTATTGGAAGCCCTTCCTTGAACACTTGAATTGGTAGCTTGCTTGGACTTCTTTTGACACTCTTGAAAGCAGCTTGCTTGGATTGAGGTAGGGGAAAAATGAGTTGTTTCAATTTTTTTATAAGGGTGTGTGCGTCTATGTACATATATGAGATGTATATGGATGAGTTGAGTCTTAATAACTTAGATGATGAACTATGCCCTTGAAAGTATGATTGTGTGATAATAATGCTTGTTGTGGAATATTGCTTATATATAACATTGAAAAAAAATATTGGTTATATATGTGGAATTATGAACATGTTGATAATGTGGATATAATATAATGCATAATAGAGTAAAACATGTATTATGATGAGACATGATTTTTATTGAGGCCCTTTATGTATATTGAATACACCGTGTAGTATTGAGTGCATGAGTGTTGGTTTATGCTGGTTGTGTAACCATGTATGAGTTGATTTATGTCGGATAGTCGCAGTATATGGCTAGGTGGTGCTTCTCGCTCTAGCGGAACTAGTCTTCTGAGAAATAGAGACGATGGGGAAGGACTTGTTTCGAACTCGTGTTCACGGACTGTGTTTCGTGTGTTGATATTCCTTGTTGAGTCTACATCTCTCTCAAGTGTATGATCTTGGCGACAATCTGTACATTACTTCATAAGCCGGTAGCCTCAAAAGTGAGTGGTTAGAGAATGATATCCCGTGACCTTTAGAGTAGGGTGTGTGGTCGTGTGTGTACCATGGGTGTGTTGTGTCACATTGCTTTTAAATTGCTATATATGTGAATGTGATATTGATGTTGATGCATGTTATATTCTAGAATGAATTTAACATGGTTGTGTTGGGGAAATTGATTATTGGGTTCGATGGGATCCCGAATTGGCGTGACAGCCATGTGGGACAAGAGGCCAACCTAGGATTAATAACATGTGCCTTGGGTTGGTTTTACCACTCGGATTACCGAGATTGAGGCGATGGCGCTTTCTCTAGTGGGCTAGTGAGCTCACCCCATGACTTTGTTCAATTGGGTGGGTTTTACACAAATCCAGGTGATGATCCCTCCACGGGAGGCCTCTAGTATCGATGGTTCAATTGGCACGTTGTTCCGCTAAATTTTGGCGTTTCAATAGCGGTTTATCTTTTGAAGAGCATTCACATGCCTTTATGTTTATTTTGTGATTTAAGAACCATGTACTAAATTTGTGTAAATTCGCTACTTTAACGGTAAGCATGTTAGCCGGGTAGATAGTGTTGTATGTCCCTCGGAGCGCTATGCACGAGGACTTAACTCTTTTGGTGCACTTCGGTGCCAGCAATGTAAAACTACGTACTTTGATCAAACTATGACATGTTTTGACATAGGGCGCTTGAATGTAGTCTTTGAATCCTTTCATTTTGAGTTGTGAAGTGGATTGTTGCTATTGAATGTGGTTATTAGGAAGTTGGCCGAAAACGGCATTTTTCTAGGTTTTCAAACAAACCCTTTTTCTTCTTGAATGAAAAACTTATTTTCACCCACCCCCGTAGCGCCGAATTTTTTTATCATTTTAGAAATGATTTTTAAACTCATTTTTATGAAGAATTTGAATTTTTGAAGCCGAAGATAGTTAAAATGGAGATCGAGGGCAAGACGGATAATTTTTGCAAATTTTTAAAGAAACTACCCATTCCATTTCTATAAAGTTCATGTTTTTCATTCGCCCCGTGGTTTCAAAGATTTTTCATATCTTTATTAAAGTTTTAAAACTATTTTATAGTGGGTGTCGATGTTGGAAAGAGTCCGAAACGATCAAAACCCACTTGAGCGAAATCTGAAGCAAAGTTGTTGTTTTTTTTTAAAAATTTCAAACCTGGGAGCGATCCCAGTTTTAGGGATTGATCCCACCATTGCCTTTGAATTTTAGTTCACTTGGGATCGATCCTTCTCGTTGCGCCTGGTTGCTGATATTTTTTTGGGATTGATCCCACTGGTAGGTATAGACTTGTTTTTACAAACTTTTGCATTGAAGCTTCGAATTGAGTTCCGTTTGTTTCTACGGCTTGTGCTAGGTCCAAACTTTGTAGTTTCATTTTGAAATTACTATTTTACCCCTAAAATGACCATTTTACCCTTGAGTAAACATGGGGTGTTTAAATGATTCATTTAGAGTGCTGTTTGATCCGTTTTACTTCCTTTTCGATCCCGAGTGATTTCTTTCACATCTTTTAGGCGTGGAATGACTATTTTACCCTTGTATGAGTATTTTATGAATAAATGATCTATTTTTCATTTCTTTTCACTTCCGCATCACTCCCTTAACCCCTAGACTCGTGTTTCGGAGTCCTAGGAAATTAGGGGCATGACAACTCGGTATCAGAGCGTGTTATTTCTCTATGGGATGACGGGCGAGGGTCGTTATCACTTTTTGCTTCTTTTTTTTTGCTTTTTGTTATTTGTTTAAGTGTTAGTTCTCGTTTCTTGTGTGTCATTGACTTATGCTTATGTTGGCATGACTTTGTGATTTTGTTTGGCGTACTATGATTGTACTTGTGCGTTACATGTTTCGTTGTTATCATATAGCATGCGATGCCGCCATGTAGAGGTTGACCGTGTATCGTTAGGGGGGAACCGGAATTACCCGATGTTGCAGAGCAAGCATTTGCACATCAAAAAGGTGATGTTTTGGGTCATGTACCTCCAGTTGAGGACGAGAATGTGTTCGCACCTCCCGATGTTGGGGAGCGTGTGCCGGCGGTTCCTTTCATGGAAGGTGATCATTTTATGCGTGCTTTAGCAGTGGCTATTGCACAAGCTTCCTAGGGAAACCGTGTAGAGGACGAGGGTTCGCGTGCTCAAAATGCCTTTCGTGATTTCTTGAAGTTGGACATACCTACTTTCGAAGGTGGTCCGGATCAGTTAGTTGCGGATTATTGGCTAGAGCAAGTTAGCAATGAGTTCAATATGTTGAAAGTGACTGAGGATGATGTGAGGGTCATGATTGCTTTTTATCGGCTAATAAAAGATGTCGGTGGTTGATGACAATTGGTTACCAACACAAGGGACATCAAAGCAATCACATGGGCGGACTTTCACACACTTTTCTTGGATCGGTTCTTTCCACCACTTACTAGGATGGGCATGAGATACCGTTTCAATAATTTCTTTGTTAATTCTCTTCTTGTCTTAGATTGAATTAATAATTAATCTTGAACAACTATGTTTTATCACTAGGGGTTGAAATCCCGAAGATTTAATAATGGTTTCTACATAATGGTTCTTAATTGGCATGATAAAGTCTTAGGTTTACATAGTCTATACTAAATGAAGATGATACAGACATGCCTTTAATTTAATGTATTAGGAGTAGTTGTAGCATAAATGCATGCACTAGTCATACTTTATTCAAAGATGGATTGTAGCGAATCAGACCGATTGCATCTCTTCGGGGATTAGGCAACTGCTTGTAGCATTACTAATCTAATTCATTTAAGATGTATCTCCCTTTTGCAAAATTATGATTAAAGGGCTATATTATGAGGCTAGTGGTGGAGTTGGAACAAAACCCTAGACTTCTTTATCTTCAATTTAAAGAAAATAGTTATCTATTTATTTATTTTATGTTTAGTAGATTATAAAACAAACCAATCAAACAACGTTTAAATATAATTCAATTTGCTACTTTAAAATTATTTGAAATACAACTTTAATCTCTATGGTTCGATAACCCTCTCTACCCAACTATATTATATGCTACTCGCGTACTTGCGACTGAGAGGTAAACTATATCGTGTTAATTCTTTATTTTAAACAATTTTATTTTCACACGACTTGAACCGATCACAAGTTTTTGGCATTGTTGCTGGGGATCAAACAAATATTTCAAATTATTGTATTAAAGTTCTTTGAATTATTATATTAATTTCAATTTTTTTTATTTTTCTTACAAGTATTCAACATACTGCCGAAACTGTAGTTTTCCAGAAAATTCATGAATTCAATCCACCGATCGAGCGACAGATTAACGATCGATCGGTGAGTTGGCCGATCGTTCGGTAAGATTTTTGATCGATCGAAATATTTTTGATTGTTCGGAGTGCTTTCAATCATTTGGATTATTGCTGATTCGTACGAAAACAAAAATAAACAGAAATCATACAGTATAACTAAAATATAACTTAGTTTTGGCTTGATTTCAAGGCTGTTTTACCTTATACTTTTCAACCAAATCCTTCTACTAGAGATAAATTTGTTTGGGTTCCTTCTAGTCAATTTTCTATCAACTCAGCTTGGAAGTTTATTAGATTGAAATTTGATTTAGTTCCATGGAAAAAGGTTATTTGGTTTAAGCACTATGTTCCTAAACATGTTTTTTTGGTTTGGATTATTCTGTTGGATAGGCTTCATTCTCTCCACTTTCTTCTTTCTATTGGAGTGATCCAGCAGGCTACTTGTATATTCTGTGGCTTAAATCAAGAGGATAGGGATCACCTTTATTTCAATTGCAGTTTCACCTATAGATTATGGAGTATGGTGCAACACAAAGGTCTTTTAGAGTGGCCATATGGAGGATGGGACTCTTTTTTCCGTTGGATGCTAGCTAATTTGTAAGGCAAAACTTTGGTTTCTCTATTAAACAAGCTTGCTTTCTGTGCTTGTCTCTATGAAATTTGGGTTGAAAGGAATAGGATAATCTAACAACATGAATTCAATTTTATTAAGGTTCTCTTCAAGAGCATAGTCACCTCTGTGCGGTACACTTTATTTCTTCTTTCTAGGTTTACTAATTCAATGCAGAATCAGTATTTACTTGGCCTGTGGGACCTTCCATTATCGCTTCTTTCTCTCTAAAGTTGCTTCTTCTTCAATCTACATTTTTCGATGTATGTTTTTTGCTTGGCCGTGTATTTAATTGCTACATTTAGGACTGGTGTGAAGTTCAACTTATTCTGGTTATTTGTTGGTATCGTAATACTACTTGGATGGTTGTGATTAGCTTCAGTTGCTGCTTTGGGTTCAAGCATGGTGGTCTATACTTCTGTTGGATTGCTTACTTTCATTGTAAGACTATATTGCTGTGTGGTTCTATATTCTGTACTAATGGGTTGGAGTTTGAGAATTGTTTGATGTGTTTGAGTGGTTTCTTTAGTTCCCCTTTTTGTTTTGCATTAAGGCATTGAGGTTGCTATTCCTATTTTTTCATGTGGTGGAAGTTTGGTTTCCATATTGTACTCTAGGGTATGCCCCTGTGCTATTTGTAAGGCTTTAGCCTTTTTTTTTTTTTTACATTATCTTACTATTCAAAAAAAAAAAACTAAAATATATATATTTAGCATAAAAAATATCTATATTTATATTTATATACTTAGAATATAATATATTTTTAAAAAATAATATAATATATATAATAATAATATATATTTATATAATCATAAAAAAGTATAATATATATATAATGTTTTTTATACTTATATATATAGTTAGTTATTATTATTTGATTTAGAATAACTGCATCATTCAGTTATTTTGTTTTTAATTCTTAATTATTTCGTAAACATTATTATCTACTGTTTATGCTTGGACGTCGTTCAATTAATAATCTACTTGAGATATTTGATCTTGAAATTGATCGAATGTACCTAATAAATAGAAGAAAGAATTTATTAAATAATACAAATAATATAAATATAGGTGATAATGCAGTAGTGGCTCCAACTGCAATTTTTAAAGATTTCTATACACCTCAAGAACATACTTCTCCTTTACAAATCTCGATATCAGCCGGGACAGACCAATATGAAATTAAACCAACTATAATTAATATGCTATCTAAATTTTATGGAAACGATCAAGAGGATCCTTATCAATATATAGATGAGTTTATATAGGTCTGTTCTACTATACGCATGAGAGGACATACTGATGATAAATTTAAAACTCGATTATTCTCTCATTCCTTAAAAGATAAAGCTAAAATATGGTACAGTACCATACCGGCAGAAACTAAAACTGATTGGAGAAAGCTCCAAAAGAAGTTTTCACATAAATTCTTCCCGGTAGGAAAAACTCATGAGACTCGAAGAGCCATTCTAATGTTCTCATAATTACCCAGTGAGCAATTCTATGAGACTTGGGAGTGATATAATGAAATATTATGAAAATGCCCTCAACACGTGTAGCGTCCGGTATTTTTATGTCCCAATTAAATTTTTTATTAATAATTAAGTGCTTATGTGATTATGTGATTAATGTGCTTATGTGGTTAGCATGACTTACATGATTTATTTGAGATAAAATTTGTAAGTTGCATGAGGTATTTTCATTTTAAGAATAATGAAAAGTGTTGAAAATGATTTCGGAAAATAAATGACCAAGGGGTAAATTGGTATTTTTCATATTTGGAAGACTTAGTGGAATTTGTAAAGAAATGGCTAAGTGTTTGTGTGTGAGTGGCATGGAGGTAAATAGAGAGAGGACATGGGTTAAAAGGGTAAAATCTGAGTCATGCACTATTGTAATTAATCCTAAATTGAAATGGATTTGATCTTTTCCCACTGTGATGTGTTGTCTTATTCTCAACCATTGATCTCATGTCATCTTCCACCTTTGCTCACAACCCTTGGATCATATGACCTTGTTTGGATGATACACAAATGCATAAATGCATTAATCTTGGTCTTTCATTTGTAAGACTTTCTCTCCACCCTTGGATCATTCTGTCATTTCTTTGCTTTATTTTCAATCCTTGGATTTGAGAGCAGTTAGTGAAGAATCTCTACACTTGTATATTTCTCTCATTTGCAAGACTTTTCATCTTCTCAACACAATCTCTTGCTCTCTCATACTCTTCATGCTTGGTGGGTTGTGAGCTCTTGTGGTGGTCTCTTGGTGTAGTGTTCTTGAGCTCATTTGCGGTAAGCTTTCTCTACGTTTCTAGGGTTTTGTTTACAAGAACCCTAGCTTTCAACTTCTTTAATTTCTATGTGCTAATATTGATTTTGCTATACCTTTTGTTCATTCCTGTGAAAGGTTGAACTTGTTTCCATCCATCAAGTGGGTTTCACTTATAGTGGTTCTTAATTTGATCTCGTGAAGAAGGTAGTGGTGAGTTCACAATCTTCTACTCATATGAATTTCATTCTTTATAAAACCCTAGTTTAGCTATCATTAGGTTTAATTTAATTCTTGTGGTTGGAGCCACTTTTGGTCATTAAGCTTGTTGTGACACCATTTTAATATTTGCTTTCATCAAATAGTGTATTGAATAGAATTGTGAAACAATTGTGAACCAACTCTATATTCTATTGGAAGCTCTTCCTTGAACACTTGAATTGGTAGCTTGCATGTACCTCTTTTGGTACTCTTGAAAGTACCTGGCTTGGATTGAGGTAGGGGAAAAATTAGTTGTTTTAATTTTTGTATAAGAGTGTGTGCGTCTATGTACATAGATGAGATGTATATGTACGAGTTGATTTTTGATAACTTAGACGATTAACTTGGCCCTTGAAAGCATGATTGTGTGATAATAATGCTAGTTGTGGAATATTGCTTATATATGTGGAATTATGAGTGATAGGAGCCAAATATCATATATATAAGGCTCTTAATTATACATTGTTATATTTATGTTTATCATTATATTAGTGCTTTTATACTGTTTTTGTATTTTATGACGTTTCAGGACTATGTCATGCAAAACGAGTTTAATTCGGTGAAATAACTGGATTTGTGACTCAATATCATTCAAGAGCCGAAACCATGGATAAAAGAACTATAAAGGACAAAAAATAAGTCAAGAATGCAAAAGAAATGAAGTGGAATGAAGCCGAGAAGAGAAATGGAGCAAATAAGATGAAACATGAAAATATAAGGTGAAGAACTACTGAGTAGTCGGTAGAACCTTCACCGAGTACTCGGTGAGTGCGCAAGTGTGCGAACTTGCGCACTTAAGGAAAAACGGCTAGAATGTTGTACGCACTTGCGCACCATTGCGCAACCATCGAGTACTCAGTGAGCCAAATTCCAGAATTTAAAGCTACAATTTCAGTCTCATTTAAACCACCATAACCTGATCAAAACATCATTAAATGGAGTGATTCAAAAGCCTAAACTCATCTCCATGAAGTCAGCTTTCCAACGCACATTGAATCACGCAAAAATTCATCTCGTAGTTCCAAATATGATCAAACAGTGTAGCATGGTCGAAGCTGAAAATCAACTGTGGGTCGGTGAGATTTGGCCGTCTTAAACTCTATGGGTGGACCCGTTTGACTTGGTTTGCACTCTAATACACCTTAGGACATATTTTAGACATATTCTGATCAAATTTCATTTCCTTTCTCATCAATTCACAAAAGGAAAGGATTTACTTGAAGGAAAAACAATCCACATTCAGACAGGACTTTATCAACTTCTATATATTAAAGGGTTGGGTTCATAGTTCTGTATCTATCTATCTATCTACCGTTCATATCCTTCATCTTTCATCTTTTCAAAGGGAAATTCTAAATCATAGATTAGATAATAAAGGCACGGAATTGTGTGCCTCGGCAAAGGAGAACCAACGATCATGGAGGCGATGTCTACATCAACAATGGAGATCACCACAACCATGAGTGGCTAAACGGGTATCTAGGGTTTTTAACAAAACCCTAGCCAAGTAATGTAACTTTTATTTATTTCAATTATACAAGGGGAAACTGAAGGACACATATGTGATGATTGTGTAGATGATTGAACATGTTTGATTCAATATGAGATTCTTTATTTATTCTATGTCTTGTCTTAGTTTGAATGAATATTTTATTTTACTCAATCATGATTATTTAATATGGGCTAGAACTCGGATGCTTAATTCATGATTTTCTACACAATGGTGGTTATTAACATGCAATCTAGATTTAGACAATCCATGCTAAGAGAAGATGATATAGGCATGTTTTTTGTTTAATATTTCAGGAGTAGTTATAAAGTAGATGCATGCACTAGTCATACTTATTTGAAGATAAGTTGTAGTAAAGTCGGATGAATTGTTCCTTTTTTGAGATTAGGGTTCGCCAATGTTGCAACCCTATATCTAATTCACATATGATAGACTGCCCTTTACATTTGAATGAATATAAGTCTATATTATGCGGATAGTGGTGTTGTTAGAAATACCCTAGAATCTATCTCTATTGTTTCTATCCCACATCTATCATTATTTGCTTTATTTAATTTAGTTGTTTATTAGTTAATAATCAAAACCCAAATCAAATTATCTTAACAATTCAAGAGTATTACTTTATTATAATTTAGACTACAACTTAGTCCCTGTGGATTCGATATACCCTATCATAAGCATACTATACTATAATTGATTCGTGCACTTGCGATAAGGAAAACTAGGTTAACTTTAATGGCTTATTTGCACAAACCACTATTATTCTCATTATTTATTATCCTAACCTAGTAGCTTAAACCAATCGAGGTTTTTGCATCAATCAATGAGCATGTTGATAATGTGGACATAATATAATGCATAATGGAGTAAAACATGTATTATGATGAGACATGGTTTTTATTGATGCCCTTTATGCATATTGAGTACACCGTATAGTATTGAGTGCATGGGTGTTGGTCTATATGGGTTGTGTAACCATGCGTGAGTTGATTTGTGTTGGATAGTCGCAATAACTGGCCAAGTGGTACTTCTCGCTCTAGCGGAACTAGTCTTTTGAGAAATAGAGACGATGGGGGAGGACTTGTTCCGAACTCATGTTCACGGACTGTGTTTTGTGTGTTGATATTCCTTGTTGAGTCTGCATCTCTCTCAAGTGAATGATTTTGGCGAAACTCTCTATATTACTTCATTAGTTGGTAGCCTCAAATGTGAATGGTTAGAGAATGATATCCCGTGACCCTTAGAGTAGGGTGTGTAGCCGTGTGTGTACCATGGGTGTGTTGTGTCACATTGCTTTTAAATTGCTATATATGTGAATGTGATATTGATGTTGATGCATGTTATATTCTAGAATGAATTTAACGTGGGCATGTTAGGGAAATTGATTGTTGGGTTCGATGGGGTCCCGAATTGGCGTGAGAACCATGTGGGACAAGAGACCAACCTAGGATTAGTAACATGTGCCTTGAGTGGGTTGTACCACTCAGACTATCAAGATTGAGGTGATGACGCTTTCTCTACTAGGCTAGTGAGCTCACCCCACGACATTATATATTTTCCAGGTGATGCTCCCTCCATGGGAGGCCTCTAGTGTCGATGGTTCAATTGGCACGTTGTTCCACTAAATTTTGGCATTTCGATAGCGGTTTATCTTTTGTAGAGCATTCACATGCCTTTATGCTTATTTTGTGAGTTAAGAACCATGTACTAAATTTGTGTAAATTCGCTACTTTGATGGTTAGCATTTTTGGCGGGTTAATAGAATTGTACGTCCCTCAGAGTGCTATGCGTGGGGACTTAACTCTTTTGGTGCACTTCGGTGCCGGCAATGTAAAACTACGTACTTTGATGAAACTATGACATATTTCTCCTTAGGGCGCTTGAATGTAGTCTTTGAATCCTTTCATTTTAAATACTGAAGTGGATTGTTGCTTTTGAATGTGGTTATTAGGAAGTTGGCCGAAAACGGCATTTTTCTAGGTTTTCAAGCAAACCCTTTTCGTTTTGAATGAAAAACCCATTTTCGCCCACTCCCATAGCCCTGGAAAATTTTCTCATTTTAGAAATGACTTTTAAACTCATTTTTATAAATAATTTGAATTTTTGAAGCCGGCGGTAGTTAAAACGGAGATTGGGGGCAAGACGGATAATTTTTGCGAATATTTAAAGAAACTACCCTTTCCATTAATATAAAGTTCATGTTTTCGTTCACCCCAAGGTTTCAAAGATTTTTCATATATTTATTAAAGTTTTAAAACTATTTTATAGTGTGTTGATGTTGGAAAGAGTCCGAAACAACTAAAACCCATTTGAGCTAAATCTGAAGAAAACCTTTTTTTTTTTTTTTTTTTTTTAAATTTCAGACCTGGGATCGATCCCTCTTGTTGCGCTTGGTTGCTGATTCCTTTTTGGGATCGATCCCACTGGTAGGTATTTACTTGGTTTTACAAACTTTTGCGTTGAAACTTTGAATTAAGTTCCGTTTGTTCCTATGGCTTATGTTAGGCCCAAACTTTGTAGTTGCACTTTGAAATGATTATTTTATTCCTGAAATGGCCGTTTTACCCTTAGATAAACATGGGGTGTTTAAATGATTCTTTTAGAGTGACGTTTGATCCGTTTCACTTCCTTTTTGATCCCGAGTGATCTTTTTCACATATTTTAGGAGTGGAATGACTATTTACCCTTGTATAAGTATTTGGTGACTAAATGATCTATTTTTCGTTTCTTTTCACTTCTGCATCACAACCTTACCCCTCAGACTCGTGTTTTGGAGTCCCAGAAAATTAGATGCGTGACACCACGGATTCCCTAGTCAAGTGTTAGTTCATAGTTTCTATATAGGACTAGGAAAGGGTCATCAAAACACAGTTGATGCAGCCCGTGGAGGAACATTTACACAAAATCCTGTCGAATTGTTATGGAATCTTTTTAACAATCTTAGTGAAGATTCATGCCAAAATATATCTGCTATTAAAGCACCGCGAACTGTCCTTTTTGTAAGAACATTTATTGTAATTGTTTATGTATGACATGTTCTAGATAATAACCATGTTGAGTGTTAGATAAGTTGTTTGGTTTTAATGATATCGATAAGCTTCGTCAAAGGCAAAATCAAGCATTGAAGTACTGAAGAATACAAGTGAAGCACGAAAGTGAGCATATTGAGGAAAAATGTCTCCTGGAGGGCGAAAACGATATTTTTCGAAGTCGTCACTTCAAGCAAAAAAGTATCGTGGATTCAAGAGGGTCATTTTGGCGTAGTTGCGAAGAAAAGTTGTTTTAACAAAAATACCTACGCTTGAGCCTACACTTTCAGTTGTGAAAAGTGGTTGGAAAGTGGAGTTTTACGCTTAAAGGTACGCTTGGACCTATGCTTCAAGTGTAGCTGTGACAAAGTTTTTTCTGAATTTTGCTACGATGTCCGATTTGCTCATGGGTCAGTTTTATGATTTGTCGACGACTTATATACATCAAAGTGTGTGGTATATACATGATATTCACCAGAATATAGGGTTTGGATGTGAAATTACAAGAAAGCAAAAACTTAGGGTTTGGATCATCATTGTCTATAAATACCCTAGTCTACAACAAGAGGAGGCACGCCTTGAAAAATTCTCTGCAAATTTTCTACATTTTCATCTTCTTTAAAGATATATAGGGAGAGAATTGATATGTGCTCAATATTGGTTATTTTTTGCTCCTATCTTGCATTTGTTATGTCTTTACATTTCGTTACTTGTTATTTTTATCTTGTTTGTGTGTGTAAGCATGTTTCAGGAGCCTAATGAAAAAACAGAGCTAATCTCGGTGAATTAATTGAGTTCGTATTCATTTCTATCTCGAGAAAGGAATCAAGAGCTGTATCGGCGCAAAGAAGAGCTACAGGAAGGCAAAATAGTCATTTCTCGACATCGTTATCTCACCGAAGGGCAAAAATTTCATTTTCAGACATTATTACTTCATTCAAAAGCATCGGGAGTCGAAGGCGACCAGTCTAGCTCAAATATGAAAAAATGAGTTTTTACAAAAAGATGCACCATACCCTACGTCGTTAGAGAGAAAAAGAGGCAGATTGGACCTAAGCTATGCTGTGGTTTGGACCCTACGCCCTAGACCTACGCCCAAACATAGGTCCCACCTTGTGGCCACGTGATCCCTTTACGTCCAGAAGTTGTTTCAGAGTTGTTTAAGAATTTTCCAGTTGTCCATACTTCGATATTTTAAGTGATCGGTGATTCCAGACCTCTACATATAGGCTTATACACATATTTACATCATATTTTAGAGATATTATTCATGTATTATGAAATTACAGAAAAGGGAAACCATGAGGGTTTCCCTCACTTGTTTATAAATATGAGAGGGTTAGGTTTAGAGAGGTGTTATTTTTGGGTGCTGTTTTTAAGTTTTGATTTTGACGCACGTTCAGAGTGTTAGATGAGAGACTGTTTTTATTCGTTATACAATTTATATATTTGAATTGATTCTTGTCTTAGACTTTTCGAATATATTTATCTTACACAATCACAATTATTCACTATGGGTTGGAACTCGGATGCCTAATCTGTGATTTTCTACATAATGGTGGTCATAAATCTTGAAACCCTAGGTTGACACAGGCCATGCCCTGACAAACTGATATAGACATGCTTTAGTTTATTTTCATGCTTTAATTTACTTTTCATGTATTGACTTTCTGTTAGTAGTTGGCATGCACTAATAAGTTTAGTCTTGAGATGGGTTGTCGCAATCTGGTTGAGAGTGATCCTTTTTGGGGTCAAACTGCTGGTGCGGTATGACCTGATTCACAGTCAATGGATCGCCCTCATGCAATTGATATATAATCTGAACTATGTTATGCAGTTAGTGGTGGAGTGAGGAAACCCTAGTTTTCTCTCTCTCTGAATCACAAACATTATTTATTATTTTCTATTTTATTTTCATTAATATTCATTAATATTCATTAGTATTAGATAATTCACAAAACAAAACTATTTTTGGAAATATATAATTCAGTGTTTTTAGACTATTGAAGTGAACAATCCTCGTCTCTGTGGGATCGATATTCCCCTTCTCAAGCAAAACTTTCTATAATTGATCTGTGCGCTTTCAGAAGGGTAAAACCTAAAGTGTTGTTAAGGTGTCATTTTTAACCACATATTTTGCACACACCTGACACCCAGCAAGTTGTTGGCGCCATTGCCGGGGACTTGGCATTGTTCAATAGCTTTAGTAGTTTATTTGCATTGCGTTATTGTAGATTAAAGCTAAAGTTCGAAGTTTTTCTGTGATTTTTAGGTACAATTAAAGAGCGTGAAAGGAAAAGATAAAGTTGCTAAAGTTGCGTCTGGACCCTTTATGAGTTTCAATTTTTCTTGGTTTTTGCATTTAATTTTTAGCTTTCCTTTTTGTTCATAATTTAGATAAGTTTAGAAGTAGTTTAGTTAATTTGTTTTAGTTCAAATATTAAAAAAATAAAAAATAAATGTTTTTTAGTTTATGTCCGATATATCAACGTGTTCAAATTCAAATTTTGCGTTAGTTGTATACGACCCGGAGATCGAAAGAACTCTAAGGCATTTACGAATATCTATTGAAGAGTATCGCCTGACAGAAGAAGTCGAGATGGGTGACGAGAGAGTCAACTCGCGAAGGGGACCAGATACCTCATTGAAGGGATTCTACGCACTGGACGCTTATGAATCGTATGCTAAATTTCCAGAAGAGGAAGGTGCAAAGCATTTCGAGATCAAGACGAGTGTGATCAGCATGCTCCCAAATTTCTTTGGTCTCAGGATAAAAGATCTGTACCAGCATGTTAATAAATTCTTAGAGGTTGTATCAACTGTTAGGTATGATGGTTTGACTAAAATGATTTAAGAGTGCGTCTGTTCCCGTAGTCTTTAAAAGAGAAAGCAAAAAGATGGTATATTAAATTGATCCAAGCAACTAAACTTGACTCGGAATCACTTAAGCAAGAATTCTTAGAAAAACATTTTCCCATAGGAAAGACTTCAGAAGCACAAGATGTGATTAAGCGATTCAGACAATTTCCAGGAGAGCAATTTCATGATGCGTGGGAGAGGTATAATGAGATTTTGTATAAATGTCCCCACCATAGGATTTCTGATCAAGATGTGGCTAGAAAGTTTTACATGGGTCTAGCTGAAAAGCATAAAAATCTGATAGATGCCTTTACACAGGCTCAGTTTACCTTGAAACCCGCAAAAGAGCTTTTAGAGATGTTTTATAATATTAGTGAAAATGCCCTCTAGTATGAATTTGATATGAGGTCTAGAGATGGTCAGGATAGACGATCTGAAAAAGCATTTAAAGTTAATCATGATATGAAAAATCCAGTGGCATTGATAGAGGAGAGGTTAGAGCGATTTGAAAAACTTCTTACCCAAAGAAGTCATTATCCTAAAAGAGAAGTTTATGAGGTTGAACCAGATTATTCTCAAAATGAGTGTGAGGACCTAATAGCCGTTGATGTTAATGCAACATGGAATTACTCAAATAATGGTCCGTTCTCCAACTCATATTCTTCAAATAATAGAAATCATCCATTCCTGTCTTATAAGTCCACAAATGTAGAGAATCCTCCAGAAATAGTTCAACAAGGACACTGGTCCAATTCTCAATCCAATTTTCAACCAAGGCAACAATTTACCTCGCAACCAAGGTTCCAACAGAGCCAACAATCATTCCAATCTCAACCAACTATACTGGCTCGCAATTCTCAATGAAATTTATAACCTAGATAGCCACCTAATAATTCTCTAGCTCTTCAGGCATTTAATAACAACCAGGCTATCCAACCATTCCGATATTAGCTCCAGCCTCAAAGAAGCCAAGCTGCCCCACCCGATTTTCAAAATAATAGGATAGAGCAGACCTTAGTGGACCTCCAAAATTAGATGGGTATTCATACTCAAGCACTGGCCCAAATCACCATGCAATTAGGACAAATAGAAAATTAGAGAAATACTAGAGAGCCAGGTTAGTTGCCTAGTCAGCCTATCGCTAACCCAAAGATTTAGCAAGTATAAGAGCTTGGATCGTTTACCAATGATAATCATGAGTCTGTTTAAGCAATTACGACTATGAGAAGTGGAAGGGTAGTAGAGAGCAGAGTGGAGGAAGAACATGAGGAGAGGCTCTGTAGAAAAAAACAAGTTGAGTAAGCTCAAATGAAGGAAGCGAAAAAAGCACAGCAGAAAGAGGTTGAGAGCAGAGAGGGTGAAGTTCAGACAGATAAACTACCAGTTAATAAAAGTGTTGACGAGACATTGATTGATGAGCTAGACAAGGCAAACTATGAGGAGGCACTGCCATTTCCTTAATGTCTTAGAGAACTGACTAAGTACGGAAAAATGAAAGAATCTGATATGTTGGATACGTTCTGATAAATTAACATTAATTTGCCGCTCTTAGATGTGATTGCCTAAATCCCACCTTATGCTAATTTTTTCAATAATCTCTGTATGCAAAAGAGGAAAAATAGAGCGAAGAATCCGAAGAAAATACTCTTGACTAAACAAGTGAGTTCACTGCTATTAAGCAATACTCCACCAAAGAGGAAAGATCCCGGTGCTCCCACTATTTCTTGTGTTATCGATGACCAGGAAATTGGTAGAGCCCTTCTTAATCTAGGTGCAAATATTAACTTGATTCCTTATTCAGAAGAAAATAGAAACCCTAATTCGCATAGAGTGAGAGAACTAGTGTTTGGTAGGTTGGAAATGTTTGACCGACACAGAAACCCTAATTCTCACAGAGTGTGAGAGTAGGGTTTTGTTAGCTCAACGTGGTGGAGATAAACAACAACCTTAATTCGCACAATGTGAAAGAACTAAGGTTTAGTAGGTCGGAAATGTTTCATATATATAGGAACCCTAATTCGTTCAGAGTGAGAGAAATAGGGTTTTATTTGTTGAATGTTGAGGACATAAACAAAAACCCTAATTCTTACACTAAGTAAATTAGGGTTTGGTAGTTTGGAAATGTTTGACATAAATAGAAACCTGAATTCACTTAGAGTCTGAGAACTAGGGTTTATTTGGTTGAACCCTAAGGATAGAAACAGAAATCCTGATTCACATATATTGAGAGAACGAGCGTTTGGTAGGTTGGAAATGGTTGAAAGAAATAGAAACCCTAATTCCCTCAAAGTTTGGGAACTATGGTTTTATTGGTTTAACATGGTGGACATAAATTAAAACCCTAATTCACACAGAATGAGAGAACTAGGATTTAGTAGGTTGAAAATGTTTGAGTTATATAGAAACCTTAATTTACTCAAAGTGTGAGGACTTAGGTTTTATTGGTTGTGCGTGGTGGACAGAAACAGAAAAGCTAATTCACAAAGAGTGAGAGAACGTGGGTTTCATAGGTTGGAAATGGTTGGAATAAATAGAATCCCTAATTCGCTCATAAGTGTGGGAACTAGGGTTTTATTGGTTGAACGTGGTGGACGAAAATAGAAATCATAATTCATATAGAGTGAGAGAACTAGGGATTGGTAAGTCAGAAATGATTGAGAGAAATAGAAACACTAATTCGCTCAGAGTATGATAACTTGGGTTTTTTTAGTTCAACGTGGTGGACAGAAAGGAAAACCCTAATTCGCATAGAGTGAGATAACTAATGTTTAGTATTTTGGAAATGTTTGACATATATAGAAACCCTAATTCACTCAGTGTGTGAGAACTACGATTTTATTGGTTGTACGTGGTGGACAGAAACAAAAACCCTAATTCGTATAGATTAAGAGAACTAGGAATACGTAAGTTGGAAATGGTTGACATAAATAAAAACCCTAATTTGCTCAGAATGTGAGAACTAGGGTTTGGTAGGTTAGAAATGGTTATGTGAAATAGAAACCCTAATTCGCTCAATTTATGAGATCTTTGGTTTTGTTAGTTCAACGTGGTGGAGAGAAACAAAAACCCTAATTCGCATAGTTTGAGAGAACTAGGGTTTAGTGGGTTGGAAATGTTGGACATATATCGTAAACCTAATTCGCTCAGAGTATGAGAACTAGGGTTTTGTAGGTTCAACATGGAGAACAAAAATAAAAACCCTATTTCGCATTGAGTGAGAGAACTAGGGTAGTAGGTTGGATATGTTTGACATATATAGAAATCCTAATTCGCTCCGAGTTTGAGAACTACGGTTTTATTGGTTGAACGTGGTGGATAGAAACAGAAACCCTAATTCGCATAGAGTTAGAGAACTAGGGATTGGTAGGTTAGAAATAGTCGATTGAAATCGAAACCCAAATTCACTCAGAGTGTTAGACCTAGGGTTTTGTTGGTTCAACTTGGTGGACAGAAACGAAAACCTTAATTTGCACAGAGTGAGAGAACTAGAGTTTAGTAGGTTAGAAATTTTTGACATATATAGAAACCAAGTTCACTTAGAGTGTGATAACTAGGGTTTTCTTGGTAGAATGTGGTGAATAGAAACAAAAATCCTAATTTGCACAGAGTGAGAAAACTATGGTTTGGTAGGTCAGAAATGGTTGATAGAAATAGAAACCCTAATTTGGTCAGAGTGTGAGAACTATGGTTTTGTTTATCCAATGTGGCGGACAAAACAAAAACTCTAATTCGTATAGAGTGAAAGAACTAGGGTTTAATAGGTTTAAAATATTTGACATATATAGAAATCCTATTTCGCTCAAAGTGTGAGAACTAGGGTTTTATTGATTGAACGTGGTGGACAGAAAAGGAAACCATAATTCGCACACAGTAAGAGAACTTGGGTTTTGTAGGTTGGAAATGGTTGACAGAAATAGAAACCCTAATTCTCTTAGAGCGTGAGAATTAGGGTTTTGTTGCTTTAACGTGGTGGACAGAAAAGGAAACCCAAATTCGGATAGAGTGAGAGAACTAAGGTTTGGTAGGTTGGAAATGGTTGAATGAAATAAAAACCCTAATTCTCTTAGAGTGAAAGAGTAGGGTTTTGTTAGTTCATCGATCTGGACATAAACAAAAACCTTAATTCGCACAGAGTGAGAAAACTAGGGTATAGTAGGTCGGAAATGGTTAACATAAATAGCAACCCTAATTTGCTCAGAATTTGGGAAGTAGGGTTTAAATGTTTAAAGTGGTGGACAGACACAGAAACCCTAATTTGCACAGAGTGAGAGAATTAGGAATTGGTATATTGGAAATGGTTGACAGAAATAGGAACCCTAATTCGCTCAGAGTGTGAGAATTAAGGTCTTGTTAGTTCAATGTGGTGGACAGAAATGAAAACCCTAATTCCCATAGAGTGAGAGAACTAGGGTTTAGTAGGTTGGAATGTTTGACATATATAGAAATCCTAATTCACTCAGAGTGTGAGAACTAGGGTTTTATTAGTTGTACGTGGTGGAAGAAAAAAAACCATAATTCGGTTAGAGTGAGAGAACTAGGGTTTGGTAGGTTGGAAATATTTGACCGAAATAGAAACTCTAATTCTCTCAGAGTTTCTGAGTAGGGTTTTGTTAGTTCAATGTGGTGGATATAAACAAAAACCTTAATTTGCACAGTGTGAGAGATCTAGGGTTTAGTAGGTCGGAAATATTTTACATAAATAGGAACCCTAATTCGCTCACAGTCTGAGATCTAAGGTTTTATTGGTTGAACGTGGTGGATAGAATTAAAAACCCTAATTCACATAGATTGAGAGAACTAGGGATTGGTAGGTTGGAAACGGTTGATAGAAATAGAATAACTAATTTGCTCAGAGTGTGAGAACTAGGGTTATATTTGTTGAACGTGGTGGACAGAAATAGAAACCCTCATTCGCATAGAGTGAGAAAACTAGGGTTTGGTAGATGGAAATGGTTGATAGAAATAAGAACCCTAATTCGCTCAGAGTGTGAGAATTAGGGTTTTGTTAGTTCAACATGGGGGACAGAAATGAAAACCCTAATTCGTGTAGAGTGAGAGAACTAGGGTTTAGTAGGTTTGAAATGTTTGACATATATAGAAACCCTAATTCACTCAGAGTTTGAGAATTAAAGTTTTGTAGGTTGTACGTGGTGGACAGAAACAAAAAGCCTAATTCGCATTGATTAAGAGAATGAGGGTTTGGTAGGATGGAAATGGTTGGAAGAAATAGAAAGCCTAATTCACTCAGCGTGAGAACTAGGGTTATCCTAGTTCAACGTGGTGGACAGAAACGACAACCCTAATTTGTATAGAGTGAGAAAACTATGGTTTTGTGGAATGTGGTGGACAGAAACAGAAACCCTAATTTGCAAAGAGTGAGAGAACTATGGTTTGGTAGGTTGGATATGGTTGACAAAAATAAAAACCCTAATTTGCTAAGAGTGTGAAAACTAGGGTTTTCTCTGTTAAACGTGGCGGATAAAATAAAAACCTAAATTCGTATAGAGTTAGAGAACTAGGGTTTAGTAGTTTGGAATTGTTTGACATATATAGAAACCCTAATTCGCTCAGAGTGTGAAAACTAGGGTGGACAGAAATGGAAACCTTAATTCACTCACAGTAAGAGAACTTGGGTTTGGTAGGTTGGAAATGGTTGAGAGAAATAGAAACCCTAATTCGCATAGATTGTGAGAACTAAGGTTTGGTAGGTTGGAAATGGTTGACAGAAATAGAAACCCTAATTCTCTCAGAGGGTGAGAGTAGGGTTTTGTTAGTTCATCGTGGTGGACATAAATAAAAACCTAATTCGCTCAGAGAGTGAGAACTACGGTTTAAATGTTGAAAGTGGTGGACAGAAAAGGAAACCCTAATTCGCACAGAGTGAGAGAACTAGGGTTTTGTAGGGTGGATTTGTTTGACATAAATAGAAATTCTAATTCTCTTAGAGTGTGATAGTAGGAGTTTATTAGTTCACCGTGGTTGACATAAACAAAAATCTTTATTCGCACAGAGTGAGAGAAATTAGGTTTAGTAGGTCAAAAATGGTTGACATAAATAGCAACCCTAATTTGCTCAGAGTATGAGAACTAGGCTTTTATTGGTTCAAAGTGGTGGGCAGAAACAGAAACCCTAATTCGCACAGATTGAGAGAACTAGAATTTGCTAAGTTGGAAATGATTGACATAAATAGAAACCCTAATTTCCTCACAATATCAAAACTAGGGTTTTGTTAAACCAATGTGGTGGACAAAAACAAAAATCCTAATTCGCATAGAGTGAGAGAACTAGGGTTTAATAGGTTGGAAATGTTTGACATATATAGTAACCCTAATTAGCTCAAAGTGTGAGTACTAGGATTTTAATGGTTGTACATGGTGGACAGAAACAAAAACCTTAATTTGTATAGAGTGAGAGATCTTGGGTTTGGTAGGTTGGAAATGGTTGACATAAATAGAAACCAGTTCACTCAGAGTGTTAGAAATAGGGTTTTGTCTGTTTAAAATGGTGAAAAGAACTAAAACCCTAATTCGCATAGAGCGAGAGAACTAGAGTTTGGTAGGTTGGAAATGGTTGACAAAAATAGAAACCTTAATTTGCTCAGAGTATGAGACCAACAGTATTATTGGTTGAAAGTGATGGATCGAAAATGAAACCCTAATTCGTACTGAGTGAAAGAACTAGGGTTTGGTAGGTTGGAAATGGTTGAAAGAAATAGAAATCCTAATTCATTCAGAGTGTGAGAAATAGGGTTTTGTTGGTTTAAAATAGTGAAAATAAACTGAAACCCTTATTCACACAGAGTGTGAGAACTAGGATTTTGTTAGACCAACGTGGTGGAAAAAAACAAAAACCCTAATTCGGATAGAGTGAGAGAACTAGGGTTTAGTAGGTTGAAAATGATTGACATATAAAGTAACCGTAATTCTCTCAGAGAGTGAGTACAAGGGTTTTATTGGTTGAACGTGGTGGAAAGAAATAGAAACCTTAATTCACATAGTGTGAGAGAACAAGTGTTTTATAGGATGGAAATGGTTGACAGAAATAGAAACCCTATTCACTCAGAGTTTGAGAAATAGGGTTTTGTTGGTTTAAAATTGTGAAGGAAATAGAAACCCTAATTCGCATAGAGTGAGAGAACTAGAGATTGGTAGGTTGGAAATGGTTGACAGAAATAGAAACCCAAATTCTATCAGGGTGTGAGAACTAGGGTTTTCTTTGTTTAACATGGTGGAAAGATACGGAAACCGTAATTCGCATAGATTGAGAGAATGAAGGTTTAGTAGGTTGGAAATTATGGAGTGAAATAGAAACCCTAATTCTCTCAGAGTGTGAGAACTAGGGTTCTATTGGTTGAACGTGGTTAACAGAAACATAATCCCTAATTCACATAGAGTGAGAGAACTATGGTTTAGTAGGTTAGGAATGGTTGACAGATATAGAAACCCTAATTCGCTCAGAGTGTGAGAACTAGGGTTTTGTTAGTACAACATGGTGGACAGAAACAAAAACCCTAATTCGCAAAGAGTTAGAGAACTATGGTTTAGTAGCTTTCCAATGTTTGACATATATAGAAACCCTAATTCGGTCAGAGTGTGAGTATTAGGGTTTTATTAGTTGAACATGGAGGACAGAAACTGAAACACTAATTCGCACACTGTAAGAGAACTCTGGTTTGGTAGGTTGGAAATGGTTGACAAAAATAAAAACCCTAATTCTTTCATTGTGTGAGAACTAGGGTTTTATTGGTTGAATGTGGTGGGCAGAAACCGAAACCCTAATTCACACACAGTAAGAGAACTATGGTTTAGTAGGTTGGAAATGGTTGACAGAAATAGAAACCCTAATTCGTTCAGAGTGTGAGAACTAGGGTTTTGTTATTACAACGTGGTGGACAGAAACAAAAACCCTAATTCGGATAGAGTGAGAGAACTATGGTTTAGTAGGTTTCCAATGTTTGACATATATAGAAACCCTAACTCGGTCAAAGTGTGAGAACTAGGGTTTTATTAGTTGAACGTGGAGGACATAAACAAAAACCCGAATTCGCACACTATAAGAGAACTAGGGTTTAGTAGGTTGGAAATGGTTGACAATAATAGAAATCCTAATTCGCTCAGAGTGTGAGAACTAGGGTTTTTTTGGTTGAAAGTAGTGGACAGAAAGTAAAACCTTAATTCACACAGAGTGAGGGATCTTTGATTTGGTAGGTTGGAAATGGTTGACATAAATAGAAACCTATTTAGTCAGAGTGTGAGAACTAGGGTTTTGTTAGTACAACATGGTGGATAGAAACAAAAACCCTAATTCACTTAGAGTCATAGAACTATGGTTTAGTAGGTTTCCAATGTTTGACAAATATAGAAACCCTAATTCGCTTAGAGTTTGAGAACTAGGGTTTTATTAGTTGAACGTGGAGGACAGAAACAGAAACCCTAATTTGCACACTGTAAGAGAAGTAAGGTTTGGTAGGTTGGAAATGGTTGACAAAAATAAAAACCCTAATTCTCTCAGAGTGTGAGAACTAGGGTTTTATTGGTTGAACGTGGTGGATAGAAACCGAAACCCTAATTCGCACACAGTAAGAGAACTATGGTTTGTTAGGCTGGAAATGGTTGACAGAAATAGAAACCCTAATTCGTTCAGAGTGTGAGAACTAGGGTTTTGTTATTACAACATGGTTGACAGAAAAAAAAACCCTAATTCGGATAGAGTGAGAGAACTATGGTTTAGTAGTTTTCCAATGTTTGACATATATAGAAACCCTAATTCGCTCAGAGTGTGAGAACTAGGGTTTTATTAGTTAAATGTGGAGGACAGAAACAGAAACCTGAATTCGCACACTGTAAGAGAACTAGGGTTTGGTAGGTTGGAAATGGTTGACAATAATAGAAACCCTAATTCGCACAGATTGTGAGAATTAGGGATCTTTTGGTTGAATGTAGTGGATAGAAACAAAAACGTTTACTCGCATAGAGTGAGAGAACTAAGGTTTAGTAGGTTGGAAATGTTTAACATATATAGTAACCCTAATTCGCTTAGAGTGTGAGTACTAGGGTTTTATTTATTGAACGTGGTGGATAGAAACAAAAACTCAAATTCGCATAAAGTGAGAGAACTTGGGTTTGGTAGGTTAGAAATAGTTGACAGAAATAGAAACCCTAATTCTCCAGAAGTGTGAGAACTAGGGTATTGATAGTACAACGTCGTGACAGAAACAAAAACCACAATTCATATAGAGTGAAAGAACTAGGGTTTAGTTGGTTTCCAATGTTTGACATATATAGAAACCCTAGTCCTTCAGAGTGTGAGAAATAGGATTTTATTGGTTGAATATGGTGGATAGAAACAGAAACCTTAATTCACACACTGTAAGAGAACTAGGGTTTGGTGGATAGGAAATGGCTAACCAAAATAGAAATCCTAATTCTCTCGGAGTGTGTGAACTATGTTTTGTTTGTTTAACATGGTGGACAGAAATAGAAACCCTAATTCGCATAGAGTGAGATAACTAAAGTTCGGTAGGATGGAAATGGTTGACATAAATAGAAACCCTAATTCTCTCAGAGTGTGAGAAGTATGGTTTTGTTAGTTCAATGTGGTGGACAGAAATAAAAACCAAAATTCACATAGAGTGAGAGAACTAGGGTTTAGTAGGTTGGAAATGTTTGACATATATAGTAACCCTAATTCGGTCAGAGTGTGAGTACTAGGGTTTTATTGGTTGAACATGGTCGACAAAAATAGAAACCATAATTTGCACTGAGTGAGAGAATTAAGGTTTGGTATGATTGAAATGGTTGATCGAAAAAGAAACCCTAATTATCTCAGAGTGTGAGAACTAGTGTTTTCTTTGTTTAACGTGGAGGACAGAAATAGTAACCCAAATTCACGTAGAATGAGTGAACTAGGGTTTGGTAGGATGGAAATGGGTGACATAAATAGAAACCCTAATTCTCTTAGAGTGTGAGAAATTGGGTTTTGTTAGTTCAATGTGGTGGACAGAAACAAAACCTAAATTTTCTAAACGTTATAGAACTAGGGTTTTATAGGTTGAACGTTGAGAATAGAAAAAGAAACCCTAATTTGCACTCACTGAGAGAACTTGGGTTTAGTAGGTTGGAAATAGTTGACAAAACTAGAAACCCTAATTCACTCAGAGTGGGAGAACTAGGGATATGTTGGTCTAACGTTGTGAAAAGAAACAGAAACCCTAATTCGTACAGAGTTAGAGAAATAGAGTTTGGTAGGTTGGAAATGGTTGACATATATAGACACCCAAATTTGCTCAGAGTGTGAGAACAAGGGTTTTATTAGAGCTACGTGGTGCACCGAAACAAAACCCCAAATTCACATAGAGTGAGAGAACTATGGTTTAGTAGGTTGGAAATGTTTGACATATTGAGCAACCCTAATTCGTTCAAAGTGTGAGTACTAGGGTTTTATTTGTTGAAATTGGTGGATTGAAAAAGAAACCTTCATTCTCACAGAGTGTGAGAACTAGGGTTTTATTGTTTGAAATTGGGGAAAAGAAAAAGAAACCCTAATTCACACTAACTGAGAGAACTTGGGTTTAGTAGGTTGGAAATAGTTGACAAAACTAGAAACCTTAATTCACTCAGAGTGGGAGAACTAGAGATATGTTGGTCTAACGTTGTGAAAAGAAACATAAACCCTAATTCGTACATAGTTAGAGAAATAGAGTTTGGTAGGTTCGAAATGGTTGACATAAATAGAGACCCTAATTCGCTCAGAGTGTGAGAACTAGGGTTTTATTGGTTGAAATTGGTGAAAAGAAAAAGAAACCCTAATTCGCACAGAGTGAGAGGAGTAGGGTTTAATAGGTTGGAAATGTTTTGAAATATATAGTAACCCTAATTTGCTCAAAGTATGAGTACTAGGGTTTTATTGGTTGTACATGGTAGATAGAAACATAAACCTTAATTCGCACAAAGTGAGAGATGTTGGGTTTTGTTGGTTGGTTGGAAATGGTTGACATAAATAGAAACCTCTTCTCTCAGAGTGTGAGAAATAGGGTTTGTCTGTTTAAAATGGTGGAAAGAAACTAAAACCCTAATTCGCATAGAGTGAGAGAACTAGAGTTTGGTAGGTTGGAGATGGTTTACAAAAATAGAAATCCTAATTCGCTCAAAGTATGAGAATAAGGGTTTTATTGGTTGAAAGTGATGGATCGAAAATGAAACCCTAATTCGTACTGAGTGAAAGAACTAGGGTTTGGTAAGTTGGAAATGGTTGACAGAAATAAAAATCCTAATTCATTTAGAGTGTGAGAAATATGGTTTTGTTGGTTTAAAATGGTGGAAAGAAACTGAAACCCTAATTCGGTCAGAGTGTGAGAACTAGGATTTTGTTAGTTTAATGTGGTGGACATAAACAAAAACCTTAATTTACTAAAAGTTAGAGAACTAGGGTTTTATAGGTTGAACGTTGGGGATAGAAAAAGAAACCCTAATTCGCACAGACTGAGATAACTAGGGTTTAGTAGGTTGAAAATAGTTAACAGATAAAGAAACCCCAATTCACTTAGAGTGTGAGAACTAGGGATATGTTGGACTAATGTGGTGAAAAGAACCCTAATTTGTACATAGTGAGAGAAATAGAGTTTGGTAGGTTGGAAATGGTTGACATATATAAACACCCTAATTTGCTCAGAGTGTGAGAACAAGGGTTTTATTAGAGCTTCGTGGTGGACCGAAACAAAACCCCAAATTCACATAGAGTGAGAGAACTATGGTTTAGTAGGTTGGAAATGTTTGACATATTGAGCAACCCTAATTCGTTCAAAGTGTGAGTCCTAGGGTTTTATTTGTTGAAATTGGTGGACTGAAAAAGAAACCTTAATTCTCACAGAGTGTGAGAACTAGGGTTTTATTGTTTGAAATTGGGGAAAAGAAAAAGAAACCGTAATTCGGGCAGAGTGAGAGAACTAGAGTTTCGTAGGTTGGAAATGGTTGACATAAATAGAAACACTAATTTGCTTGGAGTGTGAGAAAAAGGGTTTTGTTAGAGCAACGTGGTGGACCGAAACAAAACCCCAAATTCGCATAGAGTGAGAGAACTATGGTTTAGTAGGTTGGAAATGTTTGACATATTGAGCAACCCTAATTCGCTCAAAGTGTGAGTACTAGGGTTTTATTTATTGAACGTGGTGGACTGAAAAAGAAACCTTAATTCGCAATGAGTGAGAGAACTAGGGTTTGGTAGGTTGGAAATGATTGACAGAAATAGAAACCCTATTCACTCAGAGTGTGAGAAATAGGTTTTGTTGGTTTAAAATGGTGTAAAGAAACAGAAACTCTAATTCGCATAGAGTGAGAGAACTAGAGTTTCGTAGGTTCGAAATGGTTGAGAGAAAGAGAAACTCTAATTTGCTCAGATTGTAAGAACTAGTGTTTTATTGGTTGAAAGTGGTGGAAAGAAACAAAAACCCTAATTCGAATAAAGTGAGAGAACTAGAGTTTGGTACGTTTGAAATGGTTGATCAAAATAGAAACCCTAATTCATTCAGAGCTAGGTTTTGTTGGTTTAAAATGATGGAAATAAATAGAAACCCTAATTTGTACATAGTGTGAGAAATAGGGTTTAGTAGGTTTCCAATGTTTGACATATATAGAAACCCTAATTCGCTCAGAGTGTCAGAACATGGGTTTTATTAGTTGAACGTGGTGGACTGAAACATAAACCCTTATTCGCACACAGTAAGATAACTATGGTTTGGTAGGTTGGAAATGGTTGAAAGAAATAGAAACCTTTATTCTCTCAGAGTGTGAGAACTAGGGTTTTGTTGGTTTCACGTGGTGGAAAGAAACATAAATCCTAATTCGCACAGAGTGAGATAACTAGAGTTTGGTAGGTTGGAAATGATTGACATAAATAGAAACCCTAATTTGGTCAGAGTGTGAGAACTAGGGTTTTGTTAGACCAACGTGGTGGAAAGAAACAAAAACCATAATTCCCATAGAGTGAGAGAACTAGGTTTTAGTCGGTGTGAAATGTTTGACATGTATAGTAATCCTAATTCGCTTATTGGTTCAACGTGGAGGAAAGAAATATAAACCTTATTTTACACCACGTAGGTCAGAGTGTGAGAAATAGGGTTTTGTTGGTTTAAAATTGTGGAAAGAAACAAAAACCCTAATTCGCACTCAGTGAAAGAACTAGAGTTTGGTAGGGTGGAAATGATTGACAGAAATCGAAACCTTAATTCTCTGAGATTCTGAGAACTAGGGTTTCGTTGGTTTAACGTGGTGGACATAAACATAAACCATAATTCACATAGAGTGAGATAACTAGGGTTTGGTAGGTTGGATAAGGTTGACAAAAATAGAAACCCAAATTCTCTCAAAGTTTAAAACTACGGTTTTGTTAGGTTGGAAATGTTTGATATATATAGAAACCC
Source organism: Cornus suecica (assembly GCA_963922005.1). Taxonomy (NCBI): domain Eukaryota; kingdom Viridiplantae; phylum Streptophyta; class Magnoliopsida; order Cornales; family Cornaceae; genus Cornus; species Cornus suecica. The sequence goes on from OY998243.1 coordinate 44,523,236, forward strand.
TAATTCGCATAGAGTGAGATAACTAGGGATTGGTAGGTTAGAAATATTCAATAGAACTCTAAACCAAAATTCGCTCAGAGTGTTAGAACTTGGGTTTTATTAGTTCAACGTGGTGGAGAGAAACAAAAACCTTATTTCACATTGAGTGAGAGAACTAGAGTTTAGTAGGTTAGAAATGTTTGACATATATAGAAACCCAAATTAACTCAGAGTGTGAGAAATGGGGTTTTCTTGGTTGAATGTGGTAGACAGAAACCAAAACCCTAATTTGTACAGAGTGAGAGAACTATGGTTTGGTAGGTTGGAAATGGTTGACAGAAATAAAAACCCTAATTTTCTCAGAGTGTGAGAACTAGGGTTTTGTTTATCCAACGTGGAAGACAAAACAAAAACCCTAATTCGTATCGAGTGAGAGAACTACGCTTTAGTAGGTTTCAAATGTTTGAACTATATAGAAATCCTAATTCGCTCAGATTGTGATTACTAGGGTTTTGGTTGTTGAATGTGGTGGACCAAAATGGAAACCATAATTCGCACAAAGTAAGAGAACTTGGGTTTTATAGGTTGGAAATGGTTGACAGAAATAGAAACCCTAATTCTCTCAGAGTGTGAGAATTAGGGTTTTGTTGCTTTAACGTGGTGGACAGAAACAGAAACCCTAATTCGCATAGAGTGAGAGAACCAGGGTTTGGTAGGTTCGAACTGGTTGACAGAAATAGGAAACCTAATTCGTTCAGAGTGTGAGAACTAGGGTTTTATTAGTTCAACATGGAGGAGAGAAATGAAAACCCTAATTCGCATAAAGCGAGAGAATTAGGGTTTAGTAGGTTGGAAATGTTTGACATATATAGAAAACCTAATTCACTGAGAGTGTGAGAACTAGGGTTTTATAGGTTGTACGTGGTGGACACAAACAGAAACCCTAATTCGCATTGAGTTAAAGAACGAGGGTTTGGTAGGTTGGGAATGGTTGAAAGAAATAGAAAGCCTAATTCACTAAGAGTGTGAGAACTAGGGTTGTTGTAGTTCAACGTGATGGACAGAAACGACAACCCTAATTCACATAGAGTGAGAAAACTATTGTTTGGTTGAAGGTGGACAGAAACAAAAATCCTAATTTGCAAAGAGTGAGAGAACTGTGGTTTGGTAGGTTGGAAATGGTTGACAGAAATAAAAACCCTAATTTTCTAAGAGTTTGAGAACTAGGGTTTTCTTTGTCCAACTTGGCGGACAAAACAGAAACCCTAATTCGTATAGAGTTAGAGAACTTGGGTTTAGTAGGTTTGAAATGTTTGACATATATAGAAATCCTAATTCGCTCTGAGTGTGAGAACTGGGGTGTTATTGGTTGAGCGTGGTGGACAGAAACGGAAACCTTAATTCACCCACAGTAAGAGAACTTTGGTTTAGTAGGTTGGAAATGGTTGACAGAAATAGAAACCCTAATTCTCTCAATGTGTGAGAATTAGGGTTTTGTTGGTTTAACGTTGTGGACAGAAATAGAAAACCTAATTGGAATAGAGTGAGAGAACTAAGGTTTGGTTGGTTGGAAATGGGTGACAGAAATAGAAACCTTAATTCCCTAAGAGTATGAGAACTAGAGTTTTGTTAGACCAACATGGTGGACAGAAACAAAAACCCTAATTTGCATAGAATGAGAGAACTATTGTTTAGTAGGTTGGAAATGTTTGACATATATAGTAAACCTAATTCGCTCAGAGTCTGAGTACTAGGGTTTTATTGGTTGAACGTTGTGGACAGTAACAAAAACCCTAATTTGCACATAATGAGAGACCTAGGGTTTGGTTAGTTGGAAATGGTTGATATAAATAGAAACCCTAATTCACTCAAAGTGTGAGAACTAGGGTATTTTTAGTTGAACGTGGTTGATAGAAATAAAAACCCTAATTCGCATAGAGTGATAGAATTACGGTTTAGTAGGGTGGAAATGTTTGGCATATATAGAAATCCTAATTCACTTAGAGTGTGAGAACTAGGGTTTTATTGGTTGAACGTAGTGGACAGAAATGAAAACCATAATTCGCATATAATGAGAGAACTAGGGTTTTGTAGGTTGGAAATGTTTCACATATATAGAAACCTTAATTCACTCAAAGTCTGAGAACTTGGGTTTTATTTGTTGTACGTGGTTGACAGAAACAGAAAGCCTAATTCACATAGATTGAGAGAACGGGGGATTGGTAGGTTGGAAATTGTTGAAAGAAATAGAAACCATAATTCTCACAAAGTGTGAGAACTAGGGTTTTATTGGTTGAACGTGGTGGACAGAAACAAAAACTCAAATTCACACAGAGGGAGAGAACTTGAGTTTGGTAGGTTGGAAATGGTTGACAGAAATAGAAACCCTAATATCCCGGAGAGTGAGAACAAGGGTTTTGTTAGTCCAACATGCTGGACAGAAACAAAAACCACAATTCGTATAGAGTGAGAAATAGAAACCCAAGTTCGTTCAGAGTGTGAGAAATATGATTTTATTAGGTGAATGTGGTGGACAGAAACGAAAACCTTAATTTGCAAACAGTAAAAGAACTAGGGTTTGTTGGATTGGAAATGCTTAACAGCAATAGAAACCCTAATTCTCTCGGAGTGTGAGAACAAGGGTTTTCTTTATTCAACATGGTGGACAAAAATAGAAACCCTAATTCGCATAGAGTGAGAGAACTAGGGTTTGGTATGATGGAAATGGTTAACATAAATAGAAACCCTAATTCTCTCAGAATGAGAGAAGTAGGGTTTTGTTTGTTGAAAGTGGCGGACTGAAACAAAAACCAAAATTCGCATAGAGTGAGAGAATGAGGGATTAGTAGGTTGGAAATGTTTGACATATATAGTAACCTTAATTCGGTCAAAGTGTGAGTACTAGGGTTTTATTTGTTGAACGTGTTTGACAAAAATAGAAACCTTAATTCGCACAGAGTGAGAGAACTAAGGTTTGGTAGGTTGGAAATGGTTGATAGAAAAAGAAACCCAAATTCTCTCAAAGTGTGAGAACTAGTGTTTTCTTTGTTTAACGTGGTGGACAGAAACAGAAACCCTAATTTGCATAGAGTGATTGAACTAGGGTTTGGTTGGTTGGAAATGGTTGACATAAATAGAAACCCTAATTCCCTCAGAGTGTGAGAAATATGGTTTGTTAGTTCAATGTGCTGGACATAAACAAAAACTTTAATTTGCTAAAAGTTAGAGAACTAGGGTTTTATAGGTTGAACGTTGAGGATAGAAAAAGAAACCCTAATTTGCATAGACTGAAAGAACTATGGTTTAGTAGGTCAGAAATAGTTGACATAAATAGAAACCCTAATTCCCTCGGAGTGTGAGAACTAGGGATATGTGGGTCTTACGTGGTTAGAAGAAACAAAAACCCGAATTCGTACAGAGTGAGAGAAATAGAATTTGGTAGGTTGGAAATGGTTGACATAAATAGACACCCTATTTCGCTCAGAGTGTGAGAACAAGGGTTTTGTTCGACCAACATGGTGGACAGAAAAAAAAACCCAAATTCGCATAGAGTGAGCGAACTATGGTTTAGTAGGTTAGAAATGTTTGACATATTGAGCAACCCTAATTCGCTCAAAGTGTGAGTACTAGGGTTTTATTTGTTGAAGGTGGTGTACTGAAAAAGAAACCTTAATTCGCAAAGAGTGAGAGAACTAGGGTTTAGTAGGTTTGAAATGATTGACAGAAATAGAAACCCTATTCACTCAGAGTGTGAGAAATAGGGTTTTGTTGGTTTAAAATGGTGCAAAGAAATAGAAACTGTAATTCGCACAGAGTGAGATAACTAGAGTTTGGTAGGTTCGAAATGGTTGACAGAAAGAGAAACCCTAATTCACTTAGATTGTGAGAACTAGTGTTTTATTGGTTGAAAGTGGTGGAAATAAACAAAAACCCTAATTCGCACAGAGTGAGATAACTAGGGCTTGGTACGTTTGAAATGGTTGATAAAAATAGAAACCCTAATTCACTTAGAGCTAGGGTTTTTTTTGGTTTAAAATGATGGAAAGAAACACAAACCCTAATTTGCATAGAGTGAGTGAACTAGGGATTCATAGGTTTCCAATGTTTGACATATATAGAAACCCTAATTCGCTCAGAGTGTCAGAAGTTGGATTTTATTGGTTGAACGTGGTGAAGAGAAACATAAACTCTAATTCGCACACACTAAGGTTGTGTTTGGTAACGGTTTGGTGCGGTGTTAGTTTTTGGTTTTGGTTTGGGTTGGGTTGGATTTGGTTTGGTGTGGTTTTATTTTGGTTCCAAACCATGTTTGGTGTATATGGCTTTGGTGTGAGAAAAAGTGATGCTGAAAAACCAAACCATGTTTGGTTAAGTTGGTATAGGTTGAAATTCTGAAACCAAACCATGTTTGGTAACTTAGGATGGTTTCACATTTTATTTATAAATATTAAAATTTTGTAATATTAAAATATATTAATATAGTAATATATTAATATTATAATATATTAATATTAATAAATTTATAATATTAAAATATTTTAATATTAATATATATTAATATTAATATTGATATTAAAATTTATAATATTAATATATATTAATATTAATATTGATATTAAAATTTATAATATTAAAATATATTAATATTAAAATATATTAATATTTATATATTAATATTAATATTAAAATGCCTATTAATATTAATATTAATATTAATATATAGGACACAACCGTCCAAGCAATTTATATATATATAACAATAGGATAAGTATATAGGATAGTAGTATAAGTATATAGGACACAACCGTCCAAGCAATTTTGAAGTGGTCTAGGCAGAGCGAGACTCAAAGTCTGTCATACATCGTAACTCTCTTCAGATTTAATTATAGAAAAATTTAAGACAAAGTAAGTAATTGCAATTGACTGAAAATCTTAACTGAATATTATTACGATTCAAAAATACATTTAACTATGATAGACGAACTTACAAGTGGATGTATGACAATCAATCTGGGTTCGGAGGCTTAGTATGCTTTCTGGAGAGAAGAGAAGAGAAGAGAATAGAATTACAAAGTAGAAAGAAAAATGGGAAACTAAAACCTGATCTAAGACCATTACATTTGCCTGCTTATATAGAGGATATAACAGAGTTTACTGTAGGTTTTGCACTATTGATCTCGTGAGTTCTGGGGCAGACAACTCTTGTCTTTCACTATAGTATTTTTGACTTTAGGGGTAAAGCACTGTGACTTTTTACTGTTTGTAATAGTAGTCTGTCGGTACTGTTGAACACTGTATTTGTTTTTTGTGCCGACGGTTACTGTAGCTTAATCAAGTCCTTTAATTTACTATTCACTGAACAAGTCCTTTAATTTACTATTCACTGAACACTGTATTATATTAATATTTAATTTAATTTACTCTTAATCAAGTCCTTTAATTTACTATTCACTATTCTCGTCTTTTTGTGCCTTTTTTGTATCTGTTGACTTGAGCTTGACTGTGTTCCTTTTTCTTAATTTTTGACAGATCAAAGGGATCTTGGGCATCCTGGTATGGCCTGTATTTGGATTCTGTAGACGATCCATCTTCTTCATTACTGCTTGAATCTCCTTCTATTTGGGCAAGGAGCTTTTCCATTTTTTCTTTGAGCTTTGCTTTGGAGGATGACTTCTTGGAGGCTGATTTCTTGACTGCGGTTTCTGAAGAGGAGCTTGACTGTGCTGATTCAATGACTTGTGTGACTGGGCTAGCCTTGAGTGGCTGAGAAACTTCTTTTGGAAATTCCAGTTGGACTTGTTGAATGATTCTTTCGATTTTGAAAGGATCCCACCATTTGGTATAATGGACTCTACATACTGTGCCAATATCACCTTTAAGGCTGTAATGCCATTTGAAGATCCAAGGGATTTTGTATTTTTTGGCAAAAATTAGTAGTAGGGGGAATTGATGATCATAGGAAGGGATTTTGAACTTGGTTTCAAAATAGTTGATTTGTTCCCAGAGGATTTCAGGGATCACATCGTCGTCTGGGCCATGGTCATTCCACCATTTAACAAACCAAGAAGGGAGTTGACTGTTAAATTTACTATCAAAATTGACGAACCAAGAATGACTAAAAGTTTCAGTTTGAAAAAACAAAATTTTGAACCAGGCATCAATGTAGTCATAGTAGGTGAATGGGAGTGAGTTATCTAACTTTTTGGTTTCAAAGGGATGTTTTCCCCACTCTTTGAGGGAGACAACTCTCAAAATGTACAAGGAGTGGTAAATAACTTTGGTTGGATCATTGCGATCAGGGACAAGTTTGATGAAGACATAATTGGTTTGGTAGAAGATATCTCTGTAATATTGCAAGTTGTGACTAGGTGTGTGTGGTATCCAATGAGAATTTGGGGGGAAAAACTGTGTTACTAGGGCAATTGGATCATTTGTGTGAGAAAAATGAGGTTCGATGTGGAAAAGGGTATGGTAAGTTTTTTGAAGATATTCTGATCTTCCTGGAGGGTTGTATCTGGGGAGAGGTGGAGTACTTATGACTGAGGCATGGATGGTGAAAGGATCATGTGGAGTTGTTAGAGCTGAACTAAAGGTAGGACGAGGACCTAAGGGAGTCCCTAAGCTTGTGAACTTGTTTACTAAAGCGTGGGAAGTAGAGGGTTCAGGTTTTACTAAGGGAGGAGGTCTGACCGGAGGGATCCCTCCTCTGGGACGTGGTTGTGGTTGTCTGTTTGCCATCAGGGTTCTGCAAAAATTCTCTGGTAATAAAATCTGGGATTGAATTGTCACATCCACGAATGTATTCGATATCAAATTGGAAAATGCTTAAAATAGACTGCCATCTGGCAAAAATATGCTTAGCAGCTATATTTTTCACATCTTTTTCTAAAACATATTTGGCACTTTTGCAATCAACTCAAAGTAAAAAATTTTGATTTAAAATATCATCTTGGAATTTACTAATACATAGAACAATTGCAAGAATTTCTTGTTTAATAGTGCTATAATTACTTTGTGTTTTGTTCCATGCTCCAGAATGGAAACGAACAAGATGTTCTGGAGAAGTAGGGGAGAGTTTTTGTTTTAAAATGCCTCCATAACCAATGTTGGAGGCATCGGTTTCAATGATTTTGAAAGAGTTGACTGAAGGAATTCCTAAGCAAGGAAGAGTTTTGACATATTTTTTAATGTCTCTAACTATAGTGGTATGAATATCAGTCCATGGAGGGGGGTTTGATTGTAAACGATCGAAGAGTGGTTTACATTGTTTTCTAAGATCTTTGTAAAATTCAGCAATGTTTTAAAGAACCAAGGAAACGTTGTAACTGGGTTTTATCAAGAATTTGGTCTGGGAAATTGCCTGCAAATTCTATGGAACGACTGATTGGGTGGAATTGTCCTTGAGATATATCATAACCAAGAAATCTAACTTTGGTTTGAAAAAGTTTTATCTTAGAAGGAGAGATGAATAAACCATTGATTTTGATGGTGTGGAAGAAATAATTAAGATGTTTCCAATGAGCTTCAATGCTATTGGAAAAGATAAGAACATCATCAATGTAGACTATGGAAAAATGACTGAAAGGATTGAAAATATCATTCATAATATTTTGGAATTCACTTGGGGCATTCTTAAGGCCAAAGGGCATGACATTCCATTCGTAATGGCCGAAAGGTGTAGTGAATGCAGTTTTGTACTTATCTTTTTCTGTAATCTGAATTTGCCAGAAGCCGGACATAAGGTCAAATTTGGAGAAAATGGTTGCTTGTCGTAATCGATTAATTAAATCTCTCTTGTTAGGGATAGGATATCTTATCCATTCAAGGACTTGATTAAGAGGCTTGTAATTAATGACTAGACGTGGTACCCCTCGTTCTATTTCGGAATTTTTCTAGACATAAAAAACTGAGCAAGACCAAGGTGATTTGTTGTGACGTATGATTTTCTTTTGAAGAAGGTCATGGATTTCGTTTTTACAAAATTCTAAGACTTCAACATTCATCTGAATTGGTCGGGCTTTAGTTGGAATATTTTATTAGTGAAGGATTTGATGTAAGGAAGACTAACAATATGTTGTTTTCTATGCCAAAAAGCATTGGGTAGTTCCGAACATATTTCTTGAATAAGTGTATTTTCGTATTGTTTTATCTGATTTTGAAGGGTAGGGTTTCTTAATTGTGTTTCTGTTCGTTTGTGAATTATTTATTCTTTTAAAGAATTTAAATGTCGTTCTTTATGATGGAGAATGTAAATATTTTTAGAGACTGAAAAATCAATGATGCTTTCGAGTTTTTTACTAGAAGATTTTTCCAAAAAAGGAAAAGTAATATTTTGACCAAAATGTGTTGTAGAAAGACCATCATTATTTATGGTAAATGGGTAAATAAGATATAAAAATGGAACTCCAAGGATGACTGTATCAGTCATATGTTTTACTAGGACAAATGTAGTTTTGAAACAGACATTATCTTGACAAATATGAGCTTTAAATAATTCATACTTGATTTTTATCGCACTACCATTAGCAGAACTGAGTTTCTCATTTGTTTTTTCATAGTATTTGCTAGGAATCAGGCCTTCTTGTATACAGTTAAGATCAGCTCTAGAGTCAACTAGAGCAATGACAGTTTTTTGGTATTCCTTAATAATAACTAATGTGACTTTTATTTTCCATTTTTAAAATGAGGTTCGGTTAATTAGATTCAAACCATTGGTTTCCTCTTCAGTACTTTGAAAAGGATTTGTGTTGTCATTATCTTCATTACTGTCAGAGGAAGAGGAATCAGAAACTGAAAATTGGTGTGAAGTTTTAACTAGATCTTTGAGTTGGGTGTGTAAGAGGGATTTTATATCTTGATTTTCATTTTTCAGGGTTTTGATTTCTTGTTTAACGATGTTGACTTCTGCTTGGAGGTCTTGTATAATGACTTCTTTTTTAGGAGTAAAACGTTCAAGAGTTTTGTGAAGACTAAAATTTGGTTTGTTTATGGTAGGGGGTTGAGTATCTTTGTTTATGGTGAGTAATCTAGTAAGCTTTTGAAGATAGGAATTTTTTAAATCTGGGTCTTCAACTTTACTTATGAGGTCTAGCAGAAGATACTGTTGTTCTTCTGCCTTGGTGAGAACATTAAGGGTTTTATGTTGGTGTCGATTTAACACATTGACTGTTTTTGTACAACAACTATCTTTGCACCCAAAACTAATATTAGGTGAACTAGGACAAGAGGTGAAGATTCAGTAGAGGAACTAGATTCAATTTCAGTATCACTGTCACTTGTGTTTTTTAACTCAAGAATTGTGTAAATTTGTTGTTTAGTTTCATCAGGGATTTCTAGCTGATTAATTTTATTTTTTACAGGACAATTTCTCGCGTAGTGACCTTTCTTACTACACTTATAACACGTAACTTTAGTTAGATCAATTTTATTATTCTTCTCAAAAGGTTTTGTTTTCCTCGTATATTTTTCGTTCTTTTTAAACTTTTGTTTATCATAGAATTCATTATGTTGGAATTTTTTATTATATCTTTTATAAGGACGAGTATATCGTTTTGGGAAGGATTTTGTTTGTTTTGAATTCTTTGTTTGCCGAGATGGTACAATTGGGGGTAATCCATATTGTTTGCAGAATGTGTCTATTTCATATTTAGTCTTGTTTTTATCTTTACTAAGCTGATTATTAATTTTTATATCTATACACATTTTGAGTCCTACTTTCTGGATTAGACTAATAATATTACCATAGGTTAGACTGTCATATTCAATAACACCAGTTGTGTTACTAAGTTATGTGTGTATTTTATGAGAGAAAAGGCTGGGCAATCCATTAATAAATTTTACATTCCAAAATGGTTTATTACTATCTTCACGTAGCATAACACGTGACAAGAAAGTATCTTTGTACCATCTAAAATCACTTAATGTAGGACATCTAAGGTTACTAAGTTGATCATGAATTCTAGAGTAATGTCACTTGGTCTGCCAATGAAATGGTCTATAATTGTGTAAATTAATGTATTGACTCCATCAGGGAGTCCGAGGCCAATTTCTTCATTAAAAATAGGGGTTCCATCTTCTATTTTTGGACTGCATGTGTTATATTATCTCTTGCTTCTTGGGTAAGATGTTTATCCCACCAATTTCTTAACATGCCTGAAAATCCAGAGGCTAGTAATTCTACAATATCGGGTTGAGGCATATTGTGATGTGTAAGGTAACTATTGGCCGTCATAGAAAGATGGTTTAATTTGTTTAAAATTTCTTGTTCAAAGAGTCCATCAATATTCCATTCATAAATGTTTTTAGATGATCCAGAAAATTGGTTTTGGAAGATTCTTTCTTCATATTGAATATCGACAGGAGTGGGTTGGGTATACCAATTTTTCGTAATACAGGTAGGGTTAATTGGTCGATGTGTGATCCTATTGATCTCAAAGGCATTTTCTAACTTGCGTATATTGTTATCTGTATCTTCTTCAGATGAGGTTTCAAAGTTATCAGTATCATTATGAGAATCAAAATTGAGAACTGTGAGGGTTTTTTCGTCATTGATTAGTTGTGATTCTAAGGCTTTTAACAATTTATCAATTTGGGCAGAGGAGTCGCTTGTGCTTGGTTTCTTAGGTAGTCCTTGACGTTTTGTAGGAAGCTTGATTATAGGGGAATCAATAGTTTTTGTCACAGGGGTGGAAGCGTCAAGTTTGGATTCTATTTTGTCTAATTAAGAACCTAGCGTACTTAAATATTGATTCGTGAAATTGTTTTGTTCAATAATGTTTTTAGTATTAGGATCGAGTGTGGAGGTAACTACCTTAAAAGGGGAGGTTGGGATTTCAGTTCCTAGGTGGTTAACAATTAGGTTTTCTAAAGGAGGGTGACTAGAAGAAACAATTGTTTTATCATGTTTTGTCCATTTATGTTTTGTAAGAATATTAATTTTTTTGTAGTAATTTTCAAGATAATCAAAGAAACTAATTTCTAACTAGTTTGTTATCCCTGATGAAACCAAATAACAAATTTACACAATTCTTGAGTTAAAAAACACAAGTGACAGTGATACTGAAATTGAATCTAGTTCCTCTACTGAATCTTCTGCCTCTTGTCCCAGTTCACCTGATATTAGTTTTGGGTGTAAAGATAGTTGTTGTACAAAAACAGTCAATATGTTAAATCGACACCAACATAAAACCCTTAATGTTCTTACCAAGGCAGAAGAACAACAACATCTTCTGCTAGACCTCATAAGTAAAGTTGAACACCCAGATTTAAAAACTTATTATCTTCAAAAGCTTACTAGATTACTCACCATAAACAAAGATACTCAACCCCCTTAATATTTTATAATATTAAAATATAAATATTATATTTGGTGCTACAGTGCTATGGGTTGCTAAAGTGCTACAGTTGGTTTGCTACAGTACCCGTACCATTCAAAACCATCACCTTTGATGGTTCCAAAAATGCCTCCAAATGGGTTGCTACAGTGCCATTTGGTGCGCTACAGTAGTACCAGCTCTAGTTTTACCAAACATGGATTAGTACCACTATTCCGTACCAAAACCAAAAACTTGGTACCAACACCAGTTACAAAACAGGGCCTAAGAGATCTATGGTTTTGTAGGATGGAAATGGTTGAAAGTAATAGAAACCTTAACACTCTCAGAGTGTGAGAATTAGGGTTTTGTTGGTTTCACGTGGTGGACAAAAATTGAAATCTTAATTCATACAGAGTGAGAGAACTAGAGTTTGGTAGGTTGGAAATGATTGAAATAAATAGAAACCCTAATTAGGTCAGAGTGTGCGAACTAGAGTTTTGTTAGACGAACGTGGTGGACAGAAACAAAAACCATAATTCGCATAGATTAAGAGAACTAGGGTTTAGTCGGTTGGAAATGTTTGGCATATATAGTAACCCTAATTCGCTTAGAGTGTGAGTACAATGGTTTATTAGTTGAACGTGGTGAACAGAAACAAAAACCTTAATTAGCACAGAGTTAGAGAACTAGGGTTTGGTAGGTTAGAAATGGTTGAAAGAAATAGAAACCCTACTTCTCTCAATGTGTGAGAACTTGGGTTTTATTGGTTTAACGTAGTGGACAGAAACAAAAACTAAAATTCGCACAAAGTGAGAGAACTTAGGTTTAGTAGGTTGCAAAAGGTTGACAGAAATAGAAACCATAATTCTCCCAGAGTGTGAGAACTAGGGTTTTATTGGTTGTACGTGGTGGACAGAAACAAAAAGCTTAATTCATAAAGAATTAGAGAACGAGGGTCTCGTAGGGTGGAAATGGTTGACAAAAATAGAAACCCTAATTCGCTCATAGTGTGAGAACATGGGTTTTCTTGGTTGAACATGTTGGACAAAAACAGAAATCATAATTCGCATAGAGTGTGAGAACTTGGATTTTGTTTGTTCAATGTGGTTGACAGAAAGGAAAACACTAATTCGCATAGAGTGAGAGAACTAGGGATTAGTATTTTTGAAATGTTTGACATATGTAGAAACCCTAGTTCACTCAGTGTGTGAGAACTATGGTTTTATTGGTTGTACGTGGTGGACAGACACAAAAACCCTAATTCGTATAGATTAAGAGAACTAGGGATAGGTAGGTTTGAAATGGTTGATAGAAATAGAAACCCTATTACGCTCAGAATGTGAGAACTAGGATTTTCTTAGTCCAATGTTATGGATAGAAACAAAAACCTTCATTCGCACAGAGTGAGAGAACTAGGGTTTGGTAGGTTTGAAATGGTAGAGTGAAATAGAAACCTTAATTCACTGAAACTGTGAGATCTAGGGTTTTGTAAGTTCAATATGGTGGACAGAAACAAAAATCCTAATTCGCATAGTGTGAGAGAATTAGGGTTTACTGGGTTAGAAATCTTGGACATATATAATAACCCTAATTCGCTCAGAGTGTGAGAACTAGGTTTTTGTTAATTCAACGTCGTGGACAGAAATGAAAACCCTAATTCGCATAGAGTGATAGAACTAGGGTAGTAGGTTGGAAATGTTTGACATATATAGAAACACTAATTCGCTTAGAGTGTGAGAACTACAGTTTTATTGGTTGAACGTGGTGGACAGAAACATAAACCCAAAGTTGCATGGAGTGAGAGAACTTGGGATTGGTAGGTTGGAAATAGTCGATAGAAATAGAAACTCTAATTCACTCAGAGTGTTAGAACTAGGGTTTTGTTAGTTCAACGTGGTGGAAAGAAACAAAAACCTTAATTCGTACAAAGTGAGAGAATTAGAGTTTAGTAGATTAGAAATGTTTGACTTATATAGAAACCCAAGTTCACTCAAACTATGAGAACTAGGATTTTCTTGGTTGAATAAGGTGGACAGAAACAAAAACCCTAATTTGCACAGAGTAAGAGAACTATGATTTGTTAGGTTTGAAATGGTTAACAGAAATAAAAACCCTAATTTGCTCATAGTGTGAGAACTAGGGTTTTGTTTGTCCAACGTCGTGGAAAAAATAAAAACCCTAATTCGTATAAAGTGAGAGAACTAGGGTTTAATAAGATTGAAATGTTTGACATATATAAAAACCCGAATTCGCTCAAAGTGTGAGAAATAGGGTTTTATTGGTTGAACGTGGTGGACAGAAACCGAAACCCTAATTCGCTCACAGTAAGAGAACTTTGGTTTGGTAGGTTGGAAATGGTTGACAGAAATAGAAACCCTGATTCTCTCAGAGTGTGAGAATGAGGGTTTTGTTTGTTTAACGTGGTGGACAGAAATAGAAACCCTAATTCGCATAGAGTGAGGGAACTAGGGATTGGTAGGTTGGAAATGTTTGATCGAAATAGAATCCCTAATTCTCTTAGAGTTTCTGAGTAGGGTTTTGTTAGTTCAACTTGGTGGACATAAACAAAAACCATAATTTGCACAGTGTGAGAGATCTAGGGTTTAGTAGGTCGGAAATGTTTGACATATATAGGAACCCTAATCTGCTTAGAGTGAGAGAGATAGGGTTTTATTGGTTGAACATTATGGACAGAAACATAAACCCTTATTCACATAGAGTGAGAGAACTAGCATTTAGTAGGTTGGAAATTGTTGACAGAAATCGAAACCTTAATTATCTCAGATTGTGAGAACTAGGGTTTTGTTGGTTTAACGTGGTGGACATAAACATAAACCATAATTCACATAGAGTGAGAGAACTAGGGTTTGGTAGGTTGGATATGGTTGACAGAAATAAAAACCCAAATTCTCTCAAAGTTTCAGAACTACGGTTTTGTTTGGTTGGAAATGTTTGACATACATAGAAACCCTAATTCGCAAAGAGTGAGAGAACTAGGGATTGGTAGGTTGGAAATATTCAATAGAAATCGAAACCAAAATTCACTCAGAGTGTTGGAACTTGGGTTTTGTTAGTTCAACGTGGTGGACAGAAATAAAAACCTTATTTCGCACAGAGTGAGAGAACTAGAGTTTAGTAGGTTAGAAATGTTTGACATATATAGAAACCCAAATTCACTTAGAGTGTGAGAAATAGAGTTTTCTTGGTTAAATGTGGAGGACTGAAAAAGAAACCCTAATTTGCACAGAGTGAGAGAACTATGGATTGGTAGGTTGCAAATGGTTGACAGAAATAAAAACCCTAATTTGCTCAGAGTGTGAGAACTAGGGTTTTGTTTATCCAACGTGGTAGGCGAAACAAAAACCCTAATTCGTATCGAGTGAGAGAACTAGGCTTTAATAGGTTTGAAATGTTTGAACTATATAGAAATCCTAATTCGCTCAGAGTGTGAGAACTAGGGTTTTGTTGGTTGAACGTGGTGGACCGAAACGGAAACCATAATTCGCACAGAGTAAGAGAACTTGGGTTTTGTAGGTTTAAAATGGTTGACAGAAATACAAACCCAAATTCTCTCAGAGTGTGAGAATTAGGGTTTTGTTGCTTTAACGTGGTGGACAGAAACAGAAACCCTAATTCGCATAGAGTGAGAGAACTAAGGTTTGGTAGGTTCGAAATGGTTGACAGAAATAGAAACCTAAATTCTCTTTGAGGCTGAGAGTAGGGTTTTGTTAGTTCATCGTGCTGGACATAAACTAAAACCAAAATCCGCACAGAGTTTGAGAACTAGGGTTTAAATGTTTAAAGTGGTGACATAAATAGAAACCCTAATTTGCACAGAGTGAGAGAACTAGGATTTAGTAGGTTAGAAATGGTTTACAGAAATAGGAAGCCTAATTCCCTCAGAGTGTGAGAACTAGGGTCTTGTTAGTTCAACGTGGTGGACATAAATGAAAACCCTAATTCCCATAGAGTGAGAGAACTAGAGTTTACTTGGTTGGAAATGTTTGACATATAGAGAAAACCTAATTCACTCAGAGTGTGAGAACTAGAGTTTTATTGGTTGTACGTGGTTGACAGAAAAAGAAATCCTAATTTGCATAGAGTGAGAGAACTAAGGTTTGGTAGGTTGGAATTATTTGACCGAAATAGAAACTCTAATTATTTCAGAGTTTGTGAGGAGGGATTTATTAGTTAAACGTGGTGGACAAACAAAAACCTTAATTCGCACAGTGTGAGAGATAAAAGGTTTAGTAGGCGGAAATGTTTGACATATATAGGAACCCTAATTCACTCACAGTCTGAGATCTAAGGTTTTATTGATTGAACGTGATTGACAGAATTGGAAACCCTAATTCACATAGAGTGAGAGAACAAGGGATTGGTAGGTTGGAAATTGTTGATAGAAATAGAAACACTAATTCGATCAGAGTGTGAGAACTCGGGTTATATTTGTTGAACGTGGTGGACAGAAATATAAACCCTAATTCGCATAGAGTGAGAGAACTAGGTTTTCATAGGTTGGTATATGTGACATATAAACCTAAATTCCCTTAGAGTATAAGAACTAGGGTTTTATTGGTAGAATGTTGAGGATAGAAATAGAAAATCTAATTCACACAGAGTAAGAGAACTAAGGTTTAGTAGTTTGGACATGGTTGACAGAAATAGAAACCCAAATTCGCTCAAAGTGTGAGAACAATGGTTTTGTTGTTTTAACGTGGTGAACAGAAAGTGAATCCCTAATTCGTACATAATGAGAGAAATAGAGTTTAGTAGGTTGGAAATATTTGACATAAATAGAAACCAAAATTCACTCAGAGTCCGAGAACTTGGGTTTTCTTTGTCGAAAGTAGTGGACGGAAACAAAAACTACAATTTGCATAGAGTGAGAGAACTAAGGTTTAGTAGGTTACAACTGTTTGACATATATAGTAACCCTAATTTACTCAGAGTGTGAGTACTAGAGTTTTATTGGTTGAACGTGCTGGAAAGAAACAGATACCTTAATTCGAACAGAGTTTGAGAACTAGGGTTTGGTAGGTTGGAAATGGTTGACAGAAATAGAAACGTTGATTATCTCAGAGTGTGAGAACTAGGGCTTTCTTTGTTTAACATGGTGGAAAGAAATAGAAACCCCAATTTGCATAGAGTGGGAAAACTAGGGTTTGGTAGGTTTGAAATGGATGACATAAATAAAAACCCTAATTATCTCAGAGTGTGAGAACTAGAGTATTATTGGTTAAAAGTGGTGGCAAAAAATAGAACTCTTAATTTGCATAGAGTGAGAGATCTAGGGCTTGGTAGGATTGAAATGGTTGACATAAATAGAAACGCTAATTCTCTCAGAGTGTGAGAACTAAAGTTTTATTAGTTCAATGTGGTGGACAGAAACAAAAGTCGTAATTCGCACAGAGTGATAAAACTAGGTTTTATTAGGTTTCAAATGTTTGACATATATTGAAGCCTTAATTCGCTAAGAGTGTCAGAACTAAAGCTTTATTGGTTGAACGTGGTGGACAGAAACAAAAACCTTAATTCGCATAGACTTAGAGATCTAGGGTTTAATAGGTTGGAAATAGTTGACAGAAATTGAAACCCTAATTCACTCAGAGTGTGAGAACTAGGGATTAGTTAGTTTAACGTGGTGAACGGAACAGAAACCCTAATTTGTATAGAGTGAGAGAAATAGAGTTTGGTAGGTTGGAAATGGTTGACATAAATAGAAACCTATTTTTCCCAGAGTGTGAGAACTAGGGTTTTCTTTGTTTAATATAGTGGACAGAAACAGAAACCGTAATTCGTACACAGTGACAAAACTAAAGTTTAGTTGGTTGTAAATGTTTGACATATATAGTAACCCTAATTCGCTCAGAGTATGAGTACAAGGGTTTTATTGGTTGAACGCGGTGGACAGAAAAAAAGTAACTCAAATTCGTATATAGTGAAAGAATTAGGGTTTGGTAGCTTGGAAATGATTGACCGAAATAAAAACCATAATTCTCTCTTAAAGTGTGAGAACAAGGGTTTTCTTTGTTTATCGTTGAGGATTGAAACAGAAACCCTAATTTGCATAGAGTGAGAGAACTAGGCTTTGGTAGGTTAAAAATGGTTGACATAAATAGAAACCCTAATTCGCTCAGAATGTGAGAAGTAGGGTTTTATTGGTTGAATGTGGTGGACAGAAACATAATCCGAAACTCCCACATAGTAAGAGAACTATGGTTTGGTAGGTTGGAAATGGATGACAAAAATAGAAACCAAAATTCGCTAAGAGTGTGAACACTAGGGTTTTGTTAGTCCAATGTAGTGGACAAAAACAAAAGCCCTAATTCACAAAGAGTGAGAAAACTAGGGTTTAATAGGTTTCAAATGTTTGACATATATAAAAATCATAATTCGCTTAGAGTGTGAGAACTAGGTTTTTTTTTTGTTGAATGTGGTGGACAGATATAGAAACCCTAATTAATACACAGTAAGAGAACTAGGGTTTGGTAGGTTAGAAATGTTTGAGAGAAATAGAAACCCTAATTAGCTCAGAGTTTGAGAACTAGGGTTTTGTTGGTTTAAAATTCTGGAAAGAAACAGAAACCCTAATTTGCATAGACTAAGAGAACTAGAATTTGATAGGTTGGAAATGGTTGACATAAATAGAAACCCTAATTTTCTTGGTGTGTAAGAACTAGGGTTTCGTTATACCAACGTGGTGCACAGAAACAAAAACCCAAATTCGCATTGAGCGAGAAAACTTGGGTTTAGTAGGTAAGTAAAGCTTTTGATTTATAGGAACCCTAATTCGCTCAGAGTGTGAATACTAGGGTTTTATCGATTGAACGTGGTAGAATAAAAAGAAACCTTAATTCCCACAAAATGAGAGAACAAGGGTTTGGTAGGTTGGAAATGGTTCAAAGATATAGAAACGCTAATTCCCTCAGAGTGTGAGAACTTGAGTTTTCTTTGTTCGACGTGGTGAACACAAATAGAAAACCTAATTCTCTTAGAGTGTGAGAAGTATGGTTTTGTTAGTTCAATTTGATGAATTGAAACACAAACCTTAATTCGCACAGAGTGAAAAAACCAAGGTTTAGTAGGTTGGAAATGTTTCACATATATTGAAACCCTAATTCGGTAAGAGTGTGAAGCTAGGGTTTTATTGGTTGAACATTGAGGATAGAAACAGAAACCCTAATTCTCACAGATTGAGAGAACTAGGGTTTAGTGGGTTGGGAATGGTTGACATAAGTAGAAACCCTAATTCATTTAGAGTGTGAGAAATAGGGTTTTATTGGTTTAAAATGGTGGTAAGAAAAAGAAACCCGAATTTGCACAGAGTGAGAGAACTAGAGTTTGGTAGGTTGGAAATGGTTGACAAAAATAGAAATCCTAATTCGCACAGAGTGTGAGAAGTAGGGTTTTATTGGTTGAAAGTGGTGGAGAGAAATAGAAACCCTAATTCACACAGAGTGGGAGAACTAGGGTTTTGTAGGTTGGAAATGGTTGACACAAATAGAAACCATAATTCACTCAGAGTGAGATCAATAGGGTTTTGTTGGTTTAAAATTGTGCAAAGAAACATAAATCCTAATTCGCACAGAGTGAGAGAACTTGAGTTTTCTTTGTTCGACGTGGTGAACAGAAATAGAAAACCTAATTCTCTTAGAGTGTGAGAAGTATGGTTTTGTTGGTTCAATTTGATGAACTGAAACACAAACCTTAAGTCTCACAGAGTGAAAGAACTAGGGTTTAGTAGGTTGGAAATGTTTGATATATATTGAAACCCTAATTCGCTAAGAGTGTGAAGCTAGGGTTTTATTGGTTGAACATTGAGGATAGAAACAGAAACCCTAATTCCCACAAACTGAGAGAACTAGGGTTTAGTAGGTTGGAAATGGTTGACATAAAAAGAAACCCTAATTCATTTAGAGTGTGAGAAATAGGGTTTTATTGGTTTAAAATAGTGGTAAGAAAAAGAAACCCGAATTTGCACAGAGTGAGAGAACTAGAGTTTGGTAGGTTGGAAATGGTTGACAAAAATAGAAATCCTAATTCGCACAGAGTGTGAGAAGTAGGGTTTTATTGGTGGAAAGTGGTGGAGAGAAATAGAAACCCTAATTCACACAGAGTGAGAGAACTAGGGATTTGTAGGTTGGAAATGGTTGACAGAAATTGAAACCCTAATTCACTCAGAGTGAGATCAATAGGGTTTTGTTGGTTTATAATTGTGCAAAGAAACAGAAATCCTAATTCGAACAGATTGAGAGAACTAGAGTTTAGTATGTTAGAAATGGTTGGCATTAATAGAAACCCTAAATTGCTCAGAGTGTGAGAACTAGGGTTTTGTTAGACTAACGTGGTGGAAAAAAACAAAAAATCTAATTTGCATAAAGTGGGAGAACTATTATTTAGTAGGTTGGAAATATTTGACATATATAGTAACCCTAATTCGCTTAGAGTGTGAGTACTAGGGTTTTATTGGTTGAAGGTTGTGGACAAAAACAGAAACCCAAATTCACACACAGTTAGAGAACTAGGGTTTAGCAGGTTGGAAATGGTTGAGAGAAATAAAAACCCTAATTCTCTCAGAGTATGAGAACCAGGGTTTTCTTTATTTAACGTGGTGGACAGAAACAGAAACCGTAATTCGCTGAGATTGATTGAACGAGGGTTTGGTCGGTTGGAAATAGTTAACACAACTAGAAATCCGAATTCTCTTAGAGTTTGAGAAGTAGGCTATTGTTAGTTCAACGAAGCGGCTAGAAACAAAATCCTTAATTCGGACAGAGTGAGAAATAGGGTTTTTTTTATTGAATTTAGTGGACTGAAACAGAATCCCTAATTTTGCACAGAGTAAGAGAACTGGAGTTTGGTAGGTTGGAAATGGTTGACAGAAAAAGAAAACCTAATTCACCCAGTGAGAATTTGGGATTTGTTAGTTTAACGTGGTGAATAGAAATAGAAACCCTAATTCGTACAAAGTGAGAGAAATAGAGTTTTGTAAGATGGAAATGGTTGACATAAATAGAAACCCTAACTCGCTCAAAGTGTGACAACTAGGGTTTTATTGGTCGAAAGTGGTGGACAGAAACATAAATCCTAATTTGTACAGAATGAGAGAACTAGTGTTTTGTAGGTAAGAAATGGTTGATAGAAATAGAAACCATAATTCACTCAGAGGGTGAGAATAAGGTTTTGCTGGTTTAAAATGTTGGAAAGAAATAGAAACCCTAATTCGCAAAGAGTGAGAGAATTAGAGTTTGGAAGGTTGGAAATGGTTGACATAAATAGAAATCCTAATTTCCTCAGAGTGTGAGAACTAGGGTTTTGTTAGACCAACGTGGTGGACAGAAACAAAATCACTAATTCACTTAAAGTGAGAGAACTATTGCTTAGTTGGTTGGATATGTTTGACATATATAGTAACCCTAATTCGCTCAGAATGTGAGTACTAGGGTTTTATTGGTTGAATGTTTTGGAAAGAAATAAAAATCCAAATTTGCACAGAGTAAGAGAACTAGGATTTGGTAGGATGGAAATGGTTGATAGAAATAGAAACCCAAATTCTCTCAGAGTGTGAGAACTAGGGTTTTCATAGTTTAACGTGGTGGATAGAAACAAAAAACCTAATTCGCATAGAGCGAGAGAACGAAGGTTTGGTAGGTTGGAAATAGTTGACAGAAATCAAAACCTTAATTCTCTTAGAGATTGAGAAGTAGGGTTTTGTTAGTTCAACATGGTGGACATAAATAAAAACCTTAATTCTCATAGAGTGGGAGAACTAGGGTTTAGTAGGTTGGACATATTTGATATATATAGAAACTCAAATTCGCTAAGAGTGTTAGAACTAGGGTTTTATCGATTAAACTTTGAGGATAGAAAGAGAAACCCTAATTCGCACAGTGTGAGAGAACTTGGGTTTAGTACGCTTGAAATGGTTGATAAAAATAGAAACCATAATTCGTTCAGAGTGTGAGAACTAGGGTTTTATTGGTTGAACATTGAGGATAGAAACAAAAACCATAATTCACTCAGAGTGAGAGAACTTGGGTTTAGTAGGTAGGAGATGGTTGAAAGAAATAGAAACCCTAATTCGCCCAGAGTGTGAGAACTAGGGATTTGTTGGTTTAACGTGGTCAACAAAAAAAGCAAACCTAATTAGTATAGAGTGAGAGAAATAGAGTTTGGTAGGTTGGAAATGGTGGACATAAATAGAAACCTTAATTCGCTTAGAGTATGAGAACTAAGGTTTTATTTGTTGAATGTAGGGGACAAAAACAGAAACCTAATTCACACAGAGTGAGAGAACTAGGGTTTGGTAAGTTGGAAATGATTGACAGAAATAGAAACCCTAATTCACTCAGAGTGTGCGAACTAGGGTTTTTCTTGTTTAACGTGGTTGATAGAAACATAAACCCTAATTCACATAGAGTGAGAGAACTAGGGTTTGGTAGGTTGGAAATGGTTGACAGAAATAGAAACTGTAGTTCGCTTAGAGTGTGAGTACTATGGTTTTATTGGTTGAACGTGGTGGACAGATACAAAAACCCTAATTCACATAGAGTGAGATAACTAGGGTTTAGTAGGTTTGAAATAGTTGACAAAATTAGAAACCCTAATTCTCTCAGAGTTTGAGAAGTAGGGTTTTGTTAATTCAACGTGGAGCACAGAAACAAAAATATTAATTCGCTTAGATTGGGAGAACTAGGGTTTAATAGGTTGGAAATGTTTGATATATATAGAAACTATAATTCGCTCAGAGTGTGAGAACTAACATTTTATTGGTTGAACTTTAAGGATAGAAAAAGAAACCCGAATTCGCACAGAGTGAGAGAACTTGGGTTTAGTAGGTTGGAAATGATTGACAGAAATAGAAACCCTAATTCGCTCCGAATACGAGAACTAGGGTTTTATTGGTTGAACTTTGAGGATAGAAATAGAAACCCTAATTCGCATAGAGTGAGAGAAATTGGGTGTAGTAGGTTGGAAATGGCTGACAGAAATAGAAACCCCAATTCGCTTAGACTATGAGAACTAGGGATTTTGTTGGTTTAACGTGGTGATTAGAAACAGAAAACCTAATTGGTACAGAGTGTGAGAACTAGGGTTTGGTAGGTTGGAAATGATTGACAGAAATAGAAACCCTAATTCACTCAGAGTGTGAGAACTAGGGTTTTATTGGTTTAAAATGGTGGAAAGGAACATAAACTTAATTCGCACAGAGTGAGAGAACTGGAGTTGCTAGGTTTGAAATGATTGATAGAAGTAGAAATCGTAATTCTCTTAGAGTGTGAGAACTAGGGGTTTTTTAGACCAACGTGGTGGACATAAAAAAAACCCTAATTTGCATAGAGTGAGAGAAATTGGGTTTAGTAGGTTGGAAATGTTTGATATATATAGTAACCCTACTTCACTCAGAGTGTTAGTACTAGGGTTTTATTTGTTGAACTTGGTTGACAAAAATAGAAACTTTAATTCGCACAGAGTGAGAGAACTAAGGTTCGGTAGGTTGGAAATGGTTGACAGAAATATAAACTGTAATTCTCTCAGAGTGTGAGAAATAGGGTTTTGCTAGTTCATCGTGGTTGACAGAAATAAAAACTTTTGATTCGTTCAGAGTGAGATATATAGGGTTTAGTAGGTTGGAAATGTTTGACATATATAGAACCCTAATTCACTCAGAGTGTTAGAACTAGGATTTTGATAGACCAAAGTGGTGGACAGAAACAAAAACTCTAATTCGCATAGAGTGAGATAACTATGGTTTAGTAGGTTGGAAATGTTTGACATATATAGAAACCCTAATTCGCTCAGAGTGTGACTACTATGGTTTTATTGGCTGAACGTGGTGGACAGAAACAAAAATCTTAATTTGCATAGAGTGAGAAAACTAGGGTTTGGTAGGTTGGTAATGGTTGACAGAAATAGAAACCCTAATTCTTTCAGAGTTTTAGAAGAAGGGTTTTGTTAGTTCAATGTGGTTTACAGAAACAAAAACCTAAATTCGCATTGGGTGAGAGAACTAGGGTTTAGTATGTTTGAAATGTTTAACATATATACATACCCTAATTCGCTCAGAGTGTGAGTACTAGGGTTTTATTGGTTCAACGTGGTTGACAGAAATAGAAAACCTAATTCGCATAGAGTGAGAGAACTATGGTTTGCTAGGATGGAAATGGTTGACAAAAATAGAAACCTTAATTCGATCAGACTGAGAACTAGGGTTTTATTAGTCCAACGTGGTAGACAAAAACAAAAACCCTAATTCGCATTGAGTGAGAGAACTAGGGTTTAATAAGTTTGAAATATTTGACATATATAGAAACCCTAATTTGCTTAGGGTGTGACAACTATGGTTTTAATGGTTGAACGTGGTGGAAAGAAATAGAAACCCTAATTCGCACATAGTGAGAGAAGTAGGGTTTGGTAGGTTGGGAATGATTGATAGAAATAGAAACCCTAATTCTCTAAGAGTGTGCGAACTAGGTTTTTATTGGTTTAACGTGGTGGACAGAAACAAAAACCCTAATTCGAATAGTGTGAGAGAACTAGCGTTTGGTAGGTTAGAAATGGTTGACAAAAAGAGAAACTCTAATTCTTTCTAAGTGTGAGAAGTATGATTTAATTAGTTCAACGTGGTAAACAGAAACAAAAACCATAATTCGCATAGAGTGAGAGAACTAGGGTTTAGTTGGTTGGAAATGATTGAAATATATAGCAACCCTAATTCACTCAGAGTGTTAGAACTAGGGTTTTGTTGACCAATGTGGGGGATAGAAACAAAATCCTTAATTTTGCATAGATTGAGAGAACTAGGAT
Source organism: Cornus suecica (assembly GCA_963922005.1). Classification (NCBI taxonomy): domain Eukaryota; kingdom Viridiplantae; phylum Streptophyta; class Magnoliopsida; order Cornales; family Cornaceae; genus Cornus; species Cornus suecica. Next base: position 44,547,340 of record OY998243.1, read on the forward strand.
TTGGCATGTTAGAAATGGTTGACAGAAATAGAAACCCTAATTCTCTAAGAGTATGAGATCTAGGGTTTTGTTAGATCAACGTGATGGATAGAAACAAAAAGCTTGATTCGCATAGAGTGAGAGAACTAGGGTTCAGTAAGTCGGAAATATTTGACATATCTAAAATGCCTAGTTCGTTCAGTGTTTGTGAACTAGAGTTTTCTTGGTTGATTGTGGTGGAAAGAAACCAAAACCCTAATTTTTACAGATTGAGAGAAGTATGGTTTGCTTGGTTGGAAATGGTTAACTGAAATAGAAACCCTAATTCACTCTGAGCGTGAGAACTAGGGTTTTATTAGTCCAACATGGTGGATATAAACAAAAACCCTAATTCGCATAGAGTGGGAGAATTAGGGTATAGTAAGTTTGAAATGTTTGACATATGTAAAAATCCCAATTCGATCATACTTTCAAAACTAGGGTTTTAGTGGTTGAACGTGCTGGAAAGAAATAGAAACCCTAATTCGCATATAGTGAGAGAACCATGATTTGGTAGGATGGAAATGGTTGACTGAAATAGAAACCCTAATTCGCATATAGTGAGAGAACCAGGATTTGGTAGGATGGAAATGGTTGACTGAAATAGAAACCCTAATTCACTCAGAGTGTGAGAACTAGTGTTTTCTTGGTTTAACATGGTGGAAAGAAATAAAAACGATAATTCACATAGAGTGAGAGAACTAGGGTTTGGTAGGTTGGAAATGGTTGACTAAAATAGAAACCCTAATTATCTCAGAAAGAAAAACCTTAATTAGCATTGAGTGAGAGAACATGGGTTTACTAGGCTTGAAATGTTTGACATATATAGAGACCCTAATTTGCTCAAAGTGTGAGAACTAGGATTTTATTCAAAAACTTTAATTCGCACATAGTGAGAAAACTAGGGTTTGGTAAGCTGGAAATTGTTAACAGAAATAGAGACCCTAATTCGCTCATATTGTGAGAACTAGGGTTTTGTTATACCGACGTGGTGGATAGAAGAAAAAACCCTAATTCACATAGAGTGAGAGAACTTTGGTTTAGGAGGTTGGAAACGTTTGACATATATAGAAACTCTAATTTTGTCAGAGGCTGAGAACTAGGGTTTTATTGGTTGAACGTGGGGGACAGAAATCGAAACCATAATTACGCTTAGAGTGACAGAACTAGGGTTTGGTAGGTCGGAAGTGGTTGACAAAAATAGAAATTCTAGTTCTCTCTGAGTGTGAGAAGTAGGGTTTTGCTAGTTCAACATGGTGGACAGAAAGAAAAAACTTAATTCACACAATGTGAGATATGAAAAACTCTAGTTCGCTTAGAGTGTGACAACTATGGTTTTCTTGGTTAAATGTGATGGACAAAAACAAAAAGCCTAAGTCACACAGAGTGAGAGAACTATGGTTTGCTAGGTTGGAAATGGTTGCCAGAAATTGAAACCCTAATTCGCTAAGAGTGTGAGAACTAGGGTTTTATTAGTCGAACGTGGAGGACATAAACAAAAACCCTAATTCGCATAAAGTGAGAAACCTAGGGTTTAGTAAATTTGAAATGTTTGACATATATAGAAACCCTAATTCACTGATAGTGTTAGAATTAGGGTGTTATAGGTTGAATGTGGTGGAAAGAAACAGAAACCCTAATTCGCACATTGCAAGAAACTAGGGTTTGGTAGGTTGGTAATGGTTGATAGAAATAGAAACCTTAATTCTCTCAGAGTATGAGAAAAAGGTTTCATGGTTTTACCTGGTGGACAGAAACAAAAACCCAAATTCGCATAGAGTGAGAGAACTAGGGTTGGGGAGGTTGGAAATGGTTGACAGAAATAGAAACCCTGATTCTTTCTGTCCACCAGAGTATGAGATATGTAGGGTTTTATTAGTTCAACGATGTGCAAAAACCTTAATTCGCATAAAGTGAGAGAACTAGGGTTTAGTAGGTTGGAAATGTTTGACATATATAGAAACCCTAATTCACTTAGAGTGTGAGAACTAGGGTTTTATTGGTTGAATATTGTGGAAAGAAACATAAACCCTAATTTGCCTATAGTGAAAGAACTAGGGTTCGGTAGGTTGGAAATGGTTGAAAAATAAAAACCCTAATTCGCTCAAAGTGTAAGAATTATGGATTTGTTAGTTTAATGTGGTGGATAAAAACAGAAATCATAATTCGCAAAGAGTGAGAGAACTAGGGTTTTATAGGTTGGAAATGGTTAACAGAAATAGAAACCCTAATTCGCTTTGAGTGTGAGAACTAGAGATTTGTTGGTTTAGTGTGGTGGACAGAAACAGAAACCCTAATTCGCACAGAGTGAGAGAACTAGGGTTTGGTATGGTGGAAATGGTTGACAAAAATAGAAACCTTAATTTGCTCAGAGTGTGATAACTATGGTTTTATTGGTTTATTGTGGTGGATAGTTACAGAAACCATATGATAGAAGGAAAATATCATATATTTAAGGCTCCTAATTATACATTGTTATTTCTGTATATATCATTATATTGGTGCTTTTATACGGTTTTCGTGTTTTGAGATGTTTCAGGCCATATTATTTAAAATGAGTTAAATTTGGTGAAATAATTGAATTTGTGATTCAAGATTGTTCGAGAGCCAAACCCATGGATAAAAAGACCAATAAAGGACTAAAAATAAGTGAAGGATACAAAAGAAGTAAGATGGAATGAAGTCGAGAAGAGAAACGGAACAAAAAAGACAATGTTTGAAAATTGGTGTGAAGAAGTAATGAGTACTCCAAAATGTGCAAACTTGCGGAATATGATGAAAAACCACTAGAGAGTTTGGTGGACTTGCGCACAATTCTAAAGCTACTGAGTAGTCGGTGGAACCTTTACCGAGTACTCCGTAAAACTGCATAGTGAAACTTCATCCTCTCATATTGAAACTATCATAACCTGATAAAAACATCATCAAATGGAATGATTATTGAGCCTAATATCAATATCATGAAGTCAGGTTTCCAACGCACTTTGAATCACACAAAAATACATACCGTAACTCTAGATATGATCAAAATAGTGTAGTGCAACGAAGCTAAAAATCAACAGCGGGTTTGACGAATTAAACATCATGAGTGGACCCCGTTTCAACCCCGTTTGACTTGGGTGGCACTCCAATACACTTTGTGACATATTTTAGACATATTATTATCATATTTCATTTCCTTTCTCATCAATTCACAGAACAAAAGGATTTACTTTAAGGAAAAGCAATCCCTATTTAGATAGGACTTGATCAACCTCTATAGATTAAAGGGTTGGGTATATTTTACTATATATATATATTTTAATTTATTTAAATTATTGATATAAATATATATATAAAAAGGATTATTATTTTATTTTTTCCCACTCCTATATATTTTTATGTATACTAACTTTATATATATATATATATATGTATAATATTACTATATATATCTAGGTTATTTTATTTAATTTAAAAATATACAAAAATGTATAAAAAAAGAATATATTTTTTGGTACAGGAACTAACGAGTACTCGGTAGGATTCCCACAGAGTACTCAGTGGAACTTGAAAAAATATTATTTTGATTTTTGAAAAATTAAATATATATATACTTACTTATTTTATATTCTCTCTTCAAAATAGGATTTTGACTATAATATAATATTAGTTTTATGTAGTTTTAGTAATTTTCAATAAGATAAGAGAATTCTAGAAAGTTTCCATAAATACGAAATTCTTTTCAACTATGGAAAACTATACATTAAAGTTTGTTACCTTTTCAAAACTTTCCTGGTTAATGATTCCTACTCCAGATTTTTTTCCATAAACACATATCATTCCTCTCTTATAAATGACTTGGTTTAGGTTTATAAATATAGAGCCTTAGCATTGGTAATAATCATTCGTCCTAGAGTTCCTTATTCTCTTTTCACAATGAGATCAACACGTAGATCTATCTGTCATATAGCTTCCATCAATCCTACACCCATAGAAATTTTTGATGATGAAGGCAAGGAAGTAGAGTCAGTGGGGTCTTCAAGTTACCCCAAAGAAAAACAACTTATTGGGTGTACTCTATATCACCTGAGCCAACACAAGTTACACCAATTCATGGGAATAATACGCTCGTATATGAAGTTATTTACGATATAGAAGTCATCCATTATAATATGGGCCCCAAGAATGCAAAGCGGTGTTAACCTATTAGAGGCCCTAGGACTGACTACCTTATTAAAACCGACGGCCATAGTAGCATATCCTCAAGTAGTGCAAAAGTTCTATTACAATATGGGGCATACTACAAAAGCATAACTCATCCTCAAAATTTGTTTAGACTCCAAATAACTTCATTTGGATGTCATTGCCAACAAAATAGCGAAAGCGTGGGGTAGTCCATAAAAGTGTCGAAGGAGCTATGTGAAAGATTTTTACCTTTACCCGAACCATTCACATCTACAATCCCTAAGATGATTAACGTTATATGTCTAAACTATTATGCAAGTGATGAAGAAGTAGCACTCACCAAGAAAAGTCTAAATCCCAACTATTGGTTTCTAGACACAGTTATCGCTGCACAAATTTATCCCAATGAATATTGGCATTGGCGTGATGAAGCAATGATTAATATTCTCGCTTATTTTTATATAGGGTATTGGGTATCGTTTCCAGAAGTCATTCTTGGATGTATGCTTGGACATGTCAAACTTTTTAGGGATCCCACGATAGCTACATGGAGATTTCCTTACCCATTCCTAATCACCAAATTTATTAAGAATGCAATAGGTGATAGAATTTTGAACTAAGAAACGAAATATGTGTCCATAGCTTCTTACTTTTGTGCTAAAACGTTTAATGATGATTATGGGAAAGAGGAACAAGACCAAGTAGCAACAAGTGAAGATATGGAAATGCTTCAAGGGTGGATTGATGAGCTTGATAAGGCTCTCATGATAAATAGTGGCTAAAAGTGGAATAGATTGAATCCGTATGATTGAGAATGGATCTAGAATTGTATCTTGAATTATTTTTATTATTTTATTTTTCACCAAATCCATTTAGGATTGGTTCTATCCTTGCTTTTACATTTATTTTTCTACAATTTTGATTTTATAGGATTGTAGGCCCTTCAGGCCAAATCATGTGTTATTAAGAAACTTCCATTCCCTTGAAAATTTGGTTTATATATAATATTTCGCTTTATTAATTATTATCTCTCCCTTGGATATGATCTTGGGTATTGCATAGTATTTTATGTTTGAATAGATCATACAAAGCAAGTTTGGGGGAGGTACGAGCACTACAATGCAATCAATCGGAATTACATGTCAAGGGTGGTAACAATTTCTTCCTTTATTTATTTTTATTCTTAAACCATGAGGACATGGTCCGCTTTAAGTTTGGGGGGGGGGGTGAAGAAATTACTTATAAGATGCTTTAAGGGAATGAGAAAACTAAAAAATATTGAAATTTTGAAAAATTTATTATGTTCTTCATTCGAAATATGTGATTGAGTTTAAATATGAGTTGATTTGTGTACATATTATGACTAGAAAAATATTATGTATGCAACTACCCCACACATGAGTATGTAATAATTTGATTAAATTGAATTTTTAAGATGTGGTAAACATGAGTGAATAGATGAGTGAAATTGAAATCGAGAAGGATAATTTTGGCCTATAAACACATACACATGTTCTCTATGGGACAACTATTGACCTTTGACATATGGTTGAAAAAATAGATTTGTTTCATGATTTAATGATTATTTGATTTCATAAGCATACAAGGATGAAGAATGAAAGAATTTGTGGGTAGTATATTTAACCCTTACGAGACTTCACTCGTCCTCTCGATATTGCCGAGGGGTTTAAAAGGCTTGATACAAGTACTAAGTGTAATCCTATACCTTCACGAAACAAAAGGTTAGTTAGTTAATTAATTAATTATTTAGTTAGTTAGTTTTAATTTATTGTATTAAAAACACAATCATCACGAATTTTGAAAATTTTCTACTGAATTGATTGCTAAGGGACTAGCAATGTTGAACTTTGGGGGCTTGATTAGAGCCAAATATCATACATTTAAGGCTCCTAATTATACATTGTTATGTCCGTATATATCATTATATTGGTGCTTTTATACGATTTTCATGTTTTGAGATGTTTTAGGCCATGTTATGTAAAATGAGTTAAATTCGGTGAAATAATTGAATTTGTGATTCAATATCATTCGAGAGCCGAAACCATAGATAAAAAGACCGATAAAGGACCAAAAATATGTCAAGGATGCAAAATAAGTGAAGTGGAATGAAGACAAGAAGAGAAACAGAGCAAAGAAGACAAACTGTGAAAATTGGTGTGAAGAACTATCGAGTACTCGGTATCTTCTCCATCGAGTACTCCGTAAATGCAAAAATGCGTGAACTTGTGGAACATGATGAAAAACCACAAGAGAGTTTGACGCACAATTCTGAAACCACTGAGTACTCGGTGGAACCTTCACCGAGTACTCGGTGAAACTGCAGAGTGAAACTTCAGCCTCTCATATTCAAACCAACATAGCCTGATCAAAACATCATTAAATGGAGTGATGCTTGAGCCTTACATCAAGATCATGAAATCAGATTTCCAAAACACTTTGAATCACGCAACAATACCTCCCGTAGCTCCAGATATGATCAAAATAGTGCAGCGTGATTAAGCTGAAATCAACTGCGGGCCAACTTCGGGTTGGACGAATTAAACATCATGAGTGGACCCTGTTGACTTGGTTTGCATTCCAATGCAGCTTGAGATATATTTTAGACATATTATGATCAGATTTCATTTCCTTTCTCATCAATTCACCGAAGGAAAGGATTTACTTAAAGGAAAAACAATCCCTATTTAGACCAGACTTGATAAACCTCTAGAAATTAAAGGGATGGGTTCATTTTAGACATGTAATGATTGTGTAGATGAGTGAATGCGTAATTTTATATAATATTATTCATTTATTCTATGTCTTGTCTTAGCTTGAATGAATGTTTTATCTTACTCGATCATGGTTATTCAATATAGGCTAGAACTCGGATCCTTAACTCATTATTTTCTAACACAATTGTGGTAATTAACATGCAATTTAGATTTAGATAGGTCATGCTAAGAGAACATGATATAGACATGCTTTTTATTTAATGTTTTAGGAGTAGTTATAGAGTAGATGCATGAACTAGTCATACTTTATTCGAAGATTGGTACTAGCCAAGTCGGATGAATTACTCCTTTTTTGGGATTAAGGTTTGCTAATGTGCGACCCTATATCTAATTCACATATGATGGATCGCCCTTTACAATTGAATTAATATAAGTCTATATTATGCGGTTAGTGGTGGCATTACAAATACCCTAGAATCTATCTCTATTGTCTCTATCTCAAAACTATCTTTATTTCCTTTATTTAATTTAGTTGTTTATTACTACCTTTGTCCCATATTAGTTGTCCATCATTGCAACTTTACTTATCCAAAAATCTTGTCTAGTTTGAATTCCAATGCAATTTAACCTTCCACTTCCCCAACTACCCATCTTCCACTAACTTTACACAAATACTGGACCCCACCATAATACTATATCATTAAGGGTAAAATTGGAAATTGCACACTAGTCTACCCAAATCAATAAAATGTTAAAAATTCCAAATTGAACAACTATTGTGGGACGGAGAAAGTAGTTAATAATCAAAACCCAAATCAAATCATCTTTGCAATTCAAGATTATTTCTTTGCTAGAATTTAAAGTACAACTTAGTCCCTGGGATATGATATAACCTATCATATGATACTATACTATGATTGATTCGTGTACTTGCGATGGGGAAAAATAGGTCAACTTTAAGGGCTTATTTGCACAAAATATTATTATTATCATTATTTATTATCCTAGCCTAGTGTCCTAAATCGATCAATGTTTAGGAACCATTCAAGTTTTTGACGCCGTTGTCAGGGACTAACAGATATTCTGAATTTTAGTAATTTAGTATTTTTCAATTGTTTTTATTCGCTATATTTTTATTTTCTTCTTTTTAAAGTTGAACTGTGTGTTTTGACGAAGTACACCGAAATAAGCAAAAGGAGAACCGGAGAAGTAGGTGGCCACTATTTTGCAAGACCCTTTATGACTGTTAAGTGTATTTAATATTGTTTATATTTATTTGAAATAGAAACAGTAATTCGCTAAGAGTATAAAAATAGTGGTTTTGTTGGTTTATTGTGGTCGACTGGAATAGAAACCCTAATTCACACAGACTGAAGAACTAGGGTTTGGTAGGTTGGAAATGATTGACAAAAATCAAATCCCTAATTTGCTCAGAGTGTGGAAACTAGGGATTTTTTGGTTAAACGTGATCGAAAGAAATAGAAATCCTAATTTGTAGAGAGTGACGAACTATGGTGTGGTAGGTTGGAAATGGTTGACATATATAAAAACCTTAATTATCTAAGAGTGAAACAACTAGGGTTTTGTTGGTTAAACGTGATAAAAAGAAATAGAAACCCTAATTTGTCTAGAGTGAAGAACTAGGGTTTGGTTGGCTAGAAATCATTCACATATATAGAAACCCTAATTCGCTCAAAGTGTGACAACTAGGGTTTTGTTGGTTTAACGTGGTGGACAGAAACAGAAACCCTAATTTGCCCGGAGTGAAGAACTAGGTTTTGGAAGGTTGGAAATGGTTGACAGAAATAGAAACCCTAATTTGCACAGATTGAGAGAACTAGAGTTTGGTAGGTTTGAAATGGTTAACATAAATAGAAACCCTTATTCGCTCAGTGTGTTAAAACTAGAGTTTTATTGGTTGAACTTGGTACATAGAAACAGAAACCCTAATACGCATACAGTGAAAGAACAAGGGTTTTATTGGTTTAACATGGTTGACAGAACTAGAAACCCAAATTCTCATAGAGTCAGAGAACTAGAGTTTGGTAGGTTGGAAATGGTTGACATAAATAGAAACCCTAATTCGCTTAGAGTGTGAGAACTAGGATTTTTTTGGTTGAACGTGGTGGACAAAAATAGAAACCCTAATTCGCATAGAGTGAGAGAACTAGGGTTTGGTAGGTTGGAAATGGTTGAGAGAAATAGAAACCCTAATTCGTTCAGTGTGAGAACAATGGTTTTATTGGTTGAACGCGGTGGAAAGAAACAGAAACCCTAATTTGCACAGAGTGATAGAACTAGGGTTTGGTAGGTTTGAAAAGGTTGACATAAATAGATTCCATAATTCGATCAGAGTGTGAGACTAGGGTTTTGTTGGTTTAACGTGTGGACAAAAATAGAAACCGTAATTCACATAGAGTGAAAGAACTAGAGTTTGGTTGGTTGGAAATGGTTCCCTAAATAGAAACCCAAATTCGCCTAGAGTGTGAGAAGTAGGGTTTTATTGGTTGAACGTGGTGGACAGAAACAGAAACCCTAATTCGCCCACAGTGAAAGAACTAGAGTTTGGTAGGTTTGAAATGATTGACATAAATAAAATCCCTAATTCGCTCAGAGTGTGAGAACTAGGGTTTTGTTGCTTCAACATGGTGGACAGAAATAGAAACCTTAATTCGCACAAAGTGAGAGAACTTGGATTTGGTAGGTTGGAAATGGTTGACATGGAAAGGAACCTTAACTCGCTTAAAATCTGAGAACTAGGTTATTCTTTGTTGCCCATGGGGGACAGAAAGAGAAACCTAATTTTCATAGAGTGAGAAAACTAGGGTTTAGTAGGTTTGAAATAGATGACATAATTAAAAACCTTAATTCGCTCAGAGTGTGAGAACAAGTGGTTTTTTGGTTGAACGTGGTGGACATAAATTGAAACCCTAAATCACACATAGTAGGAGAACTATGGTTTGGTAGGTTGGAAAATGTTGACAGAAATAGACACCCTAATTCACTCAGTGTGTGAGAACTAGGGTTTCGTTAGTCAAACGTGGTGGACAGAAACAAAAACCCTAGTTTGAATAGATTTAGAGAACTAAGGTTTAGTAGGTTGGAAATGTTTGACATACATAGACACCCTAATTCGCTCAGAGTGTGAGAACTAGGGTTTTTTTAGTTGAACGTGGTGCATAGAAACAAAAACACAAATTAGGATAGAGTGAGAGAACTAGGGTTTGGTAGGTTGGATATCGTTGATAGAAATACAAACCCTAATTCATTTAGAGTGTGAGAACTAGGGTTTTGTTAGTTCAACGTGGTGCATAAAAACAAAAACCCTATTTGGTAGAGAGTGAGAGACCTAGGGTTTAGTAGAGTGGAAATGTTTGATATATATAGAAACCCTAATTCACTCAAAGTGTGAGAACTTGCGTTTTATTGTTTGAACGGGGTGGACAGAAATAGAAACACTAATTCCCATAAAGTGGGAGAACTATGGATTGGTAGGGTGGAAATGGTTGACAGAAATAGAAACCCGAATTCTCTCAGAATGTGAAAACTAGGGTTTTGTTGGTTTAACCTGGTGAGAGAAACAGAAACCCGAATTTGCATAGAGTGAGAACTACGGTTTTATTGGTTGAAAGTGGTGGATAGAAATACAAACCCTAATTTGCACAGAGTGAGAGAACTAGGGTTTGGTATAGTGGAAATGGTTGACAGAAATAAAAAACACTAATTCTAGCAGAGTGAAGAACTAGGGTTTGGTTGGTTGGTAAAGGTTAACAGAAATAGAAACCCTAATTCGCCGAGAGTGTGAAAACTAGGGTTTCGTTAGTCCAACTTGGTGGACAAACAAAAACCCTAATTCACATAGAGTGAGAAAAGTAGGGTTTAGTGGGTTTGAAATCTTAGACATATATAGAAACCCTAATTCGCTCGTGGTGTGAAAACTACGATTTTATTTATTGAACGTGGTGAATAGAATAAGAAACCATAATTCGCAAAGAGTGTGAGAATAGGATTTGGTAGGTTGGAAAAGGTTGACATAAATAGAAACCCTAATTCGCAAAAAGTGTGAGAACTAGGGTTTTGTTGGATTAACGTGGTGGACAGAAACAAAAACCGTAATTCGCACAAAGTGAGAGAAGTAGAGTTTGGTAGGTTGGAAATGGTTGACATAAATAGATACCTTAATTTTCTTAGTGTGTGAGAACTAGGGTTTTATTGGTTGACTGTTGTGGAAAGATATATAAACCCTAATTCCCATAGAAAGAGAGAACTAAGGTTTGGTAGGTTGACAGAAATAAAAACCTTAATTCACTCAGAGTGTGAGAACAAGGGGTTTCTTGGTTGAACGTGGTGGTCAGAAATTGAAACCCTAACTCGCACAGAGTGGGAGAACTATGATTTGGTAGGTTGGACAATGTTGATGAAAATGTAAATCCTAATTCGTTCTGAGTGCGAGAACTAGGGTTTTGTTAGTCAAACGAGGTGGACAGAAACATAAACCCTAATTCGAATAGAGTGAGAAAACAAGGGTTTAGTATGTTGGAAATGATTGACCTATACAAAAACCCTCATTCGCTCAAAGTGTGAGAACTGGGGTTTTATTGGTTGAATGTTGTGGACAAAAATAGAAAGCCTAATTCGCATGGAGTGAGAGAAGGTTGCAAATAGTTGATAGAAATAGAAACCATAATTTGATCAGAGTGTGAGAACTAGGGTTTTTATTGGTTGAACACGGTAGAGTGAAACAAAAAACCCTAGTTCGCACAGAGTGAAAGAACTAGGGCTTTGAATTGGATGACATGAAAAGAATCCCTAATTCGGTTAGAGTGTGAGAACTACATTTTTCTTGGTCGAACATGGTGGACAGAACCAAAAACCGTAATTCACATAGAGTGAGAAAACTAGGGTTTGGTAGGCATGAAATGGTTGATAAAAATAGAAACCTTAATTGGCTTAGAGTGTGAAAACTAGTGTTTTGTTGGTTCAAAGTGGTGGAGAGAAACAGATACCTTAATTTGCATAGAGTGAGAGAACTAGGTATGGTTGGTAGGAAATGGTTGACAAAATAGAAACCCTAATTCACTCAGAGTGTGAGAACTAGGGTTTTCTTAGTTCAACGTGGTGGATAGAAACAAAAACCTTAATTCGCACAGAGTGAGAGAACTAGGGTTTAGAAGGTAGGAAATGTTTGACATATATAGAAACCCTAGTTCACACATAGTGTGACAACATGGTTTTCTTTGTTAAACACAGTGGACAGAAAAACAAACGCTAATTCGCACATAGTGGGAGAACTATGGTTTGATAGGTTAGAAATGGTTGACAGAAATAGAAACCCTAATTCGCTCAGAGTGTGAGAACTAGGGATTGGTAGTCCAATGTTGCGGATAGAAACAAAAACCATAATTCACACAGAGTGAGAGAACTAGGGTTTAGTAGGTTGGAAATGTTTGATGTATATAAAAACCCTAATACACTCAGAGTGTGAGAATTAGGGTTTTATTGGTTGAACGTGGTGCACAGAAAAAGAAAACCTAATTCACACAGAGAGAGAAAAAACGTTTGGTAGGTTGGAAATGGTTGATAAAAATAGAAACCTTAATTCGCTCAGAGTGTGAGAATTAGGGTTTTGTTCGTTGAACATGGTGGATTGAAACAGAAACCCTAAATAGCACAGAGTGAGAGAACTAGGGTTTGGTAGGTTGGAAATGGTTCAAAAGAAAAGATACCCTAATTAGGTTAAAGTGTGAGTAATACATTTTTCTCTCTTGAACAAGGTGGATAGAACTAGATTCCTTAATTCGCATAGACTGAAAAAACTAGGGTTTGGTAGGTTTAAAATGATTAACAGAAATAGAAACTTTAGTTCGCACAGAGTGTGATAACTAGGGTTTTGTTAGTTCAATGTGGTGGACAGAAAGAAAATCCCTAATTCGCATAGAGTCACAGGACTTGGGTTTTGTAGGTTTGAAATGTTTGACATATATAGAAACCCAAATTTGTTCAAAGTGTTAACACTAGGGTTTTATTGGTCAAACGTGGTGGACATAACCAGAAACACTAATTCGCACAGAATGGGAGAACTATGGTTTGGTAGGTTAGAAATTGTTGACAGAAATCGAATCCCTAATTCGCTCAGAGTGTGAGAACTAGGATTTGGTTAGTCCAACGTGGTGGAAAGAAACAAAAATCCTAATTCACATAGAGTGAAAGAACTAGGTTTGGTTGGTTGGAAATTGTTGACAAAAATGGAAACCCTAACTCGCTCAGAGTATGAGAACTAGGGTTTTGTTGGTTCAACGTGGTGGAAAGATACATAAACCTTAATTCGCACGAAGTGAGAGAATTAGGGTTTGGTTGTTCGGAAATGGTTTACATTAAAAGAAACCCTAATTCAGTTAAAGTGTGAGAACTACATTTTTCTCTATTGAACATGGTGGACTGAACCAGAATTCTTAATTCGCATACAGTGATAAAACTAGGGTTTGGAAGGTTTGAATTGGTTGACATAAATAGAAACCTTAATTGGCTCAGAGTGTGAGAACTAGGGTTTTGTTGGTTCAACACTATAGAAAGTAACATAAATGCTATTTGGCATAGAGTGAGAGAACTATGTTTGTTGGTTGGAAATGGTTGACAAAAGTAGAAACACTAATTCACTTAGAGTGTGAGAACTAGGGTTTTGTTACTTCAACGTTGTGGACAGAAACAAAAACCTTAATTCGCACAGAGTGAGAGATCTAGGGTTCAGTAGGTTGGATATGATTGACATTTATAAAAACCCTAGTTTGTAAAGTGTGTAACAACAAGGGTTTTCTTTATTGAACGTGGTGGACAAAAACAGAAACCATAATTCACACATAGTGGGAGAACTATAGTTTGGTAGGTTGGAAATGCTTGACAAATATAGAAACCCAAATTCACTCAAAGTGTGAGAACAAGGGTTTTATTAGTCCAACGTGGTGGATAGAAAAAAACTCTAATTCGAATAGAATGAGAGAATAGGGTTTTGTAGGTTGGAAACGTTTGACATATATAAAAACCTAAATTCGCTTAGAGTGAGAGAACTAGGGTTTTATTGGTTGAACGTGGTGGACCGCAACAGAACCACTAATTCATAAAGAGTGAAAAAACTAGGGTTTGGTAGGTTGAATAAGGTTGACAGAAATGGAAACCCTAATTTGCTAAGAGTGTGAGAACAAGGGTTTTGTTAGTTCAAGGTGGTGGACAGAAACAAAAACCCAAATTTGCATACAGTGAGATAACTATGGTTTAGTAGGTTAGAAATGTTTGACATATATAGAAACCATAATTCGTTTAAAGTGTGAACACTAGGGTTTTATCGGTCGAACAAGGTGGACAGAAACAGAAACATTAATTCGCATAGAGTGGGAGAACTATGGCTTTGTAGGTTTGAAATGGTTGACAAAAATAGAAACCCTAATTCGCTCAGAGTGTGAGAACTAGGGTATTGTTAGTCCAACATGTTGGACAAAAACAAACACCCTAATTCGCGTAGAGTGAGAGAACTAAGGTTTAGTAGGTTTGAAATGTTTTATATATCCAGAAACCCTAATTCGCTAAGAGTGTCAGAACTTGCATTTTAATGGTTAAACGTTGTGGACAAAAAAAAAACACTAATTTGTAGCCAGTTAGAGAACTAGGGATTGGTAGGTTGGATATGGTTGACAGAAATAGAAAACCTAATTCGGTCAGAGTGTGAGAACTCGGGTTTTGGTAGTTCAACATGGTGGACAGAAACAGAAACCCTAAATTGCACATCGTGAGAGAACTTAGGTTTAGTAGGTTGGAAATGTTTGACATATATAGACACTCTAATTCGTTCAAAGTGTGAGAACTAGGGTTTTATTGGTTGAACGTGGTGGAGAGAAATAGAAACCCTAATTCGCATAGAGTGAGATAACTAGGTTTGGTAAGTTGGAAATGGTTGATAGAAATGGAAACCCTAATTCGCGTAGAGTGAAGAACGAGAGTTTGTTTGGTTGGTAATGGTTTATAGAAATGGAAACCTTAATTCTCTGACAGTGTCAAAACATGTGTTTTGTTAGTCCAACATGGTGGACATAAATAAAAACCCTAATTCTCTCGGAGTGTGAAAACTAGGGTTTTATTGGTTGAACGTGGTGGACAGAAATAGAAACCATAATTCGCACAGAGTGAGAAAACTAAGGTTTGGTTGGTTGGAAAAGGTTGATTGAAATAGAAACCCTAATTCGCTCAAAGTGTGAGAACTAGGGTTTTGTTAGTTTAACATGGTCGACAGAAACAAAAACCCTATTTCGCACAGAGTGAGAGAAATAGAGTTTGGTTGGTTGGAAAAGGTTGACAGAAATAGAAACCCTAATTCGCTCAAAGTGTGAGAACTACGGTTTTGTTGGTTGAATATGGTGGACAGAAATAGAAACCCTAATTTGCATAGAATGAGAAAACTGGAGTTTGATTGGTTGGAAAAGGTTGACAGAAATTGAAACCCTAATTCGCACAGAGTGAAGAACTAGGGTTTGGTAGGTTTGAAATGGTTGAGATAAATAGAAACCCGAATAAGCTCAGAGTGTGTAAACTAGGGTTTTGTTGGTTCAACATTGTAGACAGAAAGATAAACCCTAATTTGTATAATGTGAAGAATTATAGTTTGGTAGGTGGAAATGGTTGACATATATGGAAACCCTATTACACTTAGAGTGTGACAACTAGGGTATTCTTGGTTGAACGTTGTGGACATAAATAGAAACTTTAGTTCGTACAGAGTGTGAGAACTAGGGTTTTGTTAGTTCAATGTGGTGGGCAAAAAAAAAACCTTAATTCGCATAGAGTAAGGGAAATAGGGTTTAGTAGGTTGGAAATGTTTGACATATATAGAAACCCTAATTTGTTCAAAGTGTGAACACTAGGGTTTTATAGGTCAAACAAGGTGGATAGAAATTGAAACACTAATTCGCACAAAGTAGTAGAACTACGGATTGCTAGATTAGAAATGGTTGACAGAATTAGAATTCCTAATTCGGTCAGTGTGTGAGAACTAGGATTTGGTTTGTCCAACGTGGTCAACAGAAATAAAAATCCTAATTCGCAGAGTGTGAGAGAACTAGTTTTGGTTGGTTTGAAATTGTTAAGAGAAATAGAAACCTTAATTCACTTAGAGTATGAGAACTAGGGTTTTGTTGGTTCAACGTGGTGGACAGATACAGAAACCCTAATTTGCACAGAGTGAGAGAATTAGGGTTTGGTTGGTTCGAAATGGTTTACATGACAATAAACCCTAATTCAGTTAAAGTGAGAGAACTACATTTTTCTCTATTAAACATGGTGGACAAAACCAAAATTCTTAATTCGCATAGAGTGAGAAAACTAGGGTTTGGAAGGTATAAAATTGTTGACAGAAATAGAAATCGTAATTGGCTCGGAGTGTTAAAAGTAGGGTTTTGTTGGTTCAACATTATAGAAAGAAACAGAAATGTTAATTCGCATAGAGTGAGAGAACTATGATTGGTTGGTTGGAAATGATTGATAGAAATAGAAACACTAATTTACTTAGAGTGTGAGAACTAGGGTTTTGTCAGTTCAACGTGGTGGAAAGAAACAAAAACCTTAATTCGCACAGAGTGAGAGATCTAGGGTTTAATAGGTTGGATATGATTGACATATATAGAAACCCTTTTTTGCACAGAGTGTGACAACAAGGGTTATCTTTATTGAAGGTGGTGGACAAAAACAAAAACCATAATACGCACAGAGTGGGAGAACTATAGTTTTGTAGGTTAGAAATGCTTGACAGATATAGAAACCCTAATTTGCTCAGAGTGTGAGAACTAGGGTTTTGTTAGTCCAGCATGGTGGATCGAAAAAAACCCTAATTCGCAGAGAGTGAGAGAATAGGGTTTAGTAGGTTGGGAATGTTTGACATATATAGAAACCCTAATTTGCTCACAGTGTGAGAACTATGGTTTTATTGGTTGAACATGGTGGACCAAAACAGAAACGCTAATTCGTACAAAGTGAAAGAACTACGGTTTGGTATGTTAAATAAGGTTGACAGAAATAAAAACCCTAATTCACTAAGAGTGTGATAAGTAGGGTTTTATTAGTTCAACGTGGTGGATAGAAACAAAAATCCTAATTTGCATAGAGTGACAGAACTAGGGTTTAGAAGGTTGGAAATGTTTGACATATATAGAAACCCTAATTCATTTAAAGTGTGAACACTAGGGTTTTATTGGTCGAACAAGGTGGACATAAACAGAAACACTAATTCGCACTGAGTGCGAAAACTATGGTTTGGTAGGTTTGAAATGGTTGACAGAAATAGGAACCCTAATTCACTCAGAGTGTGGGAACTAGGGTTTTGTTAGTCCAACTTGTTGGAAAGAAATAAACACCCTGATTCGCATAGATTGAGGGAACTAGGGTTTAGTAGGTTTGAAATGTTTTATATATACAGAAACCCTAATTCGCTCAGAGTGTCAGAACTAGCGTTTTAATGGACAAAAACAAAAACTAAAATTCCTAGAGGGTGACAGAACTTGGGTTTGGTACGTTGCATATGGTTGACAAAAATAGAAACCCTAATTCGCTAAGTGTGATAACTTGGGTTTTGATAGTTCAACATGGTGGACAGAAACAAAAACCCAAAATCACACATAGTGAGAGAACTTTGGGTTTCGTAGGTTGGAAATGTTTGCCACATATAGAAACCCTAATTCGTTCAAAGTGTGAGAACTAGGGTTTTATTAGTTGAACGTGGTGGACAGAAATAGAAACCCTAATTCGCACAAAGCGAGAGCACCAGGGTTTAGTAGGTAGGAAATGGTTGACAGAAATAGAAACCCTAATTCGTGTATAGTTAAGAACGAGTGTTTGCTAGGTTTGTAATGGTTGATAGAAATAGAAACCCTAATTCGCTTAGAGTGTCAAAACTTGGGTTTTATTAGTCCAACGTGGTGGACATAAATAAAAATCCTAATTCGCACAGAGTGAGAGAATTAGGGTTTATTTGGTTGGATATGTTTGACATATATGGAAACCCTAATTCGCTCGGAGTGTGAAAACTAGGGTTTTATTAGTTGAACGTAGTGGACAGAAACAAAAACCCTAATTCGCACAGAGTGAGAGAACTAGGGCTTTGTTGGTTGAACGTAGTGGACAGAAACAGAAACCCTAATTCGCACAGAGTGAGAGAACTAGGGTTTTGTTGGTTTAACGTTGTGGATAGAAATAGAAACCCTAATTTGTACAGAGTGAAGAACAAGGGTTTGGTAGGTTGTTTATGGTTGACAGAAATAGAAACCCTAATTCGCTAAGAGTGTGAGAACTAGGGTTGTTTTAGTCCAACGTGTTGGAAAGAAACAAACACCCTAATTCGCATAGATTGAGGGAACTAGGGTTTAAAAGGTTTAAAATATTTTATAATTCCAGAAACCCTAATTCGCTCAGAGTGTCAGAGCTAGCGTTTTAATGGTTGAACGTTGTGGACAAAAACAAAAACGCTAATTCGTAGATGGTGAGAGAACTAGGGTTTGGTAGGTTGGATATGGTTGACAGAAATAGAAACCCTAATTTGCTCAGAGTGTGAGAACTCGGGTTTTGGTAGTTGAACATGGTGGACATAAATAAAAACAAAAAATCACACATAGTGAGAGAACTTGGGTTTAGTTGGTTGGAATTGTTTGACATATATAGAAACCCTAATTCGTTCAAAGTGTGAGAACTAGGGTTTTATTAGTTGAACGTGGTGGACAGAAATAAAAACCCAAATTTGCACAAAGTGAGAGAACAAGGGTGGTTGACAGAAATAGAAACCCTAATTCGCGCAGAGTTAAGAATGAAAGTTTGCTAGGTTGGTAATGGATGATAGAAATAGAAACCTTAATTCGCTCAGTGTCAAAACTTTTGTTTTCTTACTCCAACGTGGTGGACATAACTAAAAACGCTAATTGGCACATAGTGAGAGAATTTCGGTTTATTGGGTTGGAAATGTTTGACATATATGGAAACCCTAATTCATTCGGAGTGTGAAAACTAGAATTTTATTGGTTGAACGTGGTGGACAGAAACAGAAACCATATTTTGCACAGAGTGAGAAAACTAAAGTTTGGTAGGTTAGAAATGGTTGATAGAAATAGAAATCCTAATTCACTCAAAGTGTGAGAACTAGGGTTGTGTTGGTTTAATGTGGTAGACAGAAACAAAAACCCTAATTCGCATAGACTAAGAGAACTAGAGTTTGGTTAGTTGGAAATGGTTGACAGAAATAGAAACCCTAATTCGCTCAAAGTGTGAGAACTAGGGTTTTGTTGGTTGAATATGGTAAACGGAAAAAAAAACCCTAATTCGCATAGAATGAGAGAACTTGGGTTTGGTTGGTTGGAAGTGGTTGAAAGAAATCGAAACCCTAATTTGCTAAGAGTGCAAAAATTATGGTTTTGTTGGTTTATTGTAGTTGACAGAAATAGAAACCTTAATTTGCACAGAGTGAAGAACTAGGGTTTGATAGGTTGGAAATGGTTGACATAAATAGAAACCCGAATTAGCTGAGAGTGTGAAAACTAGGGTTTTGTTGGTTCAACGTGGTGGAGAGAAACAAAAACCCTAATTTTTTACAATGTGAAAAACTTGGGTTTGGTAGGTGGAAATGGTTGACATATATGGAAACACTAATATAGTTAGAGTATGACAACTAGGGTATTCTTGGTTGAACGTGGTGGACAGAACTAGAGACCCTAATTCGCATAGAGTGAGAAAACTTTAGTTTGGTAGGTTGGAAATGGTTGATAGAAACATTAACCTTAATTTGATCAGAGTGAGTACTAGGATTTTGATGGTTCAACGTGGTGGACAGAAATAGAAACCATAATTCGCACATATTCAGGGAACTAAGGTTTAGTTGGTTGGAAATGGTTGATATAAGTAGAAACCCTAATTCACTCAGAGTGTGAGAACTATGGTTTTCTTGGTTGAACGTGATGGACAGAAACATAAACCCTAATTCGCAAAGAGTGAGAGAACTAGAGTTTGGTAGGTTCGAAATGGTTGACATAAAAAGAAACCCAAATTTGTTTAGTTTGTGAGAATAGGGTTTTATTGGTTGAACATAGTGGACAGAAACAGAAACCCTAATCCGCAGAGAGTAAGAGAACTAGGGTTTTGTTGGTTTAATATTGTGGACAGAAATAGAATCCCTAATTTGTATAGAATGAAGAATAAGGGTTTGGCAGGTTGGAAATGGTTGACAGAAATAGAAACCCTAATTCACTCAGAGTGTGAGAACTTGGGTTTCGTTAGTTCAACGTATTGGTTGCCTGTTGAGGGTTGCTTCTTGCTTGGTGTGTTATTGTAAGGGTTATGTTTTGGCTGCTGGTATTTGTTTTTGGTTGCTCATGGTTGTTCTTTGCAAGCTAAGTTTGATGTTACTGGTTGGATTTCTAATATGCTAAAGTTTATTAGGCTTCATTATTTTGAGTTGTAACTATGATTGTTTTTCTCTTTTTTATGGTGGTTATTTCGTTTTCACATATCTTGTAATCTAGGGTATGTCCTAGTATTTTTGTAGGTCTTGTGCCTTTATTTATTTATATTTACACAGCATATATATTTTTTTCTAAAAAAAAATAACAAAAACTCTAATTCACACTGAGTGAGAGAAATAGGGTTTGGTAGTTTTGAAATGGTTCATATATATAAAAACCTCAATTCGTTCAGAGTAGGAGAACTAGGTTTTCTTGGTTGAACATGGTGGACCGAAACAAAAACAAAAATTTACATAGAGTGAGAGAACTATGGTTTTGTAGGTTGGTAATGGTTGACAGAAATAGAAACCTTAACTCGCTCATAGTGTGAGAACTAGGGTTTTGATGGTTCAACGCGGTGGACAGAAACGGAAACCCTAATTCGCAATGAGGGAGAGAACTAGGATTTGGTAGGTTGGAAATGGTTGACATAAATAGAAACCCTAATTCACTCAAAGTGTGAAAAGTAGGGTTTCCTTGGTTGAACGTGGGGGACAGAAACAAAAACCCTAATTCGCATAGAGTGGGAGAACTATGGTTTGGTAGGTTGGAAACGGTTGAGAGAAATAGAAACCCTAATTCGCTCATAATGTGAGAACTAGGGTTTTTTTAGTTCAAGAAGTTGGACAAAAATAAAATCCCTAATTCGCATAGAGTGATAGAACTAGGGTTTAGTAGGTTGAAATGTTTTACATATATAGAAACCCCAATTCACTCAGAGTGTGAGAACTAAGGTTTTAATGGTTGAACGTCATGGACAAAAACAGAAACACTAATTCATACAGGGTTAGAGAACTAGGATTTGGTAGGTAGGATATGGCTAACAGAAATAGAAATGTTATATTCGCTCAGAGTGTTAGCACTCGGGTTTTGTTAGTTCAACGTGGTGGACAAAAACAATAACCCTTTTCGCACAGAGTTAGAGAACTTGGGTTTAGTAGGTTAGAAACATTTGACATATATAAAAACCCTAATTCAGTAAAAGTGTGAGAACTAGGGTTTTATTGGAAGAACTATGGTTTGGTAGCTTGGAAACGGTTGACATAAATAGAAACCCTAATTCACATAGAGTGAAGAACTAGGGTTTGGTAGGTTGGTCATGGTTGACAAAAATAGAAAGCCTAATTCATTCAGAATTTGAAAACTAGGGTTCTGTTAGTCTAACGTAGTGGACAGAAATAAAAACCCAATTTGCACATAGTGTGAGAACAAGAGTTTTATTGGTTGAACGTGGTGGACAGAAAAAGAAAACCTAATTCGCACAGTGTGAGAGAAAAGGGTTTGGTAGGTTGGAAATGGGTAACAGAAATAGAAACATTAATTCACTCAAAGTATGAGAACTAGGGATTTGTTGGTTCAACGTGGTGGACAGAAATAGAAACCCTAATTTGCACAAAGTGAGAGAATAGGCTTTGGCAGGTTGGAAATGGTTGACATGAAAAGAAACTCTAATTCGATTAAAGTGTGAGAACTACATTACTCTCTATTAAACATGGTGGATAGAACCAGAAACCTTAATTCGCATAGTGTGAGAAAACTAGGGTTGGGTAGGTTGAAATGGTTCACAAAAATTGAAACCTTAATGCGCTCAGAGTGTGAGAACTAGGGTATTGTTGGTTCAACAAGGTGGAGAGAAACAGAAACCCTAATTCGCACAGAGTGAGAGAACTAGGTTTGGTTGGTTGGAAATGGTTGATTGAAATAGAAATAGTAATTCGCTAATAGTGTGAAAACTAGAGTTTTTTTAGTTAAACGTGGTGGACAGAAATAAAAACGTTAATTCGCACAGAGTGAGAGGACTAGGGTTTAGAAGGTTGGATATGTTTGACATATATAGAATCCCTAGTTTGCACAGAGTGTGACAATAAGGGTTTTCTTTATTGAACGTGGTTGACAGAAACATAAACCCTAATTTGCCCAGAATGGGAGAACTATGGTTTGGTCGGTTGGAAATGGTAGACATAAATAGAAACCCTAATTCTCTCAGAGTGTGTGAATTAGGGTTTTGTTAGTCCAACGTTGTGAATAGAAAAAAAACCCTAATTCGCATCGAGTGGGAGAACTAGGGTTTAGTAGGTTGGAATTGTTTGACATATATAGAAACCCTAATTCGCCCGGAGTGTGAGAACTAGGGTTTTTTTGGTTGAACGTGAAGGACAGAAATAGAAACACTAATTCGTATAGAGTGAGAGAACGAGTGTTTGGTAGGTAGGATATGGTTGATAGAAATAGAAACCCTAATTCGGTCAGAGTATGAGAACTAGGGTTTTGTTAGTTCAACGGGAGGGCATAAACAAAAACCCTAATTCGCACAGAGTGAAAGATCTATGGTTTAGTATGTTGGAAATGTTTGACATATATAGTAACCCTAATTCATTCAAAGTGTGAACACTAGGGTTTTATTGGTTAAATGAGGTGGATAGAAATAGAAACACTAATTCGCACAGAGTGGGAGAACTATTGTTTGGTAGGTTGAAAAAGATTGACTGAAATAGAAACCCCAATTCGCTCGGAGGGTGAGAACTAGGGTTTTTTTTGCCAGTGTGTTGGACATAAATAAACACCCTAATTCGCATAGAGTGAGAGAACAAGGGTTTAGTAGGTTTGAAATGTTTTACACATATAGAAATCTGAATTCACTTAGAGTGTCTGAACAAGCATTTTAATGGTTGAACGTGGTGGACAAAAAGAGAAACACTAATTCGTAAAGGGTGAGAGAACTAGGGTTTGGTAGGTTGGATATGGTAGACAGAAAGAGTAACCCTAATTCGCTCAAAGTGTGAGAACTCAGGTTTCGGTAGTTCAACATGGTGGACAGAAACAATGGCCCTAATTCATACAGAGTGAGAAAACTTGGGTTTAGTAGGTTGAAAATGTTTGACATATATAGATACCCTAATTCGTTCAAAGTGTGAGAACTAAGGTTCTATTTGTTGAACGTGGTGGACAGAAACAGAAACCCTAATTCGCCCAGAGTGAAAGAACTAGGGTTTGCTAGGTTGGAAATGGTTGATAGAAATAGAAACCATAATTCACGCAGGGTGAAGAACTAGGGTTTGCTAGGTTGGTAATGGTTGAAAGAAATAAAAAGCCTAATTTGGTCAGAGTGTCAAAACAATGGTTTTGTTAGTAGAATGTGGTTGACAGAAATAAAAACCCTAATTCGCACAAAGTTAGAGAACTAAGGTTTAGTGGGTTAGAAATGTTTAACATATATAGAAACCCTAATTCGCTCGAAGTGTGAAAACTTGGGTTTTATTGGTTGAACGTAGTGGACAGAAACAAAAACTATAGTTCACACTGAGTGAGAGAAGTAAGGTTTGGTAGGTTGGTAATGGTTGATAGAAATAGAAACCCTAATTCGCACAGAGTGTGAGAACTATGGTTTTCTTGGTTGAATGTGGTAGATAGAAAAAGAAACCCTAATTCGCACAGATTCAGGGACTAGGGTTTGGTTAGTTGGAAATGGTTGACAGAAATAGAAACCCTAATTCGCATAGAGTGTGAGAACTATGGTTTTCTTGGTTGAATGTGGTGGACAGAAACAGAAACCTTAATTTGCAAAGAGTGAGAGAACTAGGGTTTTCTTGGTTGGAAATAGTTGACCAAAATCGAAACCCTAATTCGCTCAAAGTGTGAGAGCTAGGGTTTTGTTGGTATGAAATGGTTGACAGAAATAGAAACATTAATTTACTCAGAGCGTTAGAATTTAGGATTCGTTAATTCAACACGTTGTTTTCCTATTGAGGGTTGCTTCTTGCTGGGTGTGTTATTGCAAGGGTTGTGTTTTGGGTGCTGGCATGATCAATTTAGAGACAAGAGTTTCTTGGTATCCTCCTGGTATTTGGTTTTTGTTGCTCATGGTAGTTCTTTGCAAGCTAACCTGGATGCTATTGGTTGGATTTCTAATATGCTTACGTTGATTAGGGTTCATTATTTTAAGTTATACCTAAGCTTGGTTTTCTATCTTATATGGTAGTTATTTGGTTTTCATATATCTTATATTTACACAACTGATCTTTTTGAAAAAAATAAAAATTAAAAAATTAAAAAATTAAAAGAAATAGAAACTCTAATTCACACAGAGTGAGAAAAATAGGCTTTGGTAGTTTGGAAATGGTTGACATATATAGAAACCCTAATTCGTTAAGAGTGTGAGAACTTAGGTTTTCTTGGTTGAACGTGGTGGACCGAAATAAAAATCCAAATTCGCATAAAGTGAGAGAACTAGGGTTTGGTAATGGTTGATAGAAATAGAAACCTTAATTTGCTCAAAGTGTGAAAACTAGGATTTTGTTGGTTATACGTGGTGGACAGAAATAGAAACCCTTTTTCGCATAGAGTGAGAGAACTAGGGTTTGGTAGGTTGGAAATGGTTCACATAAATAGAAACCTTAATTCTCTCAAAGTGTGATAAGTAGGGTTTTATTTGTTGAACATGTTGGAGAGAAAAATAAACCCTAATTCACACAGAGTGAGAGAACTAGGGTTTTTTAGGTCAGAAATGGTTGACAGAAATAGATACCCTAAAGTCCTCAGTGTGTAAGAACTAGGGTTTTATTGGTTGAACGTGGTGGAAAGATACAGAAACCCTAATTTACATTGAGTGAGAGAACTAGGGTTTGGCAGGTTGGAAATAGTTGAAAGAAATAGAAACCTTAATTCGATTAGAGTATGAGAACTAGGGTTTTGTTTGTTTAACTTGGTGGATAGAAACAAAAACCCTAATTCGCACAGAGTGAGATAACTAGGTTTTGACCCAAGGTTTTCAAACATGGGTAAACATGACATTTTGATGATAACAAACCATTGAATGTGGTGACTTTAATGTCTACTTGAGTTATGATTAATAGGTTGATGGCTGAAGATAAACTCAAGAGAGCTAGTGGGTCCATGAGAAGATCAACCAAAGGTTTTTTGAGCTCCAAAGACATTGAAGACAGTGATGGAGATATCAACCCAAAGCTTAAAGAATTTGAAGATCAAAGAATTGGGTAAAATAGTCTTTGGTGAGTGCTAGATTAAATGTAGAGTTATTTTTTAAATAACTTCTTCGAAAGCTCAACTCTTAACTAACTAGTATATATGACCATGCATATCATTTACATCACTCATGAGTCCTTACATCATTAGCATTAGACTATGAACATCATTGATGATACATTTATATATAGTCTTTGCTAAAGTTGAGTTACTTCAAACTTTCATAAGCTATGGAATAACTCAACAAATAGGTTGTCCTAGAACCATAAACAAAATTCATATCATTTGAAATGGATTCTAGATACATATTTAAGCTTTGAACTAAATTGTTAAATCATTAAATTGTTTTGTCTAATACTGAGATTTTGTTTAAATTGGAAAATTATTTTATGATCTCAATATTGACTTTAGGAATGTCAAGGACCTTAATATGTATCTAAGACATCATAGGAGTGTCTTTAAGTCATTTTGGCAAAAACCGAAAAGATTTCACGAAAAACTATCAACTGGGTTAAATGTTCAAAATAAAGCGACATATTCCAACGATTATATCAAACTCAAAAATGGGTCAAATGGAGTGATTAAAATTCCTAAAATTAAGATATTGAATTCCTATTTCCAAAATGCTAAAGAACACCTCAATCCGACTTACGGAACTACAGTTATGACCAAAATAGTAAACTGCGTCAGAACTGGGGTAAACAGTCCAGTCGACTGGGTAAACCCAATCCAATCGACTGCCTTCACCCAGTCGACTGCCAGTATAAACTAGGCCAGTCGGCTGACTTTATTAGAAGGGTAAAAATAAAATTTCGGAATGAATTTTTGAAGACCCAGTCGACTGCCCCAAAAACCCAGTCGATTGCCTCATCCTGGATTTGAATTCTAACGGCTAGTTTCGAATCCAAAGTGTTGCAAAACTTCCCAAATCACCCACAAACGGCTATATTGTGTTCCCACTCTATATATATGTCATATATGAGCCAAAATGGGTTAGATAAGAGGGAGAGAAGAGTATGAATGAAAACCTACCAATTTGGGCATAAATGGTTGAATTTATTGTTGGGTAGAAATCTCTTCTATAGGAATCATCACATGAGCATTATTCTTATTTTCTCTTATGATTCATTCTTCCACACATTTATTTTGAGTATTTCATTCATAACTCTAAGTATGTAAGAAAGTGAGCTTTAATTTTCCATATCTATCTATTGAGAGATAATGTTGTATCACTCAATGTAAAATTCTTATTCTTTTTGAGTGAAAGACCAAGATTGTCTTGGTATGGGTTGAGCTTGTTGAAGCTATCTAAAGGTTTTTATCTACCTTAAAAAGAGAGGATTAGGTTGGCTCTCCACCCGCAAGAGTGAGTAAAGGTCGGCTCTTCACCCGGAAGCAAGAGTGATGGAAGGTTGGCTCTCCACTCGCAAAAGTGAGCAAGGTTGGCTCTTCACCCGGAAGAAGGAACATGTAAGGGTTTGTTTTTCACCCGCAAGAAAAACACGATAGTGGAATCCTTGAGAGGTTTTCTCAAGGCATGGACGTAGACCAAAGCTTTGGTTGAACCATGTAAAATCTCGGTGTCTTAGTTTGCATTTTCTCTATCCCTTAACTCCTTACTTTACAAGCAATTTCATTTCTATCTTGAGCTTTATTTTTCAATGCTTGGAAATTGTGTGTGCTTAAATATTCATGAGGAGATTGGGAAAATGCTTGGTTGATGTAAATTGAAATGTGATCTTGATTATAGCTTATATTATAAATTCTCTACTTGCTCATAAATTTGTTATAATCTAGTTGCACACCAAATATTTGATGAAATGCATCTGAAACAACCAAGACCTTTAAAAGTTCATATGCACCCCAAGTTTTTGAAAAAATTGATATTCAACCCAACCTTTTCATGTCAAATAGCACTTTGTATTATTTCGATATATATGAGAGAAAAGTGCTTAAACATATTTAGTGGAAATGCATACTTGGATGCTTGAACTAGTTGTCATTCTACTTGAATCCGTTATGCATGTATTTTGTAGTGTAATTCATTGTTCATAATTTAATGTATGAATTGAGGTAGGCACTTAAGTAATCATCTTATTCACTAAGTGTTTGACTAGAGCTCTCTAAAGATTATTTTTATTAAAACAAAATCAAAACGATAAAAGGATCAAAGTTTGTCATTGACCCTATTCACCCCCCTCTTTGTGTTAATCTGTGGCCAACACTAAGGTTTGGTAGGTTTGAAATGATTGACATGTAAAGAAACCCAAATTTGCTTAAACTGTGATAACTAGGTTTTTCTTGGTCAAAAATGGTGGATAGAAACAGAAACCCTAATTCGCATAGAGTGGAAAACTAGGATTTGGTAGGTTTGAAATGATTGACAGAAATAGAAACCTTAATTTGCTCAAAGTGTGTGAACAAGGGGTTTCTTGGTTGAACGTGGTGGTCAGAAATAGAAACCCTAATTTGCACAGAGTGGGAGAACTATGGTTTGGTAGGTTGGAAAATGTTGCCAAAAATAGAAACCCTAATTCGCACGGAGT
This sequence comes from Cornus suecica, assembly GCA_963922005.1. NCBI lineage: Eukaryota > Viridiplantae > Streptophyta > Magnoliopsida > Cornales > Cornaceae > Cornus > Cornus suecica. Next base: position 44,575,309 of record OY998243.1, read on the forward strand.
GTGAGAACTAGGGTTTTCTTAGTCCAACGTGGTGGACAGAAACAAAAATCCTAATTCGGATAGAGTGAGAAACTAGGGTTTAGTAGGTTGGAAATGATTGACATATACAGAAACCCGAATTCACTCAGGGTTTAGTGTTTTATTGGTTGAACGTGGTGGACAAAAACAGAAACCATAATTTACATAGGGTGAGAGAACTAGGGTTTGGTAGGTTGATTAAGGTTGATAGAAATAGAAACCCTAATTCACTCATAGTGTGAGAACTAGGGTTTTATTGGTTCAACATGGTGGACAGAAACAAAAACACTTATTCACACAGAGTGAGAGAATTTGAGTTTGGTAGGTTGGAAGTGGTTGACATAAATAGAAACCCTAATTCTCTCAGTATGTGAGAACTATGGTTTTATTGGTTGAACAAGATGGACAAAAATAGAAACCCTAATTTGTACATAGTGAGAGAACTAGGGTTTGGTAGGTTAGAAATGTGTAAGAACATTTATAGTATTATTTGAGTTTTGCATGTTCTAGACAATAAAATGTTGAGTGAATTGTCATGTTGAGAGCTTTGTGTTTTTTTAATAGAGTTGTTAGTATGGTCGTTTTTATCTCGAGAAAGAATTTAAATAGTGTGTTAAAGCAAAGAAATCTACCGAAGGGAAAAAATTTCATTTCTAGACATCATCACTTCACCGGAGGGCAAAAATGTCATTTCCAGACATTATGACTTCATCCAAAAGCATCGGGAGTTCGAGATGACTAGTCTAGCTCAAATATGAAAAAAATTGTAAAAGATACAACATACCTACGTTGTTAGAGGCAAAAGAGGCAGAATGGCTCTAACCTACGCTTTCTTTTTTTGAGCTGGGAATGAACCCTATGCCCTAGACCTACGCCCAACTGTAGGTCCCAATGCTTGGTCATGTGATCACTTGTGATGCAGGATTTGTTTCGGGTTGGTTTCGGATTTTTCCAGTTTGGTCCCTACTTCGAGTTTTTAAGTGATCGACGACTTCAGACCTCTATGTATAGGCATATACACATATTTACATCAGATTTTACAGGATTTATCAAGGTATTGTGAAATTTTGTAAGAGGGCAAGGTTAGGGTTTTCTATGACTTGGTCTATAAATACAAATGTTCTATAATAGAGGAGGCTACGTCTTTGAGAGATATTTGTAGTATTCTATCATTCATATACTTCTACAGAGATATAGATATATATAGAGAAAATATCATTGAGTGATTAAAGATATACATGTTCTCTCTTATGTTTGGACGTCTTGAATCGTGCTTCTACATCGACGATTTCTATGCACGATTGAATGGTATAGTTGCTAAAAAATTGACACACCGTTTATTGCAACGGGGTTGCTTTGATCCATCCGAGTACGGAACAATTGAAGGATTTTAGACCTCGAGTAGAGAAAGGCAAATCATGTGTGATTTGTGAGTCTCTCACAGTGTCCGACAGAGCAAGCATGCTTCGTGAAGTACAAGTGATTCAAGGGTTTTAGACCACAAGTGGAGGAAGGCATATCAAGAGTGATTTTAAGTCTAAAACTATCATAGAGTCTGTAGTTATTGATTCATAGTGCATTGGTCCCTGATTGTACTCATGGTTTTTTCCTTGGAACGTTTCATTAGGTTTTTCCACGTATAATTCAGTGTGTCATCTCTTGCTTTTTTTTTTTTGCACTATATTGATGTTTGCTTAATATTGCTTGAATTATGTTGTTTGAGAATTAGGGTTTGCTTAATATTGCACTATATTGATGTTTGCTCAATAGATGTTTGGATTAACACATATTGAATAATTTTTATATACATAACCATATTTATTTTTATAATAAGATTTGCCAATAAATATTCTTACATATATAAATATATACTCAAAAATATTCGGGATTAATAGACCAAATTTAGCTACATAATTAAGAATCGAAAACTTCGGTTTCGAATACTACCGTAAAACGAACAGCAGGTAATCTATGATTTTTAGAAACATCTACAGGTTTGATAATAATATGAAATTTATAGGATACACTCCAAAATTCTACGTAGGTCTACTGTAAATTTTCATAAGCTTTAATCAAAGGACAGTGGTCCAAAATAATTATAAAAGACAACTTTCCTAACAGTTCCGAAAACTGAACACCCTTTATTCCAAGATTTTTACAAACCTATCAATGAATTATATGACTACCTAAATCTCCATATTTACATCATATATACTAAATATCAGGTGATAAAATTATAAGTACAAAATTAGAATTATAGATAGCTCAAATTGGTAACACAAGTTCCGGTTTTAAACTACGATTGAAACTGAACAGTTACTACTCAACAACTTTTATTACCAGTATAAATTAAAGTAAAATTCTTGATCTTTAATACATATGTCCTAGACATATACAAAATGTTATAATAAAAGTTTCAAGATTTATAAGAATACGAAACCATATGAAACAATTGGCTAAATCGAAACCGAAATCGGATCAGCAAGCAGTAAAATATCACTGGACAACCTACTTCCGTGATTTTTAGAAACTTAAATATTTATCTAAATGATCTGAAATTTTGAGAGATGATAATAGACATATACAAAAGCATACTGTAAAAGTTTCAAAAATTTATAAATAATTTAACATGGTCTATAAATTGCTCAAACCGAGTACAAAACAACGGTCTACAGCAACAACAATATCCGAATAACATGTTTTTCCTATATTTAATTAACTCTCTACTGATCTATAAATTCTGAAATTTTCAGGAACATATAATCACATACCTACATATGATCTGTAAAATGTTCATAAACTAATTTTGATCCGTACATATATTATAAATTAGAGATCTAAAGCCTTGATTTTCACTAAACATGTAAACTAGCAATCTGAAATTTTTGAAAAATAAAATAAAATAAAATAATATAGATCACATACCGTAATTTGTATTAAACCGAAGATCGGAACACGTAGAACAAATTCCTAGTTGAGCACAAAATTGAATCCCCACTCTAAGATGCCCAAAATGTAGAGAGAAGAAGATAGGAGAAAAATAGAGGATGATGGAAAAATGATTTTGCTTGATTGTTGAGAATATGCAAAAGCCAACCTCAACACATCAATATAATGGTTGAAAACTTTCATCAATAATGTCATAAAGTGGTGTCAATATAATAGATGTATGATTGCACCTTTAAATGATGGAGGAATATGCTTTTGGAAAGTTGAAGATAAAAATAAAAATAAACATATGGAATTCGGTCACACATTTTTACACATAATGAATATATTGCAAAAGTTACCCTCATCTTTACCAAACTCAAAAGTAACCCCCACATTTAATTAAAATATCGAAACTACCCTGTCAACGACAAAATGAAAATTTTACAAAACATAGGAATGAATCCAAAAATTCAAATCATGAAATCCTTAATGCACGAAAACACATTCAATGCCACGTAATGCACAAGATAAAAATATATATATATTAACCGAAGAAAAAGAAATTATTTAAATTAAGCCGGTCATTACAGTAACAGTAAAAGATTGTGCAGTTTAGTTGAATATATACACATATACAAGTGGACCTGTAACACCCCGTGTTATTTTCTTTTTTCCTAAAATTATATCCAATTTAATTTTGGTAATGACGTCACTTGTTCATGACGTATTATTTATTCTTGGTATTTGATACCTGTAAATTTTTCGCCTTTAGTTTTAAAGTCGACTGAATGACTTTACGGTTTCTCTTTGACGACTACGCGAATTCTTGTTGTCAATTACAAGGTCTCGTTTCGACGTTAGTTTATTCGACGGTTAATGATTAGTGTTTCGATTGAATGACGACGCATTTTAATTGGGTCGGGCGTTTAGTGTTCCGACGTTTGGGTTTCTAACCCGGTATAATTAATTGGACGTCCCGTTATTATTTCGGGCTTACGAGATTATGTTTGGACGTCCCCGATAATTATTGGGATTTACTGTATATATATACATTTAATTATAATTATATATATATAGTGTTGGGGTTATTTCGCAATTATGGACATTTAGAGGGTTGCTTTTGACATTAGGTTATATATATTTATACATGTGTACGCAACAGACCAATCATGTGCATCTCCTCCTCCACGACTACACCTCTGCTTCACGCCTCCTCTCCTTCACACGGCGACTTCATCTTCTCCATGGGCGGCGGCCACCATGGTTGCCGGCAGAGAGAGAGAGGAACCGGCTGGAGGGAGGCGCGACGGTGGTCGCAGCTGGTCGCCATAGCAGACGCGGCTGGGACAGACGGCGCCGGCCAGGAGCAACGGCGGCTATGGCAGGGCTGGGCGACGCTGGTGGCGCGACAGTGGACGACGCGGCTGGAGGTGGGTCGCAGCAGCTGGTTCGCGCAGGGGTGGTGTTGTCCGCACGACAGGGGAGTCCGGCCGTAGCTTCGGCTATTTTTTAGGCGACCTTCCGGTGATCGGTTTGGGCCGATTTTTGGTGAGTAGCTCCATATCCATGTAGTATTCGTCATACATTATTTTCGTGATTTTACGTTAAACAATTTTCCCGAAAATCGCATTTATAGGTTATAGTTTTCGTTTGGGTTAATTTAGATTTAACCAAATTAATTAACCTATTGTTAACGGGCTTCGCTTATATCGTATAGGTTCTCGAGACGGACATTTGGATATATTCGAAATATTTTTCGAACGAATTTGGTCGGTGGGCGTAATATTCGGGCGTCGGTACTGTTTACGGTAGGCCCGAAACGGTTGTTCTGTAAGCGTATTTCAGGTGGGAAATTATATTTCTCACTCCACATTATTGAAGTAGTTTAGCGGTGCAAACCCTTATTTAATTTAATATAGTTATATTAAATTGTTAATTTAATTATCTATAATTTGCTTAGAATCGGAATTGGACTTAGAGATTAATTTAAGAAAATTAATTAAACTAATTCCTACGAGATTAATTAAATTCTTATTTAAATTGAATAAGAATAGACGGCTTAGAATTTCCCTTGAGGATTAAATGGACTAGTGTATATGTGGACGTAAGGGGCGCGAATACATAGATGATATGCTAGGTTCCCCTACGATACGTGAATTAATTGCTTTAATTTATTTTAAAGGCATGATAAGAGAAATTGAAATATTTTCTAAAGAATTAAGGAAAATATATTTGTGAAAACATGAATTGTATATGAATTTGTTTTCATATGATTTAAATGCTTTATTATATTTTAAAGCATGTAAGGAGATTTTTAAGATTTATGTTGACATTACCATGTGGGTAATTGCTTAAATATGATGCACTATATATTTATGTTGAGTACTGGGGTATGTATCCTGTAGGGACAGTTTTGTGTCGGATTGTATCCGTTAACCTGTGATGGGCGCCGTGTGAATTATATGTGGATATTGTATATAAATATGATGCATTACATATTTATATTGAGGCATGATTGTCATTTAGACCTAGATGCATATTGAGAATATCATGTAGTGTCAAATCATGGTATTGGTATATGTGGGTTGTGAAATCATGTGGGGTGTCTTTGTGTCGAATCGTCGCAACAACTGGCCAGGGGGTGTTCCCATCCTACAGAATAATGAGCTGTGAATGGGGTAGAGGGTGAGTCGTCTCATTCTCGAAGTCGCGGGTCGTCTCGTGCATTCGTGTTGGCGAATCTTTGGTCACGGCTCGTCTCGTGCAAACCGTCTTCCTTGTTGAAGTGAGAAGTTTCAAAATCACTTGGGAAGTACCGGTGCGACCCTCTATTAGCTCATATTTATGGGTAGAGTGCGTATTCGTTAACCTATGATAGGGCAAAGTGTGGTGTTGAGTCACATTATATTTACACGGCATTTATGTGATTTCATTTGACATGTATACGTGAGATTATTACATGTGTTGTTGGAGCATACTATTTATGAATATTGTAAATTAAATTCATATTTTATAAATGCTCAGTTGAAAGTAATTAATGTGGAAGAAAATGATAATATGCCATAATTAATAAGTATAATGAAACGTATATCCTTGTACTTGTTGTATACTTTAGTACCCTTGGGGGAGGTTATGTGTGTTGGCATAGTGATCCATGTGGCTAGTTGAGGCTAGTGGTGGATCGTAGGCTTGACTTTTAGTTGAGGCCTTAGAGATGGTGGTTAGCAGCCTTGTGATTGTGGTTAGTAGCCTTGTGATTGTGATTAGTAGTTTGGTGATCGTGGTTAGTTATGTGAACTCTTTTGGAGATTTGAGGTTAGGGATGATTTTTGTGTCAATTGATAATTGAGGCCTTAGAGAAGGCAAGTGATGAGTTGTGTGAGATTTTGATTGATGAGAAGAGGTTATGATTAGGGATTCATTAAGTACTCGAGGTACTGTAGTTTGACAGTCTTGATTCTTATGTTTAGTCCATTCCCTTAAGCATTCTTGGTACTATGTTTTGTACACTAGTACGTGGTCGTTGACTTGTATGTCATTCCTTGAGTTGTCGGTTACGGTGTGGTGTCGAACCTCTTTCTCGTGGTATCATTTGATTTGGTGGAGTTGGAACGGATGGTTGTCTTCCGTGAGTCCAACGTGTTGCTCTTCCTTTACTGTCCTCTCGGACATTACAGGAATTCATAGAGTTGTGTTTCTCTTATTTGACTGTCATTTCAAAAACGGTGTTTTCTAAACTCTTTGTATTTAAAAAAAAAAAACTCATTTTGGCCTACCCCGTGGAAATGAAAAGTTTTAACACTTATAAAATGATCTTAGGATCTTCTTTAAAAAGATTTTTAACTTTTAAAAGCCGGTGATGGCAACTGACGGAGACCGAGGGCAAGATGGACATTTTTACTATGTGGTTTCTTAAAAGAAAACTATTTTATTACTTCCTCGAGATTCTGAGATTTCGAGAATTCTTTCTTAAGATCTCGACCAGTAGAGTATTGAAAGGTGTTCCATTGTTTCACCTTTCCTTTGGATTATTTCCAAGCCTCGAGCATGAGGCTGGGTGTTGTTCAGTGCACACATATAGTGCTGCCTTTCACTTTTCTTGGTTTTCGATGTCACCACTTAGGTGATTCGAGTTGTTCCACATGTTAGGGGCATGGATACCGAGTGGATTGGGTTCCTTGTCCAGGTGTTTTCACTAAACACTTGTGGTGTTCTTAACCTTGACATTGTTGTCTCGGTTATCTGTTGGTTTAACATTTGGAAGTCTTTTCCTTTGCTTTGTTTTGGTGACCCTCAGGTGGTCCTTCATGAGAGTAGTGTTCGAGTACTCTTAGTGATTTTATTTGGTGGTTTTCCTCGCCTACAGTGAGAGTGTTAGTGATGTGATTGACCCTATTGAGGATAGTATCATGAGTTCGATATGATTTATGATATGGTGATATGATTGAGGTGATCTAGCCTTTGAGAGGTAGATTTTCCTTAGGAATGGGATGACGTTTGTTATATATATATATTGTAAAAATATATATATATAGACGATGATTGTGTTAGTACGTAAGGACGTGGGTACTTTTCCTCTTGTGTTCTCGGGGAGTGAGTTATGAGTATTCCTTGGTACTAGTGGTGGATTTCGATCCTTGTGGACATTAGAGGTGAGTGTGATTCCCTCTATTTAGAGTTTCTTGTTAGCGTCATGAACGCTTGATGATTGGTTAGGTTTGACTTGGGTGTCGTGTACCTAGTGTACGTTGGTACTGGGAGGATGAGTCTTAGTTGTATCTTATAGGCTCATGTTGTGTATTTGTATATATATATATATATATATATGTATATATATATCCCCTATATACTTACGTACGATAGTATATGAGCACGTACCTTGGGCTTTCGTGGCTGGGTTATGTTGTGGGCTATGTATCTCACTGGGTGGTTTGGCATTACCTAAACTATTAGAGGATGTGGTAGTTAGAGTATCCTTTCCCACTGAGCTTATTTGCTCACAGGGGTATTTCATTTGCCCCCTGGTATTCCCACGCCAGGTTGCAGGAAATATACGGCTATGAGCAGGATGCAGTGCAACGACAGTTTTCTCTTGTTTCCATGTTACAGGTTTGGAGTCGCGCTGGTGATGCGGTTACGGTTGCAGTACGACTTGTGTGGGGACGATAGGTATTTACTGTTAGCTTATCTCCCCATTGTTATGGGATTGTTATGTATTTTCTTTTGGGAGCTAGTCTACTGGCATATCCCTGTTGATGTATCCTTTATTTCATGTATTTATTCCTTCACGAGGTTATTGTATTTATTTTGCACAGCTAGGTGCATTTCTTGTATTCCTATTCGAGCATTTGTGGCTCTGTTGAGTTTAGAGGGTTTAGAGGGGTTATGGTTTCTTTCCACTACCTCGGCCCTAGTAGGATTGATGAATGTGGGGCTTGGAAGCCATTGTGATTATTGAATTGCTTTGGGCAGGTTATTGTGTTGTGTTTGGTTGTCCGAATGTTCCATTTACAAACGGAATTTTGCCGGATTTTCGTTAGATTCCGCTGCTTAGTTTTATTAGTCATTTGGGTATGGAATATACCATTTCTATCATTAACCCATGTGTTTTCTTGGTTAATGATGTCTTAGTTGGTCATTCGTATTAAGGATCACATCCTGGATTCCTTGGATGTTCCAGTTCGGCAGTCTTAGGAATTTAGGAGCGTGTCTGTTGGTATCTGAGGATACTATTGAGTTCTAGTATTCTATTTGGCATGGAGTATATTTTTCATTGTTACTCCATGTATCTTCTTGTCATTCTTGACTCTAGTAGTCGCTTGACTCACGTCACCCTTTGGAGATTCGATGATTCTCTAGATTAGAGTTTCGGGAATTCTAGGGGCGTGATATTAGGGTATCAAAGTGTGTCATTCTTACCTTTTTTGGGTGTTTGATGACTGAATGTCATTTGTTCCAGTTTCTTTTTACTTCCGCATTCACTCCCCTAGCTCTTAGGCTCGGGTTTCGGAGTCCTAGGAATTCGGGGCGTGACAGGACCACTAAGCACAAATGTGTCAAAGCAACTATAGAAGAGTAGTTAAAATATTCGTGACAATTTTTAATTAATAATTCAAATATGTTGAAGATTTTTATTTCATCTTTTTTCATATACTTGAATTTAAAATATATAAGTGTACATTTAGAGCAGACAATTGTACATATGGACTAGAAAAACCCGTACTCGAAAAAACCAAAAATATGTTATTTTCGAGTACAGGTTTTTATTGGTAGAAAAAAAATGGATTCAAGTGGAGTTTTATGGAACATATCAATGAGCTAGCCCCATACTGAGAGTTGTTTCATGCCAAAAATAAACTCTAACACTCAAAAAATTTGTTGGACAAGCGGATTAACATCTCTTACAAAGGACACAATCTTATCATTTCTAATACATATGTGGGCAAGCTCAGACACATTTAGTACACCTTATACATGTATCATAAATCTTTACTCAATGTGAGATGGGATTTATAAATTTTTTAACATCATAAAATTTTGATCTAGTAAACTTCTAATCGAATCATATATTTAGATACTAGACGAATCAATGATTTACCTGTTATTTTAATAGTTAATTTACTTCTGAATTGATTTTTGAAAGAGAACCGAAATACTTGAATTTCTCACGTGTTTTTGCAAACATGATTATACCTTATGTGGCAAACATGTTAAATTTATCAATTACAATTTATATAATTAATACTAATTTACTTATTCAATAAATTTGATTTGTTGATATGAGTTGATTTTCGATTATGGTAAATTGATGAAACAATAGTTGCTTCAGCGGCGGCAATATCTATAACAAAAAATTGTTCTTTTAATTGATGACTATAAAAAAAATAAAAAACATATTACAAAATATATATTAACTGCATTCAATATAAGTTAAATACATATAAGGGCTCTAATCATATTTCGACTCGTAATCAATTCATAGATACCAATAGAAAATAAATAGGCACTCCAAACAAGTACATGTTCAAGCATCATTAACCAACTCCTTAACTCGATATTTCAATATGAACAACAATTCAACTGATTCGATTGACTGGAATATAACAAGTCTGGTAATTGCTTAGATCTTAAAGATAGATCAATCCAAAAGCATTTCCATTCTATACACGACTTCAAATAGAATTGAAGGGAAATGAATGTCCTAACCTAGAAGAAAATTGGATTTGGATTCCTAGTTCTAAAAATGAATTATTGACAGCCTACAACAATTGCACCTATTAAACTAACTAAAAGAATTATTGAAATGTGTGGACCAATGAATGGGTAATACCGAGACAATTCACAAATGAAAAATATTTTGTACGTACTAAATATCGAAAGCGCAAACAAGATTTGGATTCAAACGGAAACACCCAAATCACTTCCACAAACAACATTCATCCAACATAACTTATACCAGAACCGCATTGTAAACCAACAATTATCGAACCCTAAGCATTACACATTAGAGCAAGAAATGAAACAATTGTTATTTTATAAACATCCCGTCTTAGAATTCAAGCACAATATTGTAAACCAACAGATATCGAATGGCTAACAAAGTTTTTGTTTCAAATGGTAAGACCTAAATTACTTTCCGAACCAAAATTATACCAATTGTACACATTACGGTCACAAATATCGAGGTAAACATTTTCATACAATTTTCGTAACCAACTAATTATCTCTTAAAACACATCTAGGATAGGAGTTGACATATATTTGTACTAATGGTTTGAAAACTATGAACTAAAAATCTTTAACATATTTGATTTATTAGTTATAAATAGTATTTTTACCACTCTTCTATAGTTGTTTTGACACAATTGAGTAAACGTATATTTTCTATGCTTTGTAATTTAGTGAATATATTCTACTAAGTTGAACATTTTTTGTTTCATACAAAGTTAATATTTTTCCAATTACAATGCACATAGAAACAAAATAACGGTTGATAATTTAAAAATTTTGGAAGAGAAAAACAAAATGTGAGAATAATTTCACTTTTTAAGGTTGGAAATATCGAGGTAAACGTAGTTCACAAGCTACGGGAAACAATTCACTATGTAACTGACTATTAATATAGAAATATAATAATTTTTGGGAAGAGGATTATATTCTATAATCAAATCCGTAACAATTCTATATGAACAAAACTAGTTACAATAGAGTTCAACCTTGCACTGTACACAAGCTAAAGGAAACAAACACTACTTTTGTTGAGGATTTGGATGAACTGCAAACTTTACCAAGGAGCACCGACAAGCTAATATATAACGGGGCTGGCAAGTGCATTTTGGGCTTACGCCCTTCACCGGCTTCTCAAAGTATTTTGGTCTGTCTGTCAAAAATTTGAGCCCTTTTTCCTCCCCGAAATTGGCGAAGCTCAAACTCTTCATTACTACTTCAACATCCATGGCCAAATCTAGTTTCAAAAACAAAATACAATGATGTATCTGTGTGAGAATGATTTTAAAGCATCTTTTGACCAAACAACGACAATATCCAAGCCTTTTCCGAAAAAGAAACAATCATCAACATGATAGGACAAGTACCCTTAAATTAAGAACTAGATAAAATTATTATGTTTTCAAATGGCAAACTTCTACACGAGTATTTCTCTATTTTGGTTACAACAAACAAAACAAGGAATAGAAGTGAGATTCATAAAAAAATTGAATTAAAGTCCTGGTTTAAATCCTGAAATCCCATGACTTCAACAAGTGCAATAAAATTATTTATAGAATAAAATAACACATCACATCCTCATTACTAATATATTTTAAATGAAAATAAATATAATATAACTTATCTCATCCCACTTTTATTCTGTATAAATAAATTATTGAAGTTTAGGCAAAGAGAGTCTGTTTCACCATACCATTTTCAGTTATTCCTTTTTCGACAAAGCAAGAAAAATTGTTTGCTTCTCCGAACTCAGAAGGTTAGATGAATTCTTCAAATTGCGCTTCTATATTTTCAAAATCCTCGTCAGCAGTTCAGTAACATCATTACTATAAAAATTGTTGGCTTCGAAATTTAGTTTCAGCAAACAATACCAAAATTGATGATAACAAACCATTAAAGAGTGTTTGATACTAATGAAATATCTAGTTCATGTTTTCAGCAAAAGACGGGTGAATGACTCAGAAAACATGCTCGGAAAGAATGCTTGCATAAAAGGGAAAAAGGCAAGAAAGAAATTGAAGCGCGGAAACGGAAAATCAAATATTCAACGGAAAAGGCGAAAGTCAAAGACTCAAGACTCTGGGTAGATAGGTCGGGGAGTGATCATTGTAACAAGGTATTTTATGTCTCGATAATATCTTATAAGCTCAAGTAATAAATGAACCAAACTCAAATGAAAGAAAAAATGATTTAAAACAAGTGTTCTTTGAAGCCATAGTCGACTAGAAGACTCTGTGTAGTCGACTAACTAAACCATACAGAATTTTAGCAAGTTTTTCATCCATTTTATTGAGTCGACTAAAGCCTTGTTGTAGTCGACTAAACACTACCATCTAGTTGACTAAACCACCATTGAGTTGACTAAAGAGCACCAAGTAGCTGACTAGGACTTCATCTAGTTGAATAAGAGAGATCATGTAGTAGACTAAAGCTTTGATGTAGTCGACTAAGAGTTCCATGATTTCTGCAATTTTGACAGAAACATTTTTCCCTCTTTTGAGCAACATGTTTAAAGCTTTCAAACGGCTCTTGTCTCTTTCAATTACAATATTCATTCTCAAAATCCTAAAGCCTCTATATATAATGAATGAGATATGTATTTTAAAAACAAGAGATTGAACTAGAGAGAAAAAGAAGCCTTCATCTTCATACACAATTTTCTGAAAAAGCCATTGAAAGGAAGCAAGATAAAATCTGATTTTCTGCAAAAATCTTAGAAGTTTCAAACTCTTGTATTTCTTCTTATTCTCCAAATATTAATCATTGATATATCCTTTGAGAATACATATCTAGAGCTATTGAGAAATCACCAAAAACACTTGAGCCTATCTTAATTTATCTTCCATAAAAACCTTTGGGTTTTTGAGTGTTTTTGTTCTTGAGTGATACAATTGATTACATACGAATTTTGTGATCTCGGATAAGTGAAGTCCAACGATTTTTTCAAGAGAGGATTATTCTCTTGATTGAGAGGCAAGCTCGTGAGGCTTGTGTTGTAATGGTTTGTCATTCCACCTGTGAAGGAAGGGCCGTAGTAAAAGGATCGGGAAAAGTATTAAAAAAGGGTTCTTAAGCCGATGACTAGGAGTTACCGAAACTCGTAAAAATCACGATGTCAAACTCTCTATCTCTTTCTCTCCACTTCATTATTTTGCATGTTATATTCTCTTCATTAGTCTTGTGATAATTTATTAGATCAATTGAATTGAATCTTTCACTTGACTATTGAAGTAATTGATTATTTGTTATAACTTGTTCTACTTTCGAAAAGAGTTAGAAATATTTTTGAACACCCTATTAACCCCCATCTAGGGTTAATTAGTGACTAACAATTAGTATCAGAGCCTAATCTCTATTAATTTTAGACTTAACCGTCTTAGAGAATGATCATGGCCTCAAATTTAGTCACTCACGTTGAAGGACAATCAAATAATTTTCCCCCATGGCTTGATGGATCAAACTATAGCTATTGGAAAACTGGGATGATAGATTTTCTTCAAGCTATTGACTACCAAATATGGCAAGTAGTTCTTGAATGACCATTTGTATTAACTAAAGTCGTTGATGGAAAACCCGTTCCCAAATTATCCAATGAGTGGGATAACGATGATCGTAAGCTCATGTCCTACAATGCTAAAGCTAAAGTAAATTTAAATTGTGCTTTGAGTCCAAATGAATTTAATCGTGTATCTACGTATTCAACGGTAAAAGAAATATGGGATAAACTTGAGGTAACTTATGAAGGTACATCTCAAGTATGAGAATCCAAAATTGACGTACTCATGCATGAATATGAATTGTTTGCAATGAAATATAATGAAAATGTGAATTTTGTGATGTCTCGTTTTACAAATATTTTGAATGGACTAAATTATCTTGGTAGAATTGTTCCTAGATCCGATGTGTCTCGCAAAGTGCTTAGAAGCATCAAAAAAGCTCATGATCTCAACACCATGAGTCTCCATGAGATATTCAGCTCTCTATTCACTTAGGAAATCACGTTGAAATCTTGTGAAGAAGACACCAAGCCTAGAAAAGGCATAGCTTTGCAAGCCTCTACCAAAAATGAAGTCAATGAGCCGAGTGAAGAAGAAGTGGATGAGGACATTGCTTTGTTCACCCAAAAATTCAAGAAATACCTTCAAAGAAAGAAAGCCAATGGTGGAAGATTTGTGAGGACAATCGAATCAAAAGGCGAGCCTAGCAAAAGGAAACCACCAATTTGTTTCAATTGGGGAAAGCCGGGACACTACAAAAGTGATTGCTTCAAGCTCAAAAAGGAAAACGAGAAAAGACCAAGCAAGATGGCTATGAATGCCACATGGGATGACTATGACTCATGCGACTCGGATGAAGAGGAAAATGGTGAGGAAATGGAAAATATTTGCCTCATGGCAAATGAAAAAGAGGTATATTTAAATTCATACGCATTAGATAAATCCAAATTGTTGTATGATGAAATTCTCTTTGATTATAATGAATTGCAAGATGTGTTTAAATAATTACATGATGAATTTGAAAAATTAGCTAGAAAACATATTTTTCTTAAGAAAGCTAAATCTTCATATAGCTCTACTAGTTCTGTCACGCCCCGAATTCCTAGGACTCCGAAACCCGAGCCTAAGAGCTAGGGGAGTGAATGCGGAAGTAAAAAGAAACTGGAACAAATGACATTCAGTCATCAAACACCCAAAAAATGTAAGAATGACACACTCTGATACCCTACTATCACGCCCCTATAATTCCCGAAACTCTAATCTAGAGAATCAGCGAATCTCCAAAGGGTGACGTAAGTCAAGCGACAACTAGAGTCAAGGATGACAAAAAGATACATGGAGTAACAATGAAAAATATACTCCATGCTAAATAGAATACTAGAACTCAATAGTATCCTCAGATACCAACAGACACGCTCCTAAATTCCTAAGACTCCCAAATAGGGACATCCAAGGAATCCAGGATGTGATCCTTAACATGAATGACCAACTAAGACATCATTAACCGTGAAAACATATGGGTTAATGATAGATATGGTATATTTCATACCCAAATGGATAATAAACTAAGCAGCGGAATCTAACGAAAATCCGGCAGAGTTCCGTTTGTAAATGGAACATCCGGACAACAACCACAACACAAGAACCTGCCAATAGCGATTCAATAATCACAATGGCTTCCAAGCCCCACATTCATCAATCCTACTATGACCGAGGTAGTGGAAAGAAACCAAAACCCCTCCAAACCCTCTAAACTCAACAGAGCCACAAATGCTCGAATTGGAATACAAGAAATGCACCTAGCTGTGCAAAATAAATACAATAACCTCCTGAAAGAATAAATACAGGAAATAAAGGATACATCAACAGGGATATGCCAACAGACTGGCTCCCCAAAGAAAATACATAACAATCTCATAACAATGGGGAGAGAAGCTAACAGTAAATACTTATCGTCCCCAAACCAGTCGTACTGCAACCGTAACCGCATCACCAGCGCGACTCCAAACCTGTAACACGGAAACAAGAGAAAAACTGTCGTTGCACCGCATCTTGCCCATAGCCGTATATTTTCTGCAACCTGGCGTGGGAATACCAGGGGGCAAATGAAATACCCCTGTGAGCAAATAAGCTCAGTGGGAAATGATACTCTAACTACCACATCCTCTAATAGTTTAGGTAATGCTAAACCACCCAGTGAGATACATAGCCCACAACATAACCCAGCCACGAAAACCCAAGGTACGTGCTCATATACTACCGTACGTGAGTATATAGGGGACATATATATATATATATATACATATATATATAAATACACAACATGGGCCTATAAGATACAACTAAGACTCATCCTCCCAGTACCAACGCACACTAGGTACACGACACCCAAGTCAAACCTAACCAATCATCAAGCGTTCACGACGCTAACAAGAAACTCCAAATAGAGGGAATCACACTCACCTCTAATATCCACAAGGATCGAAATCCACCACTAGTACCAAGGAATACTCATAACTCACTCCCCGAGAACACAGGAGGAAAAGTACTCACGTCCTTGCGTACTAACACAATCATCGTCTATATATATTTATATGTACAATATATATATATATATAACAAACCTCATCCCATTCCTAAGAAAAATCTACTTCTCAAAGGCTAGATCACCTCAATCATATCACCATACCATAAATCATATCGAACTCATGATACTATCCTCAATAGGTCAATCACATCACTAACACTCTCACTATAGGCGAGGAAAACCACCCAATCAAATCCCTAAGAGTACACGAACTCAACTCACAAGAAAGACCACCTCAGGGTCACCAAAGCAAAGCGAAGGAAAAGACTTCCCAATGTTAAACCAATAGATAACCGAGACAACAATGTCAAGGTTAAAACACCACAAGTGTTTAGTGAGAACACCCGGACAAAAGAAACCAATCCACTCGGTATTCATGCCCCTAACACGTGTGACAACTCAAATCACCTAAGTGGTGACATCAACAATAAAGAAAGTGAAAGGCAACACTATATGTGTGCACTAAACAACACAAAACCTCATACAGAGACCTGGAAATGATAGGAAACAAAGGTGAAACAATGGAACACCTTTCAAAACTCTACAGGATGAGATATTGAGAAAGAACTCTCGAAATCCCGGAATCCCAAAAAAAGTAATAAAATAGTTTTTCTTTAAGAAACCACATAGTAAAAATGACCGTCTTGCCCCCGGTCTCCGTCAGTTGCCATCCCCGGCTTTTAGAGTTAAAATTATTTTCAAAGAAGATCCTAAGATCCTAAAACTTTTCATTTCCACGGGGGTAGGCGAAAACAGGTTTTTCCTTTTAAATATAAAGAGTTTGTTTCAAGGTTTAGAAAACACCGTTTTCAAAATGACAGCCACATAAGAATGAACAACTCCACGGATTCCTATAATGCCCAAAAGGACAGTAAAGGAAGAACAACACGTTGGACTCACGGAAGACAACCATCCGTTTCCAACTCCACCAAATCAAATGACACCACGAGGAAGAGGTTCGGCACCACGCCGTAACCAACGAATCTAGGAATGACATACAAGTCAACGACCACGTACTAGTGTACAAAACACAGTACAAGGAATGCTTAGGGGAATGAACTAAGCACAAGAACCGAGACTGTCAAGCTACGGTACCTCGAGTACTAAATAAAGTCACTCAACCGTAACCTCTTCTCACCAATCAAACTCCCAACTACAGTTGATAACTCATTCCTCAAAAGGTGGAAGACACCTAAAGGTCCATACTACAACTCACAACCTCATCACCCGCCTTCTCGAAGGCCCCAATTCATAACTGATACTAAAATCAATTTCGGATCTTAAATCTCTAACAAGGTCACCCAGCTAACCACAATCACCAAACTATTAACCACAATCACAAGACCATTAACCACATTCTCTAAGGCCTCAACTCAAAATCAAGCCTACGGTCCACCACTAGCCTCAACTAGCCACATAGATCACTATGCCAATACAAATAACATCCCCCAAAGGCACTAAAGTATACAACAACAAGTATAAAGATATACGTTTCATTTATACTTATTAATAATTACCACATTTAAAGTCTTGTTTCACATTATTCATTTCAACTGAACATTTATAAAATATGAATTTAATTTACAATATATTCATAAATAACATGCTCCAACATCACATGTAATATAACACATATACATGTTAAACGAGATCACATAAAGGGTATGTAGTGCAATGTGACTCGACACTCCCCGTGATACTCACACACAACACACCCTTCCCAAGGGTAACGGATACAAACTCTGTCCACTCATCATAGTGTAGAGTTACCACACCGACCCTTCCCAAGTGATTTGAAGACGGTTGTACGAGAGCCCAACTTGCAACTCCGTATGCCATGACTACCCTTGAGTCAAAAACATGAGCCTCTACCTGGACTCCTAACTCACATTTGCCAGCTTTTTAGTTCCGTAGGTGTGATACCTCCTAGCCAGTTGTTATGATGATCCGACACAAAGACACCCATACTTGAGTACACAACTCATACATATCAATATCGTGATTTGACACTACACGACATTCTCAATAGGCACCCCGGGCCTCAACATAAATATGTAATACACCATATTTATGAAAATACCAACATGGTAAATATCAATATAAGTCTCAAATCTCTTTTCATGCTTTAAAATGCAATAAAGCAATTAAATCATATGAAAATAATTTCATATACCATTCATGTTCTCCAAAAATATATTTTCTTTAATTCTTTATAAAATATTTCAATTTCCCTTATCATTCATTTAAAATAAATTATACAATTAATTCACGTATAATAAAAGGAACCTAGCATGGCGTCTAAGTCTCTCACATCCAACGTTTACAAATTTCTCTAGCCCATTTAATTCTCCAGGGAATTTCTAAGTCGTCTATTCCTATTCAATTCAATTAGGAATATATTTAATTACATAGGAAATAATTTAATTAATTTTCTTAAATTAATTCCTAAGTTCAATTCCGATTCTAAACGAATTATAGATATTTAAATTAACGATTTAATACATCTATATTAAATTAAATAAGGGTTTTTCACCCCTAAACTACTTCAATAATGCGGAGTGAGAAATATAATTTCCCACCTAATTATACGTTACCGAACAGTCCGAAACAACACGGTATCGGCGCCCGAACACGAAGCCCACCGACCAAAATCGTCCGAAAACTATTTCGAATATATCGAAATGTTCATCTCGACAACCTATACGATATATACAAAGCCCATTAATAATCGGTTAATTAAATTGGGTAAATCTAAATTAACCCAAACGAAAACTATAACCTATAAACGCGATTTTCAGGCAAATCGTTCAACGTAAAATCATGAAATTAATGTATGATGAATACTACGTATATACGGAGCTACTCACCAAAAATTGGCTCAAACCGATCACCGGAAGGTCGCCGAAAAATTGGCCGAAGCCTGGCCAACCACCCCTATCGTGCGGATTGCTTCGCCCCTACATGACTGTGCCACCAGCCGCAGCTACCCACTCCTCCGTGCACGCCGCTGCCAGCCATGGTCGCCACCCAGCCCTGCTCAAGTCGTCGCTGCTCCCGACCAGCTGCAACCGCCGTGTCATCCCTCAGCTGACTCCTCTCTCGCCGCTCCCCTCTCTCTCTCTCTCTCTCTCCGACAACCATGGTGGTCGCCGCCCATGAAGAAGAAGAGGTTATAGCGTGTGAAGGAGGGGAAGAAGATGAAGTAGCAGATTCGTGCAGAGATACACAGAGAAATCTGTAGTAGCGTGCACATGTATACATATATATGTACTATATTGCACCACTAACCCTCTAATCCTCCATAATTGCAAACAAACCCCACTTCAATATATATATATATAATTAAATATATATATATATATAATAAATCCCAAAAAAATTTGGAAGCCTCCAAAATAATATTGCGTCAACCCGTAAGTCCACAGGACGCCCAATAACCAAATTAGTCCGAAAGAATTACACCGGGTTAGGAACCCAACAACCAGAACACCGAGAAAATAAATTAATACGCTTCACACCGGATCCGTAAAAGTACTAATACCGTAACCGAAATAATCGAAACGATATCGTGAAGTCGAGAATAAGAATTCGCGTAGTCGTCAAAGAGAAACCGGAATGTCGTCCAGTCAACTTTAAACTAAACGCGAAAAATTTACAGGTATCAAATACCAAGAATAAATAATACGTCTTGAACAAGTGACGTCATTACTGGAATTAAAATTTAAATAATTTCAGAAAAAAAGAAAATAACACGGGGTGTTACAAGTTCCAACTTAGAAGTTTCATGTAATGACAAAAGCATTGAGCTAGAAAAAGAAAATAATCGGTTGAAAAATACTATAGATGATCAAATAAATTTCTTAACTAAATTTATAAAAGAAAAAGAGAACCTTAGTATGATGTTAGGAAGACAAAGTTGAACATTTGATAAATGTGGTCTAGGGTATGATACTTTTGACAAAGATGCTCTTATTTTGAAAAAGATAAAAATATTTAGTTCTATATTTACAAGACAATCATCTCATACATCTTCAAATGATTATAAATATGTTACTTGTTATTATTGCAATAGAAAAGGGACACAAAGCAAATGGATGCCTTCATAGGAAGAAGAAAATTATGACAAAAATGGTTTGGGTTCCAAAAGGAACTATTTCATGCTTGCATAGAAAAGAGAATGTTGTAACAAAAATAATTTGGGTTCCAAAAGGAACCATTGCATCTCTATCTAATAAAAATGGACCCAAAACAGATTGGGTACTAATGAAAGTTACTTGAACTTGTTTTGTAGGTATGCTTGAAAATCGCATCAAAGGAAAAATGGTTTCTTGATAGCGGATACTCAAGGCATATGACGGGAGACAAATTAAAGTTCATTTCTCTAAAACCCTATGAAGGAGGAAACATAACTTTTGGAGACAACTCTAAAGGCAAAATTATAGGGATTGGCTCAATTGGTATATCTTTTTATCTCTCTATAGATGATGTGCTATTAGTTGATGGTTTGAAGCATAATTTGTTTAGCATTAGTCAATTGTGTGACAAGGGTTATGATGTTATCTTTAGGACAAATGCATGCATAATCGAGAAAGATGGGAAACAAATGTTCAATGCCAAAAGAAATGGAAATTTGTATACTTTGTTGCTATGTGAATTTCATGAACAAGATGTTAAATGTTTTGTCACATCTAGCAAAAATAGTTGGTTATGGCATAGACGTCTAGGACATGCTAGCATGGACCTCATTCATCATTTATCCAAAAATGATTTAGTCAAAGGCCTCCCAAAGACTAAATTTTTTTAAAGAAAAAATATGTAGCGCATGTCAAATAGGCAAGCAAGTAAAGTCCTCTTTCAAGAGAAAGAAATACATTACCACTTCTAGACCATTAGAGCTACTTCACATGGATCTTTTTGGTCCGGAGAGAATGGCTAGCTTAGCCAGGAAACTCTATGTACTTGTTATAGTCGATGACTACTCTAGATATACTTGGGTTCACTTTCTTGCTCATAAAAATGAAACTCACTCCATTCTTGATAAATTTTATAAAATCATTCAAAATGAAAAAGATTTGAAAATCAAGAAAATTAGAAGTGATAGAGGTAGGGAATTTGAAAATCAAGACTTAGAGAAATTATGTGATGACCTCCGTGTATCTCATGATCTCTCGGCCCCTAGAACCCCTCAACAAAATGGTGTAGTTGAGAGAAATAATAGATCTCTACAAGAGATGGCTAGAACCATGTTAAATGAACACAACCTTCCCTGAAGCCTTTTTGGCGGAAGCGGTAAACACCGCTTGCCATATAATTAATCGTGTCATTATTCGGATTAAATTGGGGAAAACACCTTATGAGTTGTGGAATGGTCGAAAGCCCAATATTGGGTATTTCAAAGTTTTCGGGTGTAAATATTTTGTGCTAAATGAAAAAGATAACCTAGGAATATTCGACTCCAAATCAGATGAAATAATATTTCTAAGGTATTCTTCAAGGAGTAAAGCATTTCGGGTTTTTAACAAAAGGACTCTAACCATGGTTGAGTCAATTCATGTTGTCTTTGATGAATCACCCTCACCACCATCACCTAGAATTGACGTAGAAGAAGATGAGGCAGTTGGGATTGAGGATAATCTAAATACTCTCAATATCTCCAACTCATCAAGTAGCCAAAAGGAAATAAGGGAAGTTGAGCATCGATCCAATGATGACTTGACCAACTCAATGCCTAAATCATGGAGGATTATACACAATCATCCTCTTGATCAAGTCATAGGTAATCCATCAAAGGGGGTTAGTAATAGATCTGAACTTAAAGATTTTTGCAATCACATGACATTTGTATCTCAAATCGAACCCAAGAACTTCCACGAAGTTCAATGTGATGATTCTTGGATCGTGGCAATGCAAGAGGAACTAAATCAATTTGAACGCAATCAAGTTTTGCGTTTAGTTCCTAGACCTGAAAATCAAACTATAATTGGCACAAAATGGGTTTTTCAAAAAAAAAGGATGAGAATGGAGTAATTGTTCGAAATAAAGCAAGATTGGTAGCTCAAGGATATAATCAAGAGGAAGGCATCGACTACAATGAGACTTTTGCACCCGTAGCTAGATTAGAAGCAATTAGAATGCTTCTTGCATTTGCATCATATAGAAACTTTACTCTTTATCAAATGGATGTTAAAAGTGCTTTCTAGAATGGTGTCATAGAAGAAGAAGTTTTTGTAAAGCAACCACCCAGTTTTGAAAATAATCTTTTTCCAAATCATGTTTTCAAATTGGCTAAAGCTCTATATGGTTTAAACCAAGCTCCTCGAGCTTGGTATGGGAGACTTAGCGGGTTTTTGACTCAAAATAGTTCTACAAGAGGGAAAGTTGACAACACACTTTTTACAAAAACCATTAAGAATAATTTGTTGATTGTCTAAATATATGTTGACGACATTATATTCGACTCAATAAACGATTATTTATGTAAAGACTTTGCTACAAGTATGCAAAATGAATTTGAAATGACCATGATAAGTGAGTTGAACTTCTTTTTAGGGTTGCAAATCAAGCAAATCTCGGATGGCTTATTCATTAGCCAATCCAAGTACACTAAAGATTTGCTAATGCGATTTAGTATGGAGGTTACCAAACATGCCATAAATCCTATGAGTTCCTCTATTAAGCTTCATAAAGATGAAAATGGTAAATTTGTTGACATTACTAATTATAGAGGCATGATTGGTAATTTGCTTTACTTAACCGCTAGTAGGCCGGATATAATGTTTAATGTGTGCCTATGTGCTCGTTTTCAATCATATCCTAAAGAATCTCATTTACTTGCCGTGAAACGTTTTTTTCGCTACCTATGTGGTACAATTAACTTAGGGCTTTGGTATCCACATGGAACTTCACTTGATCTTATTAGCTATTCGGATACCGATTTTGCGGGATGTATAATTGATCGAAAAAGCACAAGCGACACTTGTCACTTTCTAGGACACTCACTAGTATCTTGGTCAAGTAAAAAACAAAATTTTGTTTCATTATCTACGGCCGAAGCCGAATATGTTGCAATCGGTAGTAGTTGCGCTCAAACGTTTTACATTAAGTAACAACTACTTGATTTCGGTCTTATTTTCAATAATGTGCCCATTAAATGTGATAATACGAGTGTTATTTGTATATCAAAGAATCATATTCATCATTCAGGAACCAAGCATATAGAGATTATGCATCATTTCTTACGTGACCATATTACTAAAGGAGATGTTGTATTGGTTTTTATTGACACTAAAAATCAATTAGCGGATATTTTCACTAAACCGCTTGCGGATGAACCATTTTCTAAAATTCGTAGACAAATCGGAATGGCCATGGATATTGATGTTTTATCCTAAATTCTTTCAAAATTTTATTTTTCATATTTTTGTTATTTTTATTTATTCATTTCACTTATTTTCACTATTTTTTCATATTTTCCTTGCCTTAGTCGACTACATCAAGTTCTCCAGTCGACTAAAAGAACCAGTGCACTTCATTCCTTACCTTCGACCTTGCCTATTCGACTACATGCCCTACCTTAATCAACTAAACAGTCCCTCTAGTCGACTACTCCCTGAGTCCTAGTGGCCTAAATGCCCC
Source organism: Cornus suecica (assembly GCA_963922005.1). Taxonomy (NCBI): domain Eukaryota; kingdom Viridiplantae; phylum Streptophyta; class Magnoliopsida; order Cornales; family Cornaceae; genus Cornus; species Cornus suecica. The sequence continues at coordinate 44,599,204 of OY998243.1, forward strand.
TTAACCGACTACACCCTCACCCTTAGTCGATTACTTGCTCCCTCTAACCAACTACACCAAACCCTAGTCGACTTAACCCTCTATATAACCTAGCCTCCACTACATCTTCTTCATCCGCCTCTCCCACACTTCACCCAAATCTATTCCCTCTCATCTCTATAACTCTCATATTCTCATTTCCACATTCACACCATCACCATTTCCCATTTATTTCACATTCCCATCATTTTCCATCTAGTTTCTTCACCCAATTTCTTCACACCAATTCTATTTCTATGATCTATATATATCTCTATATACACCACTATATATCCATATATATATATATATATATATATTTTCACCTTCTTCTACAATGGCACCGAAGACTCGCGGCTTACATCGGAAACGATCACGGATTGAAGGAGGCCAAAGCTCCACCACTCCACGCATACCTACAATTACAGAGGAAGAGGAATCAAATGAACCTCTACTCCTTGAAGCTCTTCTTGTAGATGACTGTGATAGAAATCAATTCACTCAAGCTCTATGCAATGAAATTGGGGCTCGAACTTTCGATTAGTTCTGAGCAATTGGTTGGGATATTTTCATTTATCTGGACATCCCGGTTTTTTCTCGCATTGTCAAAGTATTTTACACTTCTCTTGTGAATCGCAAGGAGTATTTTTTCCCTCATCTTCAGATTGTTTTGGTTGGTCGTGATATGACTTTTTTCGACAGGGAAATCAATTGCATATTTTCACTTCTAGATGACGGTATCCGCCACTTTTTCAAGCAGGATTGGTACAAGGCTGATGGGTTTAACTGTATTGAGGTAGTTCAGATAATTTGCATTGACAAAGAAATCACACAGACAACCAACCTTCTCGCATCTATGCTCATATCCGAGGCAAGGTTAATTCATAATGTCATTACTTATTCTATTTTGCCTAAAATTGGTAGTCGTAGTAGTGTGTTGCGTATGGAGGCGTTTCTTGTTTACTGCGTCATGATAGGGACACGAGTTGATTTAGCTACTATTTTCTGCTCTATCATCCTTACATGTCAGCGCAAGCCATCCGGTCCGCTTTTCTTTCCTGCGCATATTACATATCTACTTCAGCAGAAAGGCTTTTCTTTTCCAAATAAGGTGTCCGAGCATCATCCTATATTTCTCAACCCTACTCATGTCAAGCATATGCATATCACCTCTGATGCGGAAGGGAATTTCATTACAGAGAGTGCGCCTATTCCTTGTTTGCGCCCAGCCACTAGCATTTCTGCACCGCACCAAGAAGCCTCTTCCTCGGTTCCTCCGTTGGAAAGTGTTTCGGCTCCACCGGCTTTCGAGAATAATGCTCAGACTGTTCTTCTCAACCAAATTCTTGGGGTTGTTCAGACCAATGCGGAGATAATTAAGCAACAAGACCAAGTGCTTCAGTGCCTTGATGCAACTGTGGCCAATAATACAGAAGCAATTCGAATGGTCAACGACCACCTAATTGTTTTTTATCAAGAAATCTCTACCCGTATCACTGGTCTCGCCTCGTCAATTGATAAGCTTAGTCTTGATCTCGTGGCCCCTCGCTCGCACGCCCCTCGACACTGACAAAAAGGGGGATAAATTATGCTATTGAAGTATCAAGTACTTTATTATCTGTCATTAGCAATTTTTGTTTTTGTGTGGCTTGTTGGTGTTTATTTGCAGCTTGTTTGTTATTTCCTGTTTTCAGTTGTATAATGGCTTGTACTAAATTGAATTATCTATGTAATGCTATTTGTATTCTCTCAAATGTGCCTAAATATTAATTGTATCGAAATGCCCATTAATTTGCAAATTTCATTTACAAAAGGGGAGCATTTGAACAAACATTTTATGCATATGTTGAGGGGGAGCATCGCTTGATGTTTCACCACTACCAAGCAAACACAAAAATATTTTGTAATTATCAAGGGGGAGATTGTTGGCTTTGAAATTTAGTTTCGGCAAACAATACCAAAATTGATGATAACAAACCATTAAAGAGTATTTGATACTAATGAAATATCTAGTTCATGTTTTTAGCAAAAGATAGGTGAATGACTCGGAAAACATGCTCAGAAATATGCTTGCATAAAAGGGAAAAAGGCAAGAAAGAAATTGAAGTGCGGAAATAGAAAATCAAATATTCAACGGAAAAGGCAAAAGTTGAAGACTCAAGACTCGGGGTAGATAGGTCGGGGAGCGATCATTGTAACAAGGTATTTTATATGTCGATAATATCTTATAAGCTTAAGTGTTAAATGAACCGAACTCAAATGAAAGAAAAAATGATTTAAAACAAATGTTCTTTGAAGCCATAGTCGACTAGAAGACTCAGTGTAGTCAACTGAATCATGATGAAAGTTAAAGTTTTAAATCAATTGAGTTGTAGTCAACTAAAAGAACCATGTAGTCGACTAAACCATGACCTAGTCGACTAGACCATCTCAAGTAGTCGACTAAACCATAAAGAAGTTTAGCAAGTTTTTGATCCATTTCATTGAGTCAACTAAAGCCTTGTTGTAGTCGACTAAACACTACCATCCAGTTGACTAAATCATCATTGAGTCAACTACAGAGCACCAAGTAGTCGACTAGGACTTCATCTAGTCGACTAAGAGATACCATGTAGTCGAATAAAGTTTTTATGTAGTCGACTAAGAGCTCCATGATTTCTGCAGTTCTGACAGAAACATTTTTCCTTCTTTTGAGTAACATGTTTAAAGCTTTCAAACGGCTCTTGTCTCTTTCAATTACAATATTCATTCTAAAAACCCTAAAGACTCCATATATAATGAATGAGATGTGTATTTGCAAAACAAGAGATTGAACTAGAGAGAAAAAGAAGCCTTCATTTTCATACACAATTTTCTGAAAAAGCCAATGAAAGGAGGCAAGCAAAAATCTAATTTTCTGCAAAAATCTTAGAAGTTTCAAACTCTAGTATTTCTTCTTATTCTCCAAATATTAATCATTGATATATCCTTTGAGAATACATATCTAGATCTATTGATAAATCACCAAAAACACTTGAGCTTATCTTAATTTATCTTCCATAAAAACCTTTGGGTTTTTGAGTGTTTTTGTTCTTGAGTGATACAATTGATTACATACGAATTTTGTGATCTCAGACAAGTGAAGTCCAATGATTTTTTCAAGAGAGGATTGTTCTATTGATTGAGAGGCAAGCTCATAAGGCCTGTGTTGTAAAGGTTTGCCATTCCACCTGTGAAGGAAGGGTCATAGTGAAATGATTGGGAAAAGTCTCAAGAAGGGGTTATTGAGCCGAGGACTAGGAGTTAATAAAAATGCATATATCTAAAGCTTTATATATAGTATACACATTAATTTTCTTTGATGTCTCAAGTTCTTGCTTTTATTTGAAAATAATAATAATAATAATGATCATGAATCACAACCAGTAAATAATGGTTTCTTTGGAAAATTTTAATATTCACTAGCAATATTAGATAAACAAAGTTTCATAAAATAAAATATCAAATGAATATTCAAACTTTGGAATTCATGTCAGAAGGACAACATACACATAAACAAAAAATAAATGAACATCTCATACAACTCATAACTCAAGTAAAAAAATCTTATAAAATCTTAACTCAACATCAATTCAATCCATCATAAATTAAAACCCTACACTTCCCCCAAGAAAAGTGAAGATTACTAAGGTCAGATCTCATAGACTAAAATACAATAATCCAATTAAATTAAGTCTAAACAAATCAATCACTTTTTTTTCCTCTAATATTGAAGAAAAAATCAATCATCTTCCTCCCAAAACCGTTTAAATATGATAATTTCATATGTATAAATATAGTGAAATAAAATTTGATTAGGAGTATAAAAGTATGATTCAATAATTTCATAGATTTCATAAATTGAACATCACCAAGATATATTACAATCATATTCTACTCATATGTGTGTATATTTTTCCAATTGATGCAAAATCATCAGAATGAATTATTCAAAATCATCACAAGTATAACAGTATATCATATTCAATCTAATCAAGATTAATAATTTATCACTGCAGAGGTCCTCAATACCATGACAACAATACATACCATTGATCAAACATTTCTAACCACAAGGAAAAAATTATATATCCGTATATATATATATATATGTATATAACAACTTAGAATTGATCACATCAGTATATCGAAATAGAAACAAACCAAAAAATTGAATGACTCTAAACAATAATAGATCGGGGAGTGAATTTTGCGTACCTTAAATTCATGGATGAAAAATATCTAATCATCGAAATACCCCAAGTTCCAAAGAACAATGTTTGATGAGCCAATATTTAAAGCCTCAGAGGTCCAAACCTGGAAGCTTCGTCTCCGCTTTCTTCCCCACTCGTCGATGATGGTCATATCGGATTTGGGATCGTTGAAGACTGAGAGGCGTGCAGAGAAAGCAAGATGATGGTGGCGTCGGATTTGTTTTTCAAAACTCTTAGGACAAACTAGAAAACCTAGTTTTTGCTAAAGTGGAATTGGAACAACTTGTTTGGAGATTTGAATTTGGATGAAATCTTGGAGGCAATTTCCAATTTTTGGGAAAGACAATTTTGGAACAGTACGAGTGTATACAACTACAATACCCATATATAATATATATATATATGTATATGTATTAGCGTATAAGAGAGGCTGATGTGGCATTTTCCACTTACCAAGCTGATGTGGACTTTTTAGCTGCGCGGACCACTGAAACGCGGATAGTTGTGACTGAGACTTTTCCAGTCAGAAAGCAACTGGACTCGATTTTTTTCCATAGGATAATACTTTGGTTCTCCCCATAAGGATGAAATTCGTCTTCTCCACTAATTTGAATCAAAATTGTTTGGACATGTGACTAAATATTTGTAAAAAATGAAAATCAATATAAAATTCACAAAAACAAGTATTAGGGATAATTCTTTTTAAAAACATATAGTCTTCGTGTCAAAATAATATTGGATCACATCAGTAGAAATGACGAACTTCGTCCTCATGGGACACCATTCAGTAATGTCATATATTTGAATAGTCTCCATTATAGATAATAGCTATATGTGTGGTCCACTGGTCTATAAATGTCTCCTAGTCAAAAAAAAAAATTATGGTTGACCCTGAATGAAATTAGTTATGGAAAGTAAATTATCAAATAATCAAATCTTAAACTTAATTAATATCATCAACCAGTTATAAGATCTAACTGGGAAAAACCATCAGGTGTAGGTTGCTTCTTATTAAGGAACCCGTATCATAACATCTCTACCTTCCTATTATATTTAGATTGTATAATTGATAGACTTTATTTGATTGTAATTATCCTTTTAGGGCTCCTATATATCCCATGATTTTAGGCTTAATTAGCTAGATTTATATTCTTTTCATACTGTAAAACTCTGTATATATATCCTTACAGAATCAATACATAGATATAGATTGCATTTCTCTTATATGGTATCAGAGCTGTTATAGCTCTAATGAACCCAAAGCGTTTCTGGCATTTTCCATCCCATTTGATTTGTTTCACGCTTGCACTCAAAGCAATGGCAGAATCCACAGCCACTTCCATCATCAAACAAACCAACAATGAATCTATCACTTCTCCAGTCAACACCAACACCTTAATATCTATAAACTTCTCTCAACTCCCTGACAAACTCACACCATCAAATTATCCTTCATGGAAAGCTCAAATAGATGCACTTCATTTTTGCTACGATCTTATCGGTTTCATTGATGGAACCAAACCATACCCCCCAAGTACGATTATGGTGGACAATAAGGAAGTCTCCAATCCGGAAACACTTCTATGGAAAAGACAAGATAAGTTTCTCTTCCATGGAATTCTTATCTCATTGTCGGACCGTGTGAGACCCTTGATCAGCTCCTCTCCAACATCTACAGAAGCATGGAGCCAGCTCATTAAATTGTATGCAAATGCCTCATCCTCTCGTACCATGGGTCTCACCAATCAATTGTCGAACATTCGAAGAGGTAACCAATCTATCGTTGAATACCTTGGTACCATTCGAGGCTTTGCTGATGAACTTGCACTTATTGACGCCCATGTTCCTCTTTCCCATCTCATCAACCACACTCTCAACGGACTTGGACCAGAGTTTAAGGAACTCATTGTTACAGTAAGAGCCTGTGATAAAGTCATCTCCTTTAAAGAACTCCATGACAAGCTAGTGGAGTATGAGCTTTTTCTCAAGCGAGAGGAAAATCAGGCCACTACTGGTGGCATTACTGTGAACTCTAGCAGGTTTCATTCTTCATCCAAGAATACAAACCATGGCTACCAAGGGAAGAAGAATTATTAACCGAATTACCAGTCCACTAAAACTGGTCAGAGTGGGTAATGCACCAACAGTCAAAGCAACAATGGAGGCAAAAACTCCTACCTTGTTTGTCAATTCTGTGACAAGCGAGGTCATGTTGCCCGCGATTTCCATACTATAAAATGCATGATGGGCCTTCCCATACCTCCTAGGGTAAACAACACCACTACTTCCGCAAACAACAGCACCATAGGCTTAAGTTGGATCCTAGACAGCGGACCCTCTCATCAGGTCACTTCTGATATGGGTAACCTTTCCATCCGTGAACCTTACGAGGGACCATATGACATAGTTATCGGTGACGGTACAGGTGTCAAAATCACCTACACTAGCACTTCTTTCATTTCTTCTCGTCCCAAATCCTTTTTACTTAAAAATGTGTTATCTGCTACAAACATGAAACAAAACCTTATCTCTGTTTATCAATTTTGCAAAACCAATAACACATCAATTGAATTTGACCCATTTTCTTTTTATGTTAAGGATCTTACTACGGAGGCACCTCTCGCCCGAGGCTGGAGCAAGGATAATGTCTATGAATGGTCCAGCATCAAGGAAATCCCGCCGGTAAAGAAACACGCATTTGTTAGCATTAAAACAACACTTGATCGTTGGAATGATAGACTTGGTCATCCGTCCTAAAAACTTCTCTCACACATTATGTCGTCTCATCAACTTCCAGTCCACTCTAGTTCCTCCTCATTATCATTTTGTGATTCTTGCCAATGTAATAAAAGTCGTAAACATCCTTTTGGTATTTCTAGTCTAAAGAGTCATCGTCCATTAGAACTTATTTATTCCGATATGTAGGGATCCCCACCTGTTCGATCAATAAATGGTTTCTCTTTTTATGTTATATTTGTCGATCATTTTACCAAATATTCTTGGCTTTTTACTATGACTGACAAATCTGACATATATAACATTTTTTCAAAATTCAAATTAATGGTCAAAATATTTTTCAACAAACCCATACAAACCATGTATACTGATGGTGGTACCGAATACCAAGGATTGAAAACTTTATTTGAACAATATGGCATCCAACATCTTATCTCACCCCCATACACCCCTCAACATGTTGCATCTGTCGAGCGTCGTCACCGACACATCATCGAAACAGGTCTCACCTTACTTTATCGTGCTTCTCTTCCTTTATCCTTCTGGTCTTTTGCATTCGATGATGCTGTTTACCTCATTAATTTCCTTCCAACTCCTATCATTAACAATAAGTCAGCTTTCGAATCTTTGTTCCTATCTCTGCCTAATTATTCCAAATTATGATTTTTTTGGTGTTTGTGTTATCCATTGTTACGACCTTATAATCGTCACAAACTTGAGCAACGGTCTAAACCGTGTCTTTTTCTAGGTTATTCAAATATTCACAATGCATACATTTGCCTTGAACCTACCACTTGTCGTATTTACTATTCTAGACATGTTCATTTTATTGAGGACCAATTTCCATCTTTTTTAGCCCAAAATTCAAATGATAAAATCAATGATTTTTTCCTTAAAAATTGGCTTGGTTGTGACTCATCAAAAACCTCCTCACCTGATTCCTTTTCTCCATTTTTAAAAGTCCACTCTTTTCAAAATTTAGATTTTCCATACTCGTCTCACCCATAAAATCTGCCCCCCCCCCCCCCCCCCCCCCCCACTCTTCATAAAATATCAACCTCAAATGTTACACCTCATCCACTCTCCACCATCTCTTCCATTCCAATATTATCTCAACCCATTATTTCCTCAATCTTTTCCTAAACATCAGCCTGTGATCCCTCCTCCTTTATCGCAAACCTCCCCTCATGAGTCAACTCCCTCATTCACTCACCCGTCAAATTCAAATCACTCCACTGATTCCTCCTTATCCCCACACTCAGGGAAATCTCCATTTACTCAACGTCAATCTCTCTCTCCTACTCCAATCAAGTCAACGTTTCCCTCTGATGATCAAACTCTATCATCTACCAATCTACCGATGGCCATCTCGAATGACAATGTTTTTGCTTCACTCTCGGGTGCGACTTCCCCCAGGTATGATTCCTCACATCCTTCTTCTTCTTCTTCATCTTCTCAACCTAACCTCCATCCCATGACAACCCGATCTAAGAACAACATTGTTAAACCTCTAACCAAACTTTCCCTCTTAGCCACCAAACATCCACTACCAACTATCCTTGAACCTTCCACCTTTACCCAAGCCCTAGCTAACCCCAAATGGAAGAATGCCATGTGGGATGAATTTAACGCCTTGACCCGTAATGATACTTGGGAACTGCTTCCTCGCCAACCTCACCATAACCTTATTGGGTGTAAATGGGTGTTTCGAGTCAAACGCAATCCAGATGGTAGCATTGCTCGGTATAAAGCCCACCTCGTTGCCAAAGTTTTCCATCAACGTCCAGGTGTGGACTATCATGAAACCTTAAGTCCAGTAGTCAAACCCACCACCATTCGAGTTGTCCTTAGCTTAGCCGTTACAAATCAATGGCCCATTCATCAACTAGACATTAATAATTCCTTCCTTCATGGTCATCTCACTGAGGAAGTCTTTATGTCCCAACCTCCTGGTTTCATTGACCCGTCTCACCCTTCTCATGTTTGTCGCCTTCGAAAGTCTTTGTATGGCCTCAAACAAGCACCTCGTGCCTGGTTTCAAGAGCTCAAAAATTTTATCCTCACGTTAGGATTCATTAATTCCAAATCGGATACTTCTCTATTTATCTATGTTAACGGCTCTCTCACTGTTTATTTTCTTGTCTATGTAGATGACTTATTGATTACAGGAAACTCTCAATCCTTCATCGAGACAGTCATTGCCTTTCTCTCTAAACGATTCTCAATTAAGGATCTTGGTGACCTCCATTTTTTCTTGGGTGTTGAGGTCATTCCTCAAGTTGATGGTTTTTTTTGTGCCAACACAAATACATTCGAGATCTTCTTGATCATTTTCAAATGTCTGGTACCAAGGAGGCTGCTACTCCTATGAGTGTTTCCACAAAACTCATGCTTCATGTTGGTTCCGCTTTGACTGATGCAACTCTTTACCTCAGTCTTATTGGGGGACTACAATATCTCTCTCTCACCCAACCTGATATTGCTTACTCCGTCAATAAGCTTGCGCAATTCATGCATGCTCCTACTCACACCCATTGGGTTACCTCCAAGCGTTTACTTCGGTACCTTAAGCACAGAATCCATCATGGCCTTTATTTACATCAGAAGTCGTCCCTTGATCTTCTTGCTTACTCCGATGCCGATTGGGCCGGTAATAGAGATGACTGCACTTTTATCTCTGCCTACATCATATTCCTTGGCTCTAATCCTATTTCTTGGTGCTCTCATAAACAACGAACTGTTGCTCGGTCTTCTACAGAAGCGGAGTATCGTTCAGTTGTTTTTGCCGCTGCCGAACTAGCTTGGGTTACCAACCTCCTCCTTGAACTTCAAATCTCCATTCCACATGCTCCAAAGTTACTCTGCGACAACCTTGGTGCCACCTATCTTTGTGTTAATCTGGTTTTTCATTCCCGTATGAAGCACATTGCTTTGGATTATCATTTTGTTCGTGAAAAAGTCTCTCATGGTTTGCTTACTGTCTCTCATGTCTCCACTCACAATCAGTTGGCTGATATTCTCACAAAGCCGCTTGTCAAGCCTTGGTTCTCTCTTCTTCGGTCCAAGATTGGTGTCTCCAATTGTAGTCACATCTTGCGGGGGCATATTGAGGAACCCGTATCATAACAACTCTACCTTCCTATTATATTTAGATTGTATAATTGATAGACTTTATTTGATTATAATTATCCTTTTAGGGCTCCTATGTATCCCATGATTCTAGGCTTAATTAGCTAGATTTATATTCCTTTCATACTGTAAAACTCTGTATATATATCCTTATAGAATCAATACATAGATATAGAAAACATTATTCATAATATAGATTGTCTTTCTCTTATACTTCTGCTACTACTTTTTTAATCTTCTTATTAAATTTCAGATTACAAATGTATCTTACTCTAATCTTCTTCCACCACCATAAATACCGTTTTCTTGGGTTTTGATATAAATTATAACAGCACAAGTGAGATAAATTATACATTGTATTGATATATTCCAAAATTTAGGACGATTAAAATCATGCATAGTAAGAAGATTTTAGATAAAGTTCATATAGGTCCTTCTTCTCTCTTGTCTTCCAATAATTTGAATGATTCAAACTTAGGAGCTTTATTTATTTTTTAATTACTAATTAACTATGAAATTGATCAGTGCTGTCAAATACATTTATCACTCAACATTAATTTGTACGTCTAAGTTTTTTGGGTTCTTGGGGTTTTTTTGAAGTCATTTCTCGACTGGCCTTTTATCAATATTCAGCTATAAGGCCACAGTAGATAGGGTTCAAGACTTCAATGATTAGATAAGAGCCCAAATTAAGAACTCAAACTGATCCAATCCAAACCAGTCTTTGTTAATGGGTCCAGATTCAATGATGGGCTTCGCTAAATGTTGCCACATGGAGCAGCCCATTAAAATTATTACTTTTCCTTTTTGATACTTTAAATTTTGGGTAAAATACATTGATCTCCCCTTAAGTTTAGTTCAATTAGTTGTGGTGACTATATTTACCATTTATTACATAAATTTATACCCCTAAAATTTGACGCATAATCTCAATATCTCCCTCTCGTAATATTAAAGTCTAATTCGTTAATGAAATTTTATATAAACACATATTTTTTAGTTATATGACCAAAAGGTATAACCTATTGATAAAATTACCCTTTAATTAAGACGGATTTTGATACAATAGGGTACCTAGTATAATAAATATCAATCATAATTGTGGTGTACAATTACGTCAAACCTCAAGGGAAGTCAGGGTAATTTACCCTTATATTTTTCCACTTTAGTGCTCAAAAATTAAAAAAATAAAATAAAATAAAAAATAAAAAATGAAATATATACTCCCATATTGAAAAGTAACAAAATGTACTCAATTTATTTAGGATTTTAATAGAAAATCTTGTACAGATTTCCAATGAAAATCTGTACTTCCAATCAAGTCTAAGTTTACAGCAGAACTCAACTAACACTTGACATGGGCATGGACTTGGTTACCTAAGAAAAAAGACCTCAAAACACAACTTCAAACACACATATCTATCATGAAAATCAAAATTATATAGCTACCCTTGTATTTTATTATCAATCCAAAGCTCCATAAGCATCAACTAATTAGTCTTCCTGCAGTTCTTCCTAATCTCGCCATTCGATCCGGTGAGGGGGCTGATATCTCCCATTTTAATCATGGCGGCGGCAAAATCAGAATTGAAGTTGCTCTGGCCATTGCTATATGATCTAACAATCGAATCAGTGGATCCACCATTGAACAACTGTTGATCAGAGTGGAGTAGTCCCCTCCTGTTGACAAGGTTCTTGTAGTAGTTGTTGTCGAAAGCTGTAGGAGTTTGAAGATCAAGAGGCGCCAAATTGTTGTCTCCTGAGCCTGCCGTTCTTGGACAATTGCTTTGCCTTGTTTGAACTAATGAGGTATCAATGTTGGTCTCATTGTACAGGCGTGCTCTGAAGTTAGTGCACCTTGCTTGTCCAATGGTGTGTGAACCTGTAAGTTTCATAGAAACATACTAAGAAATGACAGCCTATTCAAAACTAGAAAACTCTTTAAGTTGTCCTGTTTGTACTAGTACTAAGATATTAGTTCAGATGGTATGATCTCTATTCAAGTCAAAGTGAAATGCTCTTTTAAGTTATTTCGTCCCTGTAGTAGACAGTACTAGGTGTTAATTCAGATGAAATGACCACTATTCAGATATGAACAAATTTAAACAAAAAACTGAGTCGGTGTCATCTATAAAATAGTACCATCTCATTTCAAAAAATATTCTGGCAATTAAAAAAATAGTTGAAATTTACTTGGAATCCTAGACAATTTTAGCCCCTGGAAATCCATACAACTCAATAGTGGATTGTGAATACTTTAAAAAGGACAAAGTTCATCCTCCCCGAGGGAACCCAAGTATTGTCCCTTTAGAAAACCGACACAAAAAGTCATCTCATTCCAAATTGTAACCTATTTAAAACTAAAAAGTTAATTTAGTTGTTAAGTCTCCGTAGTAGTCGGATAATAAAGAAGATTAGCTCAGATGGTATGTATCTCATTCTCCAAAAGATAGGTTGAGAGTTAAGTGTTATCTTAGGGTTAAGAATGTGAGTGTGTGTGCGCTTGGTTGAAATTTGGAAATAGAAGAACGAACCAGATAAAGTGACCATGTCCTTAGTAGAAAGGCCGAGAGCATTGAATCTAGAAATGAGGTTATTGAGGTTAGAAGTTGGAGGAGGAATGCTGTTATTGGCGGCAGCTTGGCTTGCTGTCTTAGCATCTCTTCTTCCGAGCTTCACATTCCAGCTAGGCCCTCCAAGCTACAAATTATCACAAACCTCGTCATTAATTTGATGAAGTTTGATATACTATTAATTATTGATACAATTGAAATGCTAATTAATATTGGAACTTACTATAGCAACCGAGTCTCGAGAAGCAATGGCCAATAAATCAGCACACGAGACTACACCAGGGCACGCTTTTTCAATAGCAGATTTTATATTGTCAACCACATCAAATCCCCTAGCAGAATTAAAATTCGGAGCTGCTCTCTTCTCTCCCGTGAAGGAAGATGTGTCGTCCAGGAGGATCGATCCGTCACATCCCTGGCGTCCAAAAACAAAGTAAAACCAAAAGAAAATGGTGAATTAGGAGAGTAAGAAGTACTAGTACAAAAAATGTCTAGAACGTGCCTAATATTAAAGACCAATTATAGTCCTTTTGTTTATGGTTTTTGGTCCTATCTCGGTTAATTTTGTCATGCACATTCTCAAACCTTTGGGGCAAGTTCTGGTACATGAATTTTATAGTTGGCTAACACTGGGCTTTTTCAAGTTTCCAACTAGCTATTGTTCAACAAATAGTGACAGTGACGGTGACAGTGACTTCATGTTTACTCTTCACAAGAAAAAGATAATAAACAATTGTGTGGGAGGGTACGTGGCAAAGCAAATTAGCTCATAGCATGGTACTTGCAAATAATTAAAAATGGAGATAAAATTAAGGAAATAACCTAGTAAACTCTTGTCCCACCTTATAAATAAAGAATAGTAATAATAACAATAATACTCCAAAAAAATATTGTTAAAATTTACTTGAAATCCTAAACAATTTTCTACTTGCATGAATATCTATTCCGCTAATTAGTAAATTGTGGACACTATATAAAGGATAAAGCTCATTCTCTTTGGAATTACAATTAGATAATAGTGGACTATTTTATCTCTTTACTTTTTCCCTCTCTTTTTTGACTAAAAGATAAACCAGTGTGAGGGACCCATAGAATACCGAGTCAAATGTTGTTATTGTTAGGACTTTTCAAAATAATGATCTCCCCGGGGTAAAATAATAGATTTAAGACGACACTAATTGCATAACACATTTGACCTAGCTAGTGCATGCAAGAGACTTGTGATATTAAAACATTTTCTATATATATAGCTATTATCAAAACTGAAAACAATATATATATAGCTAGCAATTAAGTGTAAGCAAGTAGAAGTACATTAACAAAACAGTCATGGAAGAATAAACGAAGAAGAGAAGCCCCCATCCTAGGTTCTTTTGATATTGCAGATTGCACTGCAGTTTTCACGGTGGTAAAAAGGTTTGGACATGAATTGGAGTAAAAAGTTGGTGAAAGTTGGGCTGAGGAGCTCCCAATGAAGAGCACAAGAAATGCCAAAGTAACAATGGCCATCAAAGAAGAAGAAAATGAAGCCATTGTTGAATTAGAATTCAAAAATTTATACCAAAAATCAATGTTTAGTGTTGTGAAAATGGTGTAAGAAATTGCAGTATATATAGAGTTTTTCTAGAGTGCTTTCTCTAGGTATTGGGGCAGGTGACCTAACTCAGTGACTCCATTGCATGGCATTGCTACGTTGAAAGTGAGAAAAGATATAAAGTAATAAGTATTTGACTGATTAAATGATTAAAAAAATTGATTTTAAGTGTGAACTGATAAAAAATAAAGGTATGTTCTTTATAAAAGATATGCTACCAAGACGTGTGACATCTAGGTTAATGCTTTTGTCAAAAAAGGGACCCCATAAAACAACTTAATCTAGGGTTTGGTGATGACTGGAGAGATCATACTCATTAAGGCAGATTAAAATGGGCTGTTTCCGACATAATTTCTTAAGAACTATTGTTTGACTTTTTCTGTTGAAACTAGCATTGGCTACTAAAATTTATGTTATATAAAAATTAAAAAAAAATAAGAAAATAAGAAAATAAAAGAAGCACTATATCTCTATCTATATGTACATGGCTATCATTTATCAATATGGACAGTATTTATCATATAGTTGCGGTCTATACCTCAACTATGAAGCGGAAAAAAACAGTAACCCTACATGAGGGATCCAGAATTTTTTTTTAGAATATTTGTAGCGGCATATTTGCATTATTTGGGGTATTTTTTTAAAATCTGAATAAAAATATAGTAAAAAAATATAATTACAAAAAAATTTCAGTGGGAGTAATCACAGTTATTTAGGAGTACTACTAAAAAGTTTACTACAATTATAGATGTGCACTTACTGGTCCTTCAATGGCTCTGTGCCAAGCCTACGTGATTACTAATCAAAATATTTGCAAGAAGTATATAAGAGTGAAATTACCTAAATGATCAATAAAAATAGCTTAGAGGGGAGTGAATATGTTTTTTTGTGGATTTATTGACAAATTAATAATAATTGTGAAAAAGTCAATTTTAATCCAATTCTCTATTAAGATAAATCATGTAAAGAATAATCTAAGTGTAAAAAATAAAGTAATAGAGACACACAATATTTTTACGTGAAAAACCTTAGAAAGACTCCAAGTAAAAACCACGGATATGCTCGGGTATCGATGCACTATGAATCAAGAATTACACAGACTCTATAAAGTTTTAGACTTACAAATCCTTCTAGATCTACCTTTCTCCACTTAACGTCTGACAAACTTGAATCACTCGCGCTCCACGAAGCTCTAGCTTCGTTCCGTACTCTGATAGTTCCGCTTCTCAACGGATCAATGAACCACGAAGTCTCCTGCTTCGATCTCCACACTGAGACGGCTTCGTTTCTCAAACGGATCTAAACAACCACGTTACAATCAGCGATGTGTAAATTTTTCAGAATCTAGGTCATTCAATCGTGCATAATATTGGCTTTGAAATTTACTTTCGGCAAACAATTCCAAAATTGATGATAACAAACCATTGAAGAGTGTTTGATACTAATGAATTATCAAGTTTATATTTTCAGCAAAAGACGGGTGAACAACTCGAAAAGCAAGCTCGGAAAGACGAAAGTCGAAGACTTAAGACTCGGGGTAGATAGGTCGGGGAGCGATCATTGTAACAAGATAATTTTATGCGTTGATTTTATCGTATAAGCTCAAGTATAAAATGAATCAATCTCAAATGGAATAAAAAACGCTTTACCGAACTTAAACGGAAAGAAAAATATTTTTATTAAATGTTTTTCAGGTTGTAGTCGACTAGAATGACCCTGTGTATTTTCTAGTAATCGACTGAAACAATCAGAAGCTACATGTTTTCAACCATTTCAAAGTAGTCGACTAGAGGAACCTTTGAGTCGACTAGACTACATGTTGTAGTCGACTAGACCTCAATCTAGTCAACTGGATGAAGCATTGTACTCGACTAGAGCATCAAAGTAGTCGACTAAAAGCTTCTCAAAACTTGCAGATTTTTAAGGAAACATTTTCCATGTTTTATGGGTTGTACTCAATGGTGTTCAAACGGCTCTTGTCTTTCAAATACAATACTCATTCTCCAAAACCCTAATGTATTGATATATATAGAATGATATGTGTTCATTGAAGACTAAGGGCCCGTTTGGTAGGCGGTCCGGTCTGGTCTATCTGGTCTGGTCTTATCTGGGTGGTGTTCTGAAAGTCTGTTTGATAAAATTGTCTGGTCTTATGGTCTTATTCAAGTTGTTTGGTCTTATGTTTGGAAAATAATACAAAAAATAAAAAAATAATATATAAAATTCAAAAAATATATTAAGTATAAAAAATATATAAAATTTGAAAAAATATAAAAAAATTGAAAATAATATAAACAATTCAAAAATAATATACATTTCAAATTTTTATATTATTTTTTGAATTTTATATATTATTTTTGATTTTTTATATTATTTTCAAATTTTTCATATTTTCTCAAATATATATATATATATATATATATATATATATCTAATTTTGTATATTATTTTTGAATTTTATATTTTTTTCAAATTTTATACATTATTTCAAATTTTTTATATTATTTTTTAAATTATATATATATATATATTTAAAATTTTATATATTAATTTTGATTTTTATATTTTTTTTTCGAATTTAATACATTATTTTAAAAAAATTATATTATTTTTCAAATTTTTTATATATATTTTTAATTTGTATATTATTTTCAAATTATATATATTTTTTAATTTTATATATATATTTCAAATTTTATGGTCTCATGTGTTAAGACAATTGTACATAAGACCATTTAAGACCACTTGAGACCATCATTTTTTGTTATCTCAAATTACCCCCTTTGGTCCCAAGTGGTCCTTGTTTTCTTGGAACCATTTTTTTGGAACCGTGTTGCCAAACAGTGTCCGGTTCCAAAAAAACCATTATGAGACCGAACCACATGGAACCGGACCGCGAATCAAACAGGGCCTAAGAGATTGAAAAACAAAAAAGAAATAAGTGAAAGAAAAGCTCTCAAAATTTTGCATAAATTTTCTCTACAAAAACCATTGAAACCAAGCTTTGAAAAGTTGATTTTCTTCAAGTTTCTTTGAAAATCAAAACCTCTAGTATCTCTTCTTATTCTCCAAATATTATTTATTGATCATAACCTTTGAGAATACATTTCTAGAGCTATTGTAAAATCACCAAAAACACTTGAGCTTATATTGATTTATCCTCCAAAAAAACCTTTAGGTTTTGAGTGTTTTTGTTCTTGAGTGATTTTATTGATTACATACGAATTTGTAATCTCGGACAAGTGAAGTCCACTGATTGTTCAAGAGAGGGTTTTTCTCTTGATTGAGAGACAAGCTCGAGAGGCTTGTGTTGTAAAGGTTTGTCATTCCACCTGTGAAGGAAGGGCCATAGTGAAAAGATCGGGAAAAGTCTCAAGAAGGGGTTCTTGAGCCGAGGAGTAGGAGTTACTGAACCTTGAAAAAATCACGGTGTCAATCTCTCTATCTCTTTCTCTTTACTTGATTAACTTGTATGCTATAATCACTTGAATATTTTGTATGCTATAATTTGTCTTGATATTAATTGTTAGAGAATTGTAATTGAATCATCCACTTGTCTATTGAGAAATTGTTTTTTGGTTATAGCATGTTCCAATTTCGAAAAGAGATAGAAATATTTTTGAACACCCTTTCACCCCCTCTAGGGTTAATTAGTGACTAACAATTGGTATCAGAGCCTAATCTCTATTTATTTTAGACTTAACCGTCTTAGAGAACGATCATGTCATCGAATTTAGTTACTCATGTTGAAGGACAATCGAATAATAGGCCCCATGGTTTGATGGATCAAATTATAGCTATTGGAAAACTAGAATGATAGATTTTCTTCAAGCTATCGATTACCAAATTTGGCAAGTAGTTCTTGAAGGACCATTTGTATTGACCAAAATTGTTGATGGAAAAACCGTCCCCAAATTACCCAATGAATGGGACAATGATGACCATAAACTCATGTCATACAATGCTAAAGCCAAAGTAAATTTAAATTGCGCTTTAAGTTCAAATGAATTTAATCATGTATCTACTTGTTCAACGGAAAAAGAAATGTGGGACAAACTTGAGGTAACCTATGAAGGTACATCTCAAGTATGAGAATCTAAAATTGACATACTCATGCATGAATATGAATTATTTGCTATGAAAGATGATGAAAATGTGAGCTCTATGATGTCTCGTTTTACAAATATTTTGAATGGACTAAAGCATCTTGGTAGAATTGTTCCTAGATCCGATGTGTCACGAAAAGTGCTTAGAAGTCTCCCGGCAAAATGGGATGCAAAAGTAACGGCTATCAAAGAAGCTCATGACCTCAACACCATGAGTCTCAATGAAATTTTCGGCTCTCTACTCACTTGGGAAATAACATTAAAAGCTCGTGAAGACGACATCAAGCCAAGAAAGGGGATAGCTTTGCAAGCCTTCACCAAAAATGAAAACAATGAGCCGAGTGAAGAAGAAGAGGATGAGGACATTGCCTTGTTCACCCAAAAATTCAAGAGACAACTTCAAAGAAAGAAAGCAAATGGTGGAAGATTCGTGAAGAGAATCAAACCAAGAGGCGAGCCCAGCAAAAGAGAACCCCCAACGTGTTTCAATTGCGGAAAGCCGGGACACTACAAAAGCGATTGCTTCAAGCTCAAAAAGGAAAACGACAAAAGACCTAGCAAAATGGCAATGAATGTCACATGGGAGGACTTTGACTCATGCGACTCGGATGAGGAGAAAAGTAGCGAGGAAACGGCAAACATTTGCCTCATGACAAATGATGAAGAGGTACATTTAAATTTAAATGATTTAGATAAACTATCATATGATGAACTTGTTCTTGATTACAATGAATTGCAAGATGTGTTTGAAGAATTACATGATGAATTCGAAAAATTAGCTAGAAAATATATCTTTCTTAAGAAAGCTAAATCTTCATGTAGTCTCACTAGTTCAAGCTTAGAAGTTTCTTGCAATGTCAAAAGCATTGAGCTAGAAAAGGAAAATATTCGGTTGAAAAATACTATTGATGATTAAATAAATGTTTTAGCTAAATTTACAAAAGGAAAAGAGAACCTTAGTATCATGTTAGGAAGGCAAAAATGATCATTTGATAAATGTGGTATAGGGTATGATGCTTTTGACAAAGATGTTCTTATATTGAAAAAGAGAAAATCACTTAGCTCTACATTTGTTAGAAAATCATCTCATATGTCATCAAATGATTATAAACATATTACTTGCTACTATTGCAATAGAAAGGGACACAAAACAAATACATGCTTTCATAGAAAGAAGAAAATTATGTCAAAAATGGTTTGGGTTCCGAAAAGGACTATTGCATGCTCACATAGAAAAGTAAATGTTGTAACGAAACAAATTTGGGTTCCAAAAGGAACTATTGCGTCTCTATCTAACCAAAATGGACCCAAAACGGATTGGGTACCAATAAAAGTTACTTGAACTTGTTTTGTTGGTGTGCTTGAAATCCGCATCAAAAGAAAAATGGTTTCTTGATAGCGGATGCTCAAGGCATATGACGGGAGATAATTCACAGTTTATTTCGCTAAAACCATATGAAGGAGGAAACGTAACTTTTGGAGATAACTCTAAAGGCAAGATTATAGTAGCACAATTAAATAAATATTTTTGAACACCCTATTCACCCCCCCCCCCCCCCCTCTATGGTTAATTAGTGACTAACACATAAGATCGTCGATATAGTAGCACAATTAAATAAACCCTAACACAAGAGAGAACTAGAAGATATAGAATCACTCAATGATATTTTCTCTCTCTATCTCTGTAGATGAATATGAATATGAATCTGTAGAAAAACTTGTAGAGATCTCTCAAAGGCTCTAGGGCTCCAAGGCTCTCTCATATCTGTAGAAGACTTTGGTATTTATAGACAATGTTTAGAAGAAACCCTAATCTTCCCCTTTTCCGTAATTTCACACCAAACCAAGTTAAACCCTGTATTTTAATGAATATAATGTGTAATGCACTTACTTCGAGGTGTGAGAGTCGTAGAAACATCATGAAATTAAAACATGGCAAAATAGACATCACAGCAGGAAATATATCTTATACCGCATCTACGCCTTAGGCGTATGTCCTGAGCATAGGCTTGAGCATAGAAACTCACTTTCTGGCTACTTTTTGCTTTTGTAGTTGTAGGCTTGAGCGTAGATTCTTTATGAAAACTACTTTTTTCCGCAATTGTACCAAAATGACCTTCTTGATTCCATGAGACTTTTTGCTTTAGGTGACGACTTCGGAAAATTCCATTTTTGCCCTTCTGGAGACAGTTTTTACTCAACATTTCTTCATCTTCAATTCTCTTATATTCTTCACTTCATTAGATTTGATTTGAATTTGACAAAGCTTGATAATATCTATTGAACCTTCTCGATTTTACACACCAACAAACATAGACATATAATATTAGATTGCTCTTATGACGATCTTCCAATCTTGCAACAACAACATTGAACATACCATGAAAAACAAGTGTGTAAAACAGATATAATGATCATAAAAATAACATAACAACAATGAAAGCATAATGATCTTGAAACATACTCCTTCTCCCCCTGAGAATATACTCCCATTTACTGAAAACTCTCTCCCCCTTAACCATACAATCTCTCCCTCTTACTTAATACTTCTCCCCCTTTTATCACTGAAATGACAAGCAAAGTAATAACAATCAAAGCATAAGGAAAGTCTCAAAATGAAAACAGAGGGAAAGGATCACAGAGGAGACAGTAGAGAATCTAAGTCAAACACTAAATAATAAGATAAAGTACTCTATAAGATTATATACATATTCTCGAGTAACATAAATCTCTACAATGCATGAACATAATACTAATGAATGAATACAAAATGCTCAATTAAAAAATATTATTCTTCTTAAAACCATGTGAGCAGGGCAGTAGAGATAATGAGTTAATCATTAACACATCATATTCGTATATTTGACTTAGCTATTATACATATGATAATGAAGAAAATCAGCACACGTACCTTGTAGTCATAAGCAGTCACAAGACAAGCTTTACATAACATTTGCATATATTAAAAATATTCAAGTGCAAACAAACAACTAAGATGAAAGCAATACGTACTAATTCTAATAATCTTCTCACTAACCGTGATGATACATCAGTTCAAAACCTAAACTAGAAGTCAAATCTTTAGCTCAAACCTTATTGCTAATTAAGGGAACACAATTTAATCTTTTCAACCTTTTCACCATATCCTTTTTTATCTTTCTAAGTCTGGACTTTTCAGTGAGGATTTTTAGTCTCGACCAACTGGGCCAGAGTTTCTTCCATGGGATTTATGCTCATTAGTCTTCTCCCATTTTTTATGCGAACACTCAATGCTTACTGAGGCAAGAGATCCGGTTACTCAGATTGAAAAATTACTTTTTGCATTTCTATATTTTAATTATCTCATTCTTTCCTCCTTCAATATTACCACAACATTCATAAGCATGCAAAAGGTATTTAAAACCATAGATCAATCTAGCATAACTCATGAACCTACATATCACTTTAGATTAGATGACAATCATCTCCGAAGTAAAACAAGCACCCAAGTTTAATGAGTTCTAAAAATAGTACTTAAACATGTTAAGTGAATAACTCATAACCTCATGTCAGACTAACAACTTCAATTCTCATAAGCATAATAAGAAAAGTAAATATGAGAATAAAATAAAATATGACAATCAGTTATACTTTTAGCCAAGCTCAACATGCTAAGAAATTTTGTTTTATAATTTTTATGGCAATTTTTGTCATAATGATGCATGCATGAATAAACCTAATAGTAGCAAAACATGTTGCATGCATGGATAATCCTAATAGTATCAAAACATGATGCATGCATAAATAAATAAGAAAAAAATGCATAATAATGTATCAATTCTAGGATAAAAGATAATGCAAGATATTCCTAGAACGATACATATAAAACTATCTATCCTAATGATAACATGTCACTAGATTTTCTAAGATGCACGTGTTTTTGAAAATCTAATGGTTTTGTGGAGATGTCTGTCGACTGAGAATCTGTAGATATATACTTAAGTCTTTTCTCAGAATTAGATTCATGCGCTCTACATGCAGTATGAGCAACCAAACAATGTAGTTCATCTTTCCTAACCCACACTTGTTTAATTTTCGGTGCTCTATTTGCCAGCCTAGACAACATCTTTACTTCTTCACTCAACACCCAAATTTGATTTTCAACATTAGGTTTGTTTTGAGTTCTATGCTTCCACTCTAGTTTCAAAGTTTCTCCTATTAACTTTGAACACACGGGTCGAATGTGACCTTTCACTCCACAGTGATGACATACTGGAATAAACCTTTGAAAACCATTATTCGAACCCTTATTGAGTCTAAAGGTAAAGGGAGGCTTACTTTTCACAAGTTTTCTGACATAAGATTGAGCATTGAGATTCCTATCAGACTTATCTTGAGAAGAACTAGATGCTACTTAGGAAGCCTTAACAAAGGTTGTTTTGGAAACACTATTAGAATCACTCATTCCTTTGAACCCCAACCCCTTTGTATTTCGTGCAGATTTTCCTACACTCAACATGTGATCAAGCTTAAGAGTTCCACTAGACCATCTATGAATAGTTGAGTTAACATCCTTCAAATCATTTTCCAAACCTTTAATCCTTGTAGATTTCTCACTTAATTCCAATCTTAGAATGTTTAATTCCTCATTGATACCATCTACCCTCTTCAAAGCCTGAGTCATTTCTTGTTCAGACTTGGTCAACTCTTCTCTTAAGGATTATCTCTCCTTATAAACATTTTTGAACTGAGCTATATATTTTGAGAAGACTTTGCTCATATGAACAGACTTTTCATAAACTTTGTTGTATGCATCTTCATACGAGTCCCCACGATCTTCATTATCCTCATAATCATCATATTTAGACATTTCCCAACTTGTAGCAATTTCACCAACTTCCTTACTTTGAGCAACAAACACGGTGAAAATTTTAGACTCATCAGCCACGTCAGACTCAGTAGAATCACTAGATGTTCCATTATCTGATCCATCACTCCATGTAATAGCTAGACCTTTTGTCATTTTCTTCTTATTGGCGCACTCAGCAGGTATGTGACCAAACCCTTGACACTCAAAACATTGAGGTTTCTTCTTTTTAGAATCAATCTTGTCATTTAAAATTTGGACATTTTTTATTTTTAAAATCATGTGATTTATCTTTAAATTTTTATCCTTTAATCAATTCTTGACCACATGAAGATTTTAAAAATTTATGAAATTACTTCATGATCATGTCAATCTGTATTGGTCTACTCTCACCCTCCTCGTCAGACTCACTAGGATCCTCCCTAGTGGTTTTAAAAGTTATACTTTTCTCTTTTATGTCACTTGACTTCTTAGAGGATTGAGCACACATCTCCATCTCATAAGATTTTAGATTCCATGCCAATTCTTCAAGTTTAATTTCTTTAAAACTCTTTAAAAATATTCAGGTAAAAACCTATGAGTTTTCTTCACTATGGTAGTCTTTGGAATGGACTCTCCTATATTATGACAACTTGTAACTATGTCAGTTAACCTAGCCTCAAAGTCACAAAAAACTTCATCCTCCTCCATCCTAAGCTGTTAAAATTTTGAATTTTGAATTTGGAGTTTAGATTGCTTAACTTTTGAAGTTCCTTCATGAGTTACTTGGAGAATATCTCAAGCTTATTTGGCAATTTCACACGTGGCAATTTTCTTAAACTCACTCGCAGTCACAACATTATACAATGCATTCAAAGATTTTGAATTCCAACTAGCACTGTTTGTCTCAGCAGTAGTCCACTCACTTGATGGTTTTACTCTAGATTTATTAGTAACAACATTTTTCACAGTGGGAGATGAGTATTCTACCTCTATGTCAAACCAAGCTCTCTCATCTAGCGATTTCAGAAATACTCTCATTCTTGTTTTCCAATACGTGTAATTAGAGCCATCAAACAATGGGGACCTAGATACGGATCATTCTTTACGAGGTAAATCTATCGTCTAAGTTCAGAATATAACCCTAGATAGTTAACTTAAAATTGGGCAACCACGCTCTGATACCAATTGAAATTACCTAGACGATCAATGAAAATAGCTTAGAGGGCGGTGAATAGGCTTTTTGTGGATTTATTGACAAATTAATAATAATTGCGGAAACGTTAATTTTAATCTAATTCTCTACCAAGACTCCAAGTCAAAACCACAGATAGCTCGGGTATCGATGCACTATGAATCAAGGATTACACAGACTCTATAAAGTTTTAGACTTACAAATCCCTTAAGATCTGCCTTTCTCCACTTGACACTTGATGAACTTGAATCACTCCTGCTCCACGAAGCTCTCGCTCCGCTTCGTACTCTGACGGTGTTGCTTCTCAATGAATCAATGAACCACAAAACCTCCTACTTTGATCTCCGCACTCAGACGGCTCCGTTTCTCAAATGGATCTAAGTAACCACGTTGCAATCCACAATGTGTAGATTTTTCAGAATCTAGGTCATTCAATCGTGCATGAGATCGTCGATGTAGAAACACAATTAAATAAACCCTAACATAAGAGATAACTAGAAGATATAGAATCACTCAATGATATTTTCTCTCTCGATCTCTATCTCTGTAGATGAATATGAATATAAATCTGTAGAAAAACTTGTAGAGATCTCTCAAAGGCTCTAGGGCTCCAAGGCTCTCTCACATCTGTAGAAGACCTTGGTATTTATAGATAATGCTTAGAAGAAACCCTAATCTTCCCCTTTTTCCGTAATTTCACACCAAACCAAGTAAAATCCTATATTCTGATGAATATAATGTGTATTGCACGTTTTTCAAGGTGTAAGAATCGTAGACGCATCATGGAATTAAAACAGGGCAAAATAGACATCGTAGCAGGAAATAAATTTTATGTTGCATCTACGCCTTAGGCGTAGAGGAGCTACACCTTAGGCTTATGTCTTGAGCGTAGCCTTGAGCGTAAAAACTCACTTTCTGGCACCTTTTTGCTTCTGTAGGCGTAGGCTTTAGCGTAAATTCTTCATGAAAACCAATTTTCTTCGCAATTATGCCAAAATGACCGTCTTGATTCCACGAGACTTTTTGTTTTAAGTGACGGCTTTGGAAAATTCTATTTTTGCCCTTTTGAAGACACTTTTTACTCAACCTTACTTCCTCTTCAATTCTTTAGACTTGATTTGATTTTGATAAAGCTTGATAATGTCTATTGAACCTTCTCAATTTTACAATTCTCTCAACTTGACAATTCACTTAACATGACAATTCACTCAACATGGTTATTGTCTAGAACATGTCAAACACAAATAATACTATAAATGTTCTTAGAAACAGAATCTAAATCGTGAATGTGACGAACTAAAGTGTTACGTATTTGTTTTAATAGTTGAATTGATTAAAAATAAATTTTTTGAAAAAATGACATAAGAAAATATTTGATTTAACTTAAGTTCACCCAAAATTAGATTCAATAATGAATATTTATAATAGAGAGCTCTATCTTTAAAAGTTCACATGATCGCCTGCCTGTCAAATAATATAATTCATGGGCAATATGAAAAATAGGCGGCCATTTGACGACTTTTCAAAAGAAAAACAAAATAATACTAATAGATAAATAAAATAAAATCTCTTGTTCCGGGCACTTAAGGAGCTAATAGGAATGAGTTATAACCTTAAATTTAAAGCATGACATAATTTGTTGAATCATGATTCCAAACCTAATATAAGTGTACTGGTACAACACACTTAAGATTAAAATAAGTGGCCATTTTTTTACTTTTTTTGGTCCTTAACGGGGATTTTCTATGTAATTATTATTATTATTGTTTGTAGGTGGTCTCATATCTCGATCCACATAACAACGTCACATCATCGAAATGGTCCACACAGCTTGGTCTCTAGTCAACATTCAACGGACACGTGGCACTTGGTTTGGTGGATGAAGTCCAGGATTCGTCGGGTTGATTCTTGATCTGACTCGAGAGATAGATTTACCATTTTGACTCCCGCACATCACTTTATGATTAATTTAAACATTAATCTCTTTTAATTATTTTTAACCCAAAGGTAATGTCACCAACGCTTTTACTTGGCCTATAAAAGGAGGCCAATGGAAGAGGATAAGGGGTTAGCAAGACTTGGCTAGACTTTCTCTTTAGTCATGAGAGAAAATCATCTCTCACCCATTTCATAAACACCATCACAAAAAGGGACTCAATGGTATTTCCAACCACACTGCCACTTTCATTTCTATCTCACTCTCGAGTTCGTATGGGCTTCCACATCTCTCACTCCACTTCGGATCCTACTGTGTTGGAAGATTATTTCTAGATCCATCATATTTGTTGTGTGAAATCCTCATTAATATAAATTGTATTAACCCCCCTTCATTGTTATTATTTTTATCTCTCTGACTTGTCTTGCTCACTCGAACCCTACGCTCTCTAGCATGAACCATGGAAAAGAGTGAGCCTTTAGAAAGAGCGAGGCAAATGAGAGATCATTTCTATCACTCCCATGAGGAAGGTCTGCTTCTTGCACCCGAAAGAGCAACTGCACATTGTTACACGCTTTCAAATGTTTGGGAGAGATACTACTGAATAGTTTTTTGAAAGGTAAAGTTTTTGAACTTTTACATCATTACTGTAAGGGCTGAAACTTCAGGTCCGTTAGAGAGCAGGCCCAACTACCACTTTCGGTAAAGGCCAATAAATGTAGGTTCATTTCAGAAAAGTGGTTGGCCCATCTACTAATTCCACAAGCCAAGCCAAGCTTGAGCCTAATCTAAAAATGCCCATGGATCATTCCAGAAGAACTTAGGGTTCAAGCCAAAAGTCTAACTAGATAAGGATAAGTGAGATTGAATTATAAAGGAAATCAAATCCCTATAATAAAGGGATTTAATCCTAATCATAATGGGCCAAAGGAACCCATCAAATTCTTGTATAAATATGGTCATAAGAGCGTCAATAAAGGCATTCGAGAATAGAGCAAAAAATTGTATCTACACTTTGGCGCCGTCTGTGGGAAATGAGAGTTTTTCTCGTCTTTCTTTCGTACTTTAACCTTTTTCTTTGCACCAAAAATCTTATGAAAACAACCATGGTGGTAGAAACTGGATCATCCGCAACAGCAGTAGGAGCTATTATCGCCCAAAATACTCAAATTGAATAGATCATGCAGCGATTCGAGGCGGTAGAGAAAAGGAATTAGGACCTTGAGCAACTGACTACTAATTTGCGTCAGCATATAGCCCAGATGCCAATACCAGCAGGAGAAGCCAATGGAGTCAACAATAATGGTAGTGTACTAGATCTACCCAGGCACAAAGAGGATGAGCACAACAGGTGCGAAGGGACTGGAAGCAGAGCGTTTGATGAGCATGAGGAAATCTCTGCTCCAATGGTCAGGAATCCACCCCTCCAGCAACCTCTAACCATAAAGGATCTAGAGGATATGGTTGTAAAGATCTAAAGGCAAGTACTAGAAAGCGTGAAGGTACATAATCCTACCATGAAGGATCTGGCGGCCCATGCCACTATCGACATGATCAGGTCCCCCTTTATAGACAAAATCTATCAAGCAGAATACCTGAAAAAGTTTAGATTACCGACATTCACCTTATATGGTAGAACCAAAGATCCATTCGAGCACATCTACCATTTCCAGACGAAGATGACCACTTGGAAGAAGGACAAGGCTTTTCTTTGCAATATCTTCCCCATCAGCCTAACCGAGGCACCCCTATTATGGTTCAGAAAGTAACCACCTGGGTCCATCGATAGCTGGAATAAGTTGTGTGAAATCTTTATAGCCCAGTACTATTTCTAGCATGTTTACGATTAAACGAGATAATTGATCAGTGCGACCAATTATCGACAATTGAAGCGTGCAGAATGACGCTAATACCATGTACCAATTTCCATGCATCCCTGGTAAAACGACCCCCCAGTAACATTGGGGAACTTAATTCCAGAGCCCAGGGATATCTCATGATAGAAGAGGAGGAGGCAGTCCGACGAAAGAGAACAACTTTAGTTACAGTAGAAGCCCGTGCAAGAGAGCACCTCAAGGATCAAAAGTCATCTTACTCAGTGTCTCCCCCCTCTTCAAGTAAGCTAGTGGAAAAGAAGTAGAGGGTGGAAGAGATGTGACCCCCCTCAGAACCAACCTGGGCAAATTGTACCAGGAAAAGAAGGGCAAAGGAATCTTCAGACCACCTCTGCCCATACGGCAGCCTATGGAATAAAGGGATATGACCAAGCATTGTGCCTTTCACACTGAGTATGGACATCACACCAACGATTGTAGAAACCTACGCAAGTGATCCATATGGTTCAGGGAGGGTCCACCACCGAAGAGACAGAAGGATCACAGATGTGCCAAGCGCATAAACTTAGAAGAGTAGGCGGGGTGTGCCACACGTCCAACATTAAGGAAGAGCCTCATATAATTTTTACCGAGTCAGACCTGAGGAACGTACAAGTCCCTCACGAAGACCCTCTAGTCATTTCACTTTTGGTTACTAACTGCCTCGTCAAAAGAGTCATGGTAAATCCCGGTAGTAACACTTTTGATATAAATAACCTAGATGTATCCCGTCAGAGTCCCCCTTACCGGGTTCGATGGGCGTCGGGTAGAACTATTCGGAGTCATCCAGTTGTCTGTCTCGGCAACCCGAAGGACCCTGAAGGAGAGTTTCGTGGTGGTAGACATCAAACCTTCCTATAATTTATTGATGGTAAGATGATGGATTCAAAGGATGCAGGGAGTCCTCTCAAGCCTCCATCAAATCATGAGATGCCTTGACCCAAATGGGATTGATGTGACAAATATACAAGAAGATCAAATAGTTGCAAAGAAGTGTTACGCAGTCACCATGAAGAACCTGAATAAATGGACCAAGCTAGGGGAGGAGGGACAAGAAGGCCCCAAGTACAATGAGAAATAACAATTACAGACGGACCCATTTGAGGAGGGACAAGAGAGTCAGGTCACAATAGAGACACTCCAGGAAATAGACATTAGCCCCTTTAGAGATGGCAAAACCACATTTGTTGGCTTTACCCTCTCAACTGAGGAAAAGGTGGACCTGATCAGACTATTGCAGGACAACATAGACATATTTATCTGGTCACATTTGGACATACCAGTAATAATCACATTAGTTACACAATATAATCTCAACGTTGATCCTGATGCCAGACCAGTAAATGAGAGGAAAATATGCTTCGGGGTAGAGAGAAATCAAATTCTAATAGAGGAAGTAAATAAGCTACTAGAGGTTGGATTCATCTGGGAGGTCAGGTACCCAACCTAGCTTTCCATCATAGTATTTGTCAAAAAGAAGAATGGGAAGTGGAGAGTCTGTATCGACTTCACTAACCTGAACAAAGCATGCCCAAAGTATTGTTTCCCTCTTCTAATGATAGACTAGATGGTAGATGCAACGGCAGGGTATGAGTGGTTGTCCTTTCTAGATGCATACTTTGGATACAACCAAATCCCCATAAACCCCGCCGACGATGAACAGACGTCCTTCATCACTGAGGAAGCATGCCTAAAGGATTGTTTTCCTCTTCCAAAGATAGACCAGATGGTAGATGCAACGACAGGGTATGAGCGGTTGTCTTTTCTAGACGCATACTCCAGATACAACCACCCTATGAACCCCGCTAACGAGGAAAAGACGTCATTCATCACTCAGAAAGATACATTTTATTACAAAGTAATGCCTTTTGGACTAAAAAATACAGGTGTTACCTACCAGAGGCTGGTGAAAAGAGTCTTTGGGGACCAGATGGGCCACACAGTGGAAGCATACATTGATGACACAGTGGTCAAAATCAAAAAGAAAAAGGACCACATTCAGCATCTGAAAAAAGTGTTCCAGGCAGTCAGAGGCTACAGGATGAGACTCAACCCTTTAAAATGTTCATTTGGAGTCACATCAGGGTAGTTCCTAGGACACATAGTGAATCAAACAGGGATCGAAGCCAGCCTGGCTAAGGTTAAAGCCCTTATGCACATAGAGGAACCCAAAAATCAGAAAGAAGTCCAAACCCTAACAGGGTGGGTAGCTGCACTGAGCAAATTTGTCTCCAAACTTACAAACAAATGCAGACCCAAGCACTACTGAAATTGAAACAGTATTTAGTAAGCCCCCCAATATTGATTTCTCCAAAGCCAAGTGAAATGTTGTACATTTACCTAGAAATATCGATCACCTTTACAAGTGTTGTGCTAGTGAATGAAGAAAAGATGCACCAGACCCTAGTCTTCTACACTAGTAAATCATTGTCAAGCCCTGAAACCAAATACATCACTGCTGAGTGACTCATCCTATCACTGGTCAACACTGAGAGGAGGCTTAAATATTACTTTGAGACGCATCCAATCATTGTCCCAACATCATTTCCCATTAGGGCAATCATATCAAAATAGGACCTGACGGGATGAGTCACCAGATGGGCGATTGAGTTAGGAACCTTCGATAAAACATATGTGCCAAGGACAACCGTCAATGGATAGGCACTTGCAAAATTTCTTCTTGAAGTAGAGCCAGAGCTAGAGCATTCAAAGTCAGATGAGCCAGAATGGAAGTTGTTCGTTGATGGGTCGGTTGGAGCATCATGGACTGGAATAGGACTGAAGGTCATAACCCCAGAAGGTACTAAAATCGAATAATCAATCCGTCTCCAATTCCTAGCCTCCAATAATGAAGTAGAGTATAAAGCATTGTTGGTAGGCATGAAGTTATGCCAGAGTCTCAAGATCAAACGAATTAAGATATACAGCGACTCTCAACTTGTTGTTAGAAAAATTAATGGAGAGTATGAGGTTGGAGAAAAAATGGAACCGTACAGATCCTTGGCTTTAGCTTTCAGCCTTGAGCAGGTACCCAGGTGGCCAAATGAGAATGCAAACCAATTGGCCAACATTGCATCATCCAATACCCAAAACCTAACAAGGGTGGCTCCAAGAGACTACCTTGAAATCCCAAGTATTCAGTAACCAGTGAACGTCTGTGTAATACCATGGGAACCCAGCTAGATGGACCCAATCGTGTCCTACCTAAAGGATGGAATTATGCCTAAAGTTAAATTCGAGGCCCGAAAGATTCGTATAAAATCTGCCAGATACTCTCTGATCAATAGGAGGTTGTATCGAAAGTCTTTCAGAGGACCTAACGTCAGATGTATCAACCCCCTCAAAAGCCAAAGCAATCATAAAAGAAATACAAGAGGGAACATGTGGAAACCATTCAGGAGGGAGCTCCCTTGCACATATAGTACTAAATCAGGGTTACTTTTGGCCTTATCTTTCTTAGAACACTGAAATTTTTGTTAGAAGATGTCACAAGTGCCAAATCCATGGTGACATTATCCATCCTCCACCAAAACTTCTAAATCCCATACTCAATCCACATCCTTTTGCCCAGTGGGGGATTGATATCGTAGGACCACTTCCGCAGGTTCTGAGGGGTTAAGCTGGCACTTATTACAACAGATTATTTCACCAAATGGGTAGAGGCAAAGTCATACTCAACAATCACGCATAGGCATGTGATCAAATTCATCTGGACAAACATCATATGTCATTTTGGGGTTCCCAGGGTTATAATGATAGCAATGGATTAAATATGGACAACAAATGGACTAAGGATTTTTTAGAGCAAAATGGTATACAACTAAAAACATCCTCAGTAGGATATCCACAAGGCAATGGTCAGGCAGAAAGATCAAATAAAATGATTTTGAACACCTTCAAGAATAAATTAGAGGATGCAAAAGGACTCTGGCCTAACAAGTTGCCTGAGGTCCTCTGGTCATACAGAACCACCCCAATTCTTCCAACTGGTGAAACCTTGTTCTCCATGACATATGGGGCAGAAGTGTTAATCCCAACATAGAATGTAGATCCAACCATAAGAACTGAAGCCTATCAAAAAAATCAGAACAACCAGAGCTTAGCACACAATCTTGACACTTTGGAGTAGAAATGTGATAAGGTATCCACCGGACTAGCTGAATATCATCAAAGGGTCAAAATAAGCTATAATCAGAAGGTGAGAAGACGTGAGTTTCAAGTTGGAGATATGGTCCTCAGGAAAAAGATTGGGAATATTGGCAAGCTTCGGGAAAACTGGGAGGGCCCATACACTGTGTCTGAAGTGATTGGTAAAGGGGTCTACCGATTGAGGAAATCCAACGGTCAAATGGAACCCAATTCCCAGAACGCCTATCCTTAGGTAAATTTTCATTTTCATATATGATAGAGGCAAATCACGCCTAAGAACTTTTTGTTATCAGTTCAAATGCAACCAATAAAAGATGTCGAGGCCTGATTACAGATTCAAATGATCTATTTTTAGCATTTATCCTTCTTTGAGTCATAAAATAGAGCAATTTAATTTCCAAGTACAAAATTAACAGAGGCATATGCCTGAGTCATGAAACAGAGGAATTTAATTCCTAAGTACAAAATTGACAGAGGCATATGCTTGAGTTATGAAATATAGGAATTTAATTCCTAAGTAAAACATTAATAGAGGCATATGCCTCAGTCATGAAATAGAGGAATTTAATTCCCATGTACAAAATTAACAGAGGCATATGCCTAAGTCATGAAACAGAGGAATTTAATTCCTAAGTACAAAATTGATAGAGGCATATGTCTGAGTTGTGAAACAGAGGAATTTAATTCCTAAGTACAAAATTGACAGAGGCATATTCCTGAGTCATGAAACAAAGGAATTTAATTCCTATGTACTAAATTGATAGAGGCATATGCCTAATCATAAATAAATAAATAAAACAAAGGCCTCATTTGGGAAGGGGATGTTTTTGTTCTTGTTTTTTGGGGACAGGAACAAGAACAATCTTGTCATTGTCTTTGTTTTCTTTAACCTAAAACAAAAAACAAATTCTTGTTTAGGGGAAAAATTGCGGAAAATGTTTTCTCTCATGTTCTCACACACACACATACGAAACATACACTCACATACAATCACACACATACGATTGGTGATAATTGTGGTGGTGGTCGTGGGTTGATTGGGGGTGGTTTTAGGGTGGAGATTAGGGTTTTGATTTGGGGATTATGGGTAATTTGGGGGTTCGAAATTGGTGGTGGTGGTGGTAGCGGGTGATGGTGGGTGGTGTGGTGGCGTTGGTGGTGGTGTTGGTTTTGGGTGGTTGTGGACGATGAACAGTAAAAACTCTCCCAAACATATTATGTTCTCATGAACAGTGCCAAAAAACAAGAACAAAAATAAAAATAGGTCATTCACAAACGCACTCAAAACTTTTTTTTTTTATTTACCTAAGGGCATATGCCTGAGGTACATGCTGATATGGCTAAATTCAATAAAGGCATAAAAAACCTGGAAGATTCAAAAGTTAATTACAACTTGTTGGTCTTCTGGAACAAAAGGAAACATAACACAGACTATAATAAAAGAAGAATTCCATTAAAAATTAAAAAACATTACATAAATGGCCCTAGGGGCTACAAAATTGTCTGTGGCAACAAAAAGGAAGGGGAGGAAAAATCCAAAGTCTTGGACTAGGCTCTGAACTCAGGACCAAAGGAATCTATGATCTCAGTGGGAGCAAAATGTGGAACCTCTGGATTGAGGGGATCCGCAGCCGCTGCCCCTGAAAAAAAATCCATGAAGAGGTTCTCGACTGGAGTAGCCTCAGGAGTCTTGTAAGGAGGTGGCACCTTCAGATGGGCATCTACAACATCAGGATCCTTGCACTTTCTCCACTAAGGCTCCTTCAGGGCATTGACAAAGCCACTACGCCTGAACTCACGACCAATATTGTTGATCATGTCTTCATAGCGCTTATGCATGTCAATCCCACCCTTCTGGCATATCTCCAACTGAGAATGAGAAAGGGTCAGCCGATACTTGAGTTTTTCATTCTCAGTATTCGCCTTGACCTTCTCCTCTTTCAGGGCAGCCACTTCCTTCTTCATGGAAGTAGCCTCCTGGGCCATCAAAACCTCCCTTTTATCTGTCAGATTTAGGGCAGCCTTCAGATGGGCCATATCATCAATGTGAGACTCTTATCTATAGCACAGAGCACTCACATTGTAAAAAGCCTGAAAAAAACACAAGGAAATGAGTTAGAGGTAACATAAATAAAATGGAAAGCAAAAACTTGAAGGAGAGAAATATACCCTCATCATTGAGCCCATAACACCATTGGGCGAATCCGGCCATGAAAGGACCTGAAGGAGGTCAAATCTTCACGAGTCCATATGGACTTGGCCCTTGAAATCATCACCTCCTTTGAGGTGGGGATGCTTCCACCAGATGAAGAAGGCCCCTTCCCCTCCAGCTTTTGTCTCTTCTCAGACCTCTCCTTTGTAGAAGGGTGGGGGTGGGTAGAAGGAGTCTAGAGAGTATGAGGGAGGTTAGTTTGAACCAATGTAGGCTCAGCCCTTTGGGTTGTCGGAGGGGTAGAAGAGGAAGTTTCCTATGTGGCAGGGTCTGGGATGGTCACCACCTTGTCATCCATAAATTGAGGATGACTCAGGCGAAACATATCGGCAGAGGTTCCAAGCTCAAATATATCCTGAAAATTAGCAGGAGTCAGAAGGTCATAACACATTAGATGCTCAGATCAAAGCATACTCTTTAGTAGCTTAACCCTTCGCTGAATTCTACTGGAGTAAACTCCTTTACTGCCTGAGCCGTAAAACTCATAAATATACTCAGCCATGTGAAGATCACAATTATTACACAGTCATGATGCTGAGTGACCATGAAGAAACTTGTAAGGATGGAGTTTGATGGGACCAAAGACACTAGGGATGGGAAATGAAGAGGATTGTGGATAACACCAGGGGCCCTTAATCAAGACTATCATTTCTTTCCAATCCTTCTCATACTTTTCGGTGCCCGGGCAAATGCCCCTGCCCTTGAAGGGTTAGAACATGTACCTCCCTATGCAACTAGACAGATCCAATATCTGATAGCATAAAAGGAGGTCATTAAAACTCAGATGCAATCTATGATCACGATTGACCAGGATCAACATCAAGATAATACATAAAAAGTTGGGGTTAACCTGGAGGGGGCTATACCAAGAATAAAAAATATAAAATGGAACAGGGGATGGAAGGGGGACCTAACAAGCCTAACTTGGTTGTTGGGACCAATTCCTTCCCCTTGGGTGAAGTCTAAGTTAGGATCGTAGGCCTTAAACTCTACCCATTTGGGAGGCTTAACCTGTTTTTTTCAGGGGCTTAAGGCTGGGTGTCTTTCGTTGATCGGCTGGGCAGTTAGGGTTGTATGGAGGGGCTTCTTCGATGTTGTCACCACACCCATCATCGTGAGGAAGAACGGGAAGATCCTCAGTATGACTCTTAATAGTTTCCTCATGAGTTTGGGGGACTAACTCCTCGGTAGAAGCACAAGTATTTGACTTAGACATGATTGATTAGAAGAATAATAAGAAGTTTGAAGAACTTATAGAAAAAAATGGGGAATTGCTGAAGACATGTCGCCGGAGAAAAACAATAAATTAAACTCATGAAATGGGGTGAAAATGCAAACAAGATCAAAAGCGAAAAGGAAATTAGAATTTAAAGAAATATAAAATGGCAATCAAGTGGGGTTTTTATAGAAATACGCAGGTACACTCAATCGCTGCAATTAATGAGATTGGGGGCGTTGCAACTTCCGATGGGAAACATGTACAATGGTCGAGGGAATCCAATCATCGTTTTGAAATACAAAACCCACATGCAACACCAGCTCATCATTGCTATGACGTCATCCCACCAACTTTCGCGTATTTGTCTACACAAGAGTCATGTCAAAACCCTAGAACGAATGGGTCAGGCCCATGAGACATAAGGCTAGACCCGAAGGGGCTAGTGTAAGGGCCAAAATTTCAGGCCCAACTACCACTTTCATTAAAGGCCAATAAATGTAGGCTCATTTAAGAAAAGTGGTTGTCCCATCTACTAATGTCACAAGCCAAGCGAAGCTTGGGCCCAATCTAAAAAGCCCATGGATCATTCCACAAGAACTTAGCGTTCAAGCCAAAAGCCTAACTAGATAAGGATAATTGAGATTGAATTATAAAGGAAATCAAATACATATAATAAAGGGATTTGATCATAATCATAATTGGCCAAAGGAACCCATTAAATTCTTGTATAAATATGGTCATAAGAGCCTCAATAAAGGCATTCGAGAGTAGAACAAAAGATTGTATCTACAATTACTTTGAATCACATCCGCTATGGGTCTAGGTCATCCGTCCAGAAATGCCCACAAATTTAAAATTTATGCATAATATTAAGTTCAAATAAAAAAGCATAAAGAATGAAAAAATAATTAATAGGAGTTAGAAAATAATTAAATAGTGAACAAAAAGTTATAAAAAATAAAATATTGTGTAAACAATAACTTCTAGTATAAAATTTTAAATTGATTACATACTAATTTTGTGTTATAGTAGTCACAACTAATTGACCGTAATTGACACTAGATTCTTTTTGTTATTTAAATTTTGAATATTATTAACCATATTTAAATTATTAATGGGTTATTGAGAAATTTTTGGAAGCCAAAATAAAATTTAGGAAGGGAGTAAAAACAATGTTGTTGATAAGTTAAAGTTTGATTATATAATTTATAATAGAAGAGTCAAGTATATCAATTCATTATCTTCACCTTTATTTGTTCTCATAGATTGTCTTCTGGCCTGAGTTTTACCAAGTTTATCAGAATCTCGATTCTATTTGGTAAGATCTTACAATTTTACGATTCTATTACGATTTTATACGATTCTTTACGATTTTACTATGATTTTACTATATTTTTATAATGATTCAGTTTTGCCCTTCATATGAAATGCCCAAAAACTTTATGATTTAGTCCAATATCTCAATATATGACCAAGATTTATGAGAAAAATATTTAAAGGGCCAATGTATTAGAAAATTTTGAAAATTCTAATATAATTTAGATTTTTAAATTAAAGGGTTTTTTTGAGTTAAGTCCTATAGTTTTGCATCTAATTTGATATTGGTCCCTTTTTAAAAACTTATTAGAAATTGGTCTCATTATTCTTATTTTAAGTTGGGTAAATTACACTTTCACCCCCTCTTGTTTCACTAATTACACTTTCACCCCCAATCAAATTTTGAGACGTGAAATGACTAAATTGCCCATAAATGTGTGTGTTGACCTATTTGTCCATCCATAAATATGTGAAAAGACCAACCTACCCTACTTTATATGTGTATATATATTTCGAAATATATATATATATTTCCCAAAAAATATATATTTTTCAAAATATATTTATTATAAAATATATTTTATATATATTTCAAAATATATATATTTTTGAGAATAAATATATATTTTTTGAAATATATATACATATAAAGGAGGGTAGGTTGGTCTTTTTGCATCTTCATGGATGGGCAAATAGATCTTCACACACATTTATGGGTAATTTAGTCATTTCATGTCTCAAAATTTGATTGAGGGAGTGAAAATGTAATTAGCGAAACAAGAGGGGATGAAAGTGTAATTTACCCAACTTAAAATAAAAATAATGAGACCAATCTCTAATAAGTTTTTAAAAAGGGACCAATGTCAAATTAGATGCAAAACTATATAACTTAACTAAAAAAATCCCTAAATTAAATATTTAATTATTAATATTTTTTACAATAATTAATATGAGTTGCTAGAATCTTACGATTCCGATTCTACGAACCCCAAAACAATTCTACCTAGAATCCCGATTATGATAACATTGATTTTTACCAATATGGGAGCGGACGTGCTTTGCACCATGCTTGAGAGACTTAGGCCCGTTTACGAATTGCTTTTTTATTTTTATTTTTTATTTTTACTTTTGGAAATGTGGAAACAAAGAGTAAAAATACGTTTCTCAATTTACTTCTATTTTCTACAGAGAAGAAACGTTTTCTCTACTAACAAACAAAGAAAAGAGAAAACAAAAAAAAGGTGTTTTCTCTTTTTGTTTCCTCTCTCTAACTCTAATTATCAATAAAATAAGTAATAAATAAATTAAAACAAATGAATAAAACAAATTATAATAAATAAATAAATAAAATAATAACTTAATAAGTTAAAATTAATAAATAATAAATAAAATAATAAAAATAAATAAATAATAAAAATAAAAAGGAATAGACATATAAAATAATAAATAAATAATAATATTAAAATAAATAAATAAATAAAAATAATAAATACAAAAAATGAAATGAAACAAATAATAAATAAATAAAATAAATATATAAATAAAATAAATAACTAAATTGGTTAATTAATAAAATAAAAAAATTGAAATAAACTAACATTATTTTATCAAGATTGTTATAAATTTTTTGAAAAATTTTAAAAAAAATTGGTATATTATTTTGTTAAACATATTTTAATTAATAAACATATTTTCTGTTTTTTATTTTTGCTTTTAAAAATAATAACTAATTATTAAATATAATTTTACTTTCTATTTCTTTTATAAGAATAAAAATTATAATTTTAATAAAAATTATAATTCTACTCGTCAAGGAAACAGAAACTATAAATAAAAATGTATCGTAAACAGGCCCTAAAATCAATACAATCACAATGGTAAATTACTAAATTGGTACCGAAATGCAAAATATAAATCACAAAGTTAGAACCTTCTTATATGCAAATAAAATAGTCAATACCAATAAAGTCACTACACGAAATATGTATATATATATATATATATGTGTGTGTGTGTGTGGCCTTGAAAGTCACTAGTCGAAAAATATGTATATATATATGTGTGTCCTAGAAAGTCTGCCTTTGCGGCAATTTAACTTTTTGGTATTTGTTTGCGGATTGAGTCTCCTTCACCATGAATTAATTATGTATTTTCATACAATCATATGCCAAATAAATGGTTAAGTTGATTTGATTAGTCACATTCGCTAACCATTAACATAAGGTCTTAAAGGGACTTCTTAACTAATCGGGTCCCAATGTAGTTCCTCGGGGTCGATTCTGGTCAAGTGAATGTAGAATCACTTGTTTCAAATCCTCCTAAAATGAACCATATTTTAAGTGCTAATTATATAGAAATTCTTGTTGATGATCTTGGAATATAAAAGTGATTGGTCAGTGGTTTGAAATATGGTGTACTTCAAATTTTAATTTAAGGTAACTTGTATTCATATTGAATTATTAAATAAGTTAAATTTTTTATGACAAGAAAATTAGTAGTTAGAGTTAATAGAGTGCGCAACTCGAAATATATCTTTCACCTATCACTTTACCGGCTGGGAGGATAATTATGCATATTAAATACATTTCATTGAATTATATTTAATCGAACAAAATCTTATTTATTTAAGTATTTAGTTGAATTAAAAGTCCAAATTAGCCTAATAAGAATCACTCCACATCTTAATTAAAGATAATTTTCAAATCTCACAACTAAAAAAGTATTTGGTAATTGGGTTTGACGTAGGTCTTCTTTATGTGAGTGATGGATTATGAGTTACTTTAGAATGCATGATACCACCCATGATTTGCCGTCGCGATATCGATTTGGGTAACTGTTACGGTATTAGTGTAACGGACGTGAACAATATCGGTTTTTAAAATGAATATCGGTGGTAAATAACGGTATCAACACTTTCCAAAAATATTATGAACCGGAGAATACGTAATTGATATCGCGAATCATGATATCACCTCATTGAATATATATATATATATATATATATATATATATATATATAAAAGGGTTATGACTTCAAGTCACTTGTTGAAAAATAAAAGAAATAAGAAAAATGGAAAACAACAAAATTTGAAGTCTAAAATATGTGAGCAACACAAGAAGATAGAGCCTTGACTAGTTGAACCCAAAGCCATTGAACATATTTGTGAGGTAGTGGGTGACAATATAAAAGGGATTGCATTCCAATGGGAGGTTGGTGAATCAATGGAGAAATTTCAATTATATTTGGTAACTACATAGAAATTTTGTGCCAATATGACCTTTTTAGTTTTTATGTCATTATCTCTTTGATGATTTTGAACATTTTAGCATCTAGTAAACTTGACGAGACGACTATGAGAGTTAAACATTAGATTCATATCTTCTGTAGTGATTATCTTTACTTTATGGAGACACAAGTAATGCACCCTTCTGGGACTCACGAAGTAGTACAAGACCTCTATCTAACTAGTGAATGATAAAAACTAAATTATACAACGGAAAAGATCAAGAGAACAATGAAATTTTCGTTTCTTTTGACTATCATCTTAACCCCCACAAGTGTAAGAGATCAAGAGTTTATTTTTTTGTTTTAACTGTCAAAATGAATTGGCTACATGGCATGGTTAGTCATTACGATATTGATTAGAGTCGCTATTGCGGTAACAATGTCTCTTAACTAAAAGAATTGCATTGGGTTCATAGCATGGTCCGTTGTCGAGGTATTAGTTATTGTCACAGTCGTGATAATAATGTTATTGATTCGAATAATATCGATCTTAAAAATAAATATCGGACATGTATCAATATTATTTAATAATATTAATATTTTTTTAAAATATTACAAAACGAATGATATATAATATATTATACGGTACGCATACGATAAAAACTGTTGGACACTACGGCAAAACATGATGCATCATTGGCAGTCTTGGTCGCTATTTATATTACTGTTTGCCAAAGCAATAATTGAAGGGGGAAATGTCTTCAACCTTATCTAAGCCACAATCAAAATTATTTCACGAACTCAGTGATTATATAGGCGCAACTTTTACATAGCTTGTCTAGTAATGATTAAACTTCTATTGTGATCAGATTTATGCCCCATTTGGATTGTCTTTTCAAATGTTGCTTTTATTTTTTTGGAGTGAAAAGTTATTTTGAATAGTATTTAACAAATTTTTTAAAAGTATATTTGAACCTTTGAAGAATATTTTGTTGAAAAACTTAGCAGTATCGATTTCTCCAAAAGACTTTTAATTCTCTTTCTTCTGTGTAAAAATTTCGAAAATACTTACACATCTTTTTTTTTTAATGTGTAAAAGTTATGTCAAACAAAACCTTAGTCATCTGAACAGCATAGTCATCTCAATAGCTAGCCACACTCCAACCCTATGTTCCTGTTTTCTTATTTTATTTTCAACCTCTCTCTCCTTAATTAATTACTAATACCGTTGATTGCTCTGTTTCAAGTAGCTTGAGAAGTTAATGCAATGAATGGATGTGATTATACCTTTCCATGAACAAGTTCAAATAATAAAAGCTACTATATAATTAGTAACGACTGAGATTAAAAAGAATACAAGATCTATAAAGTCAACCTTATGAACTCCACAATAGACAAAACTAACATAAAGAAAGAGTACAAGATCTATGAAGTCAACATTTTAAAACTCCACAATTGACTCTCACACTGGGAAGAACAATGCTCTGTACTTTGGCCAATATTACACCAATGCTCTGTACTTTGGTCATCAGTAACTATTTGTACCAGAATTTAGTAAGTATGTCATTGTAACTATATATTAATAAAAAATATAAAAATATATAAAAAAAGGTCAATTGGTCTAGGAGCCCCTATGCAAAACTTCTACTCAGTGGACTAAATATCTGATACCTCCTCCTCAGGCAGTTCAAACTCATCAACTTCCTTGAAGTAAGCTCTCTGCTGCTCGACAAAATCTCGTGGCAAGGCAGGTTTTGAAAACTCTTGCTCTGGCAGTGAGCAACGACTCTTTTGCAATAGTATTATAAGCAATTTAGAATCTAAGTAAGGAACCAAAGTGCAAGACAATATCTGGCGAGCAGTAGAGAAACTAAATCATAGACGGAGCATACAGGGGATTACCAAGGTAAATAGTACAATACATTGCCTATACAGTAAGACAATTTTTGCCAAGTTAGTCAATTTCAAAAACGTAGGGACTAGTTATACAGAAATTACGAGATTAGAACCTCTTACAAATAATAAATCGTAGGGACTAGTGAGCTTATTTTCAAAAACTATTGCACCCAAGTAGACTTTAGAGGCTTTGGGCACAGACCAAAGTTTAGTTTTCATAGACAGTGAGATAGCAACCGAATTTTGTTTTTAAAATGACTTGAAAAAGATGGTTAAAGTTCGTCATAATGCGGGGAATATAAAGGCATAGAGCCAAGAATTCGATCTATAACAGAATAAAGCATGAGGACGGTGATAGGAACCAAGTCTTTTCTGGACTGCCAGTTTGTGTGCCATGCCGTACGTACAATGTTTGGTTTGTAGTGCTCGTGATTAGGAGGGTCTTTTTTAACAAGAGCAAGAGAACCAACAGGCTCAGCCTAACATCAAAGAAGGAAGCTATCTTGCCACAGAAATCATCCAGTAACAATCCAGATTTGAATAGAAGATCAGATTAGTCAAGTAGCCAGAAATGATACTTCTATAACAAAAGTTGAAGAGTAAGAAACTATCACCAACAATTCTAAGGTTCAATGAAAGTAATAGGAGTAGTAGTAGTAGTAAGAATAATAAAATAATAGTAATAATAACAACAGCAACAACAATGAAATAAAATAAACTGAAACAAAAGTATTTTGGAAAATCTTTCCAGATAACAAAAACATACAAGAACTGAGAGAATGGTTAAACAAACCTATGGATGCTTTGTATGTGGGTATGAAAACGATTGGGAGAAACCAACATCTCCAGCTTCCTTATGTTCATCCCTATTCAGAAGACAAGGAACACACGATACAGCATTAATACAAAACATAAGCATAGGCAAGGATGAATAGGAAATTTACATTAAGATCTATCCTCTTTGGAGATAAATAACTAATTAATTGTAAGAAACCAAAATCACTACTCTCAACCAATGTACACCATCCATATACCCATGAGAGTAAGAGTAGACATAGTTTCGAAATTCATAGTTTCGAAATTCAAATTTTTTTACAATGGAAAGAAACACCCTCACTCACCAACTTTGTTCTTATGGAGACTTGGAACACTTGACCTTCTACTTCAGAAGGTGACGAATTACAACTAGACTACAACCCTCATGGTTTAAGCATCAAACTTTTACAAACGAATAATATACCACTAGGCTTCATCTTCAGAATTTGTTTTGTCAGTATTAATGTTTCCTTTTGGGTCACAGTCAGACAGAAAACCAGGTTTCATGACATGCTGTCACAGAGAGTGAAAATAATTGCAAATTACAATTCCTTGAAACAGAAAATATCAAAGACATCAAACCATCAATTGACAACTTGGTCCAACAAAGCGAAGTGTGGTTGTGAAAAAAAAAGAATCGGCCACAATTACACATTTCACCAAGGGAACAATTTAATTTTCATAATCCAAAAATCCAATGGATTTTAAACACCAATTAATCAATACAGCCCTATTTACATGTAACCCTTTCTTCCCTGGCCCTTGTCATACGTATCAATGACATAGCTAATTCACTATAAAGATGTTTAACCTGCCGAACAAGTTGAGAAACATCATTAATGTATAACTAGCAGACTAGAAACAAGCAGAAGGTTCAATGTATATTGCACCAACAGGAAATCAACCTGTTCCATGTCAGTTGGATAAATGCCATTTGAGTCAAAGCACAGATATCAGAAAATCAGTTGAACTCAAATTACTAACAACCTTTTTTATTCTTCCTTTTTTTGTAACCTGTGATATGCAACTTACATCATATCTCAAACACAAAATTCAACTCTAATGTATACCATTGTAAAAACGAGCTACAAATCTATAGATGATATCGTATATTGCGATCTACCATGAACAAGCAATTAAATAAATCTAACGAAAAAAGATCTACCAAAGGTCAACATTAATAAAACTATAAAGAGTTTGAATGCGCCAGTGCTGTGATAGAAAGAGTGAATTACCTAATATTATTTGTCCTTGGCAAAGGAGGG
The DNA here is from genome assembly GCA_963922005.1 of Cornus suecica. NCBI lineage: Eukaryota > Viridiplantae > Streptophyta > Magnoliopsida > Cornales > Cornaceae > Cornus > Cornus suecica. Next base: position 44,643,522 of record OY998243.1, read on the forward strand.
CAACTAAAAGGCTCAAAAACAGCCTTCCCATTACTTTTTGTTTTCTCCAGAGGGGCACAACCAACAGGCACATCAGTAGCGTTCCCTTCATCTTGTGTTGTCTGCAGAGAAGAAGAACTAAACGGCACTGCAACTGCCTTTCCTCTGTTGCTGACTTTGTTCAGAGGAGGGAAACTAAAAGGCGGGGAAATTGCCTTCCCTTTATCGTGTGCTTTCTCTGGAAGAGAGCAATTATAAGGCACTGAAACTGCCTTTCCTTTGTTAACGACTTTATCCAAAGGGATGCTAAAAGGCACGGAAGATGCATTCTCTCTATTGTGTGTTTTCTCCGGAAGAGAGCAACTATAAGGCACTGCAACTGCCTTCTGTTTCTTATTGACTTTGTTCAGAGGAGGGCAACCAGAAGGCACATCAATTGCCTTCCCTTTCTCATGTGTTTTCTCCACAGGAGAGCAACAATAAGGCCCTTGCAGTGCCTTTTGTTCGCTATTGACAATGTTCAGAGGAGGGAAACAACATGGCACATAAATTGACTTCCCTCTATCACGTGTCACCAAAGGAGACAAACTATACGACACTGCAACTGCATCTCCTTTGTTAATGACATTGTTCAAAGGAGGGCAACTAAAAGGCACAGAAATTGCCTGCCCTTTAAAGCGTGTTTTCTCCCGAAGAGGCAAACTATAATGCCCTGCAACTGCCTTTATTTTGTCATTGAATTTGTTCAGAGGAGGGCAACTAAAAGGCACAGAAATTGCCTTCCCTTTATCGAGTGTTGTGACTGTAGGAGAGCAACTAAAAGGCACTGCAACCACCTTCCCTTTCTCTATTTCTTTGTGCAGAGGAGGGCAACTAAAAGGCACAGAAACTTCATACCCTTTACGTTTCCTTTTCTCGGCAGTTTGTCTTCGACTGTAAACTACAAAAGGCTCAAATGTCTCATTGTTTTCATTATCTGCCAAAACAGAATATTAGCATAGTAATACATACTAGTCCCCTTCAAAACAGTCAATGTATACCCTTGAGGTTACTAAAATTACATACAAATGAGAGTTACAATATATATAAGTTCCCTTCAAACCAGACAATGTATACACTAGGGCTTCACAAATCTACATACAGATTAGTGTAATCCAATAAACAAAACAGAAACCAATGGCCTTGTGGTCTAATGGTATTTCCATTCCTCCCCAAATTGGGAGAGGTTTGGGGTTCGAGTCCTATAGGGATCATGTGGGAGTTTGTGAGTGTGGGAGTTCCTTAATATTAAAAAAAAAAAAAAAATTCTCCTATTTTACCGAAGGCTTTATCATTCAAAAAATATATATTAAATAAAAAATAAATAAACAAAACAGAAAATGCCAACACACATTATGGGCTCAATTGAATTGTCTCAACAGTTGTAAATTTCATAAATTAACAATTCAGATTTCATAATTATTTAAGCCCAGCTTCACTACTTCCCCAATTAATCATTGAACAACATACAATTAACAGTCAACTAAAAGCGCTAAAACGAGCAGAACATAGCCCAAGGTATCTTATAGGATGCAATTCAAACCAGAAAACTAAACAAATCGGTTATAATTTCATAAGAAACAACTAATTTGAAGATCATTACACAAAAACGATGGTCATGGATGTTCAACGAATAGAAATTCACCATTCCCAAAACTGGAATATTCAAGCAAACAACATACATAGAAATATCCATCAACATCATTATACATAATATGTGTGTGTATATATAGAGAGAGAGAGATTACTAGGAACGATTGGAGCGTTGTTGCTGGTGACTGATGATCCGACGCTGGAGTCAGAATGGGAGGAAGTGGTGTGTGGATTATTGGAGGAGGAATTGTAGGGTTTGAGAGTGGATTTGGGTTTAGGGTTTAAAATTGGATTAGGGTTAGGGTTTTGGAGCTTGAGGGAGGAAGAGAGACCGCGAGAAGTGGTGGAAGGGATGAGATTAGTGCGATCCGATAAGGGCTTTTTCGTCACTGATTCGCTTCTCTTAGCTTCCATTTTTTCCCATTTCACCACAATTCATTCGATGTGTATTTCAATTAACTCCTAGTGACAGAAACCGTATAAATTGTAGGGAGAGGGGTGTGTGTTGTGTGTCAATATATATATGGTGGAATGTATAAATAATAGAGAGGAGAGTGTGGAAGAAGCTGTCCGAAATGGCCGGATGATGGGTGGAACTAGGAATGGCAATTTTTACTGTTTAAAGGAGATATGGATAACAAATTCATAAGGGCATGTTTGCAAAGGTGTTTGTCTTGTCTTGTCTGGTTTTGTATGGTTTGGTTTTGTCTGGTTTTGTCTAGTCTTGTTTGGTCTTGTCTTGAATCTAAAATTCTGTTTGGTAAGCAGTCTGGTCTTTCTGGTCTAGTTTGAGAAAACAAAAACTTTATATATATATTAGTTTATACATTATTTTATGTATATAACTTTATATATTATTAAATATATATAATATATTATATATATTATATAATATATATTATTAATATATATTATTTTTTAATTTTATATATATTTATATATATATTATTTTTTAATTTATATATTGTTTATATATATATTTAATATATAAATGTTTAATAATATTATTCTATATATATTATTACAAAATAAAAAATATATATTATTCTATAGATATTAATATATATTATTTTTTAATTTTATATATTTAATATATATATATATTTAATAATATTATTATAAAATAAAAAATATATATTATTCTATATATATTAATATATATTATTTTTTAATTTTATATATATTTATATATATATTATTTATATATATATATATTTAATAATATTATTTTATATATGTTATTATAAAATAAAAAATATATATTATTCTATAGATATTAATATATATTATTTTTTAATTTTATATATTATTTTATATATATATATTATTTTTGAATTTATATATTTAATATATATATATATATTTAATAATATTATTATAAAATAAAAAATATATATTATTCTATATATATTATTTTTTAATTTTATATATTATTTTATATATATTATTGTTATATCTATTATTTATATATATATTTAATAATATTATTTTATATATATATATATATATATTATTTTTATATATATTTAATAATATTATTTTATATATATTATTATAAAATAAAAAATAAAGTATATTCTATATATATTAATATATATTATTTTTTAATTTTAGTACATGAATTATATATATATATATATATATATATAGGAGAGAGAGAAAAAAAAAAGAAAGAACAGTCAAAAATTGTGGGCTAAGACCAAGAAAGACCAACTTTTTTTTGGTTTTGGTTTTACTTTATTTTGAACTAAATCCAAGACCAAAGTTTTAAATGGTTTTGGTTTTGAATTTAAAAACCAAACTCACCAAACAAGTTTTGTTTTTGAAAACAAAAACAAACCAAGACAAAACCAGTAAAAACTGGTTACCAAACAGGACCTAAGAAGAGTAATTAGTTTCAAGGGAAAATTACACAAACTACCCTTAAACTATGACATAATTGTATGCGGTATCCCTTATGTTTCAATAATATCATAAACTACTCTTAAAACCACATCCGTTGTAACACTTAGCCCCTTCCGTTAAAAGTCAACCCCTTCCGTTAAAAGTCAATGACGGAAAATTTTATTTTGGTCAATAAAGTCTATTTTTGGAGTGAACTTCCAATTTTTCCCTTATATATGCATGTTCCAATTTAACCCCTTACTTTTACATACAAAATTACTTAAATACCCTAACTTTTTTTACCAAATTGCCCTCACAATTTCATTTAAAAAAATATAAAAATTGAAATTGCTTGTTCCGAAAAACACAAACATCAATGTTTTAGCAAATTCCATTAACATCAATATAAGTTTAAACCCCAGAAACTTAAATAAAAAGATTCTATAAATTATATTTTTCGTAAAAAGTATAAATTTCAAAATATATATATATTTCGGAAAATATGATTTTTTCCGAAAAATATTTTTTTTGCGAAAAATATATATTATGTTCCAAAATATGATTTTTTTACGAAAAATATTTTTTTTTGTGAAAAATATATATTATGTTCCAATATATGAAAAGTTTTTGCAAAAAAGTATATATTATGTTCCAAAATATGAATTTTTTCCGAAAAATAATTTTTTTGCAAACATTATATATTATGTTCCAAAATATGATTTGTTTTTTTAAAAAATAATTTTTTTGCGAAAAATATATATTATGTTCCAAAATATGATTTTTTTTCTGAAAAATAGTTTTTTGCAAAAAAATATTTATTATGTTCCAAAATATATAAAAACAATTTCCGAAAAATTCATATTTTGGAACATAATATATAATTTTTGCAAAAAACTTATTTTTCGGAAAACATTCATATTTTGGAACATAATATATACTTTTTCGCAAAAAAAAGATTCATATTTTGTTTGGAATATAATATGTATTTTTCACAAAAAAAAAAATATTTTTATATTTTTTTAAATGAAATTGTGAGGGCAATTTGGTAAAAAAAAGTTAGGGTTAAATTGGAACATGCATATATAAGGGCAAAATTGGAAGTTCACTCCAAAAATAGGCTTTATTGACCAAAAAGAAAATTTTCCGTCGTTGACTTTTAACGAAAGGGGCTAAGTGTTACAATGGAGGTGGTTATAAGGATAGTTTATGATATTATTGAAGCGTAAGGTGTACCGCGTGCAATTATGTCATAGTTCATGGGTAGTTTGTGTAATTTTCCCTTAGTTTCAATATTTTTTTTATATACTTTCGGACACCTATTCAAATAATATTTGACCACAGGTACACAACCTCGGGAAGGCTTCATTCTTCAAGGGCAGCATTGAGTACTGTTCATGTAATGACCGGGTTAATTTAAATAATTTATTTTTCTTCGGTTAATATATATATATTTTTATCTTGTGCATTACGTGGCATTGCATGTGTTTACGTGCATTAAGGATTTCATGATTTGAGTTTTTGGGTTCATTCCTATGTTTTGTAAAATTTTCATTTTTGTCGTTGATCGGGTAGTTTCGATATTTTAATTAAATGTGGGGGTTACTTTTGAGTTTGATAAAGATGAGGGTAACTTTTCCAATATATTCATTATATGTAAATGTGTGACCGAATTCCACATGTTTATTTTTATTTTTATCTTCAACTTTCCAAAAGCATATTCCTCCATCATTTAAAGGTTCAATCATACATCTATTATATTGACACCACTTTATGACATTATTGATGAAAATTTTCAGCCATTATATTGACGTGTTGAGGTTAGCTTTTGCATATTCTCAACAATCAAGCAAAAACATTTTTTCCATCATTCTCTATTTTTCTCCTATCTTCATCTCTCTACATTTTGGGCATCTTAGAGTGGGGATTCAATTTTGTGCTCAACTAGGAAGTTGTTCTACGTGTTCCGATCTTCGGTTTAATACCAATTACGGTATGTGATCTATATTATTTAATTTGATTTGATTTTTCAAAAATTCTAGATTGCTAGTTTACATGTTTAGTGAAAATCAAGGCTTTAGATCTCTAATTTATAATATATGTACGGATCAAAATTAGTTATGAACATTTTACAGATCATATATAGGTATGTGATTATATGTTCCTGAAAATTTCAGAATTTATAGATAAGTAGAGAGTTAATTAAAAATCTAGGAAAAACATGTTATTCGGATATTGTTGTTGCTGCAGACCGTTTTTTTTTACTCGGTTTGAGAAATTTATAGACCATGTTAAATTATTTATAAATTTTTTAAACTTTTACAGTATGCTTTTATAGATGTCTATTATCATATCTCAAAATTTCAGATCATTTAGATAAATATTTAATTTTCTAAAAATCACGGAAGTAGGCTGTCCAGTGATATTTTACTGCTTGCTGATCCGATTTCGGTTTCGGTTTAGCCAATTGTTTCATATGGTTTTGTATTCTTATAAATCTTGAAACTTTTATTATAACATTTTGTATATGTCTAGGACATATGTATTAAAGATCAAGAATTTTAAGTTAATTTATACTGGTAAGAAAAATTGTTGAGTAGTAACTGTTCAGTTTCAATCGTAGTTTAAAACCGGAACTTGTGTTACCAATTTGAGCTATCTATAATTCTAATTTTGTACTTATAATTTTATCACCTGATCTTGAGTATATAAGATGTAAATCTGGAGATTTTGGTAGTCATGTAATTCATGGATAGGTTTGTAAAAATCTTGGAGTAAAGGGTGTTCAGTTTTCGGAACTGTTAGGAAAGCCGTCTTTTATAATTATTTTGGACCACTGTCCTTTGATTAAAGCTTATGAAAATTTTACAGTAGACCTACGTAGAGGTTTGGAGTGTATCTTGTAAATTTCATATTTTTATCAAACCTGTAGATTTTTCTAAAAATCATAGATTACCTGCTGTCCGTTTTACGGTAGTATTCGAAACCGAACTTTTCGATTCTTAATTAAGTAGCTAAATTTTGTCTATTAATCCTGAATATTTTTGAGTATATATTTATATATATTAGAATGTTTATTGGAAAATATTATTATAAAAATAAATATGGTTATATATAAAAACAAATTATTCAATATGTGTTAATTGGTTTCGGGCATAACAGGGTACAAATGAAGGCGTGAAGGGAGAACCGTTCATTTCTTCATTCTCTACACAACCATATTGTTTTGATTGTTGGTATTTTACTGGATATTTTATCAAGTTTGAGGTAGGGATTTATTGGGGTATCGTGTGAGTTTAAGAATCTTCATTTATGCATTTTAATGTTTATATATAGATTCATCATCTTATTGTGCTATGTTTGACGTGATTTGTGAAATTGCATTAATGTGTTTAAATGCATTGATTCATGCCACGATAGAATTTTATTAGGTGGATCATGAAGTGCGGATATATTTATTACTTATGTGCGCATGTGAATGACATTTATGAATTGTGAATTGTGAATGGTGGATTGGTTGTTGATTTTGGGAAATGGTCGTGTGGTGTGAGCAATGGGGGGACGAAGGAGCTCCCTGGGTGCAAGTCCTCGAATTATCGCGCGATTGGTTGACGTCACCGTAGGGTTAGTAGCCCCAAGACGGCTAGGCAGATGAACAGGTAGTTCATGTCCTAGGGTTTGTTTCACGACATAATTTTCCCATTTGATGATTTTGAATTTGATGCTATTTCGGTTGTGATAGTTGGATTTGAGTTCATATTGAGAGTATTGGTTTTAATTTCGTGATTATAGAAGTTTTAAATTATCTTGATGGTATTATTTAAATTGTTCTACATGAGTTTATATTGTGATTCCTTATGCATTTATATCTTGACATTGGACTAGGGTAGAGACTTTACCCTATACGTATTCATTAATTTACATACTTGCGGAATCTTACGCTTCATGATTTTTCTCTACTGGGCCGTTTGTGCTTACCCCTTATCATTTTTCAGGAAAAGAACCATTGGTGGATGATGCATGAGCTATTGGAAATTTGTGGAATTTGAACCTATAATAATTACATCTTTATGTAATAATGGAGATTGCGTGCTTATTATAATTTGTACTTGTTTGGCTTTGGACTAGTGTGTTCGTGTTGTAATTTGAATTCATTTTGGGATTTGTGTGTGATTTTATTATTTCTATTTCGCTTCCGCGCTAGTGAATTATAAACAATGTCGGTTGATCAGTTTGACCATTTGATATTTTTTTTATGAATTTTAATTAAATTTAACTCATTATCCGGATTTTCGGATTCGGGGCGTGACAACGTGGTATCAGAGCTTTAGGTCGTTTTACCTTTGGGACGACGGGATAAGGCCTAGTTATGGGAACGTTGGTTTTCTTTCGGGGAAAGGTTTCTGTCTGTACTTCTGATGGTGATTGTTTTTGTTTCGTGGGGGATCAAATCCATTTTCTCACTTCTTCTCTTCACAGTTTGGGCAGTCGAGGAGGAGATAGTTCTTTCCTAGCTAATCTTTTGGCCTATGAAGACGAGGAACATGGTTCTTATGGTGACTTTCCGAGGGTGGTCTATGAGTTCACAGATGTTTTTCCAGAAGATTTGACCAAGTTGCCCCCGAAACGAGAAGTGGAGTTCGGCATTGACGTCATTTCCGGTACCAATGCAATTTCTATGGCACCGGCCGAGTTGGAAGAGCTGAAAAATCAATTGGAGGATCTAAGGATGAAAGGTTTTATACGTCCTAGTGCATCGCCTTGGGGAGCTCCTGTTCTTTTTGCGAAAAAGAAAGATGGATCTCTCAGGCTTTGTATTGATTATAGGAAGCTGAATCAAGTTACGATCAAGAACAAGTATCCGTTTCCGAGGATAAACGACTTGTTTGATTAACTTAAAGGATCCAAATGCTTTTTAAAGATAGACTTGAGATCAGGTTACTACCAATTGAGGGTCAAGGATGAGGATATCTCGAAGACAACTTTTCGCACTCGGTACGGTCATTTTGAGTTCCTTGTTATGCCATTTGGTTTGACAAATGCACCGGCAACATTCATGGATCTAATGAACCGGGTATTCAGTGTTTACTTGGACAAGTTTGTGGTGGTATTTGTGGATGACATTTTAGTGTATTCATCGTCCGAGAAGGAGCACGAGAAGCATCTAAGGATTGTTTTACAAATCCTTAGGGATAACCAGTTGTATGCAAAGTATGAGAAGTGCGAGTTTTGGCTACCTAAGGTACAGTTCCTTGGGCATGTTGTCTCTGTGGAAGGAATCTCGGTAGATCCTTCTAAAGTTGAGGCTGTGATGAGTTGGAATCAACCACGTAATGTGTTTGAGATTAAGAGCTTTTTGGGATTGGTTGGCTATTACCGGAGATTCGTGAAGGATTTTTCGAGGTTAGCACAACCGATGACACGTCTCACTCGGAAGGGGGTGAAGTTCATGTGGAATGAAGCTTGTGAGCTTGCCTTTAAAGAATTGAAGCACAGGTTGATATCAACAACGATCTTAGTGATTCCAGAGAGGGGATTAGGCTATGTGATTTATTGCGATGCTTCTATAGAGGGCTTGGGGTGTGTCTTAATGCAGACAGAGAGGGTAGTTGCCTATGGGTCTCGACAGCTAAAGACTCATGAAAAGAACTATCCCACCCATGACTTAGAGCTAGCAGCAGTGATCTTTGCACTGAAGAGTTGGAGACATTACCTGTACGGGGAGAAGTTTGAATTGATTTTGGGATTTGTGTGTGATTTTATTATTTATATTTCGCTTCCGCGCTAGTGAATTATAAACAATGTCGGTTGATCAGTTTGACCATTTGATATTTTTTTATGAATTTCAATTAACTTAAAGTCATTATCCGGATTTTCGGATTCGGGGCGTGACAGTTCACAATGAATTTATATATTTTGACCTCTTTAGGTTTGCTCATATCCCACCTAGTCCCCCTCCCTTTTTCATATTCCACTCAAACCTCCAGGCATCAATGTTCGTCGGTTTTCCTAATGGAAGTCCGTGAGATGACCTTGGTGCCCCTAATTATTTAATAATATTTTTTTAGTTGAAATACATCTCATAATTTTTGCCATCTACTTCACAAACTTTGTTGCACACTTGGTTTCCCATCAATGAAGTAGGTTCCAAATCACAATTAACTGACTCACACCAAGCCCACAAGATCGGGATACACAAGAATAATATAGCTTACCCGTATTTTCACCATATTTGATAACCCTAATTACAATAGTCTCACCATGCGAGCATTTCTTCTCTTTGTATCTCAAATTTTCATCATTATTCCCACTTGCGCTTGAAGATTCCATCTTGAACTTATTATTGATACTCAAATTTCACAAAACCCTATATTTGGAAGCAAGAAAATCAAGGATAGGAACTAGAGTTTGGGCTTGCAACATGTTGGAAAGTGTATTTACAACAATAAAGAAATGAGTTTGCTTGAGAATGATTGTATATATATATAATATAAGAGAGGGGTATTGTAGAAAGTTTGTAAACATAAGTGACGAGTAATTTGGTACTTTAACATTAGTTAATGAGGGGCACATTTAACATTACACATAACTTATAGGCAAAATGGTCTATAAAACACTTTTTTAGGCTTACATCAGCAGTCAAGTGACGGTTAACTAACGGAGGGGGGTCAAACTTATACAACGGGCCAAACCTCAGGGGGTCTGGGTGGAAATATGAAAAAGAAGGGGTCTAGGTGAGAAATGGACAAATCTCAGGGGTCTGGGTGATATTTACCTATTTATAAATTTATAAAAAAAATTGGACAATTCTTGGGCCCTTCCGGGAGGATGAAGTTGGCCCATCCCTTTTACTAGACCCACTAGATTTAAGACACGTTGCTAAAATTAATTATAAAAATATAAATGGGTAGTACCCATTATTTTATGGATTTTAACCCAATCTAATTTATTTTATATTTATTTTCTTTTCCACTCTTCTTTTCACCTTTCCAAATTCCCATCTTAAGCCATGGACTGCAAGTCAAGAACCTAGCGGAGGAAGCGCGAACCCCAATTAGGTTGGTTTGCAAAAAACTATTTTACTCATAAGCAACTCTACAAACCCTGAGAGGGTGACCATGCCATATTTTTGGGAGAGATGGTGAACTTCAGGCCAACTCAGAGTGGGCAGACAATTAAACGTGCCTCAAACTCATATGTTTTCTATGAATATGCATTGCTTGTCACCTCATAATGTTACTCACATTCAAAGAACAAGCGCTTTCTCACCAACTAGAATTCTGGATTCTTAAATCTAAGTTCAATACTCTAAATCTGGTACCTCATATTGTTGTCAATGCTAAGATAGATGTCTCATATTTTATTTTTCTAGAGAGAACTACAAGAGGGCTTAACATGTATGGAAGTACAATAAGCATGTAAGTTGAAAAATGACCTCGTGAGAGGGTTTCATGTTTGAAAATAACCATATACAAGTATGGGTAGTATCTCTTAAAACGGATTCAAATCACAAATGAAAACATTGAACATCATGAAGACACATCATTTTTGCCTCCCCTTTTTGTGTGCAAAAAAATTCTCTTTGTATTATAAAATGTTTTCTTATACAACAGTTACCCTAATTGGAGTAATTCTTTTCATATTTATACAAGTTGAGGTGGGTATTTTGGGCTCATCATTCTAAGAGGATACCCTAGTGGTCCATTTTTATCCTATTATAGTTGTCTCTATCTAATGGTGAGAAAGCCCTTGGGGTTTGCTTAGGAAGTAAGCTACAGTGCGTGCCTGAAGGACGTGGGAGCCGCTTCTAGAGTTCTATGATGAAGTCTTCGGCCTCGTGCTTTGCATATGAGCTTAGTGTTGAAGGCCATATTTTACCTGAGAGGTTTTGTCATGAGAATCACTTGGTGCTTGGGAACCTCTTTAATCAAGGCAGTTTCGGACACATGCCTAGCCTTGCCCCCTATACTTCGGATTTACCCTTTCATCTGCGGAGGCTCTTCGGAATGATGGTTTTCTGGCCACATGGAAGGCTTCTCTTGTGGGCTCTTTACTAAATGGGCCTGGTATGAACCGAGCATAATAACTTTTATGGGCCTAACAATTGTCACCTCACATATAGCCCCTTTGGATAGGGCTCTCTTAGGGCACCTAGGGAGAGTCGTGTCAAAAATTTTGAATCTGAAAGCTTTCAGGTAGCGTTTAATGAGGATGACATCACTTCTGTGCTTTTAAGGAACATTTGAGTGACAATGAGCACCCAAAATGCGTCTCAGCCTATAAAGGACCATCGCTTGTTGAGGCATTCAGCCCAAAGTGCCACTCAGCCTATAGAAGTGCTCAGCCTATAGAAGCCCCTCTCCTGTTGAGATATTAGGTCCAAAGTACCACTCAGCCTATAGAGGCCACTTGCCTGTTGAGGCATTTGACCCAAAGTGCAACTTAGCCTATAGAGGCCCCTCGCATGTTGAGTCGCTCGATAAGTTGAGGCGCCCCCCTATTGAGGCGCTTGGCCTATTGAGGCTAGCATCCTGTTGAGACACCCCACTTGTTAAGGCGCTCGGCCTATTGAGGCACTCCTCCTGTTGAGGAGTTCGGCTTGTAGAGGCACTCTACCTGTTGAGACGTTCGGCCTATAGAGGCACTCCACCTGTTGAGGCGCTCCGCCTGTAGAGGAACTTCGCCTGTTGAGGCACTCGGCCTGCCGAGGCGCTCCGCCTATTAAAGCGTTCGACCTGTAGAGGTACGCCACCCATTGAGGTGCTCCGCCCATTCAGGAACTTTGCTTGTTGAGGAACCCGACCTATTAAGGCATCCAGCCTGCTGAGGCGCTCCGCTGATTAAGGCATTTGGCCTATTGATGCTCTCCGCCTGTTAAGGCATTTGGCCTCTCGAGGCATTCAGCCTGTTGAGGCTCTGCCCCTGTTAAGGCGTTTGGCCTGTTGAGGCGCTCCGCTAGGTAAGGCGTTCGGCCTTTTGAGGCGCTCCACCGGTTAAGGCGTTCGGCCTGTTGAGGCACTCTGCCTGCAAATGCGTTCAACCTATCGAGGTGTTCGGCCTGTTGAGGCGTTCCGCCTATTAAGGCGTTCAGTATATTGAAGCGTTCCACCAGTTAAGGCATTTGGCCTATCGAGGCGTTCGACCTGTTGAGGCACTCCACCTACTAAGGCGTTTGGCCTGTTGAGGCACTCTGCCTATTGAGGCGCTCGGCGTGTTTAGCCACCCTGCTTGTTGTGGCGTTTAGCTTGTTGAGGCGCTTGACTTGTTGAGACGTTCGGACTAAGCACTTCACCTGTTGAGGTGCTCAGCCTATTGAGACACTTCGCCTATTCAGGCGTTCGACCTGTAGAGGCGCTCATGTAACGTCCTGTTATTTTCCCCATTTTTATGAGTCATTTATTTTCGCTTTATTTCAGTTTGTGACATCACGGGGTTTATCGCTTCTGAGTTTTCCTGTATTATTTTTTCATGAGTTGTCATTTCTAGTTTTCGTCTTGAGTGTGTTTGTAATACCCCTGTTTTCACTATAATTTTATTTATTTATTTATTGTAATTATTTATTGGGATTAAATTAAATTGTTTCGTGTTATTCGCGGGTCCAGGATAAGTGGTTATTTTCCGGTTTGAATGTTTATAATGTTTTCAGTAATTTGACGGGCAATTTAGCGTTCGGTATTTGGTTTAATTATTTATTTTCACTATTGCAACTTAAATCAAAATAGTTAAGGACGTGTTTGGTTTATGGGCTTTAGTTGATTGAAAGATGGGAATTGATTTAGTGTTGGGATTCTATGGGCAATTTAAAGGCTCATTTCTCATTTATTTCTTTTGGTCACACACTAATGCCACATGTGACAATTGAAATGAAAATGAGGTCATTGATTAGTTGAATTGGACTTGGATTTTAATTGAGTTATTGAGGAGGGACCACGTATCACTAAATCCATTTACAACTCTTAGCATATATAATAAAAATACATATATCATTGTGACCTAAATATTAAGAAGAATTGTAAATGAAATGGTAAAGGAGAAAGTGGAATTGGGAGTTGTAGCTGTAATAGCCAAAAATTATATGGCCCAATAAAAATAGGCCATAGGCAGGGAATGATGGGCCAAAGGTAGGGATTGATGGGCCATAGGCAGGACGGATGGGCTTGGCCCATAGAAGTCTCTAGAAAATGAGTGATCCATAAGTTAGGGATTTGCCACACTTATGGAAAATAGAGCCCAAGAAAGAAAGGAGTTTATCAAATCCCATGATTTAAGGGATTGATAAACTTGGGTAGATGGGCCTGACCCATCTACTGAATTATATATAAATACATGGCCAAATGATGAATAAAGGAATTCAATTTTTTAACCTAATTCGTTGTGTATTTTTCTGCATTTACACAATTGGCGCCGTCTGTGGGAACTAGTCTTTGAAATCCTTTTCAACATCTTCCCACTCTCTACTAAGAGCTTAGGTTGACATCATCCATGACGGTTGTCACCCGGTCACAACAATTTGAGTTACCTCCGAACGGAGGCTAATCTTCGTAAATCAAAGATTCGATCAGGCGGGCCTTGGAGGATAGGACCGCCGAGTTGGAGAGGCAGAACGCCGAGTTGGTGGCAAAACTGGCCCTCCTGCAAAACCCTCGAGAAACCCAAAATGGCGAACAATCTAACCAACATGAGCGATCTGCGGGTCACCAATAAAAAAGGGACAACCACCACGCAAAGTCCAAAAATGATCAGGAGGAACACGAAGAGTCATCCCTATAAGTGCTCGGGATGCACAATCCCGATGAAACTTTGACCATGAAAAAATTGGAGGAAATTATGATCAGATTCCAAAGGGAGGTGCTTAAGGATCTGAGGATTCAGACCCCTAATGATTTGGCCTCTGAGGCATCCATCGACGTCGTGCAGACACCATTCACACTAGCGATCACCAGCATGCCCTACCCGGAGAGGTTCATGCTACCAAAGTTTACCTTGTTTGACATCTTGTTTGACGGCACAAAAGATTCGACAAAACACATCTACCATGTCCATACAAAAATAAATGTCTACAATGAAAATGAAGTCTACAAAGTCTTTCCCACCAGTCTAACTGAAGCATCCCCGCTATGGTTCAGGAATCAACTACCCCGATCTATTGGAAGCTCGCTCAGACTGTGAGTTGTTCATTTCCCAATACTTCGGTAATAAAAGAGAAAAGAAGACCATCTCCAGTCTATTTACCATGATCCAGGAAAAAGGTGAATCCTTGAAAAGCTTTGTCTCGCGATTCAATGTCGAGATGTCCTCGATTGACAATTGTGATCAACACTCAGCCGTCGATGCCTTCAGAATGGCCTTGATTCCTGGAACCAAGTTCCACCAGTCTTTGGTTAAGAGGCCACCAACAGACATAGGGGAACTCAATTCCAGGGCACAAGGGCATCTCCGGATATAAGAAGAACTGGCCATATGCTAAAGAAGGGCAGCCTTTGCAAACATAGAGGCAAGAACATCTGACCTAAAGTTAAAGATCAGGCACCAAATCGGAAGCGGCCAAGCGTTCCTCCTGTACCCTCCCCAGTACTAGAGAAATGCCAGAGGTTCAAAGACAAGATCGCTCCATTAAAGGTCAGCCTGGCTAAGTTGTATCAGGAGGCTAAGGGTAAAGGGATCTTCCTATCGCCACCACCTATCAGACAACCAATGGAACAGAGGGATATGTCAAGGCACTGTGCCTTCCATGGTGAGTACGGACACCATGCCAATGAGTGCAGAAGACTTAGGAGGCAAGTAGAAGCCATGATATCAAAAGGAGAATTGACCGAATATGTTGCTAAGGAAGGCACCCGATAAGATCAAACATCACATACGCTCGTCAAGGGGACAACATGTCAGCCCGTAAAAGTAATTCACATGGTTCATGGAGGGCCAAGCCAATCAGAAGTGGAGGAATCCCATAGATCCTAGATGCGTCAAGCTTAGAGACTGCGAAGGGTTAGGGAAATCAACGAGTTTCAAAGTCCAAAAGAGGATGCAATGATAACTTTTTCTTCTGCAGATATGCGGAACATTCAATCACCACATGACGATCCCTTGGTGATCTCCCTCATGGTCTCAAACTTCTTGATCAAGAGAGTAATGATCGACCAAGGAAGCAACACCAACATAATCACCAAGTGGGCTTTTGAGAAGCTAGAGATTAACCCCAGGAGATAGTCCCTTCCAGAAGCCCGATAACCAGATTTGATGGCAAAAGAGTGAAACCAATGGGAGAGATCCAATTGCCAGTAACAACAACAAGGTGCACACTCAGAGAAACTTTTGTGGTGGTAAACGTCAAACCCTTATATAATCTCCTCATGGGCAGGGGTTGAATCCATTGAATGGAGTTCTTTCCACCCTGCATCAAGTCATGCGATACGTTGATCCAAACAGAATTGATGTGATTGACATCATGTGAGATCAGGTGGCGGCTAAACATTGTTATGTCGTCACCTTGAAAGGTCTGAGGAAGAGTACAGAACCAGAACGAGATTCACGATCCAAGGCAATACCCAATGATCAATAACAATTATAGGACAAGGGTGCAGGGTCATCTATAGCAGCTGAGCCTTTGCTAGAAGTTCAGATTTACCCCGACCACCCTAAAAAGATGACTTACATTGGCTCTGGCCTCAATACACTAGAAAATGAAGAATTGGAGGCCCTCCTACGCTCCAATGCTGACGTATTCACTTGGGGCCATGTGGATATGCCCGACATCGATCCTTCAGTGGCCCAACATTCCCTCAATGCGGACCCCGGCGCGAAACCCATCAGGCAAAAACAGACACATGGGGGCCCACTGAAACCAGATTATAGCTAAAGAGGTTAATCGATTTCTCCAAGTCGGATTCATTAAAGATGTGCAATATCCTTCTTGGCTGGCAAAGGTGGTTGTGGTTCAGAAGAAAAATGGGAAATGGAGGGTGTGCGTGGACTTCACTGATCTGAATAGAGCATGTCCAAAGGATTGTTTCCCCTTACCAAAGATCGATCAAATGGTAGATGCCACCGCAGGATTTGAGCGCTTGAGTTTTCTGGACGCATACTCTAGGTATAACTAGATACGAATAAACCCAGATAATGAGGAAAATACCGCATTCATCACTAAATCAGGTACATATTATTATACATTTAAGCCTTTCGGACTAAAAAATGCAGGTGCAACCTTTCAGAGGCTAGTTAGCAAAGTTTTCCAAGGCATGATGGGATCTACCATTGAAGCCTTCATTGATGACACGGTGGTCAAAACCAAGGCAAAAAGTGACCACATAACTGATCTGCAGCAGGTGTTTGACACCCTCAGAAAGTACAAAATGAAGCTCAACCCATCCAAATGTTCTTTCGGAGTGTCCTCAGGCCAGTTCTTGGGACACATAGTTGATCGAACGGGAATACAGGCGATCCCAGCACAAGTCAGAGCTCTCATGGAATTAGGAGAGCCGAAGTCCCGGAAGGAGATCTAAGTACTAACCGGGAGAGTAGCAGCCCTCAGCCATTTTATCTCTCGCTTAATTGATTGGTGCCGGCCATTTTTTTATTCTATAAAGATAGCTAAAGAAGAATTTTGAGGGCCGGAGCAATCAGAAGCTCTGAAAAAGCTCAAGAGCTACATGACAAAGTCTCCCATACTGGCAACCCCGGAAGCAGACGAGCCGTTACACTTATAGCTAGCCATATCTGCAACATCTACCAACGCCACTCTGGTCAAGGAGGGCAAGGGGTACCAGATGCCGGTATTCTACACTAGTAAAGCCTTTGCTAATGCAGAAACTCGTTATTCCAAATATGAAAAGCTGGTACTATCACTGATCAATGCAAAATGACGTATTCTGCATTACTTTGAAGCACATCCGATCGTGGTACCAACTTCAACCCCGATCAGATCCATAATGGCAAAACCCGAATTGTTAGGGAGAGTATCAAAATGGGCAATAGAACTGGGAATCTATGACATAACCTATGTCCCCTGAACTGCCATCAAAGGACAAGCGGTAGCTGACTTTTTGTTAGAAACAGAAACTACAGACTCTCTAGAAGAAAATGAACTAGACTTATGGATAGTATTCGTGGACAGATCGTCAAATATCAATGGAGAAGGGATCAATGTAAAACTCGTAACACCCGATGGAACTAAAATTTAGCAGTCCCTTCGATTGGAGTTTCCATCCTCTAACAACAAAGCCGAGTATGAGGTCCTTCTAGTAGGAATTCGGTTGGCCCGAAGTCTACAAGTACAGAAAACAGGGATACAAAGTGATTCCCAATTGGTCATACGACAGTTGAATGGGGAGTATGAAACCCGAGAGCCTAAAATGGAAACATACATGAATTTGGTACTAAAAAAAGCCGAGGAATTCTAGTAGAAAACCTTTGAATAGATCCCTAGAGGGGACAATGTCATGGCAGATCGTTTGGCTAATTAGGCCTCCGCAACAGAAGAAAATATGACTCGAGCAACACCAGTGGACTTCATCGTCCGATCAAGCTTGGAGCCCTTCGAGGACGTGATGGTCATTCCATGGGAGCTAAGCTGGATGGACCCTATAGCAGACTATTTGAGGACGGGTGCGTTACCTCAGTCAAAACTAGAGGCCCGAAAGATAAGAATGAAAGCCGTAAGATATGCCCTATACAACGACCAAATTTACCGTAAGTCATTCTCCAAGCCATATTTAAGATGTCTCACACCCTTCAAAGCTTATGCAGTCATGGAAGAGATACATGTTGGATCGTGTGACAATCATTCTAGAGGAAGGTCTTTAGCCCATAAAGTCCTCACCCAGGGGTACTTCTGGCCTTATCTGTCAAGAGATGCTGAGGTATACACCCGATACTGTAAAAAGTGTCAATTTCATGGTGATGCCATTCATCCACCTCCGGAACTATTACATCCAACAATTATCCCTCACCCCTTTGCCCTATGGGGAATGGATATTGTGGGTCCTCTCCCACAAGCCATACGATTTACTACACATATTTTTCTGGCTATAGATTATTTTACCAAATGGGTGGAAGCCGAGGCATACTCAACTATTAAAGGTAGCCACGTTATAAAGTTTATCTGGAGTCATATAATTTGTAGATTCGGTCTACCCCGAACTATAATGATGGATAATGGCACCAACCTAGATAACAGGAAAGTTCAAGCGTTCTTAGCAAAACATGGGATTAATCAGAACACTTATTCCATTGGTTACCTACAGGGAAATGGACAGGCCGAAAGGACAAACAAAATATTTTTTGATACACTTAGAAAAAATCTTGAAGAAGCAAAAGGAGCTTGGTTGGAAAAATTACTCGAGATCTTATGGTCCTATACTCTAAGATAACCGACGGGAGAGACCCCTTTCCCCTTGGCCTACGGGGTCGAAGCCGTTATCCCGATTGAATTGAAGGTGCCTACGCTGAAAAGCCAGGCTTGGGAAGAAGGTCCAAACAATCAGCACCTGGCCCATGATTTGGACCTACTGGAAGAAATAAGAGAAGTTGTCGGGATAAGGCTGGCTGCCTACCAACAACAAGTCAGTGCCTGGTTTAATCAGAAGGTCAAAAGAATAGAGTTTTAGGTAGTCAATATGGTGTTCAGAAGAAAAATTGGGATTATTGGCAAGTTACGGGAGACATGAGAAGGACCTTATACAATAATTGATGTCATCGGTCGCGGTGCCTATCGAGTACGAAAGAACGAGACAGGCCACATCGAGCCCAACTCTCAGAATGCTTACCGTCTGAAGAGGTATTATCCTTAGATAGTTTTTCCTTAAACAGTAAAATAAAACTGTGTCTTATATATTGTTGACCCAAGGTTTTCCACCATGGGTAAACATGACATTTTGATGATAACAAACCATTGAATGTGGTGAATTTAATGTCTACTTGAGTTATGCTTAATAGGTTATTGATTCAAGATAAACTCAAGAGAGCTAGTGGATCCATGAGAAGATCAAGCAAAGGTGCTTAGAGCTCAAAAGACATTGGAGACAAGGATGGATACATCAACCCAAAACTTAAAGAAATTGAAGATCAAGAAATGGGTAAAATAGTCTTGGGTGAGTGCTAGATTAAATGTAAATTTATTTTTGAAATAACTTATTTGAAAGCTCAACTCTTGACCATATAGCATATAGGATCATGCATATCAATCATGAGTCCTTGCATCATTAGCATTAGACTATGAACATCATTTAGTCTTTGCTAAAGTTGAGTTAGTTCAAGCTTTCATAAGCTATGGAAGAACTCAATAAAGATGTTGTCCTAGAACCATTAACTTAACTCATATCACTTGAAATGGATTCTAGATGCATATTAAAGCTTTGAACAAAATTGTTAAACCATGAAAAGCTTTTGTCTAATATTGAGAATTTGTTTAAATTGAAAAAACATTTTATGATCTCAATATTGAATTTAGGCATGTCAAGGACCTGAATAAGTTTCTAAGACATCCTAGGAGTGTGTCTAAGTCATTTCGGAAAAATCCCAAAAGATTTCACGAAAAACCATCAAGTGGGTTAGAAGTTTGAAATGAAGGGTCACATTAAAACGACCATATCGCACTCAAACATGGCTCAAATGGAGTGATTCAAAAACCTAAAATCAAGAGCTTGAAGTCTTCTTTCCAAAAAGCTAAAGAAATACTTTATCCGAGTTACGAAACTCTAGTTATGACCAAAAGAGTGAACTGTGTTGAGACTGGGCCAAGAAGGCCAGTCGACTGGCTGAGTCAGAGAGTTACAAATAAATTTCGGAATGAATTTTTGAAGACCCAGCCGACTGCCCCAAAACACCCAGTCGATTTCCTCATCCGGAATTTGAATTCTAACGGCTAGTTTCGGATCCAAAGTGTTCCAAAACTTTCCCAAACACCCCCAAACGGCTATATTGTGTTCCAATACTATATATATGCCTTATATGAGCCAAAAATGGTTAAGAGAAGAGAGGGAGATAGGAGTATGAAAAATCTATCATTTGTGCTTCAATTTTGAAATTATTTTTGGGTAGAAAACTCCTACATGAATCACCACATGAGCATCATTCATATTTTCTTCTTGTGATTCATTCTTCATACTTGAGTTGAGCTTTTCAATTGAGTATTTCATTTATGACTCTAAGTATGTGAGGTAGTGAGCTTTGAATTTCTATATCCATCTATTGAGAGATATTGTTGTACACTCAAATTCAATTTTTATTCATTTGAGAGTGAAAGTCCAAGAAGTTGTCTTGGCATGGGAATGGCTTGTTGAAGCTTTGTAAAGGTTTCTCTCAACCTTAAAAAGAGAGGATTTGGTTGGCTCTCCACCCGCAAGAGTGAGCAATGGTTGACTCTTCACCCGGAAGCAAGAGTGTTCGAAGGTTGGCTCTCCACCCGCAAGAGTGAGCAAGGTTGGCTTTTCACCCGGAGGAAGGAGCGTGTAAGGGTTTGCTATTCACCCGGAAGAATGAGGCATGTAAGGGTTTGCTTATCCCCGGAAAGAGAAGCACGATAGTGGAATCCTTGAGAGGTTATCTCAAGGCATGGAGTAGACCAAAGATTTGGTTGAATCATGTAAAAATCTCGGTGTCTATGGTGTGCATTTTCTCTAACCCTTATCTCTTTACTTTAAAAGCAATTGCCATTTATAATCTTGAGATTTATATATATCAATGCTATGGAATTGCTTGTGTTTGTGTATCCATGAAGAGGTTAGGAAAAGACATAGTTGAAATGAATTAAAATTGTGAACATGATTAGATTATAGCTTAGACTACCTTCTCATTTAGATATAATCCATGTGCACACCAAGTGTTTGATAAAATTCATATTCAACACACCTTAGCATAATATGTTCATATGCACCCCAAGTGTTTGACACAATGCATATTGAATATATCATTCTTCTTAAGAGTTTATATGCACAAAATATTTAATTACTTTTTGTAAACTCTTCAAAGTATTCTTTATGACAAATAACACTTTGAATCATTTATATACATATGTGAGAAAAGTGCTTATACATATTAAGTTGTAATGAATGCTTGAACTAGTTCTCATTCTTGAATCCATTATGTATATATTTGGTAATGCAATTTATTGTTCATGATTCAAAATATGAAATGAGGTAGTCACTTAAGGATCATCTATCTAACTAAGTGTTTGACTAGAGCTCTACAAAGATTACTTTTGTTTAAACAAAGTCAAACCGAAAAAGACTCAAAGTTTGTAATTGACCCTATTCACCCCCCCTCTAGGTGTCAATATGTGGCCAGCATATATGACACATCTGCTGATTATAATAAAGCATCTGTGCTCGATGTTCGGCACATCTGCTACATGTTTCCCAAGTTTTTTAATAAAAAAATCACATTCTATATGAGTGATCATACCTTGTGAATATGCCATACTAAAATGAAAATTTTTCCTAAGTGTTGAGTTCAAACTTGATTTGAACTAACTAGAGGACATAAACAAGTCTCAGGGGCCAGATGCCCAAAGAATGAAAATTTTCTGAAGTGTTGAGTTCAAACCTGATTTGAACTAACCAGAGGACATAAACAAGTCTTAGAGGCCAGATGCCCGAAGACTCCATACTAAAATGAAAATTTTCTTGAGTGCTGAGTTCAAGAATGTGTATCTCGAGCTAGTCAATAGCTAAACCGAAGTAACAAGAACAAAATGCCACAAAAATTGGGAAAATCCTTTTCATTAAAATAAATAGAAAATACAAAAATAACCTTCTAAAGGGGTAATACATAATGAAGTGCGAAAAACCTACGTCATATTTCAACTCAGGGGAAAAACTAGTCTTCTCCCCTCAGAAGGGCAGCAAATCGCTTCTCATTCTCAGAGGCCGGTGGATCTTTATAAGGAAGGGGCACTCACATGAAAGCATTAAACTCCTCAGCAGTCTTAAACTCTCGATCATCCAGGGTAATTTGTTCTATCTCGTGCTTATCCCGCTATGCCCTTACCGATCAAACGTCACAGATTGTGACATACCGTCTGTGCATGTCCAGACCACCCAAATGGCACATCTCTACCTTAGATCACTCAAGAGCAAGAAGATTATATGAATCCACCTTTTTGACAACTATCTTTTGCTAGGTTGTCTTTGCCTCTGCTAGTTCAGCAGCTAAGGCCCTCTTTTTAGCTTCTCCGCTCTCCAGAAGGCTCTTATACTCAGATACACTCTGGCGAAGAGCATCCGCCTCCCTGGTCAGAGTGATACGATGCTCATTATTCTGTTGTAGTTGAGCCTGCATCTTGGCCATTTCCCGGACATCGAACTCCAGGGCATGATTGTAGGCTTGGATCCCATAAAGAAGCTACACATATAGAAAAAAGGGTGCATATTAGTGCAGAACAAAGTAGAAATAATAAGCTAAGGTATAAAAGAAAAGTCGAAGCGCCAACCTCCATGGCCATTGAGGAGCATTTTTGGAAAAGCTCAGTCCTGGAAATCTTCGACTGAGCAGCCCTGTCAGTAGGAGTCCAGACTCCTTTCGCCATAGCTCGGAGAACATCTGGCTGATAGATGGTAAGATGGTCAGCACAAACCGGAGAGCCATTCGGAAGGAGAAACTTTGGCTCACAGGGAATTGCGGTATGGGGGGTGTCCTGAGCCTGAGGAGTATCGCTCGTTGAAGCACCAGTAGTCTGGGTCTTGGGTCTTTTGTTAGTCACTCCACCACCCATACCAGATTGAGACTTGGTGGTTGCAGTATTTCTAGGAGGAGGCTGAGGTGGATCTGCAGGACTTTGTGCAGGTGGAGGTACCGGAGGTGCTGGGGGTGCTGTTGAGAGTTGTATGGCATCTACCAGATTAAGCCCTTCAGGAACTTGAGCGTGTTTGGCAAAAAGGGGCCTAAGGGGCAAATCCATCATGTCAACAGGAGCGCCCAAGTTAGAAATCATCCCCAGATTGGCCTTAGTCATAAGAGTAATGGCAGATCGGACGTTGCTCTAGATCTTGGCCTTTAGAAGTGCATACCGTTCTTTTATGAGGGATAAGGGAATTTCTTTATCCTCATAGCCGAGAAATCTATACGCTTACTCTCCCCGATGTAAGTCATAGAACTCACAAAAACAAGTAGCTTTATGGAGGGGACGCTAGACATGCAAACAAATAGGACCGAAGATGCTGGGGATCGGGAATGTCAAGAGAACGGGTAAAACCAGTTGCCACTAACAATTACCATTCTCTCTTTCCATCCTTTGTCATATTTTTCCGTATTAGAGCATATGCCCCGACCTTGGAAGGGAAAAAGGTTATACCTACCCTTGCTTTCTCTGGCATTTTGGAAGAAATAACAGAGAAACAGGTCGGCTAAACTGAGATTAAGGTCTAGATCCCTATTATACAAAAGAAGCATGGCCAGAATCCTAAAGCTATTCGGGTTATGCTGAAGAGGGTGTAACCCTAGCATAAAAAAGACATAATGAAAGAAAGGATGAAGAGGGAATCTTAATACTTTGAGATGAACCGCCAATAGCAGAATGCTACCTGGTTGAAGTCCCTCACTCTTAGAGAAATCTAAATAGCCTGGGTAAAGGGCCATACGAACATCACCGGGTACATTAGTTTCAGTCTGAAGGTGTTTTACATCCACCTCAAGCCTTATTTTCTTAAGAGGAGCAACCGAGAAAGATTCAGGAGGGTTGGGGCCTCTTGATGGACGGAGGAAGGTAACTATTGGTTGATCAAGGTCGGTTCTAAAGGACAAAATGACCTCCTCTACTGACCTAGTATCATCACTATCAGACATGGTTTCAGAAAGGTAGAAGAGAGAGATGGGGGGTAGAGATGAAAATTGAAAGAAAAATAAAGTACTACCTGACTTACGCAGTTTAGAGAACAGATGCAGGGAGGACTTCGTAAAGGGTTAAAGAAACTGCTCCGATGGAAATTCCTAGAAAATGTCGACAGAGAGTTACAGAAATCAAAGAGGAGAGAGCTCCAAGGAAGAGAATTGAGAAATATGGAGTGTAAAATGGCTTGCTATTAATATGGAAAGGAAAGCATTGAGGATTATATAGGGGATCAGTGGCAAGCCAAGAGTAAAATACGAAGTCTGAAGGACGTGTGCCATAAATTCAACCCCCATGCGCAAAGATTGAGGGAGCATGGGCTGTTTGTTTAAAGTGAAAATGATTTCTCACCTACCTCAACATTAAATAGGGTTCCACATCACACTTTTAGTCGCCACTTTTCAAAAAGAAACCTTATATATACTCATCTATGTGTATACATATGTATATATTCGGTCATGGGCCTAAGGAAATAATATATCATAGGACCATAACCTCAGGGGCCTATGTAATAGCCAAACATTATATGGCCCAATAAAAATGGGCCATAGTGAGGGACTAATGGGCCATAGGCAAGGATTGATAGGCAGGGACTGATGGGCCATAGGCAGGACGGATGAGCCTGGTCCATAGAAGTCTCTAGAAAATGAGGGATCCATAAATTAGGGATTTCTCCCACTTATGGAAAATAGAACCCAAGAAAGAAAGGAGTTTATCAAATCCTATGACTTAAGGGATTGATAAACTTGGGTAGATGGCATGCCGTATGACGTTGCGACATTCGATTTTCAAACTTCCGTATTTTCCTCCTCGGACCTCCGAATTATATCCCGTTTGTTTCTATGGTTCTTCCTATGTCCGAATTCTTGAGATAAAATTTTTACCCTTGAAATGAATATTTTACCCATGGTGAAAGTGGGGTACTTCAACTTTCGGTTTTGGTCGGCGTTGTCCGACACCATTTTCAAAAATTCATATCTATCGCCTCGTTGCTTCGATCTAGGTCCCGTTTGATCCTATGACTTGTGCTAGGTCCAAAATTTGTAGTTGTACTTTGGAATTACTATTTGACCCATGAAATGACAATTTTACCCTTGGGTAAACATGTGGTGTTTAAATGAATTGTTTAGAGTGCCGTTTGAGTCATTTCATTTCCATTTCGATTCCGAGTGATTTTTTTTAACATTTTTGGGACGTTAAATGACTATTTCACCCTTGTACGGGTATTTGATGGCTTAATGAGATTT
Organism: Cornus suecica; assembly: GCA_963922005.1. Lineage (NCBI taxonomy): Eukaryota > Viridiplantae > Streptophyta > Magnoliopsida > Cornales > Cornaceae > Cornus > Cornus suecica. The sequence continues at coordinate 44,669,079 of OY998243.1, forward strand.
GTTTTATTTCTTTTCACTTCCGCTACACTTATTTAATTTTTAGGCTCGTGTTTCGGAGTTCTAAGAAATTCGGGGCGTGACACCCGCTAACCAAAGTTGTCCAAATAGATTTCCACTCGGACCGAAAAGACCGCCTTAACGACCTATTAAACATAGTTAAAGCCCATTAGTAATGGTTAAACGAAATTGAACAAATCTAAGAAAAATCGAACAAACATTTCGTACCTATAATCTGAATTTTCCGAAAACCGTTCAACGGTTTTGTGCCAAATTTGAGTATGTCGTACACGAGTCTGAGAGTTATCTACCCTTCAAATTTTACGACCATTGGAGTCCAGACCAGGCCGATTTTGTGTCGCGAAGTCTGGCCAAAATCAGGACTGCCCCTTGCCACGCGCGATTGTTTAGCGCCTCGCGCCACCACCTGGTTCGCCGCATCACTAGCGCAACATCGCGACATTATTGTCGTCACCCCTATCATCGCTGGTGACCCACCAGGTTGTGCTTCAGTCGCGAGCTCTCTACCAGCTCTGGCGCCACTGTTTCTCAGCCAGCAAACCACCAGCCTTGTCGTCGTTTGACCACTCTGTCGTCGCCGATATCTTCTCTAGCGAACATAAACACTAGGTCGTGCTCCACTTGCACGATCTCCCTTCTTCCGACCAGACCTTTCTTTCTCTCTTGCCTAGATCGGCGATGAGGTGATGAAGGTGGAGAAGAAGAGAAACATGACTGATCGAAGAAGAAAAAGAAAGGGGAGAAGAAGATAAAGTCGTGTGTCGTCCTCTCTCTCTCTACATATATCAATATATATATATATATATTTATCATATATATAATAATTATTATTATTACATAATTTAATTAGCATGTAATAGTAATAGCCCAAAATTTCTATCCTAATACTTGGTGCACAAAGTCAAAAATCGTCAGATCCCGGTTAATGAAAAATCCGAGAAAACACCGGATCAAATCCTCGTAAAGAAATGACTCAAATATCCTCCGAGTAGAGTACGGAATGAAAAGATAAAACATTTAGCCTCAGTTTAGGAATAAAGAATAATAATAAAGGAAAAATTATCAGAAAATTCCTAAACTAAGACACGCGTACCCGAAAAATCTACGAAACGCCCAATAAATAATATAAACTACAAATAAATAATCCGGGATATGAAACCCAACCACCGGAACACTGGGTACGTACAGAACCCATCAAAACTCCCAAAATAAGAAAACACGAAAAATTTACCAAATAGGTTTAAAAATATGCATTACATAAGGTTAAACATAGATGAACTAGCAAGGTAATGCAAATACCCTTAAGTACACAAGCCAAACAATTAAGGAACATAAAGAATACGAAAAGAAATAAATAAGTAAAGCCATTTCAGCATATAGGGGCACGTGGATACTAATCTAATTTCAAAGGAAATCAAAACGTCGAATCCCTAGAGCACTAAATGCCACAACAAAAATAACGAGTCAGAACCTTAGACATCGTACATACAAAGCATGTCACCACCCAGTTGAAGCACCGAATGCCAAACGTCAAAACGAAATCACGTAGTCGACAACAAGAACTCACGTCAACGTTTTCCTAAGTCAGAAACACTAAACGTCCGTCAAGCCACAAATTTACCAAAGAAAGTCCACCAAGTTATCAAGGAGAAATCACAGAGTCATCTAGTCAAATCCAAACGTAAATGAGAAAAATTTACACGTAAAATACCAAGAATACCCACAACGTCATGAACAAGTGACGTCACAACAAAAAATAAATAAAAAATAATTTAAGGAAAAAGGAAAAATAACACGGGGTGTTACATACCTTAACTCGTGGGATAGTAAAATCATGGTGCCCAACCGTATAACCATCATATATGTTTTGGACCATATTAGAGAAAGAAGTATTAGGGAAAACTTTTTCCCCTCCAATAGGCTCAAAAGGTACTCTCCATACCTTAGTAATCAAGTAGGGTAAAACCGTAATAACTTGATTCTTGTTGACATTAGTAATCAACACCCTACCTTCACGTCGATTCTCGTACTCCAAATTTTTATAAAAATCATGGACAAAAGAAGGAATTTGTAACACTCCGTGTTATTTTCCCTTTTTTTGAAATTCTTTCCGATTTATTTTCTATTATGACGTCACTTGTTCATGTCGTGGTTATTCTTAGTATGTTACGAGTAAATTTTTCGTGTTTACATTTGGATTCGACTGGACGACTTTGCATTTCTCCTCGATGACTTCGTGGACATTTGTTGGTAATTTTGAGATAGACTGGTGATGTTTAAGGACGGTGTTGATCCGTTGTTTACAGTTTGGTGATATTGAAATTTTATGGTGATATTGGAAAGTGTGGAATTGGTGACCTTTAGTGCATACATAATGCACGCCCTTTTCATTGTTTCTTGGTCTTAGTCTCGGGTAGGAGACTTGACGCTGACTTATGCACACGTAGCACAATTCCTAGTACTTTGGGTGGGTTCGTAGACGTTGGAACCAAACGAATTTGACCGGGTCCTAAATTGTTTTTCTTAAAAATCGGTTGAATCCTTCAGGGTTCAAAGTTTTTCTATAAAACCTGAGGGCCTCGACATCCATTTGGGACTAAATGACTCTGGTACCCCTTTCTTCTGCCTCAATAGGAAGTGTGAATTAGAGATTGTCTTTTGATTATTGAATCTGATCTAGTGATAGAGCTTTTCTACTTATGTTACTTCCGAGTATTAGATGGTAGCAGTATGTCTCTACCATGTGACCACTAGTTAGTTTTATAAGCCCTCTTTATTATATGATTCCTTGGAGAAATGATCCTTTAAGTGATCGAATTATTTCTCTGGTTATTGTGGATGAAAATGACAGAATTGAGGTTAGTAGTTATGAAAGTGAGACTTTCTAGGGATGATTTGAGAGCGGTGTTGTGTAGGATTTGTGATTTAGTTGGGGGCATGATTATGGTTATTCCCTTTCGGTAGTCCTAAGGAGTGACCTATTTACCTCCTAGGAACTTTGAGCGGCATGCTCGGTGCACGGTGTGATGGATAGTTAGTTATTGTAATATCTCTAGACGAGAATGTGTATCAGATTATTTGTGCATACACACATGTGGGTAGGATTAGTTATCTACGGGGTTTTATGTGTATATATGTTTATATAGATGTTGGTTTAGATTGTGTATACATGTTGGTGATGTTTCTGATGCTCTGTACTCTGTTGTGATTTTTGAGTATGATTGAGGTTATTTGTGGGGTTATTTTGGGGTCTCGGATTGACGTGGGTGCCATGTAAGACAACTGACAGACCTAGCATAGATGCATGCACACGAGATTGTTAGCATTTCCTAGACGGCTACGGGGTGTTGTTATAGATATTTTTGGTGAGCATCGTTCTTGCTCACCCCCAAATAGGTTGTATGATTATAGATGGATGCAACATATCATGTACAATAGCGACGATATGGGTGATTTGGGATGGTTATATTTAGCTTTGTTCCTTTTATCCATTGTTATTCTTGTGTATTCTTATTTTCTCTTGGGAGCTAGTCTGTTTCCCTATTCCCTTTTGTCGTATCTTTTATTATGTGTATTTATTATTTTGGGGTGCCATTGTATCTCTTCGGCACTGCCATGTGGGTTTCTTTGTATTTTTATTCGAGCATTGTGGCTCTGTAGGTTTTAAAGAGTGATGAAACTAGAATATTTGATATTCTGGATGTTAATAAACCCCTAGTTAGTCTATTTATTTTATTAATAAGGTATTCTTATTTTAGTTGCGTGTTTAAGCATTTTTCAGGGGCCTTAACACAAATTTGAGTTAATTTTGGGTTTTTAGCAAATGCACCTGATCCAGAACACTATTCGGAGGATAAATGCACTTAATTTAGAGCAAGGTATAAGTTAGCAAAGAAGAGTACAAGTCGTTGAAGCACAAAATCGCCGATTAAATAGATATTAAAAATTAGGGACCACTGATCGATCGGTGGACTCCTCGATCGCAACCAACCTTGGGATTTGTGCAAAGTTATATTGCAGATATCTGACTTTGTGTATAAGTAAATCAAGGGGCAGATTCGTCCATTCACTGCTGATACTTGGTCCTCACACCAAGTCTTCTTGGAGTGCAAGCAAAAAACACGTCATATCTACACCAACTTTTGTCTATAAATATTAGAAGACTTCATGAGGAGAAATCATCTTTCAATACAGAGATATACATAATACAATAAAAAGTCACTCTCTCTAAAGAGAGAGATCCTCATCTCAAGAACTCAAGAACCAATGAACCAATCGTGAAGATGATTGCTACATCAACGATGCAGTCTTCTCCCTTCATGAGCAGCTAGTCGGTATCTAGGGTTTCCAACGAAACCGTAGTAAAGTAATATAGAACTTTAATTTATTTTATTGCAAAGAGGGGAAGCTAAAGACCATTTATATGATGATTATATAGTGAGATACTGGACAAATTATATATATAAGATTTATTTATTAATTCTCTTCTTAGGCTGAGATTAAATTAATGATTTATCTTAAACAACCATATTTTTACTAAGGGCAATAAATCCAAGGTTTAAATAATGGTTTCTACATAATTGTTTTTAACGGCATGATACATTTTATGTTTACACAGTTCATACTAAGATAAGATGGTCATCAGTGTGTTTTTAATTTCATGTTTTAGGAGTAGTTGTAGTATAGATGCATACAATGACCATGCCAATCGAAGATGAATTGTAATAGACTAAACTTAATTGCATCTCTTTGGGGATTAGGCAGTTGCTTGTAGCGTTACTAATCTGATTCGTATAAGTTGTATCTCCCTCTTGGAATAATAATATTAAATGACTATATTATGAGGCTAGTGGTGTAGTTGGAGTAAAACCCTATGCTTGTTTATCTTGATTTAAAACACAAAAAATATATCCTTTTATTTTATGTTTATTATTTTAAAAAACCAACCAATTAAAACAACGTTATTAATATAATTCAATTTTCCGCTTTACAATTATTTAAAATATGACTCTGATCTCTATGGTTCTATACTCTCTCTACCCAACTATACTATATACTGCTCGCGTACTTGCGACTTAGAGGTAAAACTAGATCGTGCTAATTCTCTATTTTAAATCCTTTTATTTTCATACGACTAGAACCAATCAGAGAGGGTTGTGTAGAGCTAATGGTGGAGTTCTTTCCACTACCTCAGCCCTAGTAAGTTTCTGGATTGTTGGGCTGCATGCCATTGTTATTATTGAACTTGTTATTGACAGGTTATTTTGTTGTCTTGTGGTTATGTTTCTGGATGTTCTATTTACAAATGAAACTCTGCCGTATTTTCGTTAGATTTCCCTATTGAATTTCTATCACTCAGGTATGTATGGAATATCTTATTTTTCATTCTTTTTCTATGTTTTTTCTTGTTAATGTTGATTCTAGTGGTCGTTTTCACTAACGTCATACCTCGGGATTCGCTGATGCTCCGAATGGGAGTCTCAGGAATAACGGGGCGTGACAACTTGTTATCAGAGCTCTAGGTTTAATTGTCATAAGGATGATGGGTAAGGGTCTATGGGATGTTCAACATTGACGTTATCTACGGTTTTGATATGCGGTGTTGATTTGTGTTTTCAGTGCCTTTCAGTGTTAATATGTTGAGAACGTGTCTTACTTCATACATCCCATTGCGATTTAATCCCAACGGAGTAGGACAATACCTTAATCACTTCATTATTTTTCATGCATGTATCATGGTGATAGTTACCAAGGAGTGTAAGTATATTCTTCGGTCTAATCAACCGGACATGGCTTGCGGACTAAGGTACACCCTAATTTCAAGGATAAAATCTTCTAAGGAGGGAAGATTGTAACACCCCGTGTTATTTTCCATTTTTCCTAAAATTCTTTCCGATTTATTTTCGGTTGTGACATCACTTGTTCATGACGTCATGATTATTCTAGGTATGTCACGTGTAAATTTTTCACGTTTACGTTTGGACTCGAATGGATGACTTTGCGTTTCTCCTCGATGACTTCGTGGACATTTATTGGTAATTTTGAGATAGACTGATGATGTTTGAGGACTGTGTTGATCTGTTGTTTGCGGTTTGGTGATATTAAAATCTTTTGGTGATATTGGAAAGTGTGGAATCGGTGACCTTTAGTGCATACATTATACATGCCCTTTTCATTATTTCTTGGTCTTAGTCTCGGGTATGAGACTTGATACTAACTCATGCACACATAGTGCGATTCCTAGTACTTTTGATGGGTTCGTAGACGTTGGAACCAAACAGATTTGACCGGGTCCTAAAATTTTTTTCTTAAAAACTGGTTGAATACTTCAGGGTTCAAAATTTTTCTTTAAAACCCGAGGGCCTCGACATCCATTTGGGACTAAATGACTCTGGTACCCTTTTCTTGTGCTTCAATAGGAAGTGTGAATTGGAGATTGTCTTCTGATTGTCGAATTTGATCTAGTGCTTCCGAGTATTAGATGGTAGCAGTGTGTCTCTACCATGTGACCACTAGTTAGTTTTATATGCCTTCTTTATTATAGGGGGTCTTGGATGAATGATCCTTTGAGTGAATGGATTATTTCACTGGTTATTGTGGATGAAAATGACAGGATTGAGGTTAGCAGTTATGAAAGTGTGACTCTCTAGGGATGATTTAGGAGTGGTGTTGTGTAGGAGTTGTGATTTAGTTGGGGCGTGGTTATGGTTATTCCCTTCTAGTAGTCCTAAAGAGTGACCTATTTACCTCTTAGGAACTTTGAGCGACATGCTCGGTCCACGGTGTGATGGATAATTAGTTCTTGTAGACGATGATGCGTATTAGATTATTTGTGTATACGCACATGTGGGTAGGATTAGTTATCTATGGGGTTTTATGTGTATATATGTTTATATAGATGTTATTTTGGGGTCTCAGATTGACGCGGGTGCCATGTGATATAACTGACCGACCTAGGATATATGCATGCACACATGATGGTTAGTATTTCCTAGACGGCTTTGGGTGTGTTGTTATAGATATTTTCGGTGAGCATCGTTGTTGCTCACCCCCACACAGGTTACAAGATTATAGGTGGATGCAACACGACATGTATAACGGCGACAATATAGGTGATTTGGGACAGTTATGTTTAGTATTTTGTTTTTGAATGGTAAGAAAATATATTAATAAAAAGAAGAGGCTAAAGCTAAACTTCCTAGTTTACAATATGAAGTATATTAATAAAAAGAAGAGGCTAAAGCCTTTATATATTAATACAAAGGGGCATACCCCAATTTACTATATGAAAGCCAAACTTCCACTAAATGAAATAGAAAGAGAGACATCCTAAGTGTCTCAAAGTATGAATGAAAATACAAAGAAGATAGTTTCCAACTAAAACATAACAAGGAACCAATGTAGAGTAGCTAGCAACAACCATCTCTTCTCTATCAGTAACCATATACTGAGCCAGAAATCAATGGATAAAGAAGAACCCATAGAAAGCTGGAGCAATAGACAACTTGCTAAAACCAATGAGGCATAAAATCAGAAACCACAGCTGCATCTTACACACACAGAACCTCAAACCAGAAGGCCATGACAGAAACCACAACTGAACCATAACAACCCTATCAGAAGCTGGAATCATACAACCCAAATAACACCAGAAGAAACCATAGAAAGAAGCAGAATAATAGCAAATTCTGAAATTGAGAGTACAAGCATAAACCAATATAAACCATAAGCACACATGCCTTCTCCTAGCTATAAAACAACAGCCTCTAGTGTACTGGAGCAGAATGAATTGGAGAGAACAGACACCAGAGAGAGCTGCAATGAACAAAACCATACTAGCATCAACCTGAGACCAAAATGCCATACCAGAAGCTATCACAGAACCATGCAAATGCAAAACCTTTGCCCAGAAATAACCAGAAACTTGTAGCATCAAGAGAAAAGAGACTAAGGAAGATCCCACTGCACTAATAAAGCCTGATTGGAGGGAGAATCTTTGAATTTTAACAGAGGAAAGAGAGCATATCTAACAGTTGTGATTAACTTATTGAGAACTTGCTCCATAGTATAAAAATCAGCATTATAAAGCCTGCAATTTCTCTCTATCCAAATATCATAAACCACTGCACAAAAAGCTATTTAATTTAGAAGATAAACCAAGGACTTAGCTTGAAGATTGTCAACTATCCATTAAACTTTGATATCCTAGTCTTCATCAGGCCAAGCAAGAAGGCCTTTAAGAAAAAGATGATCCCAAAGCCTAGAAGTACAACCACATTAAAAATAAAGGTGGTCTTTGTATTCTTGCCTAAGCCCACATAACACACATGAAACTTGTTGAGTAACACCAATAGAGAGAAGAAAATACAAGGTAGGCAATCTGTTTAGTAGGACAATCCAAGCCAGAAAAGAATGCTTAGCAATACAATGGGGAAACCAAATGGCAGATTTCCAAGGAACCTTAACCAGATGCTGTCTAACTAAATCCCAAGTAGAATTGATAGAGAAAGCTCCATTGTTAGGAACCTAAATCAAATTATCAGGCTTGGTAGGATCAGGGAGAAAAGTAAAAGGGAAGCCAGCTTTAAAATCCAACCAGAATTGAGAATTGGGAGTAGGAAAATGCCAACCTAAAGAGCTTATCAGTCTACTAACTATGGCATTCTTACCAATTCCTGAAGTTATGATAATATTTATAGGAACAAAATCATGAAGAAGGCCATGAGGATGCCAGTGATCAAACCACAAGGAGTTGGACCTCCGATCACCCATAATAGATTTAAAAGTAAGCTTCACAATAGATATGAGATTAAAGAGCTTCTTCCAAGTCCAAGAACACTTTTGAGGAACAGTTAACTCCCAAAAATTTCTATTTCTAATGAGGTGTTTCTTCACCCAACAAACCCAAAGAGAATAATCTGAAGTGAGAAGTTTCCAAATATGTTTGGTCATAGCAGTTATGTTCCATTCCTCTAAGTCTTTAATTCCCAAGCCACCCTTCTCAAAAGGGGCACAAACATTCCTCCAAGCAACCTTATAGCCTCCCTTACACATTTTGCTACCAAACCATAGAAAAGTTCTGATAAGAGAGGTAAGCTCTCGTAAGATGGACTTTGGCAACACAAAAGTAGAGGCCCAATAGACTTGAGTAGAGAAGAGAACAAAATTCACTAACTGTAGCCTACCTCTAAAAGAAAGAAATTTGCTAGACCAACTAGAAATCCTATTAGATATCTTTGCAAGAAAAGCCTCACAATCAGTTTTACCCAATTTAGAAGAAAGCAAAGGAACACCAAGATATCTCACATGAAGAGTCCAAACTTGAAAATGAAGTCTACTATGAAACAAGCCAAATCCTCTAGAGTAACACCAGCATGAAATAAAGTACTCTTAGAATTATTGGGAAGTAAACCAGAGATTTGCCCAAACTTATCCAACACTTCCATAATACAAACAACAGAAGCAATATCACCAATAAAGAAAAGAAGTAAGTCATCAACAAAAAGAAAATTTGTAATCTTATGAGGCTGGCATTTCCAATGATAAGAAAAACCAACATTCTCCTCAGTAGCTTTGGCAAGCATACCTGTCAAGATTTCCATGGCAAGGATAAAAAGATAAGGAGACAAAGGATCGCCTTGCCTTATGCCTCTTGAGTTATGGAAATAACCCTTATATGAACCATTAATGTTAATAGAAAATCTTGGAGTAGAAATGCAAGTCATAATCAATCTGATCAGATGAGGAGGAAAATTAAAACCAGACAACACAGCTTCCAAAAATTCCTAAGATAAAGTGTCAAAAGCCTTAATTAGATCCACTTTTAAATCAATTCTAGGAGTACCATCATTCAAATGATAACCCCTAAGCAATTCTTGGGACAAAAGAATATTATTAGTGATGCTTCTGCCAGGAATAAAAGCTTCTTGGTTCAAGCTCACATAATGTTTTAGACATGGCCTGTTTCTATTAGCAATGATTTTAGTAATACATTTGTAAATTGTATTGCGAAGAGAGATATGCCAAAAGAATGCCTGAATAGCCTTTGTCACATCCTTCCCAATAATACTCCAAGAGTGCATGAAAAAACCATCATAACCTGGGGCTTTACCGTCCCTCAATGAAAAGAAAGTCATTCTAACTTCATCATTTGAAACTGGATGGGATAGATCATGAAAAAAATCAGCAGTTAAAGGATTTTGAATGAAATAACTAAGATCAGGAATAAGAGCATACTATCTTGCTTGGAAAAGAGAATCATAGAATGAGATAATCTCAGTCTGAACAAGCTCAAGATTAGATAATCTAACACCTCTCTTGAGGTAATTGAAAGGATGGAATTAGCATTCTTTCTGAAATTAGCAACCTTATGGAAGTAAGAGGTATTCTTATCTCCAAATTGGAGCCATTGAACCCATGATCTTTGCCTGTTTTGAGATTCTTTAGCCTTGAATAGGTCTAAATAAGTAGTTAACAACTTTGCTCTTGAGCTTTCAAAACCAAATTTCCAGGATCAACATAAGTTTGAACTTGAATACTACGCAACTGATCTCTAACCTTAACCACTCTAGAAGAGATATTATTATAACAACTTTGATTCAAGGCCTTCAACTATTTCTTAAGAAATTTCAGCTTTTGGATAACCCTAAACATATAGGAACCTGTCACATGAATCTGCTATACCTTAGACACCAACCTCATGAACTCCTCATGTTGAAAAATATTATTATTGAACCTAAAAGGAGCTCCCCTCCTTGCAACTTCATCTTGAAAATTGACAAGAATAATGGCATGATCAGAAACCTCTCTAGGATAAAAAAAAATAACCTTAAATGCAGGAAAAACTTTATTCCAAACCTCATTAACAAGAGCGCTATCTAATTTCTATAGATGGTGCTATTAGACCAAGTGTATTTCAAACTAGAAAATTTGAGATCAATAAGAATGGCTTCATTAAGGCATTCCTCAAACTCTTTCATAGGGGCATCCTAAGTAGCACAACCACCAAAATTATCATGAGGGTTTCTTAAAGCATTAAAGTCACCTGAAAAAAGAACTGGAACATTATCATAGACTTGAGAAAGATGAAGACTATCACTCCACAACATTCTTTTGCCAATAGTTTCATTCAAGGCATATACAAAACCTCCATAACAGTGAAGAGAATGATCAAGATTCTCTATGACACAGAAGATGATTTGATCAGTGACCTTAATCCCCTCCACAATGAACTTAGAAGGATCTCAATAGACCCAAATTCTACCATTAGTAGCATAATCATAATTAGCAAACAACTTCCAACCCTTATCAACGGTATACAAGATCTTATCAGCCTTGACAGATCACCTTAATCTCCACCAAATAGAAAAGAGGAAGCTTATAATTTTTAATCATTAAGCTCACCTCATGTTGCCGACTTGGGGAATTTAATCCCCTCACATTCTAAATGCAAAAAATCATAAAAAATATGAACAAGAAATGGAGAACCTCAATCAAACAACACCAGGCTTAGAGGTATTCTTCCCCCTCATAGTATTTACCCTAGGACTTTGCTTCACACCCTTATTAACATTCTGAATTTGAGCACACTCAAAAACAACAATTTTATTCATAGTATTATCTGCAGAACTAGTGGTAGCAACACCAACCTTATTAGGGCTTTTGATCATAGAAGAGGTCTGAGCAACAACAACCACACCTCCCTTTGGAGGGATGGAATCATGATTGACCTTCCCATACTGATCAAAAGAGTGAACACTTGAAGTATTAGCAATTTTAGCAACGTACCTTATTTCCTCAGTATTATCTAACTGAGACTCAACTACTACCTCTTCCTTTCCATCTGCATCCTCATCATTACCTTCATCTTCTTCTTGTAGAATCTGGAAGCTATTAGTAGCAAGAGAAACATTCTGATGTACATTTAGAATCGTATTGTCACCAACAATAAGTTCATTACTAATATGAGGTTCACTCATTATTTTAGTTGTACTTTTGTTATTCTTATTCACAATTCTCCATTCAGTAATGACAACACCTGGCTTAGTGGCCTTAACTTGGCAACCATCTTGGGAAGCAAGAACTTTAGAACATGATCTATCCCAATGACCAAACACACCACAACTTGTACATCTAGGGGGGACCATTGATATTCAACATGAATGGTTTTCACCTCTCTAGAAGGCATAGTTAGGTCATAATCTTTCACCATATCATTCTTAGCTGACATCTCAACACAAGCTCTTGCAAAACCAATCATGTCACCCTTCTCAGTGAGAGAGTCGGATAGAATGGAGTGCCCAATTCACTAGCAACCTAACTGAGGCCCAAACTTAACCAATATTCAGTCGAAACTCCATATAATTTAACCCAAATGGGAAGAGTATAAACTGTCTCTTTATTCAAAGATAAACCCTCCTTCAATTTTTGCAACACGAGAAATTGATTGGTAAAATGCCAAGACCCATTTTGAAGAACTAATTCACATCCATGCTCAGAAGAAAATTGAAACAACTAAAATCCATTCTCAGCTCCCAGCACTTTTTGAAGGCCTGCAGAACTCCAAAGCCTATGAGTAATGGAATTGACTACCGGATAAGGTAGTTTCTTATCCAAAAAATATCTAACCAAACATGTCTTCCATTTTGAACAACCGGCCATAGCCACTTTATGAGGTGGCGCAACTACAATTCTGTCACCAACCCTAGATGGTGGGAAAAAACAAGTTTCATTCTAGGGTTAGTGATAGGAGTGGCAATAGCAGCCCAAGAGTTACCCATAGTAGTGTGGGCATTACCTGTTTGGGACATAGCTTGCTGTGAATCTCCTTGAAGGGGTGGGAATGCAGACTCATCCCCAAGTTGCGTATTATTAGTACCAACAAAAACCCTAGCCGTAATATTCTGATTTGGATACCCTCGTCCACGACTATGATTTCTTCCCCATGGAACATCTTTCCTATTGGACATTAAATGAACCATGTCCTTCACACTTTGAAGCTCCTTAAGCATACGTTGATAGTCCTTATCAGATGCCATTGAAAAACAAATAAATAAGAAACCCTAGAAAGAAACTAGGGTTATGAAAAATGATCAGTGCAATAAATTCAAAACCCTAGATGAGAGTAGGGTTCTGTTGAGTAAATGCAAAGCAACAAAACCAAGAACACAAACATTAATTATGTCGAGAAAGAGAAGAATCAACTAAGTGAAACCCTAGCAATGAATGCAAGAGGAAACCCTAGAAACATAAAATACAAGCATTAACTATGTCGTGAAAGAGAAGAAGCAAGCGAGGGAAACCCTAGCAATAAATGCAAGAGGAAACCCTAGAAACTTAGGCCTATAATGCACACTACCCCATCACGCTTCTCCTCCAAAAATTGCCCATGAAATCGCCCTCCGTCCCTCTTCATATTCATATAATTCACCCTCTAGAACTTTGTTCCTTTTATCCGTAGTTATTCCTGTTGATAGGATCCAAATATTATATATTTAATCCTTCTAATCATACATTATTATGTTCATGTTTATCATTATATTGATGCTTTTATACTATTTTCGTGTTTTAAGATGTTTCAGGCCATGTTATGTAAAACGAGTTTAATTCGGTGAAATAACTGGATTTGTGACTCAAGATTGTTCGAGAGCCGAAGCCATGGATAAAAGACCTATGAAGGACAAAAAATAAGTCAAGGATGCAAAATGAGTGAAGAAGAATGAAGCCAATAAGAGAAATGGAACAAAGAAGATGAAATACAATAGTACAAGGTGAAGAACTACCGAGTACTTAGTAGTGCCTTAACCGAGTAATCGGTGAAGTGTGAAAGAGCGCGCACTTGCGCCCATTTACGCGGCATTCAGGAGCCACCGAGTACTCGGTGGATTTCTTACAGAGTACTCGGTGAGACCAAATACGCCATTCCATATTAGTAACTTGTATATGCACCTTTGGGACCCATTTCGGTCAGAATCAATATGGGATGATCTATAGGCTATATTGGACACTATATTGACTATATTTGATGAGATTTAACACCATTCTTGAAGGAATATCATGATACACATTCTTGACTTAACCGTGACGCAATTAGATTACCAAACAAAGAAACCTCTTTTTCTACAAAAGAGAGGGGTCTCCCTTAAGTTTGGAGGGTGTTATATTAGCGTATTTTATTGGACTCTTAATATCTGGCTGTTGGAGATTAGTGCAAGAAGAACAAACAAGGCGGGCGCGTCTACATCAACAATGCAGACTGCCACGACCATGAACAACTAAATCAGTATCTAAGGTTTTTAACAAAACCCTAGCCAAGTAATGTAGACTCTTTCTTATTTTTATTGTGTAAGGGGAAACTGAAGGACACGTATGTGATGATTGTGTAGATGAGTGATTACGTTTGATTTTATATAAGATTCTACATTTATTTTATGTCTTGTCTTAGTTTGAATGAATGTTTTATCTTACACAATCATGGTTATTTAACATGCAATCTTCATTTAGACAATCCATGTTTTAAAGGGATAACGAGTGACATGTTTTTAATTTATGTTAGTAGGAGTAGTTTAGAGTAGATATATGTATTAGTTATACTCGGTAAAAGATGGATTGTGCCAATGATGGATTAATTGTTCCTTTTTTGGGATTAAGGTTTGCCAATTCTTGCGACCCTATATTTTATTCATATATGATGGACCGCCCTTTACAATTAAATGATTAGGAGGATATATTATAAGGTTAGTGGTGGAGTTAGAAATACCCTAGATCTTTATCTCCACTGTTTTCAAACACAAAAACTGAAATCTATCTTTACTTTTATGTTATTTCATTTCTTGTCAAATTAGTTATAGAAAACAAAACAAACAAAACAATCTTTTATAATTTAGTTAAAATAATTATAAAGAAGTAGTGAATTCATTAATCTCTGTGGATACGATATACCTTATTTCACCTATACTATACTATAATTAATTCATGCACTTGCGATAGGGAAAACTATGTCAAATTTAAAGGCTTATTTGCACACAATATTATTATTATTATTTATTACCCAAGCCTAGTAGGGCCAAACCTAACAAGGTCTGGTCCATCGATCAAGTTTTTGGCGCCGTTACCGGGGACTATTGATTTTCTATACTTTTAAATAATTATTATAGCTAGATTATTTATTCGCTTTATTTTTATTTTATTGTTTTTAAAGTTGAATTGTGTGTTTGACGAGGTACACCTAAATAAGCAAAAGGAGAACCAGAGGAGTAGATGGCCACTATTTTGCTGGACCGTTTGTGATTTTAAATGTATTTATCATTATTACACAAGTCTACTTTACTTTTCTTGCTTAATTTCTATTTCTTTTTCTTTTTATTTGTATTTATTCATATATAAATATATATATATATATATATATAATATAATGTATAACACCTATACCAATTCGGCCAATATTAAATATTATAATCCATACAATCCGAGTTGGTTAGACGATCCCAGTTTTTCATATCACCAACCATATATGAGAAGTCAATTTCAAAGCTTAATTCTAGATTCATGATATATTGATCAACCATCGAGTTCTCAAGTATATACTCAAGGATTAGGTTTGTTATGATATAATCAAGAGTACTACCCTCAACCATTTAGTAAATTCCAATTTGAGGAGTTAAATCAATATTTTCCCCAAGAGTCATTGAGTTTTGAAGATAAAGCTTTAGCAGCCTTAGGGAATATTGAAACCACCACTCGTGAGTGTGAGGAGATTACACACAAAGTAGACAATTGATACATACATTTAGATAATCAATAATTTTATTCATATGATTTAAATGAACCTTAGTATGAAGATTTTGTTCCGAATCTAATTCCATGTTCACCTCCCGAGTCAAACAAATTTGAAGATAGTATTTTGACTGCCCTTAGCACGTTAGAAGCCGAATCGCAATTACTCAATTCTCATTCACAATGCCTTTGTAAGTTAGAAACCCTAGAAGGGCAACTAACTAGTGCTTTAAATAGAAGAGAAGAGGAACGACCGCATCAAACGATAGTTGATACAATAGAACAAAGTATAGTGATGAAGAGAAAACTAGTCCATTCTATATAACTTATGAAGATGAGGAGGATGATTATAATTAAATAGAGGAACAATTTGAGGTAAATAATTAAACCTTATAAGAAGAGTCGGTACAAGTAGAGGTTAGAAATGATGAATTGCCTGAAGTAAGGGAAGACTTCACAAATATTGATTGGGATAAACAAATACAATCTAACCTTGATGACATCGCAGAAATAAAAAGATCACTATATGGAGAGTCATGGAAAAAACCACTAGAATCACTACCATTCACCTCAAATATACCATTCAGTTCTGCACAAATAGATTTATCAACATCAGAATCTAAAGAACCTAAAAAGTCAATTGAGACATCCTGTGAATTCAAAGAATCAATTTCCCCATGTCTTGAGGAACAAGATCACGATAATAAAAGAGAGGAATATTATGTAATTGAGGGGATTGATGAGGTGATGGAAGACACATTACCTCATGTGTTGATGAAAAAATCGTTGAACACAAGAATTAAACATGAGATTAATATAGAGCCTGTTAAATGAGGTAAGTTATATGACAATTATTATTTGCTTGATTTCTTGCTCATGGCTGAATATTTACAATGGACATCGATTAACAACTTACTTCCCAAACTTAGACCAACATTTGGTGGATGCGTAGTAGAGAGAAAAAGGTGTTGGATAGCATAATTAGACGCGGTGTTGCCAAAGACGATAAAGATTGGCGCCGGTAATCCGGAATTGTATATTAATTATATTTTCTATTCTTTTTGCATGTTTTATGATTTATTTTATTTAGAGAAATGTTTTTAGGATTAGTTTAATAATTTTTAAGGATTAGGCATCGACTAAGAGAGTTCATATTCTCATAGACAGGTATATAATAATAGGATTTTAATTATCTTACTTTTTGTTTAATTAATCTTAGCTAATTTTAGTTAATTTATGTTTTTATTAAGTTTAGATGAGGTATAGAGAGAGGAGTATGTATTGGAGTAAATGAATGGATTAGAAATTAAAAAGGAGTTTGAAAGAAATTTTTCAGTAACTATGAACTACCGAGTACTCAGTATAGTGTTCACCGAGTACTGGTGACTTACAATTCGAACTGAACTGGGTAGAACTCGACAATTCTTATAGGGTTTCTTTTCTCTCTTCACAAATCACTCAATACTAGTTTTCTCTCTCAAAAACTTAAATCCTAACTCTCCTATACTCTCATCACTCTTGATCCAACAAGAATCGCACCTCCAATCTATCTATAAATGAATATATCTCTCTACAATACACACATATACATATCGTATATATATACGATTGTTTTCCTCTCCAAATCCAATGATTTTGTTCCTTTCGATCCAAACTTCTCACATATTTATCATCCTTGCCTTAATCCAACCAGAAACCACCATTTATTTCACTCCAATCCAAGCTAAAATTTATCTTTTCTCTCCCATTTTTGAACCTATATATATACACATATACACCTTCGTTTTTGCCCTAGAATCCCCAATTTTCGATCGATTTGGCTCAAATCAAGTTTTAAATCTTCATCTTAGCCCTAATCCGATCAAAACCCACCGATTATCTTGCCCAAAAATAACCTAAAATCCTTCATTTAGCTTCGATTCGAACCTATAAATACACACCTACATATATACACCTATACACATCTCAAAATCCACTCCAAATCATTTAAATGACACCCAAAAAGAGAAGTAAAACTATAGAGGATGGAGAATCATCAACAACAGCTGTCTAGATTCGAGCATGAGCGAACCAAAGGGAAGTCGAGGCGCACAAAAGGGGCCGAGAGATAGGGTTGGCTAAGGAATTTTAGCTCGAGCGCACGTTCAAATATGCCGACTTCTGACACGGACAAAAATCCAAATCAAGTGTGAAAAGGTTGGTGAAGCGGGGGTTGAGGCCGTTGTTAACTCTCTTATCGCTTGTGTATTATCCCTAGATGGTTAGCGAGTTCTATCGTAACCTATTTTACGATATGATTAACGATCGGATTGACTACGAGGGTGAGGGATCGAGTATTCACAATCGATATCATCCTCATTGTGCCTATGTGGGGCATTCTAGATGAGTGTCCAGATGAGTTATAGGCTAGATTTCCGCCGCCTCTAGAGCCATTCCCCGACGTTCATGAGATTGTACGATGGATCTGCCAAGGATGCTATGGGGATCTGAAGAGCACGACATGTGCGGGGAAGAGGTATATGCCCCAACGATTATGGTTTGTGGATACCATGCTCTACGATCAGGTTCATCCTTGTGGTTATGACACGGAGAGGCGAGGTCTTTTTCTAGAGGTGCTGTATTGCTTTTATGCTCGCCGTTGGGTCTCGATACCGAGTGTTATAGTTCATATTATAAAGACTGTGTTGTAGGAGCTCTCTCATGAGGTGGTGGTGAAGGTGAAGAAGTGGCAACTTTCATTTCCTTCTCTGATCACCGGTATTTTACAACATCTCGACATTTAGTAAGCCGAGGACGAGGGGGAACGACCCGTCTACTCACCAATGTTATATGGAGTCTTTAGCCGTTCTCACGGCAAGATGAGTCGAGGCTTGGAGGTGGTCGTTGGAGACGCTGAGGAGGAGGATGATTCTGAGGTTGAGGAGGATGCAGCAGATGGAGGGGATGATGAGGCTACCGATGAAGAGATGCCTCAGGCACCTAGATAGAGGGAGACAATGTCTCTGTTTAGGGAGCAATATTCAAATTTGGTAGCCCATCAGGAGCGGATTCTTCACGAGTAGGTTGAGATTCGAATATAGATGACTCGAGGATTTCAAGCTATCATAGAACAATTAGGCACCGACTCTACTTCTCATCCACCACCACCACCGTCCAAGACTTAAGATTTGTAGAGTAGTCAATCATGAGCCGGCATAGATTTTTTATTCTAGATATTGCCTTAGGCTGAGCCATGAATCATTATTTTGTACTTTTTAGTTTAATTCTTTTTATTTGCAATTTTTGTACTCGAACTCCAACGAAAAATAGTAATTAATGAAAAAATTAATATGTTTGGTATTTGATGAACAAATTATTTTGATATTATCTATTTCTCAATTATAAGGATATAATGATATAAGTTTGGGGGGGAAAGTACGATTATTAAAAACTAGTTTTATAAAATTCTAACTTATATAAATATGTACTTCTATTTTAATTAATTTTAATTAATTATTTATGTATTATATATATATTTATATTATGTTATTTCAAATATTTTATTTAAAGTTTATATTAGATATTCTATACATATATTTATTAAAAAAAAAGTAGTTTTGTTTTAAAAAAATTTGCTCAGGGACTATCGAGTACTCGATAGTTTCTCAACCGAGTACTTAGTGGATCCGGAAAAAATTAGTATTTTCGAAAATATATTTATAATTATGTATTTTGATTTTTCCTTTCAAAATAGGACTTTGACTGTAATATAATAAGTTTATTATATAAATTTAGTAGCTTCTAAGAAACAAAAGAGAATTTTATAAAAATTTCCATATATACGAAATCCTTTTCAATTATGGACAAGTTTGAATTAAATATTTTTACCTTTTCAAGACTTTCCATTATAATGATTCCTATTTCCAGATTTTTGCTGTAAATTAAGTCATTCCCTTCCTAGCAAGAACTTGATTCAAAATCTATAAATATAGAGCCTTAGTATTCGTAATAATCATTCACCCAAGACTCTTTTATTCTCAATTCATAGTGAGATCAACACGTAGATCTACCTTTCGTGGAGCTTCTATCAACACTATACCCGTAGTAATTTTAGATGATGAAGAAAGGACAGTTGAGTCAGTAGGTTCTTCAAACTATCCCAAGGAAGAACAACTTATGGGGTGTACTGCTATCTCTCTAAAACCAACTAACGTTTCAACAATTCTAGGGTCTAGTTCACTAGCATATGAAGTTAGCTACGATGAAGAGGTCATAAATACCCCAAGAATGCAAAGTGGTTTTCATCAATTGAACGCTCAAGGACTAACCAACTTATTGAAACCAACGACTATAGTGGCATATCCCCAAATTCTGCAAAAACATTATTCCACCATGGGGCATACTACCAAAGGAGAACTCATCCTCAAAATTTTTTTAGACTTGCATGTACAACCTTTTGATGTCACTGCCAATACAATTATGAAAGCTGGGGGTATTCCGCATGAGTGTCCTAAAGAGTTACGTGAAAGATTTTTGTCGTTACCTAAACTATTCACACCTATTATCCCTCAGATGATTAACACCATATGTCCGAACTTTTATGCGCATGATGACGAAGTATCACTCATTAATCAAAGACTAAATCCCAACTATTGACTTTTAGACACAATCATCGCCTCACATATTTATCCCAATGAATATCGACATTGGCTGGATGAAACAATAATTAAGATTCTTAACTATTTTCATATGGGGTATTGGGTCTCAATACCAAAGATCATTCTTGGGTGTATGCTTGGGCATGTCAAACTTTATAGGAATCTCACAACAGGTACATGGAAATTCCCTTACCCATTCCTTATAACCAAATTACTCAAGAATGCAGTAGGTGATAGAATTTTTCATATTGAAGCAGAATATGTATCCATAGCTTCTTACTTTTACGCTAAAATGTTTAATGAGGACTATGGAGAAGAAGAGGAAGAACAAGCAGCTATATGGGATGATATAGAAGTGCCTCAAGAATGGGTTAATGAGCTGGAGAAGGATCTCAAGATGAACAAAAGTGACTGGAGGACGAATATAGAATAATTCGTAGGATTTGGGAATGGATGTAGAATTTTCCTTCTAAGTATTTTCTTTTTATTGTTTTTCCCACCAAATCCGTTTAGGATTGATTCCATCTATGTTTTGCATTTATTTTATTTTATTTGTTCTGCAATTTTGTTTTTAGGACTATAGGTCCCTAAGGCCAAACCATGTGTGCTTTTATTAATAAAATTTCATTCCCTTAAAAAAGTGCTTCATGTTTTATATTTTGGTTTATTTTAATTATTCAATCTTTATTGGATATGATCTTGGGTATTTCATAGTTTTTATTTTTTGAATAGATCATTCAAAGCAAGTTTGGGGGACATATAAGCAATATAACAAAACAACCGAAATTACTCTTCAAGAGCGATAACAATTTCTTCCGGACTTTATTTTTATTTTTAGACCATGAGGAAATGGTCCACTTTAAGTTTGGTGGGGGGGGGGGGGGGGGGGGGGGTGGGAGGAATTAGTTATTATATACTTTAAGGGAATCAGAAAATTAAAAAAATTTATTATGTTTTTCATTCGAAATATGTGATTGAGATTTGATATGAGTTGATTTGTATACATGTTATAACTAGAAAGATATTATGTATGCATCAACCTCACTCATGAGTATGTAATAGTTTTATTAAATTAATTTTTAAGATGTGGTCCACATTAGTGAATAAATGAGTGAAATTGAAATCGAAAAAGATAGTCTTGGCCTATAAAGCACACACACACATTCTTTATGGGACAATTAATTGGCTTTTGACTATGTAGTTGAAAAAATAATTTTGTTTCAATGACAAAGGGAGAAGGGGTGTCACATCCCTAAATTCCAAAGACTCCCGAACCGGGACATCCGAGGAATTCGGGGTACGATTCATGCAAATAGTGACCAATTAAGGTCCTAAACAACCCTAAAATGAATGGAATATTATTAATAACAATAATTCCATACAAAACCAAGCGGAAGCTAAACCAAATGATACATAAGGAACATCGAGGCACCGAAAGAATACATCTTTCTAAAGATGTAACGATACCAAATAAAAGAACGAGATATGCCAATATACTGGTTCCCAAGAAGTACAATAACAGTCCCAATACAGCGGACAAGTAAAGGAAACTAAAATGGAACAAATCTATGTACGAACATCGCAAATCCCACAACAACATTAGTGCCACGAGTCATCCTACACTCTAAGCTATCCGTAGCCGAAACATTACCTGCAAACTGGTGTAGACCACCAGGGCAAACCAATGCAGGGGTGAGCTCATTGAGCCTCGTAGGATAAAAATATCTTAACCGTCACATTCTTCGACCGTCTAAGTCCAGTACAAACCAACCCGTGTACATACATCTACCCTAGGTTGGTCAATCATCCCATATGGCACTCACGCCAATACGAGACCCCGGAAACACATCCCCCTAATCCGATACCATGCATCGACAAATAGGGCAACTAGCACGTAATGAAGCCCTAGCAAAATAACTTATAATAACACACACCTATATATATAGAGAGAGATATATCACCAACACTAGTCACGTAGGATAGGCCACTACATAGATCACTATAACTCGTAACCGCCAGTCCCACACTACAATCCACACAACACTTATCACCAAATCACTGGAGCAACATTCCTATTCATAGCACTCTAGGAAGGATAACACTCATATTTCGTCGTTCATGAGCATACCGAGCACCAAAACCTCAAATGAGTATCAACTCATACTATCAATCACCTCACATGTTACTACCGACATCCGTAAACCCAACACAGGGGTAAAACAGTCACTTCAACCTAAGGGAAACCACCAAGGTTTCGGAATAACAAAATAAAGTGAAAGCGATTGAATAATCCATCATATCGACCACGCAAAGGTCACATGTTCGTCCAAGGGTAAAATGGTCATTTTAAGGGAAAAACTGTAATTTCAAAGGTTACCCTACCTATTTGGACATAGGTTGAACCATAGAAACAAACAGAACTAAATTCAAAGCCTTAACGCGAGAGATGTGAATTTTTGGAAAGGGCATCGGACAACTCCGACCCAAACAGAAAGTTAAAGTACCTCTCTTTCACCAAGGGTAAAATAGTTATTTCAATTGCAAATAAATTATTTTAAATTTTATATCAAGTATTTGGACATAGGACAAGCCCTAGAAACAAAAAGGACCTAAATCAAAGCCATGAGGCGAGAGATATACATTTTTGAAAACAGTATCAGACAACACCGACCAAATCCGAAAGCTGAAGTCCTCCTCTTTCATCAAGGGTAACGCAGTCATTTCATGGGTAAAATGGTAACTTCAAAGTACAAGTACATAGTTTGGACTTAGGACAAGCCATAGGAACAAACGGGACCTAATTCTAAGGCGCGAGGCAGAAATTACGAAGTTTCGAAAATGGACCTTCGCACACAGGTGCAGGCTGGGACATCTCTCAAATTGCGAGATGTCGCCCAGCAAAAATGGGTGGCCCCCATTGCAGGCTACGACATCTCCCTTTTTTGGGAGATGTATCCCAACAATTTTTCCTAATTGCCCAAAAAGCCCCAACATTTTTCCAAAATGTAATTTTCACACACGGTGTCCGTGTTTTACCTTTCGAATCCTGAAAAATCACTAATTTTTCAAAAATGTGATTTTCACCTTCGGATTTCAAAAATAGTAACCGAGACCTCGGGAAACGCGTAAAATGCAAAATTTGGATAAAACTGATTCTTTAAAATCTCATAAAATTTTCCATTTTGCCCCCGCTCTCAGTTTTGTATACCGCCGACTTTCAAAAGTCAAAATCTTTTATTTCATGACTATAAGTCAATTTCAAAACTCAAAGTTTTTGTCGGCGTCACGGGGGTAGGCTGTAACACCCCGCTCCAACACTTGGTATGATATTGTCCGCTCTAGGCTCAGCCCGCACGGTTTTACTCTTGGGCTCCTCCCAAAAGGCCTCATACCAATTAGAGACAACACTTCACATATAAGTACATCCCCAGACCTCTACCCGGACGATGTGGGACATCACAATCATCCCCTCTTGGGACCCAACGTCCTCGCTGGTGTTACCCACGGGCTTGTGCATACACCCACACATAATTCCGGCCGAAACTGGCTCTGATACCAATTGTAACACCTCGCTCCAACACTTGGTATGATATTGTTCGCTCTGGCTCAGCCCGCACGGTTTTGCTCTAGGGCTCCTCCCAAAAGGCCTTATACAAATTGGAGACAACACTGCATATATAAATACATCCCCAGACCTCTACCCGGGCGATGTGGGAAATCACAATCACCCCCTCTTGGGACCCAGCTAGAGTTGGCAAAATTGGACACGACACGAAAACCCGACACGACCCGACACGAACATGAACACGACACGACACGGTTTAAGGCGTTAAATGGGTTGACACGAGAATATAAGGGTCAACCCGAACATGACACGAATAACCCGAACACGACACGTTTGACACGATTACTGTTCATATTTATCTTTATTTTTATATTTTTCTCTTCTCTAATTGATCATGAATTGAAATATATCAATAAAATAATACTGGATCGTGTCAAAATCAATTTAATTTTGTTGATAATAGGTTAAATAATTTATTTCGTGTTGGATTATGTCAAATTTAATTTAAAATATTATAATAAATGGGCTAAATGAATTAGCACATGTATGGCTTAGGCCTTTGTTTATTTTTATATCATTTTACCATTCAAAAAAAATTTTTAAAAAAAAAAAATTATATAATTTACATGGGTCGACCCGTGGGTCAACCCGAACATGACACGAATACGACATACACGAACACGACACGTATAGTAACGATACGATTCCGACCCGACACGATATCAACCCGACACGAACACGACCCGTTGACACGAATTGCCACCCCTAGACCCAGCGTCCTCGCTGGTGTTACCCACGGGCTTGTGCATGCACCGAAACTTAATACCGGCCGAACCTGGCTCTGATACCAATTGTAACACCCCGCTCCAACACTTGGTATGATATTGTTCGCTTTGGGCCCAGCCCGCACGGTTTTGCTATTGGGCTCTTCCCAAAAGTCCTCATACCAATTGGAGACAACATTACACATATAAGTACATCCCCAGACCTCTACCCGGACGATGTGGGACATCACAATCATCCCTCTTGGGACCCAGCGTCCTCGCTGGTGTTACCCTCGGGCTTGTGCGTACACCCACATATAATTTCGACCGAACCTGGCTCTGATACAAATTGTAACACCTCGCTCCAACACTTGGTATGATATTGTCCGCTATGGGCTCAGCCCGCACGGTTTTGCTCTAGGGCTCATCCCAAAAGGCCTCATACCAATTGGAGACAACACTGCATATATAAGTACATCCCAGACCTCTACCCGGGAGATGTGGGACATCACAATCACCCCCTTTTGGGACCCAGCGTCCTCGCTGGTGTTACCCATGGGCTTGTGCATACACCCACACATAATTCCGGTCGAACCTGGCTCTGATACCAATTGTAACACCCCGCTCCAACACTTGGTATGATATTGTCCGCTCTGGGCTCAGCCTCCACGGTTTTGCTCTAGGGCTCCTCCCAAAAGGCCTCATACCAATTGGAGACAACACTGCATATATATAAGTACATCGCCAGACCTCTACCCGGGCGATGTGGGACATCACAATCACCCCCTCTTGGGACCCAGCGTCCTCGCTGGTGTTACCCTGGGCTTGTGCATGCACCGACATTTAATTCTGGCCAAACCTGGCTCTGATACCAATTGTAACACCCTGCTCCAACACTTGGTATGATATTGTTCGCTTTGGGCCCAGCCCGCACGGTTTTGCTATTGGGCTCTTCCCAAAAGGCCTCATACCAATTGGAGACAACACTGCACATATAAGTACATCCCCAGACCTCTACCCGGGCGATGTAGGACATCACAATCACCCCCTCTTGGGATCCAGCGTCCTTGCTGGTGTTACCCACGGGCTTGTGCATGCACCGACATTTAATTCCGGCCGAACCTGGCTCTGATACCAATTGTAATACCTCGCTCCAACACTTGGTATGATATTGTTCGCTTTCGGCCCAGCCCGCACGATTTTGCTATTGGGCTCTTCCCAAAAGGCCTCATGACAATTGGAGACAACATTGCACATATAAGTTCATCCCAGACCTCTACTCGGGCGATCTGGGACATCACAATCACCCCCTCTTGGGACCCAGCGTTCTCGTTGGTCTTATCCATGGGCTTGTGCATGCACCGACACTTAATTCCGGCCGAAATAGTCTCTTATACCACTTGTAACACCTTGCTCCAACACTTGGTATGATATTGTTCGCTTTGGGCCTAGCCCACACGGTTTTGCTATTGGGCTCTTCCCAAAAGGCCTCATACCAATTGGAGACAACACTGCACATATAAGTTTATCCCTAGACCTCTACCCGGGTGATGTGGGACATCACAATCACCCCCTCTTGGGACCCAGCGTCCTCGCTGGTGTTACCCACGGGCTTGTGCATGCACCGACACTTAATTCCGGCCGAACCTGGCTCTGATACCAATTGTAACACCCCGCTCCAACACTTGGTATGATATTGTTCGCTTTGGGCCCAGCCCACACGGTTTTGCTATTGGGCTCTTCCCAAAAGGCCTCATACCAATTGAAGACAACACTGCACATATAAGTACATCCTCAGACCTCTACCCGGGCGATGTGGGACATCACAATCACCTCCTTTTGGGACCCAGCGTCCTCGCTGGTGTTACCCACGGGCTTGTGAATGCACCATCAGTTATTTCCGACCGAACCTGGCTCTGATACCAATTGTAACACCTCGCTCCAACACTGGGTATGATATTGTTCGCTTTGGGCCCAGCCCGCACGGTTTGCTATTGGTTTCTTCCCAAAAGGCCTCATGCCAATTGGAGACAACACTGCACATATAAGTACATCCCCAGACCTCTACCCGAGCGATCTGGGACATCACAAACACCCCCTCTT
Source organism: Cornus suecica (assembly GCA_963922005.1). Lineage (NCBI taxonomy): Eukaryota > Viridiplantae > Streptophyta > Magnoliopsida > Cornales > Cornaceae > Cornus > Cornus suecica. The sequence goes on from OY998243.1 coordinate 44,695,940, forward strand.
GGGATCCAGCGTTCTCGCTGGTGTTACCCACGGGCTTGTGCATGCACCGACACTTAATTCCGGCTGAACCTGGCTCTGATACCAATTGTAACACCCTGCTCCAACACTTGGTATGATACTGTTCGCTTTGGGCCCAGCCCGCACGGTTTTGCTATTGGGCTCTTCCCAAAAGGCCTCATACCAATTGAAGACAACACTGCACATATAAGTTTATCCCTAGACCTCTACCCGGGTGATGTGGGACATCACAATCACCCCCTCTTGGGACCCGGCGTCCTCGCTGGTGTTACCCACGGGCTTGTGCATGCACCGACACTTAATTCCGGCCGAACCTAGCTCTGATACCAATTGTAACACCCCGCTCCAACACTTGGTATGATATTGTTCGCTTTGGGCCCAGCCCATACGGTTTTCCCATTGGGCTTTTCCGAAAAGGCCTCATACCAATTGGAGACAACACTACACATATAAGTACATCCCCAAACCTCTACCCGGGCGATGTGGGACATCACAATCACCCCCTCTTGGGACCCAGCGTCGTCGCTGGTGTTACCCACGGGCTTGTGCATGATTTATTGTGGTGTCCCACATCGCCTGGCTAGAGGTATGGGGATGTACTTATATGTGCAGTGTTGTCTCCAATTGGCGTGAGGCCTTTTGGGAGGAGCCCAAGAGCAAAACCGTACGGGCTGAGCCCAGAGTGAACAATATCAGACCAAGTGTTGGAGTGGGGTGTTACATAGGCGAAAATAGGTTTTTTACTTAAAGACCAAATGGACTCAAATACAAGTCTTACGAAAAATCCATTTTCGGGGAAACAAATCGAAACCAGCGAAAAAACCAAAGTGTATTTGTGACGCTTAAATGAAATAAATGAATGAAGAACTAGAGTTCAAAAGCAACTCGAAGGAAGGGGCAAGTGGTTATACACAAGGCACTAACTCTAACCCAACCGCACTTTGCTCCACATTCAAACTCAAATACCCTATAACGACTTAACCATGAATGATCACATCTCCGATGACATTCTAATATTCAAGATCACTAAAGGAACCCTAGTGGCCATTTCCAAGGAACCAACTAGTTTCAACCAAGAACCTCTTCCGATTCTTTCAACCTCACACTCACATTCAAAACCACGTCACTTAGGTTTCTAACAATGTCATAGGGCTATCAATACCCAATCGACTCGGTTTTCTCATAACCACACCTATCATGACCAAAACATCAATAGTATGATTGACAACATGTTGCTACACCAACGTTAACTATACCACAAAACCATCAACCGCCTTCTCAAGGCTTCAAATCACATTCAACTCTATAGCGACAACCGACTTTACTTATCACAAGAAAGTCTTTAAACCAACTCATATTACCCCCTAAGGTATATAAGCACATAACAACAAGTATAAGTATTTATCTCACTTTATACTTAAACAAGGCAGGCAAAACATATTTTCACATCCTTCCATTTCACTTGAGTATTTTAACAAAATATAAATTGTATACATCAAAATTCACATTAAACGTGCTCATCAACCACATAGTGTAATATCATGATACACATGTCAACATAAATCACATATTAGAAATCTCAAATGCAATGTGACTGACACACCTCATGATACACCCCTTGCCCATCACAGGTTAACGAATACGCACTCCACCCATTTACACTGAGCAAGAGTACCACACCGATTCTTCCCAAGTGATTTTGACACTTCTCACTTTCAACAAGGAAGACGGTTGCACGAGATGACCCATGACTAAAGATTCGTACACCGACTGCACGAGACAACCCGTGATTTTGAGGATTGGATGACCCAACCTATATCAACAATTTTCAGCTTTTTAGTTTCGTAGGTGGGGGACACCTCCTGGCCAGTTGTTGCGACGATTGGACACAAGACTACTCACCCATGGTTACCCGACCGGGGGTAGCCCAACATCAATTTAATTCTCAATACCAAAAGGTGAACACCATATACACTATATCTCAACAGACCCATGCACCAACATAAATATTTATCTCATAATATTTATAAAGAACATTCCCACAATGTCAACATGAATGCTTTTCACCATTCAACATGCTTTTAAATTTCATTTAAAGTAATAATCAACAAGAATGCTTCTCATGCAACATTCATGCTCCAATTCATCAATTTGTCCTTTAATACACAAGGATTACATTTTCATTCATTTAACATGCTTATATCGCAATTAAAGCATTTAAATCCCAAGGTCACATTCTCATGCACAAGTAATGTTCCAATTCATCAAATTATCCTTTAATTCACAAGGAAAATAACTCCATTCTTTTAAACATGCTCTTAGTTCAATTCAAGCAAGTTTATCATAAATCATATCTCAACCTAACATCAATTCCCTTCATAGCAAATATCATTCACAAAAGGGAAACAAGATAGTCACTCCAAGTTGAGATGCATAGTTACACCAATCACATAGTATAATCTCAAAGGTACTACCTAAAAGAGCTAGCCTAATCTCATTCCAAGGCTACCTTCCTAACGCCCACATACACATATGTATAACTACACTTACACATATACATAGCTATACCCACATACATATGCACATATATATAGGCATACAAGCACACTTTAGTCTTAGAAATCTCAAGAACAACCACCCACTAGCATGCATCATAATCCTATCAATATTATCATCATGCACTTCACACACAAGGGTTAACTTACATACACATACTCAACCCTAACTTCACAATTTCAAGGATATACTAGAATTTTTTTATCTAAGTTAGGAATCCTAGAATCAAACTCACAACCACACAATCATATAATGAGCTAGTTAAGAAGTTTTCCCCTACCTCTTGAAGAGCAAATCCAATCACTAAGTAAGGCCAAGAAACCCTAGCTCTTCCCCAACATCGAAATAAAAGGAGCAATCCGGTGGAAAACTTCACCATAGACCCCTAACAAGGAATCCAACTCTAACATAATAGGAGAATAAGAATTATCAATTGGGTTATCAAGAAACCCTAAACTAGGATTTGAAAGGAAATACACAAGGATGGAAGAACACTTACCCATCTTAAGCTGAAACCAAAGACAAGAACACCATGAACATCTTCCATGTTGATGGCCACACTAAACTCCCAACTTAGGGTAATCAAATCCACCTCTAAGTGAAGAAGAACCAAGAGGGAGAAAATGAGAGAAAATGGAGAGAAAACAATGAAATTTTGCAATGGAAGACCAAATAATGTGTAGAGATTCTCCACTCACACCTTTAACCATCCAAGGGTCCAAAAAAAAATATGGGCAAAAGAAATGGATCCAAGCGCTAGGAATAACTCTTGCCATGAAAGACTTATTACACCACTCACAAAACTCATTAACTTACCAAACAAGGCCTTATCATCTTAGGGTTTAGAATAAGGCAATGGAAATGAATAAACCATCTAAGGATTAACATGAAGTCTTGCCAAATGGAAGACCAAGAATAATGGATTCTTGCATTTAAGTGTCTACCAAACAAGGCCCTATGATCCAAGGGTCTAGAACAAAGATGGGAGAATGAGATCAATGGCTAGGAATGAGACAACACCCAAAAGTGGGAAATTACCAATAACCTCTCAACTTAAGGTTAATTACAAGTCTCATTATGCCTCTTAATTACCCTTCTACCCCTTGGCATCCTCTCTATTTACCACTATGTCATTCATCCCCCAACACTTAGCTAAATCTCTACACTTTCCACTAAGTGCTCTAAATATGAAAATACTCATTTACCTTCCGGTCATTTATTTCCTAAAATCATTTTCAACAATTTTTATTAATTACAAAATGAAAATATAACAAGCGATTCACATAAGTGCTACCCCGAAATCTCTACAATAAACTAGGGTAACACATTTGGGAATGCAATACGATTGTCGAAGCTCCAACAAGAAACCTTGCACGAACTCACATAGTCATTAACGAATAATAAATCACCAAGCCAGAAATGAATGTTCTCGAAATCATCCTGCTAAGTCCGAAACTCAAATGCGAAAAATTTACACGTACCGAGAATACATAAGACGTCATGAATAAGTGACGTTACAAAATGTAAACACTTGGAAAAGAATTCCAGAAAGGATAAATGAAAATGTGGGGCATTACAAGGGGAGTAGTAAAGAACTAAAGAAAAAATATATTTATAAGAAGTATGGAGAAAATAAAAATATAAAAAATAAAAAATAAAAATGTAAAAAACGGTTCTTCAATCAGAGTAACCGGGTCTTGGTATCACCAATATCATTGTTCGCGTAAAAATGAGAGAAAACTGATGAGCATAAATCTCATGGAAAAAGCTCGGGCCCAGTTGATTGGGACTAAAAATGTCACTCCCTTAAATTCCTAAGACTCCCGAACCGGGACATCCGAGGAATCTGGGGTGTGATCATACAATGAACGAAAAACTAAGATATCATTAACCATAAAAACATATGGAATAATGATGAAAATGATATATTCCATACCCAATTGAATGGTAGAAATAGAACAGCGGAATCCAACGAAAATTCGGTAGAGTTTCGTTTGTAAAAGAAACATCCCGAAAATAGAACCACAACCGAATAACCTACCCAAAAAAATTTGATAACAACAATGGCACACAACCCAACATTCGTCAATCCTATATAGGCCGTGGTAGCACAAAGAAAACACCGCTACTCATACACAACCCTCTATAATCAATAGAGCCACAAATGTAAGAAAATAAAGATACACCAATAGGGATATGTCAATAGACTAACTCCCAATAGAAATACATTACAATCCCATATAATATTGATAAAGAAACTAAAAGATAAAGAAGACAATAGATAACTATCATCCCCAATCCAGTCGCGCTACAACCATAACCGCATCACCCTGCGCAACTCCAAAACCTGTAATGAGGAAAATAAAAGAAAGGTATCACTACACCACATGTTGTCCGTAACCGAAACATTTCCTGTAAACTGGCATGGAATACCAAGGGTATGAAACACTGTAACACCCCGTTTCATTTTTCCTTTTTTTTGAATTATTCCCGATTTATTTTTGGTGATGACGTCACTTGTTCATGACGTCATGGTTACTCTGTGTATTTTACGAGTAAATTTTTCGCGTTTAAGCTTGGATTTGATTACGCGACTTGGCGATCATCGCCTTAATGACTTTGTGGAGTATTGATGATGACTATGTGACTGGACAGTAACGTTTAGTAGTTTCGGACTTGGTGAAACATTTACGTGTGTTCTTGTTATCGACTACGTGATTGAGTTGTGATGATTGACAGCTAGTGTTATCGACTAAATGGATTTATTTCTTCGCTTGACGTTTAGGGCTTCGACTCAGTGATTTGAGTTCGGTAGTTAGTACTTTAGAGGTTCGACGATTTTCTTCCCCCGGTTATGGGGTTAGTACGTGCCTTGTTTAGCTGACGTGCTTAGGAGTATTGATAGTCCTTTCGCTCATTTTATTTATATTTGTATATACGTGCTCTATGTGTTGATGCCCTGTGTATTGATGTGGCATTAAGTGCCTTAGTTGCTTGACTTACGTGCTTGTGTGTATTTGTATTGCTATGCTCATTTTTCATGTTTATACGTACGTGATAAGTGTTAATGCGATTTTGTCTGTAGCGTTTAGTATTTCGACTAGATGAGACGTTTGGTTTATTCGGCATTTATGGTTTTGATTCGATTGGTTCGTTTATCGTATTAGTTCTTATGGTGTTCGCCGTGACAAATACCCTGTGTTTCGAAGGTTGGGTTTCATACCCCAGATTCTATACTCCATTTATTTTATTTATTCGGCGTTGCGATTTAAATCAGAATTATTAAGGATGCGTTTGGTTTCCGGATTTTATTAGTTATTCGGAGTCCGATGGGGCTTTCGGTGATTTAATTGGTGGAAGAGTTTCGTACCCGGAGTACTTGTTTAAGCTCGTATTATTATTTGGTGACTCGTGAATTTTATGGATTCACGTGGTATTATATTGGAGTTGTTGGTATATTTTATGGGACATGGATATATTGTATTATTATTGGATTATTATTGCCTAATGGAAAATGAATATATATATATACATGGATATAATATATGTCTTGGAGTTGAAAAGGTGAATTGGTAAGAGATAGAAGTCACATGTGTAACTATTGAAAACTTGGGAGTCACTTTTGTAAATATGGAGAATTGGAGAGTTACTTTTGTAATATTGGAAGAGTAAATAGTTGAAATGGCAATTGACACTAAGTTTATATATATGTGTATACACGGATCAGTGAAATATATAGGGGTGATAGAGTGATTTTGGAAGAAAGGGGACTCACTTTTGTAATTAACCCAAAATATATATATATGTATACACATGGGTCTATTAGAGAACGGACCAGCACCTTCTCGATCGTTCTCCTCACAACTTACCCACTCCAATTGTAACACCCCGCTCCAACACTTGGTATAATATTGTCCGCTTTGGGCCCAGCCCGCACGGTTTTGCTCTTGGGCTCCTCCCAAAAGGCCTCATACCAATTGGAGACAACACTGCACATATAAGCACATCCCCAGACCTCTACCCGGGCGATGTGGGACATCACAATCACCCCCCCTTGAGACCCAGCGTCCTCGCTGGCGACCCACGGGTGATGTGCATGCTCCCACACTTAATTCCGGCCGGGCTCTGGCTCTGATACCAATTGTAACACCCCGCTCCAACACTTGGTATAATATTGTCCGCTTTGGGCCTAGCCCGCACGGTTTTGTTCTTGGGCTCCTCCCAAAAGGCCTCATACCAATTGGAGACAACACTGCACATATAAGTACATCCCCAGACCTCTACCCGGGCGATGTGGGACATCACAATCACCCCCTCTTGTGACCCAGCGTCCTCGCTGGTGTTACCCACGGGCTTGTGCATGGACCCACACTTAATTCCGGCCGGGCTCTGGCTCTGATACCAATTGTAACACCCCGCTCCAACACTTGGTATAATATTGTCCGCTTTGGGCCCAGCCCGCACGGTTTTGCTCTTGGGCTCCTCCCAAAAGGCCTCATACCAATTGGAGACAACACTGCACATATAAGCACATCCCCAGACCTCTACCCGGGCGATGTGGGACATCACACCTATCTTGTCTTCAACGACTGAACCTGCTCCTCTACAGTCTTCGTCCTGGACCGGTTAGAGAGAGAGAGAGAAAAGCTCATGAGGGAAAGAGCCGCACACAGACGACGGTTTGACGGAGGAGCAGTGCGTCGGGACTACGCGACCTGGAGGTCGCCGAACATGGCAACCCAGGTGATGACGCCAGTTCTTGGTGGCCATGGCCGGAGTAGCGTGAGGGGGTGGTCAGGCTGGTGGTGGTGCGGTTGAGCCGTGCGTGGAGACGAGCAGAACTGAGTTCGGTTAAACTGAGTTGGGCCAACTCAGTGCCGATTCCTTCTTAGTTTGTCGTGAAATTTTGGGGATAGCTTGCTCTCGATATCGTACACGATATATCCAAAATTGGTGCGAAACCGTTGAGCGGTTCTCCGAGAATTTTATATTTTCGGTATGAATTTCGGTTTTGATTTTTGTAGATTTGTTCCGATTTATTTATCGATTGCTAACGAGTTTCAACTATATTGAATAGGAAGGTAAGGCGGTCGGTTCGACACATTCGAAATATTTTTCGAACAACTTTGGGCGGCGAGCACTATTCACGCCCGGTACTGTTCACGGCGGGACTGTTTGTAAACGTTTAAATTAGGTGCGGAATTATATATATATTTTTATATATATGTTTATCTAACACTCACTAATAGTGCATATAAAATGTTAAGTTGCCCCGTTGTATGTTTATGGATAATAAAAGCATGGAATTAAATTCCTAAGCGATAAATGGAATTTATGAATTTTATAAAATTCACGAAATACCCATAACCGAATAAATGAGGTTGGGAATAGAAATTCCCTGGGAAATTAAATAAATTAATTTTCTGAAATTTTTTAAGAAATTAAATCCTACTTAAATTGGATTAAAATAGGTGGTTTAGTACCCTTGGACTTAAAGTAGGATTTTATAGAATTTTGTGTGAAATTAGAACCTGTATTTAGCCCCCGGATTATATGTATGTAAAATTAAAATACAGTGGGGGCGGGGCAGATTTGATATTGAGGGACGTAGGGCCGGATAATAAATATTTCCTCTATTATTTATATTTTATCGAAATTAAAAATATGTTAGGGGATTTACGAGAATGTGGAACGTTGAAACTTAAACACGGGTCTAGTTTCCTTTTATTTGTTTTTCTCGTAAAGGATAAAGAGGTGGAATTATGAATTTGGTTGCCCCTGAGGTGGGCTTTATTAGCCGATGATTATTGGGATATAAATTGAACGCATGCGAATATATGAAATTATAAAAAAATTGGATAATGGATGATTCGGATAATTTCGGGAGGAAATTATCGTAATTCGTTGTTTCAAGCAGAAACTATTATATATTGTGAAACGATTATATATTTTGATATTGTTGTACAACAGTGATTAAAATACATTTGTCATTTGAAAATATATTATATTGATTTTGACTCACTATTGAGGCATGTTATACATATTTCATACACCATGAGCTTTGATATTGCATTAGGTATGGTTTCATGTCTCGTTCATGTATCATTGGTTTAAGTCAGTCTTCCGGGTCTTCGCAACAACTGGCCAGGCGGTGTCTCTCGCTACCGGCAGACTAGTAATCCGGGAATCAGGGAGGCGTGGGAGGATTTGATCCAAACACGGTGTGTTTTCTTTCACGAGTCGATATGATCCTCGTGGTTGTGTTACTTTGGCGACATTATACCCAGTTGTCCCATGCTAGATAGGGTGTTGTTGGCATTGTCATTGCATGAAATTCATATTGAGCATTCATAATTTTATATTTTTGAAAATTGTTGTTATTAAACTGATAATATTTGTACTTTATTATAAATGATGATATTAACTCAAGCTGAATGAATATTTAAAGATTTAAAATTGTAAAGAAAGAAAGAAAGTTTGACGATAATGTTAAAACCTGGATTAGTGGAGTCATGGTTGGCATGTGTTCCAGGTGATTTCGTGGATATAGATGAAAAGAGGTTTTGATAATTAATTATTTTCCCCTTGAGTTGGAGTTGAGTTGAGTTGGCTAGTCATATATTGAGACTTGGTGGTGGTTGTGCCTTTGTGATTGTTGATTAGTGTTATCACTGAATGATTATTAGACCACTTCGGTAGTGGGGAGTGTTGTTCAGGTTAAAGGTCGGGTAAGACTCGTTAGTCTGACCTTGTTTCTCTTGGCTTGTGTATTTTGAGCTTGTCGCTCACCCTTCCACTTTAAAATTGTTTCGAGTAGTAAATGGTTTTTAGCCGTGTGCCTTGAAAATCTCCTTTCCTACATGTTCTGGTAAAGTTAGTGAACTCTGGACATGGTTTGTCCCGTTCTTGAGACTCGAGGTTAGTTCTGAGATCTAGATATGTTTTTAGAGTTTGATTGTTTCAGATTTCTTCTAGTTATTTCGAGGAACACTTGAATCCCGGTGTTGGTTTGGTAACCTTTGAGGATTTGTTTTTAAGTTCCTATATTAAGTTGAAGGTCTTAGAACCTGTTTGAAAATAAGTTTGAATGTGACTTTGAGGTGATATTCGGTTGAACTCTAGTAGTTCTTTTTCCCGTGTTATTGTTTCTTGGGTTTTGTCATGCCCCGAATTCCTAGGACTCCGAAACCCGAGCCTAAGAGCTAAGGGAGTGATTGTGGAAGTAAAAAAAAATGAGAACCAACGACATTCAATCATCAAATACCCACGAAAGGGTAAAATGATCTGATACCACACTGTCACGCCCCTAAGATTCCCGAAACTCAAATCTAGAGAATCGGCAAATCTCCAAGGGATGACGCTAGTCCAACGACTACTAGAGTCAACAATAACAAAGAGACACATGGAATAAAAATAAAAATATACTCCATGTCAAGTAGATTGCTAGAAACTCACTAGTGTCCACCAATACCAACTAACACGCTCCTAAATTCCTAAGACTCCCGAACAGGGACATCCGAGGAATCCAGGATGTGCTCCTTAATACAAATGACCAACTAAGACATCACTAACCATGGAAACGTATGGATTAGTGATGGAAATGGTATATTTCATACCTAAATGAATAATAAACAAAGCAGCGGAATCTAACAAAAATCCGGCAGAGTTCCGTTTGTAAATGGAACATCCGGATACATAACCACAACACAATAACCTGCCCAAATCAATTCAATAATCACAATGGCTTCCAAGCCCCACATTCATAAATCCTACTAGGGCCGAGGTAGTGGAAAGAAACCAAAACCCCTCCAAACCGTCTAACATCAACAGAGCCACAAATGCTCGAATAAGAATACAGAAAAGCACCTAACTGTGCGGAATAGATACAATACATCCTGAAAGAATAAATACAGGAAATAAAAGATACATCAACAGGGATATGCCAACAGACTGGCTCCCAAAAAAGATACATAATAATCCCATAACAATGGGTAAAGAAGCTGAAAGCGGATACCTATCGTCCCCAAACCCAGTCGTGCTGCAACCGTAACCGCATCATCCTGCACCACTCCAAACCTATAACAAGAACAAAAGGAAACTGCCGTTGCACTGCATCCTGCTCATAGCCTTATATTTCTAGTAACCTGGCGTGGGAATACTAGGGGGCAAATGAAATACCCCTGTGAGCAAATAAGCTCAGTGGGAAAGGATACTCTAACTACAACATCCTCTGATAGTTTAGGTAAAGCTAAACCGTCTAATAAGATATAAATAGCCCAACTAATCCCATCCACGCAAAACCCAAGGCACACGCTCATATACTACCGTACGTAAGTATATAACGGGGATATACATACATATACACATATTTATTTATATATATATATAAATAAATACACAGCATGAGTCTGTAATGTACAACTAAGACTCGTACTCCAAGTACCAACACCAGTAGTCTACACTACTCTCACCAGCGTACACTAGGTACACGACACTAATGTCAAATCTAATCAATCATCCAGCGCCCACAACGCTAACCAGAAAATCTAAACAGAGGGAATCACACTCACCTCTAATATCCACAAGGATCAAAATCCACACTAGTACCAATGAATACTCATAACTCACTCCCCTAAAACACAGGAGGAAAAGTACTTACGTCCTTGCGTACTAACACAACCATCATCAACATATATACATATATATATGTAAACCATCATTCCATTCCTAAGGAAAATCTATACCTCAAGGATGAAATCACCTCCTCATATCACTGTATGAATCTCGTATACTATCCCCAACAGGGTCAATAAATCACCTACACTCTCACTATAGGGGACCAAAGCAAGGGAAAAAGAAGTCCCAATGCTGAACAAATAGATAACCGAGACAACAAGGTCAAGGTTAAAACACCACAAGTGCTTAGGGAGAACATCTGGACAAGGGACCCAATCCACTCTGTATCCATGCCCCAATGTGTGGAACAACTCGAATCACCTAAGTGGTGACATCAAAACCAAGAAGAAAGGAAGGGCAACACTATATGTGTGCACTGAACAACACTAAGCCTCATATCCGAGACTTAGAAATGATAGGAAGCAAAGGTGGAACAATGGAACACCTTTCAAAACTCTACAGGATGAGATATTGAGAAAGAAGTCTCGAAATCTCAAAATCCCAAGAAAAGTAATAAAATAGTTTTCCTTTTAAGAAACCACATAGTAAAAATGACCGTCTTGCCCCCGGTCTCAGTCAGTTGCCATCACCGGCTTTTAGAAGTTAAAAATCTTTTTAAAGAAGATCCTAAGATCATTCCATAAGTGTTGAAACTTTTAGTTATTACGGGGGTAGGCGAAAACGAGTTTTTCCTTTTAAATACAATGAGTTTGGAAGACACCGTTTCCGAAAGACAGCCGAATAAGAGCGAACACAACTCCACAGATTCCTATAATGTCCGAGAGGACAGTAAAGGAAGAACAATACGTTGGACTCACGGACCACAACCATCCGTTTCCAACTCCACAAAAATTAAATGAGAACACGAGGAAGAGGTTCGGCACCACGCCGTAACCGACAACTCAAGGAATGACATGTAAGTCAAAAACTACGTACTAGCGTACAAAACACAGTACAAGGAATGCTTAGGAGAATAAACTAAGCACTAGAACCAAGACTGTCAAGCTACAGTACCTCGAGTACTTAATAAAGTCACTCACTATAACCTCTTATAACCAATCAAAATCTCACACAATATCATCTTAAACCCACAATTCAAATATCCATGAATTGACACAACACCCTCAAAGTCACAATTCATATTATAATGAATTTACATAATACACCTCAAGGTCACAATTCATATTATAATGAATTTACATAATACACCTCAAAGTCACCCCTCAATAGGTTATTGCAACTTAAGCCCACCATCCATATTTCAAAGGATTTATGCTCACACACACCTAAATTCGTAATCCATGTCAAAATGAATTACCTCAACCACTCCTTAATTTCCTTAATCCACTTAAGTGAATCACTACAATCATACCTCAATACCACAACCCCAAACCAGGGTTCATGCCTAAGTTATACAACACTCCCACATTGGCATTAATGCCAAGCCCTAGCTCCAAAGCTACAATCATATCTCAATGATTAAATAAGAAAACATATATATATATATATACACAATTCATAACATTATGAATAATTACACATCAACTCAAATTCACAATTCACATATATCAATGGAATATAAAATCACATAGCAATTTATAATCATGCATCAAATGCTATGAATAAATGTATGCAATGAACTAAACACCCGCACGTGACTCAACTCACGCACCCGAAACCACGGACTTTCGAACATACGGCCGAAGCCCAATATGCTTTACTGCATTCGTTCATTGGAGAGCTAGTCCAAAGGTCCACGCGCACCCTCATGGCCATGTTTAGGGTCTTGCACCTTAGGGCTCCAGGCCCTTCTTGCTATTGCCGTTTAAAGTTTTATAAAAAGTTTTTAGAGTCAAACTCCACACTAAACTTCATATAAAATCAACCCATGCATGATCACTTTAATGCTATAACCATGTATCAACATAAACATGTAATAATCCATATTTATGAAAAACATCCACAGGAAAATATCCACAGGATAACATCCAACATAAATCTCGAAATCTCTTTACATGTTTTAAAATACAATAAAGACATTTAAATCGTGAGAAAACAGATTTATGTTTTAAACAATATATTTTCTTTAATTCTTTAAGAAAATATTTCAATTTCACATAAATTGCTTTTAATGCAATTAAAGCAATTAAACCACGTATTGTAAAGGGAACCTAGCATAACGTCTAAGTTTTCACGTCCCTCACGTTCACATACCCCCCTAACACAGTCAAAAGGGAACTAGCAACGCGTTTTAAGTTCACGTCTAATTCTTACAAATTTTTACGAGCCCATTTAATTTCTCAAGGGGTTCACTAAGCCACCTATTCCTATTTAATTAAAATAGGAATTTACTTAATCTCGTAGGAATATAATTTAATTAATTTCTTAAATTAATTCCTAAGTCACACTTCTCTCCTAAGCCAATTATAGATATTTAAATTAACAATTTAAAATATCTATATTAAAATAAATAGGGTTTTACACACCCCAAACTACGTCAATAATACGGAGTGAGAAATATAATTTCCCACCTGAAATACGCTTACAGAACAGCCGTTTCGGGCCCACCGTGAACAGTACCGGCGCCCGGATATAACGCCCACCGACCAAAGTCGTCAAAACTTATTCCACATATATCGAAATGTCCGTCTCGACAACCTATACGATATATACGAAGCCCATTAGTAATAGGTTAATTAATTTGGCTAAATCTAAATTAACCCAAACGAAAACAATAACCTATAAATGCGATTTTCGGGCAAACCATTCATCCTGAATTCACGAAATTAAAGTATAACGAATACATGGTAGAGACGAAGCTACTCACCAAAAATCGGCTCAAAACGATCACCGGAAGGTCGGCGAAAAATTGGCCGAAGCCCGGCCAGATCGCCAATGCCCACGCGCGTCTCCCCTGCGTGAGCTCAGCTCTGCCCTGCGCCACCCTACGCCATTACGGCCTCCTGCGCCGCCGCCTGGTCCAACCGACGACCACCATGGGTCGTCGACCCAGCTCGGTCACCGCCGCTCCAGCTGCGCAGCCGCGTCTGCCACCAGCTACGACCACCAGCTGCATCTCCCTCCCGTCGGCCTCTCTCTCTCTCTCCGCCGGCGACCATAGAGGTGAAGGAGCCGCTTCAGTTGCAGAGAAGCAAAAGAGAAGAGTGAAGCTGTAGCCGTGGGTAGCGTGAAGAATAAGATGTGGTCTGCAGATATTGTATACATATACCCATATATGCCCTAATTACAAAAGCAACCCTCTAAATGCCCATTATTGCGAAATAACCCCAAAACTATATATATATATATAATTATAATTAAATATATATATATACAGTAAATCCCAATAATTATCGGGGACGTCCAAACATAATCTCGTAAGCCCGAAATAATAACGGAACGCCAAATAACCAAATTAGTCCGAAAGAAATACACCGGGTTAGGAACCCAACGTCGGAACACTTAAACAAGCCCGTTTAATTAAAACGTGTCGCCGTCCAGTCAAAACACTAATCATTAACTGTCGAACGATACTGCGTAGTCGAGAATAAGAATTCGCGTAATGTCGTCCAGTCGACTTTAAAACTAAACGCGAAAAATTTACAGGTATCAAATACCAAGAACAAAGATTACGTCAAGAACAAGTGATGTCATTACCGAAATTAAATCAAAAATAATTTCAGTAAAAAGGATAATAACACGGGGTGTTACAGGTTTTAACTCGAACATCTGTCTCTAAGGTTTCATTCCTTAAGGTAAGAAATATGATCATTCGTGTTTGTCTGTGGATCTTCTCGGGTAAGAGAAGTGAGATTAAATTAAGCGCACATAATGTGATTCCTAGTGTTTGGTTGGGTTAGGAGGCATTGGCACCAAATATGATTTGACTAGGCCCTAACTTTTCCTTAAAAACCGGTTGAATCCTTCGGGGTACAACATTTTTCTTTAAAAACCCGAGGGCCATGGCATCTGTTTGGGACTAAATGACTTCAGTAACCCTTTCTTCCGCCTCGATAGGCGGTGTGAGTTAGAGGTGACCTTGTTGATCTGTACCCTTTTTAGTGCCTCGATAGGCAGTGTGAGATAGAGATAGCTCGGTTGGTTACCGAATCCAGTGTGGTGATAATATATTTCCTTCTGTATTTCTTTGGGGTGAATGGATTAGTTCACGAAATATTGTAGACGGAAAGGATTGTATTGAGGATACCATTGGACCGTATTGAGGATAGAAATTGTGAGAGTGAGACTCTCCAGGTATGATTTGATATAGGTGATATGTAAGAGTTATGAATTAATTGTGGACATGATTATGGTTTTTCTCTTCTGGTAGTCCTAGTGAGTGATCCTACCTCCTAGGAATCTTGAGTGGCGTGCTCGGTGCACAGTATAATAGATAGTTAGTTCTGATTGTATCCCTAGACGAGAGTGTGTATTCGACTGGGTGCTTTTATACACCAGGTGCTAGGATTAGCTGTTTACGGGACTTTATGTATATATATGTGTATATATATTGATTTGACATGCGTATATACGAGTGGTAGATATATCTTATGATCTGTGCTGTTTTATGACTCTTGAGTAGTTTTGAGATTAGTTGTGAGATTATTGTTGGGTGTTTCGGATAGGCCAGGGTGCCATGGGAGACGATAGTTGGACCTAGGATAGATGCATGCATACGGGATGGTTAGCATTTTCTAGACGGTTATGAGTGTGATGTTTTGATATTATGGTGAGCGCGTGGTTTTTTGCTCACCCCCCACACACAACATTTACAGGTTTGCAGGTGGATGCAGCACGGCATACTCGGCGGCGACGATACGGGGGATTTGGGATGGTAGATTTATTCCTCCTTCCGTAATCATATTTATTATTCTTTTATTCTCTTGGAAGCCAGGTTGTTGGCAGATTCCCTTATATTGTATCTTCAGTTCATGTATTTATTATTTCGGGGTGCCATTGTATATGTTCGGCATTACCATCAAGTTTTATGTATTCTTATTTGAGCTTGGTGGCTCAGTCAGTACTTGTTGTTTTGGGGTGCCTTTGCACCTTTTCGGCATCTCCATATGATTTTTTTATTATTTTCATTTGAGCATTTGGGGCTCTATTGATTTTAGAGGGGTTTTGGAGAGGTATTGGTGTTCTTTTCCATTACCTCGGCCCTAGTAGGTTTCTGGAATGTTGGGTTGCGTGCCATTACTTTTATTCTTGTTATTATGGGCAGGTTGTTCTGTTGTGTTGAACTTGGGTTGTCCGGATGTTCCAATTTTAAACGGAACTCTGCCGGATTTTCGTTAGAATTCTTTACTGAGTTTCTATCACTCAGGTGATATGGAATACTTCATTTTCATTCAAATTCCATTTATTTCGATGTTTCTTGTAAATCTTGGTTGTCGTTTTCTGTGACGTCATACCCCAGGATTCACTGATTCTCTTCATTGGAGTCTCAGGAATAACGGGGTGTGACAAACACCCTGTGAGGAAAAAAGCTCAGTAGGAAAACAAAATCCTAACTACCACATCCTCTGACTGTTTAGGTAATGCTAAACCATCTAGCAAGACAAGTAGCACATAACTAATCCTGGCCCCAAATCACAAGGTATGCACCCATATACAAACGTACATAAGTATATAGGGGATATATATATACATACATACATGTATATAAATACACAATATGAGTCTCATAAGGTACTACGAAGACTAGTACTCCAAGTACCAACTCTAGTAGTCTACACTACTCTCACAACGTACGCTAAATACATGACACCCAAGTCCAATCTAACATATCATCTAGCACTCACAACGTTAACCAAAAGATCCAAACAAAGAGAATCACAATAACCTCTGATATCTAACGGAAACAAAATCCACAACTAGTACCAAGAGAGGCTCATCACCCACTCCCCGAGAACACAGGAGGGAAAACACTCACGTCCTTGCATACTAACACAATCGTCATCAATATATATATAGGAAAAATTACACAAACTACCCCTGAACTATGACCTAATTGCACGCGGTACCCCTTACATTTCAATAATATCATAAACTACCCTTAAAACCACATCCGTTGTAACACTTAGCCCCTTATGTTCATGGTCAATGCCAGAAAGTTTGTGTATTGGTCAATAAAGGCTGTTTTTGGACTGAACTTCCATTTTTGCCCTCATATCATTGCCTGTTCACCAAAAAGCCCTCATAATTTTATATATAAACCCATTTGAGGATATTATTACACCTACTATTTCTCTCTCTAAAGTTCATGTTTTCTCTCTCTCTCTAAGTCTGATGTAGCAAGGATTGAAATATATATTATGTTCCAAAATATGATTTTTTTTTTGCGAAAAATTATATATTATGCTCCAAAATAAAATTTTTTTTTTCAAAAAATATTTTTTTTGCGAAAAAGTATATATTATGTTCCAAAATATGAATTGTTTATGAAAAATATTTTTTTGCAAAAACGTACTTATTATGTTCCAATATATGAATTTTTTTTTCCGAAAAATATATATTATGTTCCAAAATATGATCTTTTCCGAAAAATAATTTTTTTGCGAAACATATATACTATTATGTTCCAAAATATGATCTTTTCTGAAAAATAATGTTTTTGCGAAAAATATATACTATATTCCAAAATATGATTTTTTTTCGAAAATAATTTTTTTTCAAAAAATATATATTATTTTTTCCGAAATAATTCTTATTTTGGAAAATAATATTCTCCCTCCGAAAAATATTCTTTTTGCGAAAAATATATATATATAATTTGAATTTATAATTTTTGCGAAAATATAATTGATTTTCGAAAAATAATATTTTTAATAGATTGATTTCACTAAACCCCCTTATACTATTGAGGGTAGTTTTGGCATTTTGATTCAAAATGTGAGGTGAGGGGGCATAATGATGAAATTGAATAGTATATGGGACAAAGTGGATACAGTGAGGGTTAGTTGAGAAAACTGGATAGTATAGGGGGTTTCTTGAAATTAACCTTAAAATATAATATAAAATAAGGGCTTTTAAGTAAATTCACGCACAAATCATACCAGGGCTCTGCTCCGGTGTTCTAGGTAGTAACTGATATTATTCAAACGTTAGGGGTACTCTCCGTAATTAGGTCATAGTTCAGGGGTAGTTTGTGTAATGTTTCCTATATATATATAAGAACCATTATCCCAATCCTAGAGGAGATCTACCTCTCAATGACTGAATCACCCAATCATATCACCATATGAATCTCATAATAATATTTCCAATATGATCAACAAATCACCAACGCTATCACTATGGATAAGGAAACCTAACCTATCAAATCTCGAAAAATACCTGAACACTACTGTAGCGTACGGTATTTTTACATGCTAATTTAAATCTTTTATTAATGATTAAATGCATACGTGATTATGTGTTTAATGTGATTTTGGGCTTAATATGCTTATGTGCTTAGCGTGACTTACATGTTTTATGTGATATTAAAAATTATTAGTTGCATGTTCTATTTTCATAATAAAAATTGTTGAGAACAATTTCAGAAAAGAAATGACCGAAGGATAAATTGGTATTTTCAAATTTAGAGCACTTGGTGGAAAGTGTTGATATTTGACTAAGTGTTGGGGTATGAGTATCAAAGTTGTAAGTAGAGAGGATAACAAGGGATAAAAGGGTAATTAAGAGTCACAATGACACTTTTTTAATTAACCGTAAGTTGCAAAGAAAGTGGTCCTTTTACACTTTTAAGTGGTGTCTATATTTTAGCTATTGATCTCCTTCTCTCATCTTTGCTCACAACCCTTGGATCATAGGGCCTTATTTCGTTGACACTTAAATGGAATAATGCATTATTCTTAGTCTTTCACTTGGTAAGACTTTATGTTAACCCTTGAATCATTTATTAATTTTCCTTGCTTTATACTCAACCCTTAGATGCTAAGGCCTTGTTTGGCATTGAGTTAGCTTTATGGGTTTTGAGTTTTAGTCTTCTTGCAAGACCACGTTATGGCCCTTGGATCTCCTCCCTTTTATTTCACATTTATTATAGGTCATTGGATGACTGTGAGAGATAGTGTGAAATCTCTACAAACTCATAAGTCTTTCATTGCAAGAAATTTCTATTTCTCTACAAACTTATTTTCTCTCTACACTTCTTTTTCCCTCTTGTTCTTCATCACTTCCTTATTTAATTTCATCTCATTTCACTTGGAGTTTGAAGAAATGTTCAACATGGGAATTGCTAGGGTTCCTCTCCTCTTCCCTTTACTCTAAGTATTGGGGTAAGTGTCTAGCTCTCTTGAGGTTTTGAACTTCAAACCCTAGATTTTCCATTCTTGAAGTATTATGTTCAACTATTGATTTTTGATTTCCTTTTCTCTTGAATCTTGTTGAGGACCATAAGTTGAACCTTGTCACTGATTTTCTGTTATTGGAAGCTTGGAGTTCGTCTTGTGCTTTAAGCTCACTTTTGGGTTGGAGATGTTGGTAAGTGTCATAGCTATCTCTTTCCTTTTGAGTATTCTATCCATGAAACCCTAAAATAAAAATCATTAGGGTTTGAGTTGATTCTTGTAGTTGGAGCCACTTTTCTATAATTTTTGGTTTATTGTTGACACCAAAGTAATCTTGTGGTTTATTAATGGTGTGTTGTTAGTTCGAAGCTATCCTATTGAACAGTTGGAGTGGTAACTTAGGTTGGACTTAGTTTGGGCATTCTTGAGTAGCTTGCTTGGAATTGAGGTAGGGGAAAAATGAATTATTTTCATCTTTGTACGATGGTGTATGCGTCGATATGTATATGTGCCGTATATATACATATACACATATACATATACATACATATACACATATACATACATATACATATATATATGTATATATGTATATATATGTATATGTATGTATATGTGTATATGTATATATATAAATATATATATATATGCGAGTTGAGTCTTGACAACTTAGACAATGAACTAGATCCTTTAAAACATGATTGTGTGATATAAATGCTTATTGTGATTTATTGCTTATAAATGTGAAATTGTAAGCATTGTAATAAATGGAGTACAATATATTGCCTAATGAGAAAAAAATGTATTGTGATGGAACATGTTGTGAACCATTGTTTGTAAGTGTGAAATTGTAAGCATTGTGGTTATATTGAGTACAATATATTGCAAGTGAGAAAAACATATATTGTGATGGAACATGATTGTTGTTGGAATCCTTGATGCATATTGAGTATATTGTGTTATGTCAAAATCATGGTGTTGGTATATGCGGGTTTGTAATCATGTGTGGGTAGTTTTGTTTCGGATCGTAACAATAACTAGCCAGTGGCTATTTCACACCTACGAAAATTAGGAAGTCCGAAAATGTGATTCCGAGTTAGGTGTCGCAAATGGGCTCCTCTCGTATTCTTCACCTTTGGAGTCTTGGCGGACGGAGTTGCAAACAGGGGTCTCATGCAACCGCCTTCCTGGTTGAAAGTAAATGAGAGAAAATTCACTTGGAAAGAATCGGTGCCGTGCTCTACATTTACTTGATGAGCTTGTATCCTCAAAAGTAAGATGGACAGAGTATGTTTTCGTTAACATGTTTTGGGAAAAGTGTTTATCATAAAGTGTGTTGAGTCGCATTGCATCTAAACTGCGTGACTGTGGTTTTCATATTGAAACATGCTATATTTGTGAATAATTATGATGTGAGCATTTTGGGGAATTATTTATTAGGTTTGATGGGGTTTCGGATTTGTATAAGAGCTATGTGGAACTAGAGACCCACCTAGGATTAGTATCATGAACCTTGGTTGGGTTGAACCACTCGGACTACCGAGATTAAGACAATGACGCTTCCTTTACTGGGCTAGTGTGCTCACCCCACGACATATTTTTTTTTCCAGGTGATGATCCATCAAAGGGAGGCTTTTAGTGTCGATGGTTTGATGGGCACGTTGTTCCGCTAAGTCTTGGCATATCCATAGCGGTTTATCTTTTATAGGTAATTCCCATGTTATATGCTCTTTTATGTTTTAATAATCATGTACTAAAAATGTATAAAAGTACTACTTTGATGACTAGTATGTCAGTCGGGTTGATAGCGTTGTATGTCCCTCGGAGCACTATGCGCGGAGACTTTACTCTTTCGATTCACTTTGGTGTCAGAATGCTAGTTAATGCCTTGTTTTGTATAATTATGACATGGCAACGCCATGATGCATTTTATTATATATACATATATATATGTATATATACATATACATATATATATATATATATAATTGATGCATTTTATTATATATACATATATACATGTATATGTATATGTATATATGTATATATGTATATGCGAGTTGAGTCTTGACAACTTAGACAATGAACTAGATCCTTTAAAACATGATTGTGTGATATAAATGCTTATTGTGATTTATTGCTTATAAATGTGAAATTGTAAGCATTGTGATAAATGGAGTACAATATATTGCCTAATGAGAAAAACATGTATTGTGATGGAACATGTTGTGAACCATTGTTTATAAGTGTGAAATTGTAAGCATGGTGGTTATATTGAGTACAATATATTGCAAGTGAGAGAAACATATATTGTGATGGAACATGATTGTTGTTGGAATCCTTGATGCATATTGAGTATATTGTGTTATGTCAAAATCATGGTGTTGGTATATGCGGGTTTGTAATCATGTGTGGGTAGTTTTGTTTCGGATCGTAACAATAACTGGCCAGTGGCTATTTCACACCTACAAAAATTAGGAAGTCCGAAAATGTGATACCGAGTTAGGTGTCGCAAATGGGCTCCTCTCGTATTCTTCACCTTTGGAGTCTTGGCGGACGGAGTTGCAAACAGGGGTCTCATGCAACCTCCTTCCTGGTTGAAAGTAAATGAGAGAAAATTCACTTGGAAAGAATCGGTGCAGTGCTCTACATTTACTTGATGAGCTTGTATCCTCAAAAGTAAGATGGACAGAGTATGTTTTCGTTAACATGTTTTGGGAAAAGTGTTTATCATAAAGTGTGTTGAGTCGCATTGCATCTAAACTGCGTGACTGTGGTTTTCATATTGAAACATGCTATATTTGTGAATAATTATGATGTGAGCATTTTGGGGAATTATTTATTAGGTTTGATGGGGTTTCGGATTTGTATAAGAGCTATGTGGAACTAGAGACCCACCTAGGATTAGTATCATGAACCTTGGTTGGGTTGAACCACTCGGACTACCGAGATTAAGACAATGACGCTTCCTTTACTGGGCTAGTGTGCTCACCCCACGACATATTTTTTTTTCCAGGTGATGATCCATCAAAGGGAGGCTTTTAGTGTCGATGGTTTGATGGGCACGTTGTTCCGCTAAGTCTTGGCATATCCATAGCGGTTTATCTTTTATAGGTAATTCCCATGTTATATGCTCTTTTATGTTTTAATAATCATGTACTAAAAATGTATAAAAGTATTACTTTGATGACTAGTATGTCAGTCGGGTTGATAGCGTTGTATGTCCCTCGGAGCACTATGCGCGGAGACTTTACTCTTTCGATTCACTTTGGTGTCAGAATGCTAGTTAATGCCTTGTTTTGTATAATTATGACATGGCAACGCCATGATGCATTTTATTATATATACATATATATATGTATATATACATATACATATATATATATATATAATTGATGCATTTTATTATATATACATATATACATGTATATGTATATGTATATATGTATATATGTATATGCGAGTTGAGTCTTGACAACTTAGACAATGAACTAGATCCTTTAAAACATGATTGTGTGATATAAATGCTTATTGTGATTTATTGCTTATAAATGTGAAATTGTAAGCATTGTGATAAATGGAGTACAATATATTGCCTAATGAGAAAAACATGTATTGTGATGGAACATGTTGTGAACCATTGTTTGTAAGTGTGAAATTGTAAGCATTGTGGTTATATTGAGTACAATATATTGCAAGTGAGAGAAACATATATTGTGATGGAACATGATTGTTGTTGGAATCCTTGATGCATATTGAGTATATTGTGTTATGTCAAAATCATGGTGTTGGTATATGCGGGTTTGTAATCATGTGTGGGTAGTTTTGTTTCGGATCGTAACAATAACTGGCCAGTGGCTATTTCACACCTACAAAAATTAGGAAGTCCGAAAATGTGATACCGAGTTAGGTGTCGCAAATGGGCTCCTCTCGTATTCTTCACCTTTGGAGTCTTGGCGGACGGAGTTGCAAACAGGGGTCTCATGCAACCGCCTTCCTGGTTGAAAGTAAATGAGAGAAAATTCACTTGGAAAGAATCGGTGCAGTGCTCTACATTTACTTGATGAGCTTGTATCCTCAAAAGTAAGATGGACAGAGTATGTTTTCGTTAACATGTTTTGGGAAAAGTGTTTATCATAAAGTGTGTTGAGTCGCATTGCATCTAAACTGCGTGACTGTGGTTTTCATATTGAAACATGCTATATTTGTGAATAATTATGATGTGAGCATTTTGGGGAATTATTTATTAGGTTTGATGGGGTTTCGGATTTGTATAAGAGCTATGTGGAACTAGAGACCCACCTAGGATTAGTATCATGAACCTTGGTTTGGTTGAACCACTCGGACTACCGAGATTAAGACAATGACGCTTCATTTACTGGGCTAGTGTGCTCACCCCACGACATATTTTTTTTTCCAGGTGATGATCCATCAATGGGAGGCTTTTAGTGTCGATGGTTTGATGGGCACGTTGTTCCGCTAAGTCTTGGCATATCCATAGCGGTTTATCTTTTATAGGTAATTCCCATGTTATATGCTCTTTTATGTTTTAATAATCATGTACTCAAAATGTATAAAAATACTACTTTGATGACTAGTATGTCAGTCGGGTTGATAGCGTTGTATGTCCCTCGGAGCACTATGCGCGGAGACTTTACTCTTTCGATTCACTTTGGTGTCAGAATGCTAGTTAATGCCTTGTTTTGTATAATTATGACATGGCAACGCCATGATGCATTTTATTATATATACATATATATATGTATATATACATATACATATATATATTTATATATATTTATAATTGATGCATTTTATTATATATACATATGTACATGTATATATACATATATACATGTATATGTATATGTATATATGTATATATGTATATGCGAGTTGAGTCTTGACAACTTAGACAATGAACTAGATCCTTTAAAACATGATTGTGTGATATAAATGCTTATTGTGATTTATTGCTTATAAATGTGAAATTGTAAGCATTGTGATAAATGGAGTACAATATATTGCCTAATGAGAAAAACATGTATTGTGATGGAACATGTTGTGAACCATTGTTTGTAAGTGTGAAATTGTAAGCATGGTGGTTATATTGAGTACAATATATTGCAAGTGAGAGAAACATATATTGTGATGGAACATGATTGTTGTTGGAATCCTTGATGCATATTGAGTATATTGTGTTATGTCAAAATCATGGTGTTGGTATATGCGGGTTTGTAATCATGTGTGGGTAGTTTTGTTTCGGATCGTAACAATAACTGGCCAGTGGCTATTTCACACCTACAAAAATTAGGAAGTCCGAAAATGTGATACCGAGTTAGGTGTCGCAAATGGGCTCCTCTCGTATTCTTCACCTTTGGAGTCTTGGGGGACGGAGTTGCAAACAGGGGTCTCATGCAACCGCCTTCCTGGTTGAAAGTAAATGAGAGAAAATTCACTTGGAAAGAATCGGTGCAGTGCTCTACATTTACTTGATGAGCTTGTATCCTCAAAAGTAAGATGGACAGAGTATGTTTTCGTTAACATGTTTTGGGAAAAGTGTTTATCATAAAGTGTGTTGAGTCGCATTGCATCTAAACTGCGTGACTGTGGTTTTCATATTGAAACATGCTATATTTGTGAATAATTATGATGTGAGCATTTTGGGGAATTATTTATTAGGTTTGATGGGGTTTCGGATTTGTATAAGAGCTATGTGGAACTAGAGACCCACCTAGGATTAGTATCATGAACCTTGGTTTGGTTGAACCACTCGGACTACCGAGATTAAGACAATGACGCTTCCTTTACTGGGCTAGTGTGCTCACCCCACGACATATTTTTTTTTCCAGGTGATGATCCATCAAAGGGAGGATTTTAGTGTCGATGGTTTGATGGGCACGTTGTTCCGCTAAGTCTTGGCATATCCATAGCGGTTTATCTTTTATAGGTAATTCCCATGTTATATGCTCTTTTATGTTTTAATAATCATGTACTAAAAATGTATAAAAGTACTACTTTGATGACTAGTATGTCAGTCGGGTTGATAGCGTTGTATGTCCCTCGGAGCACTATGCGCGGAGACTTTACTCTTTCGATTCACTTTGGTGTCAGAATGCTAGTTAATGCCTTGTTTTGTATAATTATGACATGGCAACGCCATGATGCATTTTATTATATATACATATATATATGTATATATACATATACATATATATATATATATAATTGATGCATTTTATTATATATACATATATACATGTATATGTATATGTATATATGTATATATGTATATGCGAGTTGAGTCTTGACAACTTAGACAATGAACTAGATCCTTTAAAACATGATTGTGTGATATAAATGCTTATTGTGATTTATTGCTTATAAATGTGAAATTGTAAGCATTGTGATAAATGGAGTACAATATATTGCCTAATGAGAAAAACATGTATTGTGATGGAACATGTTGTGAACCATTGTTTGTAAGTGTGAAATTGTAAGCATGGTGGTTATATTGAGTACAATATATTGCAAGTGAGAGAAACATATATTGTGATGGAACATGATTGTTGTTGGAATCCTTGATGCATATTGAGTATATTGTGTTATGTCAAAATCATGGTGTTGGTATATGCGGGTTTGTAATCATGTGTGGGTAGTTTTGTTTCGGATCGTAACAATAACTGGCCAGTGGCTATTTCACACCTACAAAAATTAGGAAGTCCGAAAATGTGATACCGAGTTAGGTGTCGCAAATGGGCTCCTCTCGTATTCTTCACCTTTGGAGTCTTGGCGGACGGAGTTGCAAACAGGGGTCTCATGCAACCGCCTTCCTGGTTGAAAGTAAATGAGAGAAAATTCACTTGGAAAGAATCGGTGCAGTGCTCTACATTTACTTGATGAGCTTGTATCCTCAAAAGTAAGATGGACAGAGTATGTTTTCGTTAACATGTTTTGGGAAAAGTGTTTATCATAAAGTGTGTTGAGTCGCATTGCATCTAAACTGCGTGACTGTGGTTTTCATATTGAAACATGCTATATTTGTGAATAATTATGATGTGAGCATTTTGGGGAATTATTTATTAGGTTTGATGGGGTTTCGGATTTGTATAAGAGCTATGTGGAACTAGAGACCCACCTAGGATTAGTATCATGAACCTTGGTTGGGTTGAACCACTCGGACTACCGAGATTAAGACAATGACGCTTCCTTTACTGGGCTAGTGTGCTCACCCCACGACATATTTTTTTTTCCAGGTGATGATCCATCAATGGGAGGCTTTTAGTGTCGATGGTTTGATGGGCACGTTGTTCCGCTAAGTCTTGGCATATCCATAGCGGTTTATCTTTTATAGGTAATTCCCATGTTATATGCTCTTTTATGTTTTAATAATCATGTACTAAAAATGTATAAAAGTATTACTTTGATGACTAGTATGTCAGTCGGGTTGATAGCGTTGTATGTCCCTCGGAGCACTATGCGCGGAGACTTTACTCTTTCGATTCACTTTGGTGTCAGAATGCTAGTTAATGCCTTGTTTTGTATAATTATGACATGGCAACGCCATGATGCATTTTATTATATATACATATATATATGTATATATACATATACATATATATATATATATAATTGATGCATTTTATTATATATACATATATACATGTATATATACATGTATACATGTATATGTATATGTATATATGTATATATGTATATGCGAGTTGAGTCTTGACAACTTAGACAATGAACTAGATCCTTTAAAACATGATTGTGTGATATAAATGCTTATTGTGATTTATTGCTTATAAATGTGAAATTGTAAGCATTGTGATAAATGGAGTACAATATATTGCCTAATGAGAAAAACATGTATTGTGATGGAACATGTTGTGAACCATTGTTTGTAAGTGTGAAATTGTAAGCATGGTGGTTATATTGAGTACAATATATTGCAAGTGAGAGAAACATATATTGTGATGGAACATGATTGTTGTTGGAATCCTTGATGCATATTGAGTATATTGTGTTATGTCAAAATCATGGTGTTGGTATATGCGGGTTTGTAATCATGTGTGGGCAGTTTTGTTTCGGATCGTAACAATAACTGGCCAGTGGCTATTTCACACCTACAAAAATTAGGAAGTCCGAAAATGTGATACCGAGTTAGGTGTCGCAAATGGGCTCCTCTCGTATTCTTCACCTTTGGAGTCTTGGGGGACGGAGTTGCAAACAGGGGTCTCATGCAACCGCCTTCCTGGTTGAAAGTAAATGAGAGAAAATTCACTTGGAAAGAATCGGTGCAGTGCTCTACATTTACTTGATGAGCTTGTATCCTCAAAAGTAAGATGGACAGAGTATGTTTTCGTTAACATGTTTTGGGAAAAGTGTTTATCATAAAGTGTGTTGAGTCGCATTGCATCTAAACTGCGTGACTGTGGTTTTCATATTGAAACATGCTATATTTGTGAATAATTATGATGTGAGCATTTTGGGGAATTATTTATTAGGTTTGATGGGGTTTCGGATTTGTATAAGAGCTATGTGGAACTAGAGACCCACCTAGGATTAGTATCATGAACCTTGGTTGGGTTGAACCACTCGGACTACCGAGATTAAGACAATGACGCTTCCTTTACTGGGCTAGTGTGCTCACCCCACGACATATTTTTTTTTCCAGGTGATGATCCATCAAAAGGAGGCTTTTAGTGTCGATGGTTTGATGGGCACGTTGTTCCGCTAAGTCTTGGCATATCCATAGCGGTTTATCTTTTATAGGTAATTCCCATGTTATATGCTCTTTTATGTTTTAATAATCATGTGCTAAAAATGTATAAAAGTACTACTTTGATGACTAGTATGTCAGTCGGGGTGATAGCGTTGTATGTCCCTCGGAGCACTATGCGCAGAGACTTTACTCTTTCGATTCACTTTGGTGTCAGAATGCTAGTTAATGCCTTGTTTTGTATAATTATGACATGGCAACGCCATGATGCATTTTATTATTAAAGTGTGTGAATCTATAAATCCTTTTATTTTGAGTTGTGACTTGGATTATTGTTATTAAATGTGGTTATTAGGAAGTTGGCCGAAAACGGCGTTTTTCTAGGTTTTCAAACAAACCCTTCTCTTTTAAATGAAAAATCCGTTCTCGCCTACCCCCGTGACCCCGACTAAAAATTTGGGCTTTAGTAAATGATTTTAAGCCGTTTGAAAAGATTTTGGCACTTTAAAAGTCGTTGGAATCCTAAAACGGAGACCGGGGGCAAAACGGTAATTCTATCGAAATTTTTTACGAAACGAAACATTTCTAAGCTTATTAGTGTAATATTGAATCAATCTATAGGGGTTGGAGGTAGTTTTTCGAAACTTGAAATTTGGCAGAATGTTTGGGTAGGAAAACTTGTGGTTTGCTACAGTAATCAATGTAGCATTTTCGCATCTATTCACCCTGCGCGCGCGACATTATTTAAAACATCATATCTCCTTCTCCATATATCGGATCGAGTAGATTTTTATTGCGTTGGAACACTGACATCTTGAACTTATGTTTAGGGTTTTGAATCACTCAAGTTAACATAGTTTTGAGTGATTTATGTTCATTTGAAGATGACGGTATATTTTAAACTTCTACATGTTGCGACCTTTCTTTATAAATTTATATTTTTCGGCTCGTTTACTCAAATTCATTTTCGTTCATTTATATGGACTTCTTAGAGTCTCCTTTATCACACATATGTTCAGTTTTTTGTTTGAGGACAAAGCGCCTCGGTTCTTAGAGTCTCCTTTACCCATTTTTGTTTGGTTTTGTTTGGGGTTGTCCGATACCGTTTTCCAAAATTCAAATCTCTCGTCTCATGGCTTTGATTTAAGTTCTATTAGTTCCTAAGGCTTGTGTGAGGTCCAAACCTTGTAGTTGTACTTGAAAATTACAATTTTACCCCTGATTTGACCATTTTATCCTTGGATTAACATGAGGTGTTGGAATGATCCGTTTAGAGTTCCGTTTGAGTCATTTCATTTCTTTTTCGATCCCGAGTGATTTTTTTGACATATTTGGGATGTGAAATGATTATTTTACCCTTGAACGGGTATTTGACGACTTAATGAGATTTTATTCTATTTGTTTTCATTTCCGTATTCACACCCTTGAACGGGTATTTAACGACTTAATGAGATTTTCGTTCATTTTATTTCGTTTCTTCGGGTTTCGAAGTCCTAGGAAATTAGGGGAGTGACAACTTGGTATCAGAGCGAGTTGTTTATCTTAAGGATGACGGGCGAGGGCCGTTATCATTTTTTGCTTCATGGTCTTTAGATTACGACTTGTCACCTAATAGTGGTGGTTATTTTATGAGGTCGTTTGTGCATATGTCGGCATAACTGTATTACGTTGTTGGCATACCTTTGGGTTGGTCATGGTTTAATCCTTTCCTTATTACTTCGGGAGTTGGATTAGCTAATTGATGGTTCGGGATTTTCTTATCATTTTATTTCATACGCCTTTTCCTTTTCCTTACTTATCTTTTGGACTAGCTTTGTCCTCTCTTGATGAGGCATAGGTTGTCTATTCATTAGTGTGAGGTAATGTGTACTTGGCATGAATAAGTCGTGATTGCTCGATGGTCGTTATCATTTGGCTTCACTCCCTTTGGCATTATGAGCTTCGGCGTCATTTTGGGCATGGATTGGTTATTAACCTTCCATGTGTGAATTGATTACTTTTAAAGTCGTATGTCTATGGACGCTCCTTGGGGTGAGCACTTCCATTTCTTTGGTGATCGCAACGACTCTTCTTTGCTTCTTATTATGATAGGGGTTGTATAACCATGTATATGTTAGAGAGTGAGTACTTCATTCGTTGGCATTTGGAGCGACGCTAGTGTTACTTTTCATGGTTTATGGAAATCGTGACTTACCTAGTTTCTTGTTGGCAAGAGTGGCCAACGGAGAAGTAGGTGGTTTTGTCGACGTACCGAGTGTGTGTACGAGTGTTGGGATTTCCTTCCCGATGATTTAAATTTTTCTTGCATCCGTACCGTGATGTAAAGTTTTCTATTGGGTTTAAGTCGTGTACCATTGCTATTGTTGTCGCATCATATCGGATGGCATCGACGTCATTCGTGGGTCTTGTAAAGCACTTGTTTGACGTGTTCATTAAGTGTATTGTTTTGAAGGGTAGTGTCTCGGTTGATATTTTAAAGTTAAAAGAGGTGTTGAGTTATAACCAAACGACTAATGTCTTCAGTTTCATAGCTTCTTGAGTGAGTAAGTAGCTACTGGCGGCTGTAAGAAATTTTTTGTTGTCTTGCGAATGTAATGTTTCAACTTACGCGGTCGAGCATTAGGTTCGTATGGGATGGCAAGTGTGAATGGTACTTGTGACTACGTCTCCAATTTTAACCTAATCCTAGCGGGGCGTTAGTTAGGGGTTTTATTGTGATGTATCATGTAAGAGTGTATGCCTAGGATGGATTTATAGTTTTGTTATCCGGGCATGAGCCGCTTCGGTATCATTCTGTGTTTGGGAATAAGTTCCTCTTTCCCTTATGTGTTAGTAGGTATTCTATAGGGACTTAGTGACTGTGATACGTTATGTAGTGAAAAAATGTCATTGGAGATTAAGTGGTGTATCTCCTAAGCTTTGATTTTGGTGTCCCTTTTGCTTAAACTATTAAGGGGTTTTGTGATTTGGTGGTTAAATGCCCTTATGTAGATATTGTGAGGTTGACTTACATTTTTGGGGCCGTTGCTAATAGGTATTTACTCCTATGGTATTCAATGTGTGATGCCCAGGTATCCTTCTAATGGTTTGAGGTTGTTTTCTTTGGGGTTAGGATATATCCGTATCCTTCTATTGTTATTGATGGACTTGAGGTCTAAGCGTAGTGATTCGTTGATTGTGGATTGTAAGTTTGTGTACCACTAAGAGATGTGTTATGAGCCTTGGAGTAATAATCTATGATGAAAGAGTTGTGAATCATTGTGTATGACTTGTAGATGGAAAGTATGATCTTACATTTTCTTTAACTAGTAAGTTGTGGGCTTGTGCATAAGTCTTGATTTATTTAATGAAAGTAGCAATGGTGTTTGAGAAAAAATGGTTATAATTTTGAAGAATGGTGTACGTTTAGGCTCACTTATTAGTGATGATTTTGATTGGAGATCTTCATATTGATTTTTGGTAGTGTTGTAGCTAATAATTGTCATGTAAGATTTTAGTTTCGAGAATATGATTTGGTGATTCAATTGAGGCATGATTATTAGGTAGAATACGAGAGTGTTGATTATCAAAGAATGATTTGAGGAATAGTTTAGGAGTATGGCTATCTATCACGAAGAAATAGTGGACTTGATAAGTAGTTATTGGTGTTGTATGGTTTATGTTGTGGTTAGAACATGAGTTTAGGCTTTTGTTGACCTAGAAGGCATGAAAATTGGAGATGTTAAGATTACCATTGATTGAGGTATGAAGTAGTGTGATTATAGTGCAATGGATGTTAGTTGGTACATGATTGCAATTTCTATTAGAAAGGAGGTATGACTTGTAACCTTAAGGTTCGTTAGTGGTTGATTACTAGAGTTCATGAAGTCGGATTGAGTGTGTGTTCCCTTGTTAACACTTGATGTGTCGGGTGTTGAGTGATATTGTGGGCATTGGTAGTGATGAGTTACTGTGGTAGATTACCTTGGTCTTTCATGTCATTGGTCATGTTTGTGTCTTCACGTGAGTAGTGATTTTGTCATGTTTCTTATTTTCCTTCATTGCGTACTTGGAGTACGATCATTCTCGCTTCGCGGTTGTGTAGTTGGTTTACTTCTACGGGTTTTCGATAATGTACCTCGTTACGTGAGTTGAGATTTATTATACCTAGTGTAAGGTTACATTATTTAACAGTGTTTGTGGTATGAGGAAAGTAGACGCTATTTTCGTCAATGTACGTTTTAGCTACCCTATTTTTATATATTAAGGGATTCTTAGGTACATGTGATTTGTGTTACCTTTTGATGGGTGGTTTATGGTAGAACTAGTCGTACCATTCGATTTTAGTGTTGGGGACTGAACTTGGAAACAATCAGGTTTTGCTTTGAAACAGTCAGGTTTCACTAAGCAATGAAGTTTATGGCCATTAGAGAGTGAGTTATAGAGTATGATGTGCTATGTTCTGTGGTAGCATCTAAGTGGTCTGGAACCTTATAGGGATTGTATGTAATGTATGAACTAGTGAATTAAGTTGAGATATGATTGTAGTTGAACCGTTAATTAAAGGATTATATTGAGATATTTTCTTGGGAGACTTTTATATCTTATAGATTGGCAATTTGAGTAGTCAATGTTTGATCGTAGCTTATCCACAAGACTGTGGGTTGTAATCGAGGTTTAATTGTGATTTGACTTTGGAGATTCAAAGTGTAACTTTACCATTATGATGTAATTTGTATTAATTGAATCAATTGAGAATTTGAGATTCAAAATGATTGATTCAGGAAGGCAATGATATAATGATTATAGAATTGAAATGTGAAGAAATTATTTGAGGTCATTATATGTCTATTATTGACTGTGATCATGACTATGGATCTAGTATCTTAGTGGTTGCGATTGTGAACTGACTGGTATGGATATGGGGTTAAGGATAACAATAGATGTTAGAGAGTTTAATGTCTTCGATTTATGACCTTGACATATGTTTTGCTAGGTGATGGATCTTTCCGGTGCTCTTGAGGTTAAAGATTTGATATTCCTTACTGAGGTCAATGTAGTACATGGACTTGAAGTATGATCATTATAGTCATGGGAATATTAATAGTGATTGTTTAGACGTTTAGTCTTACCTTGAGTTTTGGACTTGGGGTTAGTCCTTTCGTGCTTTTGGGTGATTATGGTGTAGTGGCCTACTGAGTGTGTTACCATAGGAGCTCACCAAGGTTCGCAGTGCTTGTTCCCTATGTTCATCTTTCTCATGTGCGAGCCGGATCCATCTTATGTCTTGAGTTGGACGGGTGTCATTGATGCCAAAGATGTGTCCTACGCAAAGCGAATCGTGAGGATCTTAGGTGCTTTAGAGTGGGTTTTGAGAGGTAAAACTATTTCATTAGTTGAGGCCTCATGGCACTATCACGATGTCAAGGAAGCGATTTGTGAACGTGGGCGTGAAGTTCAAGAAAAATATCCGGACTTGTTTATTCTTTAGTTACGTCTTGATTTCGATGACAAAATCTCCTAAGGTGTGGAGGTTGTAACGTCCTTACATGCTAATTTAAATTTTTTATTAATGATTAAATGCATACGTAATTATGTGTTTAAAGTAATTTTGTGCTTAATATGCTTATGTGCTTAACATGACTTACATGTTTTATCTGATATTAAATGTTGTAAGTTTCATGTTCTATTTTCATTTTGAGAATAATGAAAATTATTGAGAACGATTTTGGAAAAGAAATGACCGAAGGGTAAATTGGTATTTTCATATTTAGAGCACTTAGTGGAAAGTGTTGAGATTTGGCTAAATGTTGGGGTATGAGTGACATAGTTATAAATAAAGAGGATGACAAGGGGTAAAAGGGTAATTAAGAGTCACAATGGTACTCTTGTAATTAACCATAAGTTGAGAAGAAAGTGATCATTTTACAATTTTAAGTGGTGTCTAAATTATAACCATTGATCTCATTCTCCCATCTTTGCTCACAACCCTTGGATCATAGGGCCTTGTTTGGTTGGCACTTAAATGCAATAATGCATTATTCTTAGTCTTTCACTTGGCAAGACTTCATGTTAACCCTTGAATCATTTATTCATTTTCCTTGCTTTATTCTCAACCCTTAGATGCTAAGACCTTGTTTCACATTGAGTTAGTTTTATGGGTTTTGAGTTTTAGTCTTATTGCAAGACCAGTTTGTGACCCTTAAATCTCCTCCCTTTTATTTCACATTAATTATAGGTCATTGGATGAGTGTGAGAGATAGTGGGAAATCTCTACAAACTCATAAGTCTTTCATTGCAAGACTTTTCTATTACTTTACAAACTTATTTTATCTCTACACTTCTCTTTCCCTCTTGCTCTTTATCACTTCCTCATTTGATTTCATCTCCTTTCACTTAGAGTTTGAAGAAGTGTTCAACATGGGAATTGCTAGGGTTTCTCTCCTCTTCCATTTTCTCTAAGTATTGGGGTAAGTTTCTAGCTCTCTTAAGGTTTTCAACTTCAAACCCTAGATTTTCCATTCTTTAAGTATTATGTTCAACTATTGATTATTGGTTTCCTTTTCTCTTGAATCATGTTAAGGACAATAAGTTGAACCTTGTCACCGATTTTCGGGTATTGGGAGCTTGGAGTTCGTCTTTTACTTTAAGCTCACTTTTGGGTTTGACATTTTGGTAAGTGTCATAGCTATCTCTTTCCTTTTAAGTATTCCATCCATGAAGCCCTAAAATATAAATCATTAGGGTTTGAGTTGATTCTTGTGGTTGAAGCCACTTTTTTATAATTTTTGATTTATTGTTGAACCACAGTATTCTTGTGGTTTATGAATGGTGTATTGTTAGTTGGAAGCTATCCTATTGAACACTTTGAGTGGTAGCTTTGGTTGGACTTATTTTGGGCATTCATTGAGTAGCTTGCTTGGAATTGAGGTAGGGGAAAAACAAATTGTTTTCGTCTTTGTACGAGGGTGTGTGCGTCTTTGTGTGTATATGCCGTATATATATATGCGAGTTGAGTCTTGACAACTTAGACAATGAACTAGGCCGTTTAAAGCATGATTGTGTGATATAAATCCTTGTTGTGATTTATTGCTTATAAATGTGAAATGGTAAGCATTGTGATAAATGGAATACAATATATTGCCTAATGGGAAAATCATGTATTGTAATTGAGCATGTTGTGAATCCTTGCATGTAAGTGTGAAATTGTAAGCATGGTGGTTATATTAGGTACAATATATTGCAAATGAGAAAATCATATATTGTGATGGAATATGATTGTTATTGGAATCCTTGATGCATATTAAGTACATTGTGTAGTGTCAAAATCATGGTGTTGGTATATACGGGTTGTGTTATCTTTTGTGGGTAGTCTTATTTCGGATCATCGCAACAACTGGCCAGTGGGTGTTTCACACCTATGGAAATTAGTAAGTCCGAAAACGTGATACCTAGTTAGGAGTCGCAAGTGGGCTCCTCTCGTATTCTTGACCTTTGGAGTCTTAGTGCACGGAGTTGGAAACAGGGCTCTCGTGCAACCACTTTCCTTATTGAAAGTGAAAGAGAGAAAATTCACTTGGGAAGAATCGGTACGGTACTTTACATTTACTAGATGAGCTTGTATCCTCAAAAGTTAGATGACCAGAGTATGTATTCGTTAACCTGTGTTGGACAAAGTGTGTATCATGGAGTGTGTTGAGTCGCATTGCATCTAAATTTCTATATATATGTGACTGTGGTATTTATATTGAAACATATGATATTTGTGAATAATTATTATGTGAATATGTTGGGGGAATTATTTGTTCAGTTCGATGGGGTTTCGGATTGGCGTGAGAGCTATGTGGAACTAGAGACCCACCTAGGATTAGTATCATGAACCTTGGTTGGGTTGAACCACTCAGACTACCGAGATTGAGGCGATGACACTTCCTCTACTGGACTAGTGAGCTCACCCCATGACATTTTTTTTTTTAGGGGATGATCCCTCTAAGGGAGGCTTCTAGTGTCAATGGTTTGATGGGCACGTTGTTCCGCTAAGTCTTGGCATATCCATAGTGGTTTATCTATTATAGAGTATTCCAATATTATATACTCTTTTGTGTTTTAATAATCATGTACTAAAACTGTATAAAAGTACTACTTTGGTGTCAGAATGCTAGTTAATGACATACAACGCTATCTTTTGTGTTAGTCGGGTTGATAGTGTTGTACGTCCCTCAGAGCGCTATGCGCGGGGACTTAATACTTTTGGTGCCCTTTGGTGTTTGAATGATAGTTAATGCCTTATTTTGTATAATTATGACGTTGCATCGCCATGAGGCATTTTATTATTAAAGTGTGTGAATCTATGAATCCTTTTATTTTGGGTTGTGAAGTGGATTATTGCTATTAAGTGTGGTTATCAGGAAGTTGGCCGAAAATGTCATTTTTCTAGGTTTTCAAACAAACCCTTCTCATTTTGAATGAAAAATCAGTTTTCGCCTACCCCCGTGACCCCAAATAAAACTTTGGGCTTTAGAAAATGATTTTGAGTCGTTTGAAAATTTTTTGGCACTTTAAAAGTCGGTGGAATGCTAAACCAGAGACCGGGGGCAAAACGGTCATTTTATCGCAAAATTTCACGAAATGAAACATTTCTAAGCTTATTAGTGTAATATTGAATCAATCTGTAGGGGTTGGAGGTAGATTTTTGAAACTTGAAATTTGGCAGAATATTTGGGTAGGAAAACTTGTGGTTTGCTACAGTAATCAATGTAGCATTTCCGCACCTAATTATCATGCGCGCGTGACATTGTTCAAAACCTCATATCTTCTTCTCCGTATATCAGATCGAGGCGAGTTTTGTTTCGTTGGAACGCTAACATTTTGAACTTATGTTTAGGCTTTTGAATCACTCCAGTTAATATATGTTTGAGTGATACATGTTCGTTTGAAGATGACGGTATATTTTAAAATTTTACATGTTGTTGCCTTTCCTTATAAATTTATATTTTCGGCTCGTTTACTCAAATTCAGTTCCGTTTCTTTCTCTGGACTTATTAGAGTCTCCTTTATCACATATATGTTTAGTTTTTGGTTTGAGAACAAAGCACCTCGGTTTTGGCGCCCTAACTTGTGTTTTACCCATTTTTGTTTGGTTTTGGTTAGCGTTGTCCAATACCGTTTTCCAAAATTCATATCTCTTTCATCTTGGCTTTGATTTAGGTTTCGTTTGTTCCTAAGGCTTGTGCTAGGTCCAAACCTTATAGTTGTACTTGGATATTACCATTTTAACCCTGAATTAACAATTTTAGCCTTGGGTAAACATTGGGTGTTGAAATGATCCGTTTAGAGTGTCGTTTGAGTCATTTCATTTCCTTTTCAATCCCGAGTGATCTTTTTAACATCTTTGGGATGTGAAGTGACTATTTT
This sequence comes from Cornus suecica, assembly GCA_963922005.1. Taxonomy (NCBI): domain Eukaryota; kingdom Viridiplantae; phylum Streptophyta; class Magnoliopsida; order Cornales; family Cornaceae; genus Cornus; species Cornus suecica. The sequence continues at coordinate 44,733,602 of OY998243.1, forward strand.
ACCATTGAATGTGTATTTGAAGATTTAATTAAATTTTATTTTGTTTCTTTTCACTTTCACATTCACTCCCTTAGCTTTTAGGCTCAGGTTTTGGAGTCCTAGAAAATTAGGGATGTGACAACTACTCTCATGACAACTGCATAAGGGTCAAGAAACCAAATCAAGGGAAAAGTGGTCCTAATGATAACCAACGGATAACCGAGACAACAATGTCAGGGTTAAGAACACCACAAGTGGTTAGGAAAACACCCATACAAAAGAAACCAAAAGATTTAAAGCAAAGATGAAACAAGAAAACACATTTCAAAACACTACAACTCGAGATCTTTATAAAGAAGCGTCGGAATCTCGAGAATTATAAAAATAGGTTTTTCTTTTAAGATTTAACACAGTAAAATGACCGTCTTGCCCCCGATCTCTGTCAATCGCCATCACCGACTTTTAGAAGTTAGAAATATTTTTAAAGAAGATCCTAAAATCACTTCTTAAAGTACGAAAAACTTGTCGTGGCTACGGAGGTAGACGAAAACGGGTTTTTTTCCTTTTAATATATGAATGAGTTTTTTTCAAAACTTTAAAAATGTCATTTTCGAAAGATAGCCTAATAAGAGTGACTACAACTTCAAGGGTTCCTATAATGTCCAAGAGGACAATGAAGAAATAACAATGCGTTGGATCCACGGAACACAACCATCCGTTTTCAATCCCAATAAATCACATGACAACACAAGGAAGATGTTCGGCACCACACCGTAACCGACGGCTTAATAAGGGACATATAAGTCAAAAGCATATACTAGTGTACAAAGGACAGTACAAGGAATGCTTAAAACAATAAACTAAGCACGAGAAACAAGGTTGTAACACTACTGTACCTCGAGTAGTTAATAAAATCACTTCGAACCCTTAAGATCATAACAAGGGAAAACTAGTGCCCGATACCACAGAACTAACTTGTTTCAATCAATACCTCTTCCGATTCATTCAAAACTCAAATTCATATTTGATACTAACTCTCTAGATTACTAACGGAATTGAGAGACCATTGCCACGCAACCAGACAAGTTCAATCATAATCTTGTCTAACCAAACTCAAGACCTCAAAGTATGATAAATGATACATTCCTCTAAGTGTGAAAGAAACATCTATTCGGTCAGTATTACGCAACCAACCAAAACCACAAGACTATCAACCACTTTCTCTAAGGCCTCCACTCACAGTTGATACAAAAATTGACCACTGACCTCAACTCTCCAAAGAGGTCACTAATCCCTACAAGAATAAGAATTTTAATTTCATTATACTTTAATAATCACTACATGTAAATCATATTTTTATGTTAACCACTTTCAGTTGAGCATTATATTAAAATATGAATTTATTTCACAATATTCATAATCAACATGCTTCAAAATCCATAAGTAATAATGTCATATAATAAACTTGCTCCAAAATCCACATTAAACATGCTCCAAAATCATATATAATAATATCATGATCTACATGTCAACTGAAATCACAAAATAGCAACTCAAATGCAATGTGACTCAACACACCTCGTGGTACACAAACAAAACCACACACCCTAACTCTAAGGGTCAATAGATACACACTCTAACCATTCACGAGATGACCCATGACAAGGATATAATCTTAACACACACACTCTAACCATTCATGATACGACTCGTCACAAGGAAAGAGTCTCAACACAACGCAAGGTACACATTTTGCCCAATACAAGTTAACAGATACATACTCTATCCATTCACGCTTAGAAAGAGTATCACACCAATTCTTCCCAAGTGATTTTTCTCTCTTTCACTTTCAACAAGGAAGAAAGGTTGCACGAGATGACCTACGACTAAAGATCCAAATATCGAATGCATGAGACGACCCGTGACATTGAGGATGAGACAACCCAACCTATACCCAATTCTCGGACATACTATTTTCGTAGGTTGGGAACACCCCCTGGCCAATTGTTGCGACGATCCGGCACATGTCTACTCACGCTTAAATATACCAACGGACGTAGACCAACACCAATTGAATTCTCAATACAAAAGGTGAACTCCATATGCACTGTCTCAATGACCCATGCACCAACATAAATATATATCACATCATATTTATGAACAACATTTGACTATCCGACACAAGTCAAACTCACACATGGTTACACAACCCGCATAGACCAACACCCATGTACTCAACACGACACAGTGTACTCAATATGCATACAAGGCCTCGACTGAACCATGGATCAACATAAATATGTAATGCATCATATTTATGAACAATATTCTAAAAAATGCCAACATCAATATCATAATTCCTTTAACATGATTTTTAAATCACAATAAAAGCATTTAAATCTCAATGATACATTTTCATGCACAATTCATTTACATGCAGCGTCTAAGTTTCACGTCCCTCACTTTCACATATCCTCTAACATGTTATAAATTCTGTAACACAAGCAAAAAGGGGTACTAATATCACGTTCTAAGTTCAAGTATAACTTTTACAAACTGTTACTAACCCATGTTAAATCTCAAGGGTTACTAGGTCACCTATTCTAATTCAGTTCAAATAAGTACTAATTTAGCATGAAAGTATTTATTTATTTCTCAAATTAATTTTTACACACCGCTTCACTTCAAAGCCACCGATAGACATATTTTATATTCACAAATAAATATATCTAAATTAAAATAATAGCTCACATACCCAAACAACAACAAATGATATGGAAGTGAGAATACTTTTCCCACCTCAACACGCAAGCCACACGTTAAACCATCACGTCCTCATCCAAACCGAATACACTGACACTTCGCCAAAGTCGCGTGCTCAATTCTGCCCCAAAATCATTTTTGGCCGAAATGAGACCCACCGTGAACAATGTCGTCACTCAAATATGGGGCCCACCGACCAAATTCGTCTGAATAAAAGCCTAAACAGGTTTTATTTGCCGCTATCCTATAAATTTCAGCCTAAACGGAGAACAAAAAGCCACTGAGTAGACCCAACTCAGTTTGGCCGAACTCGGGACTGTAGCACCACCACCGACGCGAACTGCGCCGCCGTCACCACCACATTGCCATTGATCGGCGGTCAGACCTCAATTAGTTTGACCTACTAGGAAGGGATGATAAATAATAATGTGTGCACATATACCCTTTTAAGTTGACCAAGTTTTACCTATCGCAAGTACACTTATCATATATGGTATAGTGCCAATGAGATAGGGTATATCAAATCCACAGAGACTAATGATTCTTCAACTCTCTTCTAATTACTTCTAACTAAATTATTAAAGATAGTTTGTTTTGTTTTGTTTTCTATAACTAATAACATAAAAGATAAATATGAGAAATAATTGGTTTGGATTATGAACAATGGAGGTAAAGATCTAGGGTATTTATAACTCCACCACTAACCATGTAACATATTATCTAAATCATTTTGTTGGCTTTGAAATTCCATTTCAAGCAATAAATCTTATTTTGATATTAACAAAACATTCAAAACCGTGTTTTGTACTAATATGGCTTTGAGCTAAGTGTTTCAGCAAGTACAGGTAAATGTTTCGGGAAGATCGCTAAAGCAACAAGCGATAAGGAAACTCAAGCGCAAACTCGAAGAAGGACAAAAAGATCAAAGAAAGAACAAAAGCTGGACTCAAGACCTGGGGTAGATAGGTTGGGGTGAGAATATTGTAACAAGGTATCTTATGTGTTGATTGATCTTATAAGCTCAAGTAATTAATAAAACGAACTCAAACGGATCAAAAACGGACCTTGAAAACAATTTTTGGAGTCACCCAGTCGACTGGCCTGTCCAAGGCAGTCGACTGACTGTGACCCAGTCGACTGGCCCTTAAGGACCCAGCCGACTGGATGAACCAGTGAGTTATAAAACATTCTAACTGCATGAGGCAGTCGACTGGCCTGTCCAAGGCAGTCGACTGACTGTGACCAGTCGACTAGCAGTTAAGGACCCAGCCGACTGACTGGACCAGAGAGTTTCGAACATTTTTGATTGCCTGAGGCAGTCGACTAGCCTGTCCAAGGCAGTCGACTGACTCATGAGGCAGTCGACTGGCCTTCTTGAGGCAGTCGACTGACCCTAGCCGTTGGGAAAAATATTTTAAATCTAAGCATGGAGACAGTCGACTGGGTGCCGGTAGGCAATCGACTGGGTGCTTCAGGATTTTAAGGAAAAGTATTTCTAAACAATATTTTTGCCCAAAAAGAAATGATTTTTCTTGCAGATTTTCAGGTCCTACTCTCCATATTGTCTAGGGTGAGACACACTCTCCAAACCCTAGTGTTCACTATATAAAGAAAGAGATATGGATTAAAAATGCTAAGGTTCTTGTGTGAGAAATTTTCCAAATATTGTTCATCTCTAATTTTCTCTCAAGCATCTTCTGAAAAATCTTTTGATAGCAAAATCTCGCTTTTCACTCTTATCATTTTGAAGATTTAAACTCAAGCCTTGAGCCTATTCTCTTATTGAAAATATATTGTGAGAATATATATATCTTGAGTTCTTGAAATATCACCTAAAAACACTTGAGCTTATATTGATCTATCATCCATAAAAACCTTAGGGTTTTGAGTGTTTTTGTTTCTTGAGTGATATATTGATTACATACACAAATTTGTGATCTTGGGTGAGTGAAGCCCATTGTATCAAGGGAGGATTGTTCTCTTGATTGTGTGAAGAGCTAGTTAGCTCTTTTGTAAAGGTTTTGTTATTCCACCTATTGAAGGAAGAGCCATAGTGTGAGGATTGGGAAAGTCTCAAGGAAGGGGATTCTTTGAGCCGAGGAGTAGGAGTTACCGAACCTCGTAAAAATCACGGTGTCAATATCTCTATCTCTATCTCTTTACTTTATGTTCATGCATGCTTAATTTATATTGTGGTAAATAGCTTGTTGAATTTAAGTGAAATCATTCATTGCATATTTTACCTTGTAAATTAATATTGAACCTTGTTGCATGTTCTAGTAAGAATAAAAAGGAGTTAGAAATTATTTTTAAAACCCTATTCACCCCCCCCCCTCTAGGGTATTTTAGTGACTAACAATTGGCATCAGAGCCTAATCTCTACTTGTTTTTGACTTAACCGTCTTAGAGAACGATCATGGCCTCAAACATAGTCACTCATGTAGAAGGACAATCAAACAATAGGCCCGCATGGTTTGATGGTTCAAACTATAGTTATTGGAAGACTAGAATGATAGATTTTCTTCAAGCTATTGATTATCAAATTTGGCTAGTTATTGTTGATGGACCTTTTACTATTACCAAAGTAGTTGATGGAAAAACCATTCCCAAATTGCCCAACGAATGGGATAATGATGAGCGTAGACTTATTTCATTTAATGCCAAAGCTAAGGTTAATCTAAATTGTGCCTTAAGTCCAAATGAATTTAATCGAGTTTCTACTTGCTCCACGGCCAAAGAAATGTGGGATAAACTTGAAGTTACTTATGAAGGAACTACTCAAGTTAGAGAATCTAAAATTGATATACTTATGCATGAATATGAATTATTTGCCATGAAGGAAGATGAAAATATCAATTCTATGATGTCTCGTTTTACTAACATTTTGAATGGACTAAAGCATCTTGGTAGAATTGTTCCTAGATCCGATGCGGCACGCAAAGTCCTTAGAAGCCTTCCGGTCAAATGGGATGCGAAGGTGACGGCTATTAAAGAAGCACATGATCTTAGCACTATGAGTCTTGATGAGATTTTCGGGTCACTCCTTACATGGGAAATTACCTTGAAATCTCGTGAAGAAGACGCCAAGCCAAGAAAAGGTATAGCCTTGGAAGCTTCAACTAAAAGTGAAGCAAATGAGAGAATCGAAGAAGAGGTTGATGAAGACATTGCCTTGATCACTCAACAATTCAAGAGATTTCTTCAACGAAAGAAGGCTAAAGGTCGGAGGTTCTTAAAGAGCAATGAACCAAGAGGAGAGACAAGCAAGAAAGAGTCTATTACTTGTTTCAATTGTGGTAAACCGGGGCACTATAGAAATGAGTGTTTCAAGCCCAAAAAGGAGAACGATAAAAGGCCAAACAAAATGGCCATGAATGCAACATGGGATGATTATGACTTGTGATTCGGATGAGGAAGAGAATGGTGAGGAAATTGCAAATCTTTGCCTCATGGCAAATGAAGATGAGGTACATTTAAATTTACATGCATTAGATAATTCCATTTTATCATATGATGAGCTATTATTTTCTCATAATGAATTACAAGATGCATTTGAAAATTTGTATGATGAGTTTGAAAAACTAGCAAAAAAACATAGTTTGCTCAAGAAATCTAAATCTTCATGTAATTCCACTTGCCACACCATAGTTGATGTAAATGCAACTAATGACAAAAGTATGAAGATAGAAGAGGAAAATATTTTGTTGAAGAAGACCATTGATGATCAAATAAACATCTTAGCAAAATTCACAAAAGGAAAAGAAAACTTGAGCATCATGCTAGGAAGACAAAGAAACTCTTTTGACAAATGCGGCTTAGGATATGATGCATTCAACAAAGATGCACTTTTATTGAAGAAAAGAAAATCATTAAAGCATACTTTTTCAAAACAATCTTCATGCTCAACTTCTATTGATCACAATCATGTTTCATGCTACTATTGCAAGAAAAGATGTTACAAAGCAAATGCATGTTTTCTAAGAAAGAAGAAGAAAATTGTTTCAAAAATGTTTTGGGTTCCAAAAGGAACTATTGCATCTCTACGTGCTAAAGAAAACTTGGTAACTAAATCAATTTGGGTTCCGAAAGGAACTATTGCATCTCTTTCTAACCAAAATGGACCCAAAATAGATTGGGTACCAATAAAAGTCACGTAACGTTGTTTTGTAGGTGTGCTTGAAGACCGCCTCAAAAGAAAGATGGTTTCTTGATAGCGGATGTTCAAGGCACATGACGGGGGACAAATCGAAATTCATGTCCTTAAAATCTTATGAAGGAGGAAACGTTACTTTTGGAGATAACTCACAAGGCAAAATTGTTGGAATCGGATCTATTGGTATATCTTCCTCTCTAGCTATAGATAATGTACTTTTAGTTGATGGTTTAAATAATAACTTGTTTAGTATTAGCCAACTTTGTGACAAAGGTTATGATGTTATCTTTAGGTCAAATGCATGCATAGTTGAGAAAGACGGAAAGCAATTGTTCAATGCAAAGAGAAACGGAAATTTATATACTATGTTGCTATGTGAATTAAATGAACAAGATGTTAAGTGCTTTGTCACATCGAGTGAAAATAGTTGGTTATGGCATAGACTCTTAGGACATGCTAGTATGGACCTCATCCAACGTTTGTCTAAAAATGAATTAGTCAAAGGCCTCCCGAAGACTAATTTTTCAAAAGATAAAATATGTAGTGTATGTCAAATAGGTAAGCAAGTGAAATCTTCTTTTAAGAGAAAGAAAGATATCACCACTTCTCGACCCTTAGAGTTACTTCATATGGATCTCTTTGGTCCGGAAAGAACGGCTAGCTTGGCCAGGAAACTCTATGTACTTGTTATAGTAGATGATTACTCTAGATTTACTTGGGTTTACTTTCTTGCTCATAAAAATGAAACTCACTCCATTCTCGATAAATTTTATAGAGTCATTCAAAATGAAAAAGATTTGAAAATCAAGAAAATTAGAAGTGATAGGGGTAGAGAGTTTGACAATCAAGATCTAGAGAAATTATGTGATGAATTTGGTGTATCTCATGATCTCTCGGCTCCAAGATCTCCTCAACAAAATGGGGTAGTTGAAAGGAAAAATAGATCTTTACAAGAAATGGCTAGAACTATGTTAAATGAACACAACCTTCCCCGAAGTCTTTGGGCGGAAGTGGTAAATACCGCTTGTCATGTCATAAATAGAGTTATAATTCGAATCAAATTGGGTAAAACTCCGTATGAGTTGTGGAATGGTTGGAAACCCAATATTGGTTATTTCAAGGTATTTGGTTGTAAATGTTTTGTTTTAAATGATAAAGATAACTTGGGAAAATTTGACTCCAAATCGGATGAAGCAATTTTCTTAGGTTATTCCTCAACAAGTAGAGCCTTTAAAGTCTTTAACAAAAGGACTTTAACCATGGTAGAGTCTATCCATGTTGTTTTTGATGAATCACCACCTCTACCCTCACCTAGAGTTGACCTAGATGATGATGAAGTTGTAGGAATTGAGGATAATTTCAATAATCTCAATATCTCCAACTCGTCAAGTAGGCAAATGGATAAGAGTAAAGTTGGAGATCAATCAAATGATGACTTGACTTGCTCCATTCCTAAATCTTGGAGGATTGTGCACAACCATCCTCTTGACCAAGTCATAGGAAACCCTTCACAAGGTGTTAGCACAAGATCTCAACTTAGAGACTTATGCAATCACATGTCTTTTGTGTCCAATATTGAACCCAAGAACTTCCACGAAGCTCAATGTGATGATTCTTGGATCATGGTTATGCAAGAGGAACTAAATCAATTTGAACGCAATCAAGTTTGGCATTTAGTCCCTCAACCCACACATCAAACTATAATAGGCACTAAATGGGTTTTTCGAAATAAGAAGGATGAAAATGGAGTGATTATTCGAAATAAAGCAAGATTGGTAGCTCAAGGTTACAATCAAGAGGAAGGCATTGACTATGATGAAACCTTTGCACCCGTAGCTAGATTAGAAGCAATTAGAATGCTTCTTGCATTTGCATCATCTAGAAATTTCATTCTCTATCAAATGGATGTCAAAAGTGCTTTTCTAAATGGAACTATAGATGAAGAAGTGTATGTGAAACAACCACCCGGCTTTGAAAATGAACGTTTTCCAAATCATGTTTACAAATTATCTAAAGCTTTGTACGGGTTAAAGCAAGCTCCTAGAGCTTGGTATGAACGGCTTAGTGACTTTCTACTTCAAAAAGGTTTTTCTAAAGGCAAAGTTGACACCACTCTATTTACAAAAACTGTCAAGAATGATTTGTTGATTATCCAAATATATGTTGACGACATTATATTCGGATCAACAAACACTTCCCTTTGCAAGGATTTGGCATCTAACATGCAAAACGAATTTGAAATGAGTATGATGGGTGAGTTGAACTTCTTCTTAGGGTTGCAAATCAAGCAAAGCTTGGATGGCTTATTTGTTAGCCAATCTAAGTATACTAAAGATTTGCTAAAGCGATTTGGTATGGAGGAAGCCAAACATGCCATTACTCCCATGAGTACCTCTATTAAACTCGATAAAGATGAAAATGGGAAATGTGTTGATATTACTAAATATAGAGGCATGATAGGAAGTTTACTTTATTTAACTGCTAGTAGACCGGATATCATGTTTAGTGTATGCTTATGTGCTCGCTTTCAATCTTGTCCCAAAGAATCTCACTTGCTAGCCGTAAAACGTATTTTTCGCTATCTTAACGGGACGATTAACTTAGGACTTTGGTATCCAAGTGGTACTACACTTGATCTCACGAGTTATTCGGATGCCGATTCTACGGGTTGTAAAGTTGATCGGAAAAGCACAAGCGGTACATGTCATTTTCTAGGTCACTCGTTAGTTTCATGGTCAAGTAAAAAGCAAAATTCGGTTGCCTTATCTACGGCTGAAGCCGAATATGTTGCGGCCGGTAGTAGTTGTGCTCAAACTCTTTACATTAAGCAACAATTACTTGATTTTGGGCTTGTTTTCAATCGCGTACCTATTAAATGTGATAACACTAGTGCTATTTGTATCTCAAAGAATCCTATTCAACACTCTCGCACAAAGCACATAGAGATTAGGCATCATTTTTTACGGGATCACGTAGCTAAAGGCGACGTTGAATTGGTTTTTATTGACACTAAGAATCAATTGGTGGATATTTTTACTAAACCCCTCTCGGATGAACCATTTTCAAAAATTTGTAGGGACTTAGGAATGGCCATGGATTTTGAAGTCATCAGTTAATTTTCACAAATTCTCGTCCACGTTCTCGGCTTTCAAATTTTAAAAATTTTTCAAATTTTTTTTTTTGAGGGCCAGTCGACTGCCTCATATACGGCCAGTCGACTGGATCAACCAGTGAGTTTTTGTGTTTTTAACTATCTTCAGCCAGTCGACTGCCTACATTGGCCAGTCGACTGGGTCATGAGCCAGTCGACTGTCTCCATATGGCCAGTCGACTGCCTCTGCGCGAACATTGTTTTTATTTCTTCTTTCTCTTCGTCTTCTCTCCACTCTTTCCACGATCTCTCCCATTTCTTCTCTCCTTCACGCCATTTACTCATCTTTAAACAACTTTCCCACTACACCACGATCCTCTCCTCCATCATCACCACTCCCCTCTTCATATTCAGTTATATATCTCCATATATATATCCATATATATGTTTTTTACAGTTTCACTTATCCCTCTCTGTTTTCACCATTTCTTTTCGTTTTTCTTCTCAAAATGCTTCCCATCTTCTTGATTCTCATCTCTCTCATGGCTCCTAATGTCGTGCGCCTCAAGAAACGCGCCCGTAGAGGTGGAAGCTCTTCGGCTGCACCTCCTCCACCTCCGTCTCCTATTCATGAGGACACTAATTCCGAATCTGAATCTGGTCCGATGTCACTGACTACTCTTCTCGGTGATGAAGACAGTGTTCGTCTTTTCGAAACTCAGTTCCTTCATCAAAAATTTGCTCGGAGTCTCATTGTGACTCAACCCTTGTGCGAAGAGATTGACGCTAATACGTTCAATCTTTTTCAAAATATGGGTTGGGATTTCTTTCTCTCGCTCGATGTTCCGCTCTATCCGAGGGCTGTCAAAGCATTCTACACCAATCTGGTGAATCCTTCTCAACCACGCCTTATCTCCACCCTGCTTAGCTCCAATGTTGGAGGCGTCTCTGTTAAGATCACCGAAGCAGTACTCAATACTGTTTTTCGGCTACCTCCTGGCGGTATCTCCTATTACTGCCCATCTATTTGGTACTCTTCGAGTGATTTTGATCCTCTCGAAGCAGTTTGGGCTATTTCTGTGAATAAAACAACCACCGCCATTACTGAGTTTCCTTCTTCCTCGCTTACTCCCGAGGCTAGACTTGTGCACAACATTATCACGTATTCCATTTTTCCCAAGTCCGGAAGCCGGAGTCTTGTGTCGATTATGGAAGCTTTCCTTGTCTACTGTGTTATGACCGGTCGGAAGGTCAATCTTGCCTTTCTCTTCATATCGGCAATCCTCGAGTGCCATAAGAAGAAAGGCGCACTTATTTTTCCTATCCATTTATCCTATATTCTCAGTCGGAATGGTGTGCCACTTGCTGACGAGCCTACGGAGCACAATCCAATCTTTCTGGACCGCACTCATCTCAAGCAAATGCACATTGGCAAAAATGCTGATGGATTTTTGGTCTCTTTAAGGGCTGCCCCTCCTGCGGACCAAGCCGGTCCTTCTGTTCCTCGTCCCGACGCTCCTCGTCCCGAGGCACCTCGTCCGGATGCTCCGACTTCCTCATTTCCGTCTCTTGGTAGCGATTTCGATATTCCGGATTTTGGGTTCGGGGGTAATCCCGAAACTCTTACCCAAATCTTGGAAATCGTGAAGCGCAATGAGGAGGCCCAAAAGCAGACGGCCGCGGACATGAAGCGCCTTGAGGACAAGATCGACCGCCTCACCAGCGCCATGGATGCACTTCGTCGTGACCCTCCGCGTTTTTGATGTCGTCAAAGGGGGAGAATGTTTAGGTTGTTTGTGTTGGCCATAGGTCCATTTTGCGTAGCATAGAACGTTACCATGTGTGTTGTTTATGTTATCTTTAGTTTTATTTCTATGCTTTATTATTTTGTAATGTGTAGTAGTAAAACAACATGTACCGATCTTACAATTATTAATTGAAAAATGTTGTTTCTATTATTCTTCAATGCATTACGTAAATGAATATCAAATTGAAAAATTTATTTCCTAAGGGGGAGCATGAAAATAAAAATGAAAGATGCACACATTGAGGAGGAGTATCACTTGATACTTTACCAATTATGAGTAAACACGAAATGTTTTGTCAACATCAAAAAGGGGGAGATTGTTGGCTTTGAAATTCCATTTCAAGCAATAAATCTTATTTTGATATTAACAAAACATTCGAAACCTTGTTTGGTACTAATATGGCTTTGAGCTAAGTGTTTCAGCAAGTGCAGGTAAATGTTTTGGGAAGATCGCTAAAGCAACAAGCGATAAGGAAACTCAAGCGCAAACTCGAAGAAGGACAAAAAGATCAAAGAAAGAACAAAAGCTGGACTAAAGACCTGGGGTAGATAGGTCGGGGTGAGATTATTGTAACAAGGTATCTTATGCGTTGATTGATCTTATAAGCTCAAGTAATTAATCAAACGATCTCAAACGGATCAAAAACGGACCTTGAAAACAATTTTTGGAGTCACCCAGTCGACTGGCCTGTCCAAGGCAGTCGACTGACTGTGACCCAGTCGACTGGCCCTTAAGGACCCAGCCGACTGGATGAACCAGTGAGTTATAAAACATTCTAACTAGATGAGGCAGTCAACTGGCCTGTCCAAGGCAGTCGACTGACTGTGCCCAGTCGACTGGCAGTTAAGGACCCAGCCGACTGACTGGACCAGAGAGTTTCGAACATTTTTGATTGCCTGAGGCAGTCGACTGGCCTGTCTAAGGCAGTCGACTGACTCATGAGGCAGTCAACTGGCCTTCTTGAGGCAGTGGACTGACCCTAGCCGTTGGGAAAAATATTTTAAATCTAAGCATGGAGGCAGTCGACTGGGTGCTTCAGGATTTTAAGGAAAAGTATTTCTAAACAATATTTTTGCCCAAAAAGAAATGATTTTGCTTGCAGATTTTCAGATCCTACTCTCCATATTGTCTAGGGTGAGACACACTCTCCAAACCCTAGTGTTCACTATATAAAGAAAGATATATGGATTAAAAATGCTAAGGTTCTTGTGTGAGAAATTTTCCAAATATTGTTCATCTCTAATTTTCTCTCAAGCATCTTCTGAAAAATCTTTTGATAGCAAAATCTCGCTTTTCACTCTTATCATTTTGAAGATTTAAACTCAAGCCTTGAGCCTATTCTCTTATTGAAAATATATTGTGAGAATATATATATCTTGAGTTCTTGAAATATCACCTAAAAACACTTGAGCTTATATTGATCTATCATCCATAAAAACCTTAGGGTTTTGAGTGTTTTTGTTTCTTGAGTGATATATTGATTACATACACAAATTTGTGATCTTGGGTGAGTGAAGCCCATTGTATCAAGGGAGGATTGTTCTCTTGATTGTGTGAAGAGCTAGTTAGCTCTTTTGTAAAGGTTTTGTTATTCCACCTATTGAAGGAAGAGCCATAGTGTGAGGATTGGGAAAGTCTCAAGGAAGGGGATTCTTTGAGCCGAGGAGTAGGAGTTACCGAACCTCGTAAAAATCACGGTGTCAATATCTCTATCTCTATCTCTTTACTTTATGTTCATGCATGCTTAATTTATATTGTGGTAAATAGCTTGTTGAATTTAAGTGAAATCATTCATTGCATATTTTACCTTGTAAATTAATATTGAACCTTGTTGCATGTTCTAGTAAGAATAAAAAGGAGTTAGAAATTATTTTTAAAACCCTATTCACCCCCCCCCCCCCCCCCCCCCCTCTAGGGTATTTTAGTGACTAACACATTTAATTGTAAACGGCGGTCCATCATCTGTGAATCAGATATAGGGTCGCAAACATTGGCAAAACCTAATCCCAAAAAAGGAACAATTCATCTATCATTGGCACTAGCCATCTCTAATCAAACATAACCAGTACGTGCATCTATTCTAAAATACTCCTACTAACATAAATTAAAGGTACGTCACTAATTATCGCTTTCGAGCATGGTCTGTCTAAATCAAGATTTCATGTTAATAACCACTATTGTGTAGAAGTTCATGAGTTAAGCATCCGAGTTCTAGACCATATTCAATAACCATGATTGTGCAAGATAAAACATTCATTCAAGCTAAGAGAAGACATAGAATAAACGTAGAATCTTATATAAAAGGAAATGTAATCACTCATCTACACAATCATCACATACGTGTCCTTCAGTTTCCCCTTATACAATAAAAATTAGAAAGAGTCTACATTACTTCGCTAGGGTTTTGTTACCGGTTTAGTTGTTCATGGTAGTGATAGTCTTCATTGTTGATTTAAACGAACTCTCCATAGTTGACATTCTACTCCAAACTCTAAGACAAAACTCCAATGAATCCTCCAATAAACCTTTTAAAACTCCCTAACTAACTAACTCTCCCTGCTGTAGGGGAGACCCCTATCTTTTATAGAATAAAAGGCGTCTTTATTTGGGAATCTGATTACATCACGGTCAAGTCAGGAATGTATTTTGTGATATGTATTGAAGAAAGATATATAATCTCTTTATATAGCTTACAGATCATTCCATGTTGAGTTGGGTCAAAACGGGTCCCACAAAGTTGTATACAAATCGCTGAAGTTATTGGTCACATATGATCTTACCGAGTACTCGATAGAGTCCACATCTCGCGAAAACCAGCGCAAGTGTGTAAAAGCTCTCGGGCATTTTTTCTATAATCCGCGGAAGTGCGCGGACTTTCGCACTTTACCGAGTACTCGGTGAAGGTTCTACCTAGTACTCGGTAGTTCTTCACCTTGACTTTTTGCACTTCCACTTCTTTGCTCCGTTTCTCATCTCAGCTTCATTCTTCTTCAGTCTTATTGTATCCTTGACTTGTTTTTGGTCCTTCATAGGTTTTTTATCCATGATTTTGGCTCTCGAACGATCTTGAGTCACAGATCCAGTTAATTCACCGGATTAAACTCATTTTACATAGCATCGCCTAAAATATCTTAAAACACAAAAATCATATACAAACACCAATATAATAATAATCATAGACATAACAATGTATAATTAGATGCCTTTAATATATGATATTTGGCTCAGATCAAGCCCCCAAACTTCATCATTGCTAGTCTCGTAGCAATAACTTCAAAAATCAAAATCAGTGATGATTGTGTTTTTAGTACAATAATTTAAAATTTATCTAACTAATTGACTGTCTAACTAATTTTTTCTTTCGTGAAGGTGTACGATTACACTTAGCATGTGTAACAAGCATTTTAAACCCCTCGGCATTACCGAGTGGATGACTGAAGTCTCATGAGGGCTAAATATACTACCCACAAATTCTTTCATTCTTCATTCTTATATGCTCATGTAATCAATTAATCATTAATTTATGCAATGCGGTAATTTTGTTAGAGTAAAATGCATACAAGTTATCCCCACTCACTTATAAGTAACAATTATTATGAATTAAACTTAAAAGAATGGTCCCCACAGCAGTGAAATAAACTTGCTAATTTCTATAGCCGATCCACATAGTTTTTCACGTTTTTATGAACATTCTCTATAGTAGACTATTCTCCATTCTTCTACTTTGTTGATCAATCTATGCCATGACACAACTTCGATATATTTTTTTCATTATCCCTTTTTATCTTTCCAAGTCTCCGGACTTTCCAGCGAGGATTTTTAGTCCTGAACAACTGGGCCCGAGCTTCTTCCATGGGATTCATGCTCATTAGTTTTTCTCCCCTTTAAACGCGAACAGTGATATTGATGATACCAATGCCCGATTAATCAGATTGAAAAACTAATTTTTCATTTTATTATTATTATTATTTTTTTCTTTAAAATAAATTTTCAACTTTTTCTCCATATTACTTATTTTTATTATTTTCTACTCCCCTTCCCCCCTTGTCATTGAAACAAATCTATTTTTTCAACTCCATAGTCAAAGGTCAATAGTTGTCTCATAGAGAATATGTGCATGTGTTTATAGGTCAAAACTATCCTTCTCTGTTTCAATTTCACTCATATATTCACTCATGTGGACCACATATTAAAATTTTAATTTAATCAAACTATTACATACTCATGAGTGGGGTAGTTGCATACATAATACATTTCTAGTCCTAAGATGTACACAAATCAACTCATATTTAACATCAATCACATATTTCGAATGATGAATTTAATAAAATTTTAAAAATTTTCAATATTGTTTTTTATTATTTTTCTAATTCCCTCAAAATGAAATATTTGGCAAATAACTAATTTCTCTGCTCCAAACTTAAATCGGACCATGTTCTCATTGTCTAAACAAATAAATAAAGGAAGAAATTATTACCACCCTTGAAGTACAATTCCGTTCTTTGCTTTATATTGCTCACATCTCCCCCAAACTTGTTTTGAATGATCTATTAAAACATACAACACCATGCAATACCCACGATCATATCAAGTAGAGAGATAATAATTAATAAATAGGAATATAAAATATAAAGCAATTTTTTACGGGAATAGAATTTTATTTCATAAAAGCACACATGATTTGGCCTTAAGGGCCTACAATCCTATAAATCAAAATTGTAGAAAAATAAAATATAATATAATAACAATCCTAAACGGATTTGGTGGGAAAAATAACAAAACAAAAATAAAAGTTCTACATCTATTCCCTTATTCCTACAAATATTTCCTATTCCTTTTTTAGCGACATTCAGTAAAGTCATCATTTCGTATGTTGCATCCCTTTGCCCACCACTGTCTTAGCTCATAGATGGATGATCTGCCAAATAATTGATCATGGTCAATCTTCTTAGGGCCCGTATGCATTGGTTCATCAGTGGCATCCAAGAATTCACCCAACTGATCTTCTATTAGTGCCATGATGAGGAAAGGAAAGAACAACTTCACATCCATATGTATTGAGGCACATGAATTTTGCTCAAGAGTATGCCAACACTCCATCATCTTATCATAAATTAATTCTGGGATAGAAACCTAAAATCCTTTCTTAAAGCAGTAGAGCGTATACACCATCTCTCGGTATAAATATCGATCTTTATCCTTTGGATAAGCTTGCTTCTCCAACATCCCATCAATATACCAAAACTTAGTTGGTGGGTTTTCAAGTCCATCGCAAATTTCCTTAACCATATCATGGAAAGATGGAATAGGATGTGTAATAAGTCAAAACTTACCGTCCAAATCAGAAGGTAGTTCATGAGGAATTCCCTATGCCTTTGCTATAGCCTCAAGAGTCACATCAATAGATCGTGAATTTTAATGTATAGTTGTATGTGCAATAAAACTTTCTTCTCCTCGAACATCATACCTCAGATTATAATAGAAATCATGCACAATATTAAGAAAAGCTCATAAGTTTGTCGGCTTGTAAAGCTGCTCTAATCGCCGCTCCTTGAAGGCTTGATCCGTTATGATCTCCAATGAGTCATACATGATGTGTTTATAAAATATACACTCGTATTTGATCTTATAATCAGTAAGAGGCTCACCCTTTGGTGTAGCCTTCGTTATCTCCTCCTCTGTCAAACTTCCAATAGCCATACTAGCGTTGCTAATGATTTTCTAAGAATAATAAAGAAAGTGTGGAAGAATGAAGTGAATAACCCTATATTAATAGATGAAATTCCAAGTCCTTTGTAGGAGAGGAATGAGTTGATTTGTAACACCCCGTGTTATTTTCCTTTTTCCTGAAATTATTTGTAACACCCCATGTTAATTTCTTTTTACTGAAATTAATTCTGATTTAATTTCGGTAATGACGTCACTTGTTCTTGACGCATTGTTTATTCTTGGTATTTCGCGTATAAATTTTTCGCGTTTAGTTTTAAAGTCGACTGGATGACTTTACGGTTTCTCCTTGACAACTACGCGAGTTCTTGTTATCGACTACACGGTATCGTTTCGACATTTAATGTTTAGTACTTCGACGGGGCGATGACACATTGTAATTGATCAGGCTTGTTAAGTGTTCTGACGTTTAGGTTCCTACCCCGTTGTATTTCTTTCGGGCTAAATTAGTTATTTGGCGTCCCGTGGACTTTCGGGATTGCGCAATATTATTTGGAGGGTTCCTGAAATTGTTGGGATTTATATATATATATATATTTAATTATATATATATTGTAGTGGGGTTATTTCATGATTATGGATAACTGGAGGGTTGCTTTTGCAATTAGGTCATATATATGTATATGTATATGTATCTGTATCTGCAGATTGATTAAATGAATGACCTAGCCTTCTTCTCTCCTTCCTCTTCACGCACGGACGAGTCTACTCCTCACCTCCATCTTCTTCACCATCTGTTGTAGCTAGAGAGAGAGAAAAAAAACCGGAGGGAGAGGGAGTCGGCTGAAAGGGAGCTGCACTCGGTTGCGCGCGAGCAAGCAACGACGGTTGCTGGTGGTCACCGAAGCCAAGGCAATGGCGGTTCACGGTGGTGCAGGCGACGGCGCTGGTGGCGTAATGGTGGTGATGACGTACAGGGGCGACGCCGGTGGTTCGCGCAGAGGTGTCGTGCGCAGCAGCGGCGACATGGGCATCTTCGGCCAAAGCTTCGGGCAGCCGGTTCGGCGACTTCCGGTGATCAGTTTGGGCCAATTTTTGGTGAGTAGCTTCGTATATACGTAGTATTCATCATAATTTAATTTTGTATTTTTACGTTGAACGGTTTGCCCGGAAATAGCATTTATAGGTTATAGTTTTTGTTTGGGTTATTTTAGATTTACCCAAATTAATTAACCTATTACTAATGGGCTTCGTATATATCATATAGGTTGTCAAGGTGGACGTTTCGATATATTCGAAACATTTTTTGGACGATTTTGGTTGGCGGACTCCATATTCAAGCGCCGACACTGTGTTGTTTCGGACTGTTCAGTAAACGTAAATTAGGTGGGAAATTATATTTCTCACTCTGTATTGTTGAAGTAGTTTGGGGTGTGCAAATCCTTAATTATTTTAATATAGATAATTTAAATTGTTAATTTAAATATCTATAATTGCTTAGAATCGAAATTGGACTTAGGAATTAATTTAAGAAAATTAATTAAATTATTTCCTATGTAATTGAATCATTTCCTATCCGAATCGAATAGGAATAGATGGCTTATAAATTCCCTTGATAATTAAATGGGCTAGAGAATTTTGTAAACGTTGGACGTGAGAAACTTAGACGTTATGCTAGGTTCCTCTCATTATACGTGGATTATCTGTTTAAATTATTTAAAAACATGTCAAGAGAAATTGAAAATATTTTCTAAGGAATTGAAGAAAATATATTTTTGAAAACATGAATTATATATGAAATTGTTTTCATATGATCTAAATGCTTTATTGTATTTTAAAGCACGTAAAGAGATTTCGAGATTTATGTTGGCATTATCATGTGGTTATATATTCATAAATATGGTGCATTACATATTTATGTTGGACATGATTTTATTGCGTACACCATGTATTGTGAGACATGGGTGTTAGTGCATGTAGTGCATGTGTTCACCATTTGCAAAGAGATTCATTTGGTGTGGTTTACTTCCTTTGTGCGTGGTGCACGAGTAGACGTTTGTGTTTGGATCGTCGAAACAACTGGCTAAGGGGTGCTTCTCGCTTCCCGCTGAACTAATCTTCTGAGAAACTGAGACGATAGGGGGAGGACATATCGTCCAAGGCCATATGTTCACGGCTGGGCTGTGGTGGACATCATCCTTGGTTAAAAGTGTGAAGTGTCAAAAGCACTTGGGAAGAACGGTTCGATGAGTCTACATTCCTAAGTGAACTTGTATCCTCTGGGGAATTGTAGAGAAGGATCCATTACCCTTGGGAAGGGTGTGTTTTTGTGTGTGTGTACCACATGCGGTCTATGAGTACTTTGCATTGCATATTATCATGTGCTTTTATTGATATGTATATATAATGTTAAAAATTTATGAATATTGTAAATTAAATTCATATTTTATAAATGCTCAACCGGAAGTGATTAATGTAAAACATGAATTAAATGAGGAAATTATTAAAGTATAAATGAAACGTATTTCTTTATGCTTGTTGTGGTATACTTTAGTACCCTTGGGGGAAGTTATGTATATTGGTATAGCGATCTATGTGGCTAATTGAGGCTGGTGGTGGACCGTAGACTCGATGTTTAGTTGATACCTTAGAGAATGTGGGTAATGGTTTTGTGATTGTGGTTAGTCGCAGTTAGTGATGAATTGTTGAGTTGATCCTGAGTTAATGCCTTAGAGAAGGCGGGGTTAGTAGTTTTATGATTGTGGTTAGTTGTGCGACCTCTTTGGAGATTAGAGGTTAGGGATTGATTTTAGTATCAATTGAGAATTGAGGCCTTGCAGAAGGCAGGTGATGAGATTGTATGAGATTTTGATTGATGAGAAGAGGTTATGGTTAAGTGATTTCATTAAGTACTTGGAGCATTGTAAATGTTGTGCCATTGTTTCTTATGCTTAGTTCATTCCCCTAAGCATTCCTTGTACTGTGTTTCGTACACTAGTACGTGGTCGTTGACTTGTATGTGATTCCTTGAGTCATTGGTTACGGCGTGGTGTCGAACCTCTTCCTCGTGGTATCATTGATTTGGTGGAGTTGGAAACGGATGGTTGTCTTCCGTAAGTCCAATGTATTGTTCTTGCTTTACTGTCCTCTCAGACATTATAGCAATCCGTAGAGTTGTGTTTTCTCTTATTTGGCTATCATTTCGAAAACGGTGTTTTCTAAGTTTTGAAGTAAACTCTTTATATTTAAAAGGAAAAACCCGTTTTCGCCTACCCCCGTAGAAATGAAAAGTTTTAACACTATATAAAATGATCTTAGGATCTTCTTTGAAAAGATTTTTAACTCTAAAAGCCGGTGATGGGAACTGACGGAGACCGGGGGCAAGATGGTCATTTTTACTGTGTGATTTTCTAAAAAGAAAACTATTTTTATCACTGGTCTCGAGATTCTGAGATTTTGAGACTTCTTCTCAAAATCTAGACCTGTGGTGTTTTGAAGGGTGGTTTCTTGTTTCACATTTTCTTTGGATCATTCTAACTCTCGGTTATAAGGCTTTGTGTTGTTCAGTCCACACATATAGTGTTGCCTTTCCTTTTCTCTAGGTTGTTGATGTTACCACCTAGGTGATTGGGGTTTTTCACATGTTAGGGGCATGGATGCCGAATGGATTTGTTCGAGTTTTTAAAACATTTTCTTAAAAACTATTGAATCATTGTGATTCATCTTTTTATAACTTCTACTCTCGGCTATTCGCTTTTGGTTTACTTGTTCGGGTATTCTTAACCTTGACGTTGTCGTCTCAGTTATCTTTTGGTTTGGTATTGGGACTTCTTTTCCCTTGCTTGGGTTCTTGAATCTTACGGGGTTTTTCTTATCCTTAGTGAGAGTGTTGGTGATTTATTGACATTGTTGGAGATAGCAATTGAGGTGTTTATGTGGTGATATGATTGAGGTGACCTAGTCCTTGAGAGGTAGATTTTCTCTAGTGATGGGATGAGGGTTGTTATATATATATTGATGATGATTGTGTTAGTACGCAAGGACGTGAGTACTTTTCCTCCTGTGTTATTGGGGAGTGAGTTATGAGTATTCCTTGGTACTAGTGGTGGATTTGATTCCTGTGGATGTTAGAGGTGAGTGTGATCTCTTCTGTTGGATTTTCTGATTCGTGTTGTGAGTAATTGATGATTTGTTAGATTAGACCATAGTTCGTGTACCTAGTGTACGTTGGTGCGAGTAGTGTAGACTACCGGTGTTGGCACTTAGAGTACGAGTCTTAGTTGTACCCTGTAGACTCAGGTTGCATACTTATACATGTATTATATATATACCCCCATTATATACTTACGTATGGTAGTATATGAGAGTGTGCCTTCAGTTTTCCGTGGATGGGATTAGTTGGGCTATATATATATCTTGCTAGATAGTTTGGCATTTCCTAAACTGCCAGAGGATGTGGTAGTTAGAGTATCTTTTCCTACTGAGCTTATTTGCTCACGGAGGGAATTTCATTTGCCCCCCTGGTATTTCCACGCCAGGTTGCAGGAAATATACGGCTATGGGCAGGATGCAGTGCAATGGCAGTTTCCTTTTGTTTCTTATTACAGGTTTTGGAGTTGCGTTGGGTGATGCGGTTACGGTTGCAGCACGACTGGGTTCGGGGACGCTAGTTCTCTGCTATTAGTTTCCTTACCCATTTGTTATGGGATTGTCATGTATTTCTTTTGGGAGCCACTCTGTTGGCATATCCCTGTTGATGTATCTTTTATTTCCTGTATATTTATTCTTTCAGGAGGTTATTGTATCTATTCTGCACGGCTAGGTGCATTTCTGTATTCTTATTCGAACATTTGTGGCTCTGTTGATTATAGAGGGTTTGGAGGGGTTTTGGTTTCTTTCCACTACCTCGGCCCTAGTAAGATTGATGAATGTGGGGCTTGGAAGCCATTATTTTTAACAAATTGCTATTAGCAGGTTATTGTGTTGTGTTTGGTTGTCCGGATGTTCTATTTACAAACGAAACTCTGCCGAGTTTTTGTTAGATTCCGCTGCTTTGTTTATTATTCATTTGGGTATTAAAAATACCATTTCTATCATTAACCCATATTTTTTCATGGTTAATGATATCTTAGTTGGTCATTCGTATTAAGGATCACATCTTGGATTCCTTGGATGTCCCAGTTCGGGAGTCTTAGGAATTTAGGAGCGTGTCTGATGGTATCTGAGGATACTATTGAGTTCTAGTATTATATTTGGCATGGAGTATAGTTTTCATTGTTATTCCATGTATTTATTCTGCTTATTGTTGACTCTAGTGGTCGATTGACTTATGTCACCCTTTGGAGATTCGCTGATTCTCTAGATTAGAGTTTCGGGAATTCTAGGGTCGTGATAGTAGGGTATCAGAGTGTTTCATTCTTACCCTTTTGTGGGTGTTTGATGACTGTATGTCGTTGGTTCTCATTTATTTTCAGTTTCGTTCACTCCCTTAGCTCTTAGGCTCGGGTTTCTGAGTTCTAGGAATTTAGGGCGTGACATTATTTCTGATTTAATTTCGGTTATGACATCAGTTGTTCATGACGTTCTGGTTATCTCGGTATTTCGCGTGTAAATATTTCGTGTTTAGTTTTAAAGTCGATTGGACGACATTACGCGGGTTCTTGTTATCGACTATGCGGTTTCGTTTTAACGTTTAGCATTAGTGTTTCGACTAGATGGCGACACATTTTATTTGATCGGGCTTGTTAGGTGTTCCGACGTTTGGGTTCCTACCCCGGTGTATTTAATTGGGATTGTTTATTGGGCGTTCCGTTATTATTTCGGGCTTACGAGATTACGTTTGGCATTCCCGATAATTATTGGGATTTATTGTATATATATATATTTAATTGTAATTATTTATATATATATATTATTTTGGGGTTAGTTTGTAATTTCGGATGAAAAGAGGGTCACTTTCATAATATAGGGATATATGTATATGAGGTGTCACATTTAATTCATTTCGCCACATCATTAACTTACATGGACCTATTGAATTTAATGGTACAAAATTCCATTGGAATTGAAATTATAAACATATATATGTATGTATATGTCAAATAGACGACCTAGCTTGTTCTTTCTCCTTCCTTTCTCAGTGATAATCGTTCTTCTCCCTTCTCCATGACACAACTCCATCTTCTCCATTTATTGCCGGCGAGAGAGAGAGCAGTTGTGTGAGAGTCGGGAGAGGGAGCTGCGCGAGAGAGAGGAGCGGCCATGTAGAGGTCGACGGCGGTGGCGACAAGCAGAGGCGGGAACGGTGGCGACGTACAGAGGTTGAGTCGTCAACGGTAGGTGGTGGCTGCTGGTGGGTCGCGTAGTGGCGACGCGCGTGGGGGAGGCGAGCAGCGCCAGTTTTGGCTGAAACTTCGGCCTATAGTTTCGGAAGCTTTCCGTTGTCGGTTTGGGCCGATTTTTGGTGAGTAGCTTCATTTTGACTTAGTGTTCATTATACTAAAATTTCGTAATTTTTCGTTGAGCGGTTTGTCGGGAAATCGCGTTTGTAGGTTATAATTTTCGTTTGGTTATTCTAGATTTATCCAAATTGATTAACCTATTTCTAATGGGCTTCGTATATATCGTGTAGGTTGTCGAGGTGGACGTTTCGGTATATTCGAAATATTTTTTGGACGACTTTGGTCGGCGGGCTCCATATTCGGGCGCCGGTACTGTTCACGGTGGGCCGTTTTAGGCTGTTCTGAAGCGTAAATTAAGGTGGGAAATTTTATTCTCACTTTCGTATCGTTGACGTTGTTTGGGTGTACAAACCCGTATTTATTTTAAATATAGATATATTAAATTATGAATTTAAATATCTATAATTGAATTATAATTGAGACAGGACTTAGGAATTAATTTGATAAATTAATTAAATTATTTTCTTGCTAAATTAAATATATTCCTATTTGCATTGAAAACGAATAGGTGGCTTAGTTCCTTTTTTTAATGTGTTAGGGATTACGTGAACGGGAGAGACTTGAAAACTTAGACGTTATGCTAGGTTCCCCTTATAATACGTGGACTAATTGATTTAAGGGAATTAAAAACATGTTTAAATGAATGAACTTGTA
The DNA here is from genome assembly GCA_963922005.1 of Cornus suecica. NCBI lineage: Eukaryota > Viridiplantae > Streptophyta > Magnoliopsida > Cornales > Cornaceae > Cornus > Cornus suecica. Next base: position 44,758,178 of record OY998243.1, read on the forward strand.
TACTTGTGAATTGAAGTATGAATTGATGAATTGCAAGCATGATTATGTGATATAATTGCTACTCGTGGTTTATTGCTTTATTGTTTTAAAAGCATGATGAAGAGATTATGAGATTCACGTGGTAGCATGTGCATATTTTCATAAATATGATGTAGTACATATTTATGTTGAGGCCCGAGATACATATTGAGAATATCGTGTAGTGTCAAATCACGATGTTAATATATGTGCGTAGTGTAATCATGTGGGGGTGTCTTTGTGTCAGATCGTCATAACAACTGGCCAGGAGGTATCACGCCTACGGAACTAAAAAGCCGATAAATGTGAGTTAGGAGTCTAGGTAGAGGCTCATTTTCTTGACTTTTGTAGTCATGGCGTACAGAGTTGCAAGTTGGGCTCTCGTGCAACCGCCTTCTTTGTTGAAAGTGAAAGAGAGAGAAATCACTTGGGAAGAGTCGGTGTTGTACTCTACATTACTTGATGAGCTTGTATCCTCAAAAGTAATTGGACAGAGTATGTATCCGTTACCCTTGGGAAGGGTGTGTTTTTGTGTGAGTATCACAAGGAGTGTCGAGTCACATTACATGCATATCAATTATGTGATCACATTTGACATGTATATGTGCTATATTACATGTGATATTGGAGCAGGTTATTATGTGTTATTATTGCCTGTTGGATTTTGGAGCATGTTATGTATGAATATTGCGAATTAAATTCATATTTTATAAATGCTCAACTGGAAATGAATAATGTGAAAACATAAATTAAATGAGGAAATTATTAAAGTATAAATGAAACGTATATCTTTATACTTGTGGTGGTATACTTTAGTGCCCTTGTGGGAGGTTAAGTATATTGGCGTAAGGACCTCTGTGGTTAGTCGAGGTTAGTGATGGACTGTAGAGTTAATTTTGAGTTGATGCCTTAGAGAAGGCGGGTTAATAGTTTTGTGATCGTGATTAGTTGTTTAACCTCTTTGGAGATTTGAGGTTAGTGATTGATTCTAGTATCAATTGAGATTTGAGGCCTTAGAGAAGGTAGGTGAAGAGATTATGAACTTAGTGGATGTTGTTGTATAGGCCTTTAAGTGCCTTTCACCTTTTGAGGAATAAGTTATCAACTGTATTCGAGGTTTTGATTGAAATGGTTAGAGGATGTTATGGTTGAGGTGATTTTATTAAGTACTTAGGGTACTGTAGCATTGTTCCTTATGCTTAGTTCATTTTCCTAAGAATTCCTTGTACTGTGTTTTGTACACTAGTATGTGATAGTTGACTTCTATGTTACTCCTTGAGTCGTCGGTTACGGCGTGGTGTCGAACCTTTTCGATGTGTTATCATTTGATTTGTGGAGTTGGAAAGGGATGGTTGTGTTCCGTGAGTCCAACATATTGTTCTTCCTTCATTGCCCTCTTGGACATTATAGGAATTCGTGGAGTTGTATTCACTTTTTTTTGGCTGTCTTTCGGAAACGATGTTTTCTAAGTCTCGAAAATAAACTCTTGTTATTTAAAAGGAAAAATCCGTTTTCGCCTACCCCCGTAGCAACTAAAAGTTTTAACACCTTATAAAATTATCTTAGGATCTTCTTTAAAATGATTTTTAACTTCTAAAAGCCGGTGATGGCAACTGACCGAGACCAGGGGCAAGACGGTCATTTTTACTGTGTGGTTTCTTAAAGGAAAACTATTTTACTATTCTCGAGACTCTGAGATTTCAAGACTTCATTCTCAAGATCTCGTCCTAGAGTTTTGAAAGGTGGTTTCTTATTTCACCTTTGCTTCGGATCATTTCTATGTCTCGGGTATGAGGCTTGGTGTTGTTCAGTGCACACATTTAGTGTTGGATTTAACTTCTTCTTGGTTGTTGATGTTACCACCTAGGTGATTTGAGTTGTTACACGTGTTAGGGGCAAGGATGCCAAGTGGATTGGTTTCTTTTGTCCGAGTGTTCTTCTTAAACACTTGTGGTGTTTTAACCTTGACATTGTTGTCTCGGTTATCCGTTGGTTTAGCATTGTGACTTCTTTTCCCTTGCTTTGGTTCCTTGACTCTTATGTGGTTGTCATGAGAGTAGTGTTCAGGTACTCTTCGGGATTTGACTGTTTAGCGTTCCTTATCCATAGAGAGAGTGTTGGTGATTTATTGACCTTGTTGGAGATAGTATTTTGAGATTTTCATATAGTGATATGATGAGGTGATTCCATCCTTGAGGTATAAAATTGCTCTAGGAATGAGATGATGTTTCTTATATATATATATATATTGTATATATATATATAGATGACGATTGTGTTAGTACGCAAGGACATAAGTGTTTTTCATCCTGTGTTCTCGACGAGTGAGTTATGAGTATTCTTTAGTACTAGTTGTGGATTTTGATACCTGTGGATATTAGAAGTGAGTGTGTTTCCCTCTGTTGGATTTTGTGGTTAGCGTGGTGAGCATTTGATGATTGTTAAATTTGACCTGGGTGTCGTGTACCTAGTGTACGTTGGTGAGAGTAGTGTAGACTACCGGTGTTGGTACTTGGAGTACAAGTCTTAGTCGTACCTTATGGACTCACGTTGTGTACTTATATATATGTATATATATATATATTCTCGTTATATACTAGTTACAGTAGTATATGAGCGTGTGCCTTGGTTTTTTCGTGGCTGGGTTAGGTTGTGGGCTATATATCTTGCTAGATTGTTTAGCATTACCTAAACTGCCAGAGGATGTGGTAGATATAGTATCTTTTCCCACTGAGCTATGAATACACAATCGAAACGGTTTACTCATAACCTCGTCCACCATAACAAAAACGTCAATCTCACCATTTATGCCACGTTGCTACACCAACGCCAACTAAACCACAAATGCATCACCCACCTTCTGAAGGTTTCAACTCACATTCAAGTCAATAGCCACAGCCGACTTTACTTATCACAAAAATTTCCTTAAGCCAACTCATATAACCACCCTAAGGTATATAAGCACATAACGACAAGTATAAACATTTATCTCACTTTATACTTTATACATGGCATGCAAAGCATATTTTCACCTCCTTCCATTTCACATGAACATTTTAACAACATATGAATTGTATATATCAAAATTCACATTAAACATGTTACTCAACCACATAGGATAATTTCATGATCCATATGTAAAGATAAATCACATAATAGCAACTCAAATGCAGTGTGACTCACACACCTCATGGTACACACGCGACCACACCATCCTACTCTAAGGTTCAACAGGATCATTATCTAACTGTCACGCCCCGAATTCCTAGGACTCCAAACCCGAGCCTAAGAGCTAAGGGAGTGATTGCGGAAGTAAAAATAAATAAGAACCAACGACATTCAGTCATCAAACACCCACAAAGGGTTGCAATGAATGCCTAGATACCATGCTGTCACGCCCCTAAAGGGTGACGCAAACCAAGCGACTACTAGAGTCAACAATAACAAAGAAGTACATGGAATAACAATAAAAATATACTCCATGCCAACACGAATACTAAAAATACAAGAGTATCCTTAGATACCAACAGACACGCTCCTAAATCCCTAAGACTCCCGAACTGGGACATCCAAGGAATCCAAGATGTGATCCTTAATACGAATGACCAACTAAGACATCATTAACCGTGAAAACATATGGGTTAATGATAGATATGGTATATTTAATACCCAAATGACTAATAAAACTAAGCAGCGGAATCTAACGAAAATCCGGCAGAGTTCCGTTTGTAAATGGAACATCCGGACAACCAAACACAACACAATAACCTGCCCAAAGCAATTCAATAATCACAATGGCTTCCAAGCCCCACATTCATCAATCCTAATAGGGCCGAGGTAGTGGAAAGAAACCAAAACCCCTCCAAACCCTCTAACACCAACAGAGCCACAAATGCTCGAATAAAAATACAGAAGAGCACATAACTGTACGGAATAGATACAATACATCCTGAAAGAATAAATACAGGAAATAAAGAATACATCAGTAGGGATGTGCCAACAGACTGGCTCCCAAAAAAGATACATAATAATCCCATAACAATGGGTAAAGAAGCTGAAAGCGGATACCTATCGTCCCCAAACCCAGTCGTGCTGCAACCGTAACCGCATCACCCAACGCAACTCCAAAACCTGTAACAAGGAAACAAAAGAAAGCTTCCGTTGCACTGCATCCTGCTCATAGCCGTATATTTCCTGCAACCTGGCGTGGAATACCAGGGGGCGAATGAAATTCCCCTGTGAGCAAATAAGCTCAGTGGGAAAAGATACTCTAACTACCACATCCTCTGGCAGTTTAGGTAATGCTAAACTATCTAGCAAGATATATATATAGCCCAACTAATCTCATCCACGCAAAACCCAAGGCACACACTCATATACTACCGTACGTAAGTATATAACGGGGATATACATACATATACACATATATATATATAAGAATAAACACACAGCATGAGTCTGTAATGTACAACTAAGACTCGTACTCCAAGTACCAACACCAGTAGTTTACACTACTCTCACCAGCGTACACTAGGTACACGACACTAATGTCAAATCTAACCAATCATCCAGCGCTCACAACGCTAACCAGAAAATCTAAACAGAGGGAATCACACTCACCTCTAACATCCACAAGGATCAAAATCCACCACTAGTACCAAGGAATACTCATAACTCACTCCCCGAGAACACAGGAGGAAAAGTACTCACGTCCTTGCGTACTAACACAATCATCGTCTATGTATATATAATACAAACCTCATCCCATTCCTAAGGAAAATCTACCTCTCAAAGGCTAGATCACCTCAATCATATCACCATACCATAAATCACATCGACCTCATAATACTATCATCGATAGGTTCAATCACATCACTAACGCTCTCACTGTAGGCGAGGGAAAACCACCAATCAAATCACTAAGAGTACGCGAACTCAACTCACAAGAACGACCACCCAATGGTCACCGAAACAAAGCAAAGGAAAAGACTTCCCAATGCTAAACCAACAGATAACCGAGACAACAATGTCAAGGTTAAAACACCACAAGTGTTTAAGGAGAACACTTGGACAAGGAACCCAATCCACTCGGTATCCATGCCCACAACATGTGGAACAACTCGAATCACCTAAGTAGTGACGTCAAAAACCAAGAAGAAAGGAAGGGCAACACTATATGTGTGCACTGAACAACACCAAGCCTCATACCCGAGACTTAGAAATGATAGGAAGTAAAGGTGAAACAATGGAACACCTTTCGAAACTCTACAGGATGAGATATTGAGAAAGAGGTCTCGAAATCTCAGAATCCCAAGAAAAGTAATAAAATAGTTTTCCTTTTAAGAAACCACATAGTAAAAATGACCGTCTTGCCCCCGGTCTCCGTCAGTTGCCATCACCGACTTTTAGAAGTTAAAATCTTTGTTTAAAGAAGATCCTAAGATCATTTTATAAAGTGTTAAAACTTTTAGTTGCTACGGGGGTAGGCGAAAACGAGTTTTTCCTTTTAAATACAAAGAGTTTAGAAAACACCGTTTTCGAAATGACAGTCAAATAAGAGAAACACAACTCTATGAATTCCTGTAATGTCCGAAAGGACAGTAAAGGAAGAGCAACACGTTGGACTCACGGAAGACAACCATCCGTTCCAACTCCACCAATTCAAATGACACCACGAGGAAGAGGTTCGGCACCACACCGTAACCGACAACTCAAGGAATGACATACAAGTCAACGACCACGTACTAGTGTACAAAACACAGTACCAGGAATGCTTAAGGGAAGGGACTAAGCACTAGAACCAAGTCTGTCAAACTACAGTACCTCGAGTACTTAATAAAGTCACTCAACCATAACCTCTTCTCACCAATCAAAATCTCGACTACAGTTGATAGTCTATTCCTCAAAAGTGAAAGACACCTAAAGGTCCATACTACAACTCACAATCTCATCACCCGCCTTCTCGAAGGCCCCAATTCATAACTGATACTAAAATCAATCTCTAACCTCCAATCTCTAACAAGGTCACACAGCCAACCACAATCACCAAACTATTAACCCCGCCTTCTCTAAGGCATCAACTCCAAATCATCTCTGCAGTTAATCACTAACCACAACTAACCACAAAGGTCACTATGCCAATATACTTAACATCCCCCAAGGGTACGAAAGTATATATATACTCACAAGTATAAAATAAGCATTTCATTATACTTGATCTATTACCACATGTAATCATTTTCTTTCACGTTAATCATTATCAACTGAGCATTTTACAAAGATATGAATTTAAATTCGCAATATTCACACATAACATGCTCCAAAAATCCAACAGGCAATAATAACACATATTAAACCTGTTCCAACAACACATGTAATAATCTCACGTATACATGTCAAAAGAAATCACATAAATGCCAAGCAAATATAATGTGACTCAACACCACACTTTGCCCTATCATAGGTTAACGAATACGCACTCTACCCATAAATATGAGCTAACAGAGGGTCGCACCGGTACTTCCCAAGTGATTTTGAAACTTCTCACTTCAACAAGGAAGACGGTTTGCACGAGACGACCCGTGACCAAAGATTCGTCAACACGAATGCACGAGACGACCCGCGACTTCGAGAATGAGACGACTCACCCTATACCCCATTCACAGCTCATTATTCTGTAGGATGGGAACACCCCCTGGCCAGTTGTTGCGACGATTCGACACAAAGACACCCCACATGATTTCACAACCCACATATACCAATACCATGATTTAACACTACATGATATTCTCAATATGCATCCAGGTCCAAATGACAATCATGCATCAACATAAATATGATTTCATAAACCGCATATACCAACACTATATGCATCTAGGTTTCAATGACAATCATCTCTCAATATAAATATGTAACGCATCATATTTATATATAATATCCACATGAATCCAATATAATTCTCGAAATCTCTTTCTAACATGCTTTTAAAATACAATAAAACATTTAAATCATATGAAAACAATTTCATATACAACTCATGTTTTCAAATATATATTTTCTTTAATTCTTTAGAAAATATTTCAAATTCCCTTATCATGCCTTTAAAATAATTAAAGCAATTAATTCACGTCTCGCAAGGGAACCTAGCACAACGTCTAAGTTTCCACGAATCTCTACTAAATCATTTAATTCTCAAGGGAATTTCTAAACCGCCTATTCCTATTCAATTCAATTAGGAATATATTTAATCTCGTAGGAAATAATTTAATTAATTTTCTTAAATTAATTCCTAAGTCCAATTCCGATTCTAAACAAATCATAGATATTTAAATTAACAATTTAATATATCTATATTAAATTAAATAAGGGTTTTGCACCCCTAAACTACTTCAATAATGCAGAGTGAGAAATATAATTTCCCACCTAATTTATACGTTACCGAACAGCCCGAACAACACAGTACCGGCGCCCGAATATGAAGCCCGCCGACCAAAATCGTCCGATAATTATTTCGAATATATCGAAATGTCCGTCTTGACAACCTATACGATATATATGAAGCCCATTAATATTTGGTTAATTAATTGGGTTAAATCTAAAATACCCCAAACGGAAACTACAACCTATAAATGCGATTTCCGGGCAAACCGTTTATCCTAAAATCACGAAATTAATATATATCGAATACCATGTATATACGGAGCTACTCACCGAAAATCGGCTCAAACCGATCACCGGAAGGTCGCCGAAAAATTGGCCGAAGCCCAGCCGGATCGTCCCTGTCCACGCGTCCACGCGCGAACCAGTGATGGCCGTCCCTGCTGCGTGCACCAGCCGCAGCTACACGCCCCTGCGCCGCCGTCTGCCAAGGTCGCCGCTGCCGTCCACCGCCCAGCACCGCCGCTCCTCTGGACAGCCGCCGCGTCCGTCCTTGCTCCCGCTCCAGCCGGCCGTTCTTCCTATCTCGCCATGACCGGCGATTCTCTCTCTCTCTCTCTCGCCTGACTGACGACCATGGAGGTGGAGAGAGGTGGTTCAGCCGTTCGTCGTCTAGGAGAAGGAAGAAGGAGCAGCTCGTCTGATGTTGGCGTGAAGGAGAAGCTGAAGGTCTGCATACATGTATATACATATTTATGTACTATTTGCAAAAGCAACCCTCTACATGTCAATAATTGCAAAATTGACCCTTCAAGTATTCGTAATTGCGAAATGACCCCAAAACTATATATATATATAATTAAATATATATATATATACAATAAACCCCAATAATTATCGGGAACGTCCGAACATAATCTCGTAAGCCCGAAATAATAACGGAACGTCCAATTAAAATTATATCGGGGTAGAAACCCAAATGTCGGAACACTTAAACAAGCTCGACCAATTAAAATGTGTCGTCCTCCAATCGAGACACTAATCATTTAACGTCGAATCGAAACCGCGTAGTCGTCCAAAAAGAAACTGTAAAGTCATCCAGTCGACTTTTAAAACTAAACGCGAAAAATTTACAGGTATTAAATACCAAGAATAAACAATACGTCATAACAAGTGACGTCATTACCGAAATTAAATTAGAATTAATTTCAGGAAAAAGGAAAATAACACGGGGTGTTACACTAACCATTCACTTTTTGAGGATACACGCACATGAATGAAGGTAGATTTATCGTACCGTCCTTCCCAAGTGCTTTTGACACTTACACTTTTAACTAGGAAGACGTCAGACACGACGCGGTCGTGCAATAGGATTTGGACAAGTCCTTCCCCTATCGTCTCAGTTTCTCGGAAGATTAGTTTTGTAGGAGCGAGAAGCACCTTCTGGCCAGTTGTTACGATGATCCAAAACAAGTCTACTCAAGCACAATACACAAACGGACGTAGACCACACCAATTGAATTCTCTCTACAAAAGGTGAACCCATATGCAATATTTCTCAATGGGCTATGCAATAACATAAATATATATCTCATCATATTTATAACAAAATTCTCAAAATGTCAACATGAATGATTTTCCACATTCAACATGATTTTAATTCTCATTTAAAGCAATAATCAACAAGAAAGCTTCTCATGCAACATTCATGCTCCAATTGATCAAGTTGTCCTCTAATACACAAGGATAAAATTTTCATTCATTTAATATGCTCAATTCTCAATTAAAGCATTTAAATCCCAATGATACATTCTTATGCACAAGAAATATTTACATTCTTCAAGTTGTCCTTTAATTCACAAGGATAACAATTTCATCTCTTAAACATGCTCTGAGTTCAATTCAAACAAGTTTTCCACAGATCATATCTCAAACATGATATGAATTCCCAACATACCTCAAAGTACTAACCAAAGGAGCTAGCCTAATCTCACTTCAAGGATACATCCCTAACACCCACATACTCATATGTATAATTACACTTACACATATAAACAACTATACCCACATACATATACACATATATAGGCATACAAACACACTTTAATCTGAGAAATATCAAGAATAATCACCCACTTGCATGCATCATAATCATATCAATATTATCATCATGCATTTCGCACACAAGGGTTAACTAACATACACATACTCAACCCTAACTTCACAATTTCAAGGATATACTTAGCAATTTTTCTCTAAGTTTAGAAATCCTAGAATCAAACTCACAATCATACAATTATAGAATGGCTAGTTAAGAAGTTTTCCCCTACCTCTTGAAGAGCAAAGCACAACCACTATATAAGGCCAAGAAATCCTAGCTCTCACCTACCACCGAAATCAAATGAGCAATTCGGTGGGAAGCTTCACCATAGTCCCCTAGCAAGGAATCAAATTCCAATACAAGATTAGAATAAGAACTATGAAGTGATTCAACAAGAAACCCAAAACTAGGGTTTAAAAGGAAACGAACAAGGATGGAAGGACAATTTCCCATCTTAAGTTCAAACCGAAGACAAGAACCATACAAAGAGCGGCCAATTAAGGTCCCGAAGAACCATAAATTGAATGGAATATTATTAATAACAATAATTTCCATACAAAATTAAGCGAAAGCTAAACCAAATGATACACAAGGCACATCGAGGCACCGAAAAAATACATATTTATAAATATGCAACGATACCAAATACAAGGAAGGGATATGCCAACAGACTGGATCCCAAGAAGTACAACAACAATCCCAATAAAGGGGACAAATAAACAAAACTAAAATGGAACAACTCTATGTACTACCGTCCCAAATTCTGCAACAGCATCAGTGCCACGAGCCATCCTACACTTCAAGTTTTCTGTAGCCGAAACATTACTTACAAACTGGTGTAGACCACCAAGGCAAACCAACGCCGAGGTGAGCTCATTGAGCCTCGTAGGAGAAAAATATCCTAACTATCACATCCTCTGACATTCAAAGTCCAGTGCAAACTAACCCGTGTACATGCATCCACCCTAGGTCGGTCAATTGTCCTAGATGGCACTCATGCTAATACGAGACCCCGGAAACACATCCCCCTAGTCCCCTACCATGCATTGATAAATAGGGCAACTAGCACGTAATGAAGGCATAGTACAACAACATATAATAACGCATACCTATATGTATATATATAGAAGCATGTATATATATAAATAGAGAGAAAGATATATACCACTAATAAAAGTCACGTATTATAGGCCACTACATAGATCACTACGACTCGTACCCGCCAGTTCCAAACTAAGAATCCACACAACACCTATCACCAAACCATGGGAGAAAAATCCTATTCATAATACTCTAGGAAGGATACCACCGACACTTCCTAGGTCACGAACATACTGAGCTCCAAAACCTCAAATGAGTATCAACTCATACTATCAATCACCTCACATGTCACTACCAACATCCGTAAACCCAATATAGGGGTAAAACAGTCAATTCAACCCATCACACTGACCAAGATTTCCGAACAACAAAAGGAAGTGCAAGGGATTGAATAACCCATCACACCGACCACTCAAAGGTCACATGTTCGCCCAAGGATAAAATGGCCATTTCAAGGGCAAAAATGTATTTTCAGACTTTACCCGCCTATTTGGACAAAGGTTAAGTCATAGAAATAAACTGAACCCAATTCAAAGCCCTGATGCGAAAGATATGAATTTTTAAAAATGACATCGGACAACGCCGACCCAAACAGAAAGTTATAGTACTCGTCTGTCACCAAGGGTAAAATAGACATTTCAATTGCAAATAAGTGATTTGAAATTTTATATCAAATATTTGGACATAGGCCAGGCCCTGGAAATAAATCGGACCTAAATCAAAGCCACGAGGCGAGAGATATGCATTTTTGAAAACGGTATCGGACAACGCCGACAAAAATAGAAAGCAATATTACCCCACTTTCATCAAGGCTAAAATAGTCATTTCAAGTGAAAATAAATTATTTCAAATTTTATATACAAATTTGGTACCTAGCACAAGCCATAGGAATAAACGGAACCTCAATCCGACTTACGAGGTGGGAGAAATGAATTTCCGAAAAATTGTCGAAATATGGCTTAATTACCCAGTCAACTACACAAGAAGTTGTAGTCGACTACACCAAACTTGTGGTCGACTACAAAAGATCGAAAATAGCCAAACATTTTTGGAAATGAAGATTGGAAGGTTCACTCGACTACAGGAAGGGCTCAGTAGACTACACAGGTCGTAAACGTTGAAAAACTGACTCGAAACCGCTTTAAAACCGTATGAAACATTAAGGATAGCCTTAAAACTATTAGGGAACCTTTGAAATGATAAAAATATCATTCAATCTCGGTTTAGTTTTATTAAAAAAAAATTATTCAAAATTCTTAAAACTAACCATCTTGCCCCTTGTCTTTGTTTTGGACACCGCTAACTTTCAAATGTTAAAATCTTTTATAGCATGATTTTAAAAACAATTTCAAAACTCGAAGTTTTTTTCGGCATCACGGGGGTAGGCATAAATGGTTTTTTCACTCAAAGACTGAATAGACTCAAATGAAAGTCTTATGAAAAATCTGTTTTCGGGAAACAAACCGAAACACCAAAGGAAAAACCAAAGCGAATTTGTATACACTCAAATGGAGTAAGAGAATCAAGAAGCAGAAGTAAGTGGAAACTCCAAGGAAAAGGTAAGTGGCTATACACTACGACACTAACCCTAATCCCACCACACTTAATTCCACATCCAACTCATAACCCTATAACGACTTAACCGAGAATGACCACAACTCCGATGATATTCCATTCCTTAAGATCGCTAAAGAGAACTTAGTGGCCGTTGCCACAGAAACATCTAGTTTCAACCAAGAACCTCTTCTGATTCTTTCAACCTCAATTCCACCTTCGAAACCACCTAACTTAGGTTTCTAACAATATCATAGGGCTATCAATACACAATCGAATCAGTTTACTCATAACCTCGTCTACCATAAACAAAACGTCAATCTCACCATTGATTCCACGTTGCTACACCAACGCCAACTAAACCACAAATCCATCACCCACCTTTTCAAGGCTTCAACTCACATTCAACTCAATAGCCACAACTGACTTCACATATCACAAGATAATCCGTAAACAACCTCATATCACCCCCTTAAGTTATATAAGCATATAACAACAAGTATAAGCATTTATCTCACTTTATAGTTTAAATAAGGCATGCAAATCATATTTTCACCTCATTCTATTTCATTTGAGCATTTTAACATCATATGAATTGTATTCATCAAATCTAACATTAAACATGCTCCTCAACCACATAAGATAATTTCATGATCCATATGAAACATAAATCACATAATAGCAACTCAAATGCAGTGTGACTCACACACCTCATGGTACACACTCGACCACACCACCCTACTCTAAGGTTTAATAGGATCATTATCTAACCATTCACTTTTTGAGGATACACGCATAGGAATGAAGGTAGATTTATCGTACCGTCCTTCCCAAGTGTTTTTGACACTTACACTTTTAACTAGGAAGACGTCAGACACGACGCGGTCGTGCAATAGGATTTGGACAAGTCCTTCCCCTATCATCTCAGTTTCTCGAAAGATTAGTTTTGTAAGAGTGAGAAGCACCTTCTAGCCAGTTGTTACGATGATCCAAAACAGGTCTACTCAAGCACAATACACAAACGGACGTAGACCACACCAATTGAATTCTCTCTACAAAAGGTGAACCCATATGCAATATGTCTCAATGGGCCATGCAACAACATAAATATGTCTCTCTTCATATTTATAACAACATTCACAAAATCTCCACATCAATGTTTTTCACCATTCAACATGCTTTTAAATCTCATTTAAAACAATAATCAACAAGTTTTCCACAAATCATATCTCAAACATGACATGAATTCCGAAGATACCTCAAAGGTACTAACCAAATAAGCTAGCCTAATATTACTTTAGGCTATATCCCTCACACCCTCATACTCATATGTATAATTACACTTACACATATACACAACTATTCCCACATACATATACAAATATATCGGCATACAAGCATACCCTAATCTTGTAAATCTCAAGAACCACCAACTAGCATGCATCATAATCCTATCAATATTATCATTATGCACTCCACACACAAGGGTTAACTTACACACACATACTCAGCCCTAACTTCACAATTTCAAGGATATACTTAGCAATTTTTATCTAATTTTAGGAATCCTATAATCAAACTCACAACCACACAATCATAGAATGACTAGTTAAGAAGTTTTCCCCTACCTCTTGAAGAGCGAAACACAACCACTAAATAAGGCTAAGAAATCCTAGCTCTCACCTAACAACAAAATCAAATGAGCAATTCGGTGGGAAGCTTCACCATAGTCCCCTAGCAAGGAATCAAACTACAATACAAGAGTAGAATAAGAACTATGAAGTGATTCAACAAGAAACCCAAAACTACGGTTTAAAAGAAAACACACAAGGATGGAAGGACACTTTCCCATCTTAAGTTCAAACCGAAGAGAAGAACACCATGAACAACTTCCATGTTGATGGCCACACTAAACTCCCAACTTAGGGTGAGTAAATCAACCTCTAAGTGAAGAACAACCAAGAGGGAGAAAAGAAGAGAAAATGGAGAGGAAAAGATGAAGTCTTGCAATGAAAGACTTTCAATCTGTAGAGATTTCCCACTCACACCTCTCACCATCCAATGTCCAAGCTTTAAGCTAGTAAGTGAAGACTTAATCCAAGGGCCACAAAATACTCTTGCATTGGAAGACTAAATACACCTCACACAAAACCCATTAATTTGTCAAACAAGGCCTTATCATCCAAGGGTTTAGAACAAAGATGGGAGTAAGAGATCAATGGCTTGGAATGAGACACCACTTGAAAAGGGGGAAATGACCAAATTATTCTCAGCTTAGGGTTAATTACAAGAGTGTTATCAAGCCTCTTAATTACCCTTCTACCCCTTGTGAGCCTCTCTAAATACCAACATGTCATTCATACCCTAACCTTAGCCAAATCTTTAGACTTTTCACCAAGTGTTCCAAATATGAAAATACTCACTTACCCTTTGGTCATTTCTTTCCCGAAATTGTTCCCAACAATTTTCATTAATTACAAAACGAAAATCTAACAAACAATTCACACAAGTGCTACTCCAGAATGTCTACAATAAACTAGGTTAAAATATTAGTGAATGCAATACTATTGCCGAAGCTCTAACGAGAAAATGTTACACGAACCCACGTAGTCATCAACGAGCAATAAATCCCGAAGCCGGAAACAAAACTTCACGAAGTCGTCCCGCTAAGTCCGAAACTGAAACGCGAAAAATTTACACATACCGAGAATACACTAGACGTCATGAATAAGTGACGTCACCAAAACATTAACACTTGGAAATGAATTCCAGAAAAGATAAAGGAAACGCGGGACGTTACACCCCCTCTTTATCAAAACATCTAAATGATCTCCAAATAAAATATTGAAAAATCCACGAGACGTCAAATAAATAATATAAACTAAAATAAATAATCCGGGGTATAAAACCCAATCATCGGAACACTTAACAAGCTCGATCAAATAAAACGTGTTGTCATTCCGTCGAAGTACTAACGTCAAAACTCAACCACGTAGCTGGGAACAAGAATTTCCACGAAGTCATCAAGGAGAAATCATAAAGTCGTCCAGTCAACTTTAAACGTAAATGCAAAATATTTACACACAAAATACCAACAATAAAGAAGACTTCATGAACAAGTGACGTCATAATCGAAATTAAATCAAAAATAATTTCAGGAAAAAGGAAAATAACACGGGGTGTTACAAAAAATCCTCGCTGGAATGTCCGGAGACTTATAAAGACAAAAAGGGATAAAAATGAAAAAAAAGTGGTATATTGAAGTCGTTTCATGGCAAAACTTGATCAATGAAGTAGAAAAAGGGAGATTAGTCTACTTTAAAGAATATTCACTAAAACACGGAGAGCTATGTGGATCGGCTGTAGAAATTAACAAGTTTATTTCACCACTGTGGGGACCATTCTTTTAAATTTAATTTATGATAATTATTTTGTATAAGTGAGTGGGGATAACTTGTATGCATTATATTCTAAATACATTATAACATTTGAATAATCAATGATTATTTGATTCAATGAGCATATGAGAATGAAGAATGAAAGAATTTGTGAGTAGTATATTTAACCCTCATGAGACTTCACTCGTCCACTCGGTATTGTCGAGTGATTTAAAAGGCTTGTTACATGTGTTAAGTGTAATCGTACACCTTCACGAAAGAAAATGTTTAAGTTTAGGGGCTTGATAGGAGCCAAATATCATATATTTAAGACTCCTAATTATACATTTATATGTTCATGTTTATCATTATATTGGTGCTTTTATACGGTTGTCATGTTTTAAGACGTTTCAAGTCATGTTATGTAAAACGAGTTTAATTCGGTGAAATAACTGGATTTATGACTCAAGATTGTTTTAAAGCCGAAACTATGGATAAAAGACCTATAAAGGACCAAAAGTAAGTCAATGATGCAAAAGGAGTGAAGAGCAATGAAGTCGAGAAGAGAAACTGAGCAAAGAAGATGAAATACAATAGTATAAGGTGAAGAACTACCGAGTACTCGGAAGTGCCTTCATCGAGTACTCGGTGAAGTGCGAAAAAGTGCGCACTTGCGTAAAAAGAGAAAAATGACCAGACCTTTTGGCGCACTTACGCCCGTTTACACGGCATTCAGGAGCCACCGAGTACTCGATGGAATTCTTACCGAGTACTCGGTGAGACCAAATACACCAGGCCACATCAGCGAACTTGTATATGCACCCGTGGGACCGATTTCGGCTAGAATCAATATGGGATGATATATAAGCTATATTGTACACTATATTGACTATATTTGATGAGATTTAACACTATTCTTCAAGGAATATCACGATACACATTCCTTACTTAACCATGAAGCAATCAGATTACCAAACAAAGAAACCTCTTTTTATATAAAAGAGAGGGGTCTCCCTTAAGTTTTGAGGGTGTTATCTTAGCGTATTATATTATAGTCTTAATACGTAGCTGTTGGAGATTAGTGGAAGAAGAACAACCATGGCGGGCGCGTCTACATCAATAATGCAGACTGCTAATAGTGCTTAATATTGGACATTTTCGTCCCTATCTTGTGTTTGTTATGTCTTTACATTCTGTTACTTGGTATTTTTATTCTGTTTATGTGTGTAAGCATGTTTTAGGAGCTTAATGAAGAAACATAACTAATCTGGGTGAATTAACTGAGTTTAGTGGTGAAACTGCTGGCGCGATGCGACCTAATTCACAGTCAATGGATCACCCTGATGCAATTAATATACAATCTAACTATATTATGCGGTTAGTGGTGAAGTGAGGAAACCCTAGTTTTCTCTCTCTAAATCACAACCATTATTCATTATTATTTTCTGTTTTATTTTCATTAGTATTAGATAATTCACAAAACCAAACTCTTTTTGGAAAAATATAATTCAGTGTTTTTAAACTATTGAAGTGAATAATTCTCGCCTTTGTGGGATCGATATTCCCCTACTGAAGCAAAACTATCTACAATTGATCTGTGCGATTGCAGAAGGGTAAAATCTAAAGTGTCGTTAAGGTGTTGTGTTTAACCACATATTTTGCACACACCTAACGCCCACCAAGTTTTTGGCACCGAGGACTTGGCATTATTCAATAGCTTTAATAGTTTATTTGCATTGCGTTATTGTAGATTAAAGGTAAAGTTGAATTTTTTTTGTATGATTTTCAGGTACAATTTAAGAGCGTAAAAGGAAAAGACAATGCTACTAAAGTTACATTTGGATCCTTTGTGAGTTTCAATTTAGCTTGGTTTTTGCATTTCATTTTTAGCTTTGCTTTTTGTTCATAGTTTAGATAAGTTTAGAAGTAGTTTAGTTAATTGTTTTATTTCAAAAAAAGATAATAAAAATTTAGTGTATGTCCGATAGATCGACGCATTCAAATTCATATTCTGCATTAGTTGTATACGACCCAGAGATCGAAAGAACTCTAAGGCATTTACGAAAATCTATTGAAGAGCGTTGTTAAACAGAAGAAGTCTAAATGGGTCACAAGACAGCCAATCCGTGAAGGGGACCAGATACCTCATTGAAGGGATTCTACGCATTGGACGCGTATGAATCATATGCTGAATTTCCAGAAGAGGAAGGTGCAAAGCATTTTGAGATCAAGACGAGTGTGCTCAACATGATCCCAAAGTTCTCTAGTCTCAGGATAGAATATCCGTATCAGCATGTTAATGAATTCTTAGAGGTAGCATCAACTGTTAGGTATGATGGTTTGACTAAAAATTATTAAAGAGTGCGTCTGTTCCCATGGTCTTTAAAAGACAAAGCAAAACAATGGTATACTAAATTGACTAAAGCAACTAAACTTGATTGGGAAACACTTAAGTAAGAATTCTTAGAAAAACATTTTCCCATAGGAAAGACTTCAGAAGCACAAGATGCAATTAAGCGATTCAAACAGTTGTCAGGAGAGCAATTTCATGATACGTGGGAAAGGTATAATGAGATTTTGTATAAATGTCCCCACCATAGGTTTTCTGATCAAGATGTGGCTACAAATTTTTACATATGTCTAGGTGAAAAGCATAAAAATCTAATAGATGCCTCTACACAGGGTTAGTTTACCTTGAAACCTGCAAGAGAGCTTTTAGAGATGTTTGATAATATCAGTGAAAATGCCTTTCAGTATGAATCTAATCTGAGGTCTCGAAATGGTCAGGATAGGCGATATGAAAAAGCATTTGAGGTTAATCATGATATGAAAAATCCAGGGGCATTGATAGATGAGAGGTTAGAGCGATTTGAAAAACTTCTTACCCAAAGAATTTATTCTCCTAAAAGAGAAGTTTATGAGGTTGAACCAGATTATTCTCAAAATGAGTGTGAGGACGTAATAACCGTTGATGTCAATGCAGCATGGAATTACTCAAATAATGCCCCGTTCTCCAACTCATACTCTCCAAATAATACAAATCATCCATTCTTATCCAATAAGTACACAAGGCAATAATTTACCTCACAACCAAGGTTCAAACAGACCCAACAATCATTCCAATCTCAACCGACTATACTAGTTCGCAATTCTCTATCAACTTTCCAACCCAGATAGCTACTTAATAATTCTCTGGCTCTTCAACCATTCATTAACAACCAGGCTATCCAACCATTCTAATATTAGCTCCAGCCTCAACGAAGCCAAGCTCCCCCACTCGGTTTTCAAAATAACAGGGTAGAGTAGACCTTGGTGGACCTCCAAAATTAGATGGGTGTTCATACTCAAGCACTAGCCCAAATCATCATGTAGTTAGGAGAAATGGAAAATCAGAGAAATACTGGAGAGGTAGGTTAGTTGCCTTTTCAGCCTATCGATAACCCAAATATTCAGCAAGTGCAAGATCTTGGATCGTTTACCAATGATAATAACGAGTCTATTCAAGCAATTACGACTCTGAGAAGTGGAAGGGTAATGGAGAGCAGAGTGGAGGAAAAACATGAAGATAGGCTGCGTAGAAAAAAAGAAGTTAAGCAAGCTCAAAGGAAGGAAGCGAAAAAAGTACAGCAGAAAGAAGTTGAGAGTAGAGAGGCTGAAGTTCAGACAGATAAACTGCTAGTAGGTAAGAGTGTCGACGAGACATTGCTTGATGAGCCAGATAGGGCGAACTATGAGGAGGCACCGCCATTTCCTCAATGTCTTAGAGAAACGGCTATATATGGGAAGATGAAAGAATCTGATAAATTGGATACGTTCTGATAAGTCAAGATTAATCTGCTGCTCTCAGACATGATTGCCCACATCCCACCTTATGCAAAAAATTTCATGGATCTCTGTACACAGAAGAGGAAAAGCACAGCGAAGAATCCGAAGAAAATACTCTTGACTGAGCAAGTGAGTTCAATGTTGTTAAGCAATACTCCACAAAAGAGGAAAGATCCCGGTGCTCCTACTATTTCTTGTTTTATCGGTGACCAGGAAATTGGTAGAACCCTTCTTGATCTAGGTGCAAGTATTAACTTGCTTCCTTATTTAGTCCATAAATAGCAAGGGTTGGGAGAGCTCAGTCCCATATAGGTTATACTGCAGTTTGTCGATCGTTCTATCAAGCAGGCGAAAGGAATTTTGGAAGACGTCATAGTTCAAGTGGGCAAGTTTTACTTTCCAGTTGATTTTGTAATCCTAGAGACAAAACAAGTTCCGAACTCGAAAAAACACATCCCAGTGATCTTAGGCAGACCATTTTTGGCCATGGCAAATGCATGCATAATTTGCAGAACTAGAGCCATGGATCTGACCTTTGGGAACATGAAAGTCAAGATGAATGTGTTTGAGGGGAGCCATTAGTTACCTAAGTCTATGGACTATTTCCAGATAAATGAGTGTGACGAGTTAGATGATATTATACGTGATTTTGTGACTCAAATTCTGGAGAAAGATGAACTTGAAGAATGTCTAGCAATTGAAGTACCGAATGAAGAAATCAAAGATTGGGATGTGCATATGGAATGGCAGAACAAGGAGTTGGATAGAATTGAGATTGTCTTATACATGTAATCTTGGAAGAAAGAGCTAGTGGAACCACTCCCGATAGTCTCAAGTACTCCCCCAGTTCCATCACTTACGACTTCGCATGTTCTAGAGCTTAAGGAGTTGCGAGAGAAGCTGAAGTATGTTTTCTTGGGTCCCGGCAAAACTCTTCCTGTAATCATTAAAAAAAAAATTAAAGCAGAACAGAAATCGAGTCTGATTGAGGTCTTGACTAAGAATAAAGAAGCGATTGGGTGGAGTGTTTCTGATTTGAAAGGTATTGATCCATCAATTTACATGCATTGGATTTATTTGGAAGATGAGGCAAACCCGTCAAAGGAGATGCAGCAGAGATTGAATCCGAACATGATAGAGGTGGTAAGAAAGGGAGTAGTGAAATTGCTGGATGTGAGAGTCCTCTACCTGATCTCTGATAATAAGTGGGTAAGCCCAACTCAAGTGGTCCCGAAGAAGTCAGGAATCACAGTGGTGCCCAATGAAAAGGGTGAGCTGATTCCTCAATGCACGACTATGAGCTCATTCCTCAAAGCTCAATTCTAACACCAGGAAGGATCATTTTTCATTACTATTCATCAATCAAATCCTGCAAATATTAGCTGGATAGAGCGATTACTGCTTTTTGGATGGATATTCCAGTTATAATCAAGTGGAAATTGATCTTGCGGATCAGGAGAAAACCAATTTCACTTGTCCATATGGCATATTCACGTACAGACAGATGTCTTTTGGTTTATGTAATGCGCCAGCGACATTCCAGAGGTGTATGATGTGTATCTTCTCTAGTATGGTAGAAACGTTTCTAGAAGTGTTCATGGATGACTTCTCAGTTTTTGGGGCAACCTTTGAAGACTGTTTGAGGCATTTAACACTAGTACTTGAAAAGTGTAAAGAGACCAATTTAATTCTTAGTTGGGAGAAGAGCCATTTTATGGTTCAAGAGGGAATAGTACTTGGCCACACAATATCAAAACAGGGGATTGAGGTCGATAAAGCAAAAGTCAAGCTGATTTCAAAATTACCTCCTCCCAGATCTGTGAAGCAGATACACTCTTTTCTTGGCCATATCGGGTTTTACAAAAGGTTTATCAATGATTTTAGCAAAATCGCCCGACCATTATGCAATTTAATGGCTAAAGATGTAGTCTTTAACTTTAACAAAGAATGACTTCATGCCTTTGAGGAATTGCGTGCTAAATGCTGATATGCCCCAATTATCTGTCCACCGGACTGGTCTCTACCATTCGAGTTGATGTTTAACGCTTCAGATTATGCAATTGGAGCTATGCTGGGGCAGAGAAAAGACAAGTTACCATATGTGATTTACTATGCTAGTAGAACTCTGAATGAAGCTTAGATGAACTACACAACTACCAAGAAGGAGTTGCTGGCAGTTGTGTTCGCCTTGGACAAATTTAGGTTATATTTGTTGGGAACCAAGGTGGTCGTGTACTCAGATCATGCCGCACTAAGGCATTTGCTAACCGAGAAAGACTCCAAGCCCAGACTGATTTGATGGATTTTGTTACTACAAGAATTTGATTTGGAGATCAAATATAAGAATGGTACAAAGAATGTTGTAGCTTATCATTTGTCAAGAATTATCGTTGAGTCCACAAAGAATGATACTCCTCTTAAGGATGAGTTCCAGGATGAACATCTGTTTAGTGTGGTTGTATGGAATAGATACCGTGGTATGCAGATATTATCAACTATAAAGCCACATGTAGAATTCCTAATGGATGGTCTAAGCATAAGAAGGATCGTTTCTTCAACCAAGTAAAATTTTATATCTGGGACAATCCGCGACTGTACAAATATTGCCCGGGTCAGATAATTGGTAAATGTGATCCAGAAAGTGAAGTTCAAGGCATACGGACATTCTATCATATGCTAAAGTGTGGAGGGAATTTTGGTGCTCAGAAGACAACTCACGAAATCCTACAGAGCGGTTTTTATTGGCCCACTATATTTAAGGATGTGTTTATGTTTTGTAAATCTTGTTTGAGATGTCAGAAGTTGAGATCCATATCTCGATGAAACATGATGCCATTGAATCCTATTTTGGTGGTTGAGTTGTTTGATGTTTGGGATATTAACTTAATGGGACCATTTCTCCAACACTTGGTATGATATTGTCCGCTCTAGGCCCAGCCCACACGGTTTTGCTCTTGGGCTTCTCCCAAAAAGCCTCATACCAGTTGGAGACAACAGTGCACATATAATCACATCCCCAGACCTTTACCCGGGCGATGTGGGACATCACAGTTTTTAAAAGCCGGTGATAAGCAGTACATATTAGTGGGAGTTGATGACATTTCTAAATGGGTAGAGGTTGTTGCCACGTCGCATGCAAATCACATTGTGGTTGAGGAGTTTGTTAAATTCAATATCGTTTCTAGATTTGGTATGCCACGGGTGTTGATTAATGATGGCGACAGCCACTTCAACAACCAGTTTCTTCCGGCCTTGTGCAAGAAGTATGGTGTCACTCATAGAATTGGAACACCATATCACCAACATACGAGTGGTCAAGTGGAGGTTTTGAACAGGGAGATAAAGAACATTTTTTGTAAAGACGGTGGATCTTGATTTAAAAAATTGGCTGAGAAAGTTAAATGATGGATTATGGGCATACATGACCGCTTATAAGACACCGATTGGTATGTCACCATATAGATTGGCCTATGGTAAGGTGTGTCATCTCCCTGTGGAACTCGAGCACAGAGCATATTGGGTGATTAGAAGATTGAATTTGATATCAAAAGATCGAGTGCTCAGAGGAAACTTCAACTCGTAGAGCTTGAGGAGTTGAGGAACAACGCATATGAGAATTCTAGAATATATAAAGCCCGAAGTAAAGCATTCCACGACAGACATATTAGACAGAAAAGCTTTGAGGTCGGCCAGAAAGTGTGGTTGTTCAATTCGAGACTCAAATTATTTCTATAACGCCCCGCATTTTCCTTTCTCTTTTCTGGAATTCTTTTCAAAGTGTTAACGTTTGTGACGTCACTTATTCATGATGTCTTGTGTATTTTCGGTACGTGTAAATTTTTTGCATTTGAGTTTCGGATTTAGCGGGATGACTTCGTGAACTTTCGTTTCTCGGTTCGTGGTTTATTGTTTGTTGACAACTACAAAGTTCGTTATAACATTTTCTCGTTGGAGTTTCGGCAATCGTGTTGCATTCCCGAAAGTGTTAACCTAGTTTAGTATAGATGTTCGGTGTAGCACTTATGTGAATTTATTGTTATATTTTCATGTTGTAAGTAATTAGAATAGTTATAAACGATTTCGGGAAAGAAATGACTGAGGGGTAAATGAGTATTTTCATATTTGGAGCACTTAGTGAAAACTGTAGAGATTTGGCTAAGTGTTGGGGGATTAATGGCATAGTGGAAATTAGATAGGATGACAAGGGGTAGAAGGGTAATTAAGAGACTTGATGACACTCTTGTAATTAACCCTAAGTTGAGAATAATTTGGTTAAGGCCTTGTTTGGCAAATTAATGGGTTTTATGTGTGGTATAATAAGTGTTTCCATGAAACACTTATTCCTAGCCCTTGAATTAGGTTTTTGCTTGCTAGATTGAAGCTTGGCCATTGGATGGTGAGAGGTGTGAGTGGAAAATCTCTACACATTACAAGTTTTCCACATTGCAAGACTTCACATCTTCTTCTCCATTTTCTCTCCTTTTTCTCCCACTTTGTTCTTCTCCACTTATGGTTGGAATTCATCACCCTAAGTTGGGAGTTTGGTGTGGCCATCAACATGAAAGATGTTCACGATGTTCTTGTCTTTGGTTTGAGCTAAAGATGGGTAAGTGTTCTTCCTCCCTTGTGTGTTTCCCTTTCAAACCCTAGTTTAGGGTTTCTTGTTAAACCACTTGATGATTCTTGTTTCCCTCTTGTGTTGGAGTTGGATTCATGGTTAGGAGACTATGGTAAAGCTTTCCACTAGTTTGCTCATTTGATTTCTGTTGGGGAAGAGCTAGGGTTTCGTTGGCCTTGCTTGGTAGTTGTTATTCTTTGCTCTTCAAGAGGTAGGGGAAAACTTCCTAACTAGGGATCTTGTGATTGTATAGTAGGGTGAATTTGATTCTAGGATTTCTAGCCTTAAAAATGAAATTTCTAAATGTATCCTTGAAAATGTGAAATTAGGGTTTAAGCATGTTATGTGACTTAAACCTTTGTGTATGGGGTACTTTTGATGGTATTAAATTGGGTTATGAAGCATGTTAGTTATGTGGTTGTTCTTGAGATTTCCTATATGCGAGAGTGCTATTATGCCTATATGTGTGTATATGTATGTGGGTATTGGGGTGTATATGTGTAAGTGTAGTTATACATAAGTGTATGTGGGTGTTAGGAAGGTAGCCTTGGAATGAGAATATGCTAGCTCTTTTTGGTATCACATTTGAGGTAATACTATGTTATTAGTATAACTAGGCATCTCAACTAGGAGCAACTATCTTGTTTCCCTTTTGAGAATGATAATTCCTATGATGGTAATTGATGTTAGGTTGAGATGTGATATGTTAAAACTTGCTTGAATTGAACTAAAAGTATGTTTAAATGAATGGAATTTTTTTTCCTTGTACTGTTGTGGGAACAGTGTGTATCATGAGGTGTGTGAGTCACATTGTATTTGAGTTGCTAATATGTGATTTATGTTTACATGTGAATATTGATATTATTCCATGTCATTGAGGAGCGTGTTTAATGTGAATTTGAGATATATATATTCATTTGTTATTAAAATGCTCAAGTGAAATTGAAGGATGGGAAAATATGAATTGCATGCCTTGTTTAAAGTATAATATGAGATAAATGATTATACTTGTTATTATGTGCTTATATACCTTAGGGGGTGATATGAGTTAGTTTAAGGACTTTCTTATGAGAAGTAAAGTCGGTTGTGGCTATTGAAGTTGAGATGAGTTGAAGCCTTCAGAAGGCGGGTTATGGTTTTGTGTTCTAAATTAGCGTTGGTGTAACAACATGGCATAGATGGTGGTATTGATGTTTTAGTTATGATAGATGAGGTTATGAGTAAACCGAGTTGATTGTGTAGTGATGGCCATGTGATATTGTTAGAAACCTAGGTGATGTGGTTTCGAATGTGAAATTAAGGTTTGAAAGAATCGGAAGAAGTTTTTGATTTGAAACTAGTTTGTTCCATGGCGATGACCACTAGGTTCCCTTATACGATCTTAAGGATAGGAATGTCATTGAAGTTGTGGACATTCATGAGTAAGTCATTGTGGAGTTAGAGATTTGGATGTCAAACTAGGTACGGTTGGGTTAGAGTTAGTGCCTTTTCATATGGTCACTTGTCTTCCCTTTGAGTTTCCTTTTTACCTCGGTTGATCATTTCCTTGCTTCATTTTAGCGTCTCTAAATTCACTTTAGTTTTTCCGTTGGTTTTCGGTTTGTTTCCCGAAAATGGATTTTTCATAAGACTTCCATTTGAGTCTATTCGGTCTTTAATTGGAAAACCCATTTTCGCCTACCCCAAGAGGCCGACATAAAATTTTAGTTTTGAAATGGTTTTAAAATCAAGAGAAAAAATATTTTGACTTTTGAAAATCGGTGGTGTACGAAACGGAGACCGGGGGCACGACAGTTAGTTTTATAGATTTTCAAGAAATTTTTTTCGATAAAACTAAACCGAGATAAATTTATATTTTATCAATTATAAAGTTTCAAAATGAGTTGAGGACCTTGTTTGATGATTCCTAAGGCTATGAAGTTGTTTGGAAGTCATTTTTAGGTTTTTTCTAGTAGAGGCAATCGACTAACCCTTAAAGGCAGTCGACTGGCTACGTGAGCATCTTCCCATCCAAAAATCTTTGCCCATTCCAGTCGACTGGCTCATTTTGAACTGCCAGTCGAATGGCTTTGAAAGGCAGTCGACTGGCTTTGTAACCTAGTCGACTGGCTTTGTAACACAGTCGACTGGGTGGTGTTGTTCAACCTTGTTCTGAACATGTTTTACTATGTTCCTCATATCCTGAGATACGTGTGTCAGATGGAGGTGGTATTTAGCTTTTTAGAAAGAGGAATTAAAGTTATTGATGTTAGGCTTTTGAATCACTTCATTTGAGTCATGTTTGAGATCGGAATGGTCGGTTGAATATGATAGTATCTTTTTAACTTTGGCACGCCGTGACGGCAGATTTTCAAAATCTCGTAGTTTACTCCTCGAACCTTAGAATTTCGTTCCATTTATTCCTATGACTTATTTTAGGTCAAAAACTTGTATTTTATATTGTGAATTTATAATTTTACCCCTGAAATGACTATTTTACCATTGAGTGAACACGAGTGTTTAAATGGCCCGTTTAAGGTGCCGGTTGATTTGTTCTACTTCTACTTCAATCCTGAGTGATCTTGTTGACGTCTTTTAGGCGTGAAATGATGTTTTTACCCTTATGTGGGTGTTTGATCACTACATGTCATTTGTTTTCATTCCTGTCACTTCCGTTTTGGTTTTCGGTAACCCTTGTGACTTCCCTTAGGTTAAAGTGATTGTTTAATCCCTGAGTTGGGTTTACAGATGTTGGTAGTGACATCTGAGATGATTGATAATATGAGTTGATACTGATTTGAGGTTTCGGGTGCTCGGTATGCTCGTGATCTAGGAAGTGTGAGTGTTATCCTTCCTGGAGTGTTATGATTAGGAATGTTACTCCCATGATTTGGTGATAGTGTTATGTTGACTGTCAGTGTGGGACTGGCAGTTACGAGTCATAGTGATCTATGACAGGGTCTATACTACGTATCTTGTATTGGTTATATATCTCTATATGTATATATACATGCATATATATATAGGTGTGAGTTATTACATGTTGTTGTGATATAGTTTCACTATGTGCTAGTTGCCCTATTTGTTGATGCATGATAGGGGACTAGGGGAATGTATTTCTGGGGTCTCGTATTGGCATGAGTGTCATGTGGGACATTCGACTGACCTTGGGTAGATGCATGTATACGGGTTGGTTCGCACTCGACTTGAACGGTCGTAGAATATGACAGTTACAATTTCTTTCTCCTACGGGCCTTCGATGAGCTCACCTCGGTGTTCAATTACCTGGCGTCCCAAATGCTAGTTTGCCGGAAAGGTTTTGGCTACGGATTGCTTGGGTTGCAATGACACTTTTTTTTGTTTCCAGGTTACAGGATGGCTTTTGGCAAGGATGCTGTTGCAGGATTTGGGACATTCATACGTAGAGTTGTTCCTTTTATTTCCCTTTACTTGTCCCCTGTATTGGGACATTTGTAGTATTTTCTTGGGAGCCAGTCTGTTGGCATATCCCATTCGTGTATTTGGTATTGTTGTATCTTTGTTGAGATGTATTCTTTCAGTACCTAGACGTGCCTTGTGTATCATTTAGTTTAGGTTCCCCTTTGTTATGTATGGAATTATTATTGTTAATAATATTCCATTCGGTTTATGGTTTTTTATGATCTTAATTGGTCATTCATTTTATGGATCATGACCTGGATTCCTCTGATGTCCCAGTTCGGGAGTCTTTAGAAATTTGGGGCGTGACAGTTTCCCAATAAGCTCCAATTAAGATGGGACGGGCCGTATGGAATTACTAAGGTTTACCCCCATGGAACGGTGGAACTTGATGACCCTGACAATGGAAAATGATTTGTTGTGAATGGTCAGCATTTGAAGCATTATATAAAAGTTGAGCCGACAGAGTGTTGTTGAGACAGTTGATTTAACAGAACCGGCACCAGAGCCAAATGATTTTGATCCTGAGTACTGAGAGGCGGCAACGTCGAGCCAACGACGTTAAATATTGGTACTTAGTGATAAAAAATTGATTTTGATCTTAGTTTGCAGATGTAAAATAGTAGTTTAATTCGGTTTTTGTAAAATTTTAAGATCGAATCTGATATAGTCATCATCATTTGGAGGGGTATTTTCGTCTACGAAGCGCAAAATTTAAACGAATCGAAGTCAATCAAGTCAATAGGTGTGTATAGGGGAGGTTCGAGTGTTCGGGAATTGAGAAAGAGGCAAAAATGGCCTAAGCCAAAAATTCAGCCTTGGGACCTACGCCCAAGTGTAGGTCATAGGACTGTATAAATACAGTCCCACGGCTTTTGATTTCAAATTTTCACTTTTCTCCTTCTCCTCTCCACCAAATCGACTCATGTTCATTCTTGAAGCCGAATATCGATAATTCTTATCATTCCCAAGCGGCGGATCATCAGATTAATGAGCGGTGTATGGATTCACGTGAAGAACTCGAAAAGTCTCCAGAATCAAATTTTGGGGAATTTTCTGTTTCTCGCGATTCGGTAAGTTTTGATCCACTCTTTTGGTTTCGATTACTTAATCTAACTATTCTTAACTAGTATTGATGAATGAGACCGATTGAAATTGTGTTTTAATCCGTTCTCAAAAAGTTGGGTTTCCGGCTTCAGATAGAGGTTGAATATCGAATTTTTGTGACAAAGTCTTGTTTAATCATCATATTAGAATAATTTCCATATAGTTTTAAGTTTGATTCGGTGTCCGAACAATTTTCGATAATTTTTGTAACAATCCGAATTTTGTAGGGATGACTCGCGTAAAAGGAACAAGGAAGTGTACCACAGGAGCATCTACATCGGGGACGAAAATACAGAGAGATAGATCATGGTCACAGACCCTAGAGAATACGCGGCATATACACCATAGTACCCGAGCGCCAAGACCAGTGTAATTTGAGCTGGATTCGTCAGATGAGCCGGAGGCAGAGCAGGAGGATGAATTAGAGGATACTGAGCGCGACAAGGTGCTATATCCTGAGACGGCAGTTGATGGTAATGAGTGTAACCTCATTTCTGACAGATGGAAGCACTCCACAGTCTCCAAGGAGACGTTGATGACCCAGGCTTTGAATAAGCGGTTCCGATAGGAGCGCATTTATGCTATTGTGCCACTTGAGCGGATAGAGCCAGTTCCACAGTGGACCATTGGCGTACTGAGGGAGTGCAGATTATTGTCGATCCTAGCCCCAGCTACTCCACAAATTTGTGCTGACATGATTAAGGAATTCTGGCTACATATGAGGCATTACAACAAAGGGACTCGACTAGTGACAGGGGTAGAAAGGTGGGAGTTTGAGATTACTCCCATGAGTATTGCTGCTGCGTGGGGTATTCCACACGAGTGCCCTGTAGAGCTAGAGGAGTGGTTCTGACCTATGCCAGACCCACTTCTGCCACTTTATGATATGGTGAGACTGCAAACCGAGGAGCAGTTGGCAGATAATAGGCGTAATGGGACCAAGAATTCCAACTATCATCCGATGCTTTGGCTCTAGGATGTGATAGTCCGGTCCAATGTGCTACCACATAGCGATCAGACCATGTGCTACCTACCATTTCTGGCGCTACACTACGTTTTCGAGTTTGGTCATTGGTATTTTATTCCACACGCCCTTTGGCAGACTTTGTTCCGGCATTATATTCACTTGCGCCGGGAGAACAAGGTCGGGACTACTTAGTTTCAGATGGTTTTTCCCTGCCTTGTTATGAAGTTGATGCTCGATCGAGGATTAAATATGGATATGAAGGATAATTATGCACCACTGATTATGTATGGCAAAGGAGTATGGAACAAAGGGTGGATCAAGAAAGGTCCAGCGACATATGTTCGCCGAAGCATATTCGAAGGAGGTTTACTGCCAGGTACATAGGAGGATGATGCAGAGCGGGCTATACCAGATGAGATGCCTGAGGTGGAGGTGCCATAGGCTGAGGAGGCTGCTATAGGAGGTGATGTGCCATAGGCCCCGGCTGGGGGTGATGTTATCATGACTCAAGCTCAGTACGACCAGTTGATTGGACGTATTGAGGGATTGGAGCGCTCACTTGCGGAGGAGAGGTAGGCTCGACAGTGCCAGCACCGTGAGATGATGGATCGATGAGATATTATAATGTGACATATGGGACTGACAGTTCTACCACCACAGCCACCTCCGGATGATGCTATGTAGTTATAGTTTAGTTTAGTTTATTTTATTTTCATTTTAGGATATCTTGTTTTAACTATCCACAGTAGAGATTAATCGTAGAGCGGAGAGTCAGTTTTAGATATTTTGTGATCGCTTTAATGATCATCTCTAACTGTTTAAGATATTTTGCTTTTGTATAAAATAACAGTTTTTGATCGCTTTTACTAATATGCGTGCCTTACTATGTTTATTATATTTAATATGTGTGATTTTATTTTTGCACTATGAGGACATGTGTGCGTTTAAGTTTGGGGGTGCGTCGGTTATCGTGAAAATGTATTGGAAAGCGTGGCATGAAAATATATATATATTAGAACATTTATAGTATTATTTATGTTTGGCATGTTCTAGACAATAACCATGTTTAGTGAATTGTCATGTTGAGAGTTTTTTGTATTTGCAATAGAGTTGTTAGTATGTTTGTTTCTATCTCGAGAAAGAAGTCAAGGAGTCTGTCAAAGCAAAGAAAGCTACCGGAGGGAAAAATCATCTTTTCCAGACATCGTCACTTCACCGGGGGGCAAAAATGTAATTTCTAGACATTATGACTTTATTCTAAAGCATCGGGAGTTCGAGATGACCAGTCTAGCTCAAATATGAAAAAACTTTAAAAGATATAACATACCTACATTATCAGAGGTAAAAAGAGGCAGAATGACTCTAACCTACGCTTTGGTTTTTGGAGTTGGGAATGGACCCTACACTCTAGACCTACACCCAAGCATAGGTCCCAATGCTTGGTCACGTGATCAATTGTTATGCGGGATTTGTTTCAGGGTGCTTTCGGATTTTTCCAATTTGGTCCTCAATTGTTGATGTGGTTAGTGATGATACTTCAAGTCCTGCAGAATCATATGATTCAATTGGTGATGTTCAGCCTACACCGTCTAAGGAACCATCTGCAAGGGTAAAGTTGTACCATCCATTGGATAATGTTATAGGATCGGTTAATCAGATGATGGTGACACGGAGAAAGGCTAGGAATGATGTTTCATATGCATGCTATACATATTCTTTGGAACCTACAAATGTCAAAGAAGCTCTTCAAGATAGTGAGTGGATAAATGCTATGGAATAAGAACTTCAGTAGTTTGTTAAGAATGATGTATGGTCTTTTTTTCCTAAACCGAAAGAGATAAATGTGATTGGTACCAAGTGGATATTCAAGAATAAGAAGGATGAACATGGTACATTAGGTTGGAATAAGGTTAGGCTTGTTCCTCAAGGTTATACTCAGTTGGAGGGTATAGACTTTGATGAGACATTTGCTCCAGTGGCGAGACTTGAATCTATTCGGATTTTTTTTGCTATTTCTTGTCATCTTGGATTCAAGTTGTATCAAGTGGATGTGAAGAGTACATTTTTTAATGGTGTTCTTCATGAGGAAGTATATGTGAAGCAGCCCAAAGGATTTGAAGATCCTTATTGTCTAGATCATGTTTATAGGTTAAAAAAGGCTTTATATGGGTTAAAGCAAGCTCTTAGAGCTTGACATGAAAGATTGACTGATTACCTGTTGAGGACAAGTTTTACTCAAGGGGGAGTGGACAAAACACTATTTATTCAAAAAATTGAGAGTGATACAGTTGCTATTCAAATCTATGTTGATGATATTGTGTTTGGATCCACTTCTGATAAGTTTGCTCATTATTTTGGAGATCAAATGAACCATGAATTTGAGATGAGGATGATTGGTGAATTGAACTTCTTTCTAGGGCTTCAAGTAAGGCAATTAAATGATGGGATTTTTGTTTCTCAAACTCGTTATACCTTGGAATTAGTGAATAATGTTTGTTTTGAAAAGGCTAAGGATGCTCGAACTCCTATGAGTACAAGTGTTAAGCTTAGCTTGGATACTAAAGGCAAACATGTCGATCCTAGACTTTATAGGAGTATGATTGGGAGTTTTTTGTATTTGACTGTTAGTCTAGCTGACATAGCTTTTAGTGTTGGTTTGTGTGCACGTTACCAGGAAATTCCTAAGGAGTCTCATATTACTGCTATGAAAAGGATTATCAAGTATGTTAAAGGGATAGTGAATTATGGACTATGGTATCCATCAGGTACTAATACTGATATAACATCTTTCTTTCATGTTGATTGGGCTAGTAATGTTCATGATAGAAAAAGTACTAGTGGATGGTGTTTTAATGTTGGAAATTGCTTACTTGCTTGGCATAGCAAGAAGCAAAATTGTGTTCCTCTTTCCACTGTTGAGGCTGAGTATATAGTAGTTGGTAATTGTTGTACTTAGGTTTTGTGGACGCGTCAAATGTTGTAGGATTATAGTTTTTCTCAAGGCACGATGACTGTGTTTTGTGATAACACGAGTGCGATAAAATATTTCTAAAAATCCTTTTCAACACTCTAGGATGAAACATATAGATTTTCGACATCATTTCATTTGTGATCTTGTTGAAGATGGTATAATGTCTTTAGAGTTCATATCCACAGATTCTCAGTTAACAGATATCTTTACAAAACCATTAGATTTTAAAAAGCATGTTAGTCATAGAAAATCTATTGGTATGCTTTCTTTAGAATATATATCTTTTTATCTATCATTCTAGGAACACATTGTATTGTTTTCCTAGAATTGCTAGGTAATCATGCATTTGTATTATATTTTTTCAAGCATGCATTTCATTTTCGAAAATCATAAAATAAAATTTTTGAGACTGTTGAGCTTGGCCAGAGTACAAAAGTTGTAATATTTTACTCTATTTTCATATTTACTTGTCTCATTATGCGTATGTGAAGTAGATGTATCAAACTGACCTAAGATTTTTGAATGATCACTTGGCATGATTATTTTATATTACAAAACTTTAATCATAGGTGCTAGTTGCTTCGGTGATGATTATAATGCCTACTAAATCTGTTAATTTTTTATTTAACCCGAAGTGGTATGAAGGTTCATGAGCTATGCTAGATTGGTCTATACATGAAATATTTTTTACACGTGTATGAATATTGTGGTGATGTTGGAAAAAAATAAGATGTTTAAAATATTAAAAATGCAAAAAGTAGTTCTTCAATCTGAGTAACCGGGGCTCTTGCCTCAATAAACATTGAGTGTTCGTGTAAAAAGAGGAGAAGACTAATGAGCATAAATCCCATGGAAAAAGTTCGGGCCTAGTTGGTCGGGACTAAAAATCCTCGCTGGAATGTCCGGAGCTTAGAAAGACAAAAAGGGATATGGTGAAAAAGTTGAAAAGATGAGATGGAGGAAATTGTGTGACAAAGAGAAAGTATCTGTTAGTTTTTTCCTTTTAGTTTGGATCTTGGATTGAATTATCATCACAGTTGGTGGGGAGATTATCAACTTTAGTATGTATTGTTTTCATCTTACCTTAGTGTTTGCACATGAGAATTTTCATATATATATATATTTGTAAACTTGACTTGTGCTAATTTTCTTTTATACCATGTGTATAATGGTTGAGTTAAATATGAGAATATGATGTTTAAATGATTTGCTTGTTGTCTCTACTGCCTTGCTCACAGATTTCTAAAAACAAAATTATTTTATTTTATTTTTATTCATGACATTTTGCATTCATGCATTAATAGTAGGGTCATGCATAGTAGAGATGTCTGCTACCCTGAGAATTTGGATATGATCTGATAAGAGTTCTATATCTTGATGTTTTTCATTAAGTACTTCCTTGCATCTCTCTACATTGTTATTATGGCATATACTCTCTTTGCTTGACATTTCAGTGACAAAAAGTGGGAGAAGTATTAAGTGAGGGAGAGAGATTGTAGAGATTGTTTGATTGAATCAAAAGGAGAAGTATTTAGTAATGGGGAGTTTGTTCTAAGGGGGAGGATGATGATCATTATGTGTGTATTGTTGTTATGATTTTTTTATGATCATTATGTTGGTTTATATTTGTTTTTCACACTTGCGTTTAATGGTTTGTTCAGTGTTGTGGATATAGGATTGGTCATCATGAAAGCAAGGTGATAGTTTATATCTGTGTTTGTCGGTGTGTGTTCATAGGTATAGATATTATGTTGTTATTTGTGAGGCTATATTGTAAAAACATGATTTTGTCTCAGAAATGCCAAGGGGGAGATTGTAAGAACATTTTTAGTATTATTTATGTTTGACATGTTCTAGACAATGACCATGATGAGTGAATGTTCATGTTGAGAGTTTTGTATATTTTCAATAGAGTTGTTAGTATGTTTGTTTCTATCTCGAGAAAGAAGTCAAAAAGTGTGTTAAAAACAAAGAAACCTACAGGAGGGCAAGTTTGTCATTTCCAGACATTGTCACTTCACCGAAGGGCAAAAATGTCATTTCCAGATATTAAGACTTCATTCAAAAGCATCGGGAGTTCGAGATGACCAGTCTAGCTCAAATATGAAAAAATTGCAAAAGATACAACATACCTACATTGTCAGAGGTAAAAAGAGGCAGAATGACTCTGACCTACGCTTTGGTTTTTGGAGCTGGGAATGGACCCTATGCTCTAGACCTACGCCCAAGCATAGGTCCCAATGCTTGGTCTCGTGATCACTTATTATGCATGATTTGTTTCAATGTGCTTTTGGATTTTTCCAATTTGGTCCTTACTTCAAGTTTTTATGTGATTGACGACTTCAGATGTAACACCCCGTGTTATTTTCCTTTTTCCTGAAATTATTTATAATTTTAATTCCAGTAATGACGTCACTTGTTCATGACGTATTATTTATTCTTGGTATTTGATACCTATAAATTTTTCGCGTTTAGTTTAAAGTCGACTGGATAACTTTACGGTTTATCTTTGACGACTACGCGAATTCTTATTCTCGACTACACGGTATCGTTTCGATTATTTCGGTTACGGTATTAGTACTTTTACGGAACCGGTGTGAAGCGTATTAATTTACTTTCTCGGTGTTCCGACGTTGGGTTCCTAACCCGGTGTATTTCTTTCGGACTAATTTGGTTATTGGGCGTCCTGCGAACTTACGGGTTGACGCAATATTAATTGGAGGCTTCCGGTAATTGTTGAGACTTATTAAATATATATATATATATATATATATATATATTGAAGTGGGGTTATTTCGCAATTATTGATATTTAGAGGGTTGCTTTTGCAATTAGGTCATATATATATATGTATATGTATACACAGACCTGCGTATCACTCTCCTTCTTCTCCACGACTTGCGCCTCCTTCTTCTTCTCTCTTTATGCCACAACAGCTCCTCTCCTACTCCACGGCCGGCGAGGGAAGGAGAGACAGAGAGAGTCTGTCGTGAGAGAGGGACGGCCAGGCGACGGGTTGCCGCAGCAGCAGCTGCGGCTGGAGCAAGGAGTTGCACACAGCGGTTCGCGGTGGTCGGCGACGGCATGGCGGCGTCGTGCAAGGGTCGCCGGAGCTGCAGGTGGTGGCGCAGCAGCTGGGCTCGCGCAGAGGCGACGCGCACTGTAGCAGTTCGCGCAACAGTGCAGTCTGGCCGAAACTTCGACCATTTGTTCGGTCGACTTCCCGACCTCGGTTCGGGCTGATTTTCGGAGGGTAGCTTCGTCTCGATGTCAGGTACGACGTGTAACAATTTCGTAATTTTTCATTGAACGGTTTGTCGGGAAATTCGATTTGAAGTTTCGAATTTTCGTTTGGGTTAATTTAGATTTACTTAAATTAATTAACCTATTATTAATGGGCTTCGTATATATCGTATAGGTTGTCAAGACGGACGTTTAGATATATTCGAAATATTTTTTGGACGATTTTGGTTGGCGGGCTTCATATTCGGGCGCCGGCACTGTGCTGTTTCGGACTGTTCGGTAACGTATAATTAGGTGGGAAATTATATTTCTCACTCCGCATTATTGAAGTAGTTTAGGGGTGTAAAACCCTTATTTAATTTAATATAGATATTTTAAATCGTTAATTTAAATATCTATAATTCGTTTAGAATCGGAATTAGACTTAGGAATTAATTTAAGAAAATTAATTAAATTATTTCCTATGTAATTAAATAATTTCCTATATGAATCGAATAGGAATAGATGGCTTAGAATTTCCCTTGAGAATTAAATGAGTTAGTAGAGATTCGTGGAAACTTAGACGTTGTGCTAGGTTCCTTTGCGATACGTGAATTAATTGCTTTAATTTATTTTAAAGGCATGATAAGGGAATTTGAAATATTTTCTAAAGAATTAAAGAAAATATATATTTTGAAAACATGAATGGTATATGAAATTGTTTTCATATGATTTACTTGCTTTATTGTATTTTAAAGCATGCAAGGAGATTTTTGAGATTTATGTTGACATTACCATGTGGGTAATTGCTTAAATATGATGTACTATATATTTATGCTGAGTACAGGGGTATGTATTATGTAGGGACGGTTTTGTGTCGGATTGTATCGGTTAACCTGTGATGGGCGCCGTGTGAATTATATGTGGATATTGTATATAGATATGATGCATTACATATTTATATTGAGGCATGATTATCATTTGGACCTGGATGCATATTGAGAATATCATGTAGTGTCAAATCATGGTATTGGTATATGTGGGTTGTGAAATCATGTGGGGTTTCTTTGTGTCGAATCGTCGCAACAACTGGCCAGGGGGTGTTCCCATCCTACAGAATAATGAGCTGTGAATGGGGTGTAGGGTGATTTGTCTCATTCTCGAAGTCGCGGGTCGTCTCGTGCATCCGATATACGGATCTTTGGTTACGGGTCGTCTCGTGCAACCGTCTTCCTTGTTGAAAGTGTAGTGTCAAAAACACTTGGGAAGAATCGGTGCGGTACTCTTTCTCCTTGTAAATGGGTGGAGTGCGTATTCGTTAACCACGTGATGTGGGCAAAGGGAGGTGTATGAGTCACATTGTATATGCATGGCATTTATGTGATTTCATTTGACATGTATACGTGATATTATTACATGTGATATTGGAGCAGGTTTAATATGTGTTATTATTGCCTGTTGGATTTTGGAGCATGTTATGTATGAATATTGTGAAATTAAATTCATATCTTTATAAAATGCTCAGTTGAAAATGAATAATGTGGAACAAGACTTAAAATGTGGAAATTGAAAAAGTATAATGAGATGCATAATTTATACTTGCGGTATATGCTTTTGTACCCTTAGGGGAGGTTAAGTATATTGGCGTTGTGACCTTTGTGGTTAGTTGCGGTTAGTGTTGGACTGCAGAGATGATTTGGAGTTGAGGCCTTGAGAAGGCGGGTAATGGTCTTGTGATTGTGGTTAGCTGTGTGATCTCTTTGGAGATTTGAGATTTGGAATTGATTTTAGTATCAATTGATATTTGAGGCCTTAGAGAAGGCGGGTGATGAGATTGTGTGAGATTTTGATTGATGAGAAGAGGTTACGGTTAAGGAATTTATTAAGTACTTAGGGTACTGTAGTGTTGTAGGGTTGTTTCTAGTGTTTAGTTCATTTCCTTAAGCAATCCTTTTACCGTACTCTGCATACTAGTACATGTCATTGACTTACACGTCATTCCTTGAGTTTTCGGTTGCGGCGTGGTGCCGAACCTTTTTCAGGTGTTGTCATTTGGTTTCGTGGGGTTGGAAACGGACAGTTGTGTTCCGTGAACCCAATGTAGTACTCTTCATTCCTTGTCCTCTTGGACATTATAGGAATCCGTGGAGTTGTGTTTACCCTTATTGGATTTTCATTCGGAAACGGTGTTTTCTAAGTTTTGAAAATAAACTCTTTGTATTTAAAAGGAAAAACTCGTTTTTGCCTACCCCCGTAGCAACTAAAAGTTTTAGTACTTTGTAAAATGATCTTAGGATCTTCTTTAAAAAGATTTTCAACTTTTAAAAGCCGGTGATGGCAACTGACGGAGGCCGGGGGCAAGACGGTCATTTTTACTATGTGGTTTCTTAAAAAGAAAACTATTTTATTACTTCCTCCGGATTCTGAGATTCCGAGACTTCTTTCTCAAGATCTCATCATGTAGAGTTTTGAAAGGTGTTCCATTGTTTCACCTTTACTTCCTATCATCTCTAGGTCTCTGTATGAGGCTTTGTGTTGTTCAGTGAACACATATAGTGTTGCCTTTCACTTTCTTTATTGTTGATGTCACCACTTAGGTGATTTGAGCTGTCACACGTGTTAGGGGCATGGATACCGAGTGGATTGGTTTCTTTTGTCCGGGTGTTCTCACTAAACACTGGTGGTATTTTAACCTTGACATTGTTGTCTCGGTTATCTGTTGGTTTAGCGTTAGGACTTCTTTCCCCTCGCTTTGGTTTCCTTGTTCGGGTGTTTTCACTAAACACTTGTGGTGTTCTTTAACCTTGATGTTGTTGTCTCGGTTATCTGTTGGTTTAGCATTGGGAAGTCTTTTCTTTCGCCTTGCTTTGGTGACCCTGAGGTGGTCGTTCTTGTGAGTTGAGTTCGTGTACTCCTAGTGACTTGATTGGGTTTTCCTCGCCTACAGTGAAAGTGTTAGTGATGTGATTGACCCTATTAATGATAGTATTATGAGGTCGATATGATTTATGGTATGGTGATATGATTGAGATGATCTAGCCTTTGAGATGTAGATTTTCCTTAGGAATAGGACGAGGTTTGTTTTATATATATATATATATATTGTACATTTACAATATATATATATAGATGACGATTGTGTTAGTACGCAAGGACATGAGTACTTTCCCTCCTGTGTTCTCGGGGAGTGAGTTATGAGTATTCTTTGGTACTAGTGGTGGATTTTGATCCTTGTGGATATTAGAGGTGAGTGTGATTCCCTCTGTTTAGATTTTCTGGTTAGCGTTGTGAGCGCTGGATGATTGGTTAGATTTGACATTAGTGTCGTGTACCTAGTGTACGTTGGTGAGAGTAGTGTAGACTACTGGTGTTGGTACTTGGAGTACGAGTCTTAGTTGTACATTACAGACTCATGTTGTGTATTTATTCTTATATATATATATATATATGTGTATATATATATATATCCCCGTTATATATTTACGTACGGTAATATATGAGCGTGTGCCTTGTGTTTTGCGTGGATGAGATTAGTTGGGTTATATATATATCTTGATAGATAGTTAGCATTACCTAAACTGCCAGAGGATGTGGTAGTTAGAGTATCTTTTCCCACTGAGCTTATTTGCTCACGGAGGGAATTGCATTTGCTCCCCTGGTATTCCACGCCAGGTTGCAGGAAATATACGGCTATGGGCAGGATGCAGTGCAACGGCATCTTTCTTTTGTTTCCTTGTTACAGGTTTTGGAGTTGCATTGGGTGATGCGGTTACGGTTGCGGCACGACTGAGTTTGGGGACGATAGGTATCTGCTTTCAGTTTTCCTTACCCATTTGTTATGGGTTTGCCATGTATTTCTTTTGGGAGCCAGTCTGTTGGCTTATCCCTGTTGATGTATCTTTTATTTCCTGTACTTATTCTTTCAGGATGTATTGTATCTATTCCGCACAGTTAGGTGCTCTTCGGTATTTTTATTCGAGCATTTGTGGCTCTGTTGATGTTAGAGGGTTTGGAGGGGTTTTGGTTTCTTTCCACTACCTCGGCCCTAGTAGGATTGATGAATGTGGGGCTTGGAAGCCATTGTGATTATTGAATTGCTATTGACAGGTTCTTGTGTTGTGGTTGTTGTCCGGATGTTCCATTTACAAACGGAACTCTGCCGGATTTTCGTTAGATTCCGCTGCTTTGTTTATTATTCATTTGGGTATGAAATATACCATTTCCTATCATTATTCCATACGTTTTCATGGTTAATGATATCTTAGTTGCTCATTATAATGATCACATCCTGGATCCCTTGAATGTCCCAGTTCGGGAGTCTTAGGAATTTAAGGACGTGTCAGCATGGTATTAGAGCATTTTACCCTTTTGTGGATGTTTGATGACCTTCAGTCATTGGTGTTCATTTGTTTTCGTTTCTTTTTACTTTCGCATTCACTCCCTTAGCTCTTAGGCTCGGGTTTCGGAGTCCTTGGAATTCGGGGCGTGACATCAGACCTTTATGTATTGATGTATACACATATTTACATCATAATTTAGAGGATTTATCAAGGTATTGTGAAATTACATAATAGGGCAAGGTTATGATTTTCTATGACCTGGTCTATAAATACCAAGCTTCTACAAGAGAAGTGGCAATAAGGTTTTTGGTGAGAGCTCTGCAATATTCCACTGTTCATATTCTTCTACAGAGTGATATAGACAGAAAGGTGATTATAGAGTGACCATACATATCGGTGTTATCTCTTGTGTTGAGTTTCTCCAATCATGCTTCTACATCGAAATTCTATATGCTCGATTGGATGAGTGATTGCTGAAAAATTATCACATCATCCATTGCAATGAGGTTGCTTTGATCCATCTGAGTGAAGAGGAGGAGCCGTTCGAGTACGGAGTGATTTGAGGATTTCAGACCATGAGTAGAGAAAATCAGGCGTGATTTGTGAGTCTCTCATAGTGTCTGATGGAGGAAGCGTGCTTTATGAAGTATGAGTGATTCAAGTGATTCAGACTGCGAGTAGAGGAATGCATATCATGAGTTATTGTAAGTCAAAAACTCTCATAGAGTCTGTAATTGTTGATTCATAGTGCATCGGTACCTGAGTGTACCCATGGTTTTTTCCTTGGAACGTTTATTTGGTTTTTCCACGTATAATTCTCTATGTGGTCTCTTGCTTTATTTTCTGCACTACATTGATGTTTACTTGATAGATTTGTTTTTGGAATTAAATTGAAAATTAGGGTTTGTGACTAATTAAAATTGAATTTTCGCTAAATAATTTTAATTGATCATAAAATCGATAAAAAGCCTATTCAGCCCCCTCTAGGCTGTTTTCACTATCGTCTAGGTAATTTCAATATATATATTTTAAGCCCAACCCTACGCCCAAGCGTATGGTAGTACGTGGGTAAGCTAGAATAATTGAACATTTTGTCCGTTGTTGGGATATTTTGGCTTTGTTTGTACTTATACTTGTATTAGGATTTGGTTAAGTTATTTTTAGGAATTTGTGTAGAATTTTTAGAGTTATCCTAATCTGACAAGGAGACGGACTGCAAATAAAAGTTAGATTAGTTATTGTTTCCCCTTTCTTAGTCAGTTAAGGGTTTTAAATCCTTTTTCTCTTCTAATTCTACTACATCCATCTATAAATACATTCATTGGGTAGACACAATTCATAATTCTCAAGTAGTGAGTATCAGATTAGGTGTTCTTCTTTTATTCTTTGTATTTTGAGGAGGGTTAGTATGGATAATGCTAATGAAGATTATTCTGACCCGGAGGAATTCATAGAAGGGATGAAACCATATGTGGTCATGAAGAGCACAAATAAAGGAGCTACGGGTCAGAAGGGAAGCCAAACCACACAAAAATCATTTTTGCAGTGTTAGTTGCAATTTGAAGAGATATTTTATCCCGAGAGAATGAATCGAGTATTAGTTGCGCCCGGAAGAAAAAATCTTAGAGAACGAGGATTGAAGAATTTTAAAAAAACCGGCGAGCCAAAAGATGTATTCGGGCTTGGTCCGAAAATTCTATGAAAATAAGATAATTTCAGGATCGCCAGGATTTGAGGTGAAGGCTAAAGTGACTCAGTGGAGTGCTCCTGTTGTGATTGGAAGAAGAAGTATTGCCGATGCATGGAATATACCAATTGGTACTCCGGCAAACTTAGAAGGAATATTGAAGGAACATCCTGTAGTATGGCCACATAAGGATGTGGAGATGGTTCAGGAATTGTGTGCAATATCAGATCTGAGAGATAAGACGTGTGATAATTGGTGGTTGAAGTCGGATCAGCTTTATTTGGATTGTGTATTTGTGGCTCAACTTCAGCCTAATAATCGAACTAGTGCAAGAGATCACACTATGCTTAGAACTTTGTAAGCCCTAACTCATGGGTATGAAGTGTGTGTTCCAACATTGATTATGGATGAGATGTCGTTTGCCCGAGCAATTATGAGTAGAGAATGGGCGGGTATCGATAAATTTGAATATTATCTTCCATGCCCGTTTTTTACTATCAAAGATCATTGCTGAGCAGTTGGGTGATAGAATGAAAGAATCGAATGAGATGCGGTGGACAGTTATGAAAATATATATGGAGAAAGATTTAGAGAAGCTGAAAGAAAATGCAGATTACCAGATATGGTTGAAGAATGTCGTGTCTAGTGATGAATATGAAGAGGCGAACTAAAATTTAGGTTTAGGATTTTTTTTTTTAGGTTATTTTATTTGTAGGGACGATAGGCCCTTAAGGCCACATCTATTTCTTTTTATTCTTATTTTATTTTATGATTTTTAAAATTCAAAAAAATCCAAAGAGAGGAAGTTTAAACTTCCCATGAAAATTGTGTGTCAATTCCTGGATATTCTTTTTGCAGTTTTTTTCCCTTACTATGATGTTGGTATGTGTTTGTTGTCAATCTTTACAAGTAATCCAAATCAAGTTTGGGGGAGAGAATTGAGCACTTCATAGATCTAGGATTGCGCTTCTAGGGTATTTGTATCTGTTCTCATTCTTTATTTTTGATCATGGGGACATGGTCACATTTAAATTTGGGGGTGAGGGTATAGTGATATAAATATTTTTGACAATTTTGAAGAAATTCTTTATTTTTACGCATGAGTGTTTCGCATGATCAACTCATTAAGTTTATGTTTATGATATATAAGTATTATGTGATGTGATGTTCCCACTCATGAAAATAATGATTAGATCAAGTTAGTGAAGTGATGTGGTTTACATGGGTGAGTGATTAGTGAAATTGAAATTAAGAAGGACGACTTTGACCTATAAACACAAGCACACATTCACTATGAGAAATATGTTGATTTTTGACTATGTAGTTGAAAAATAATTTTGCTGCAATAAAAGGGGAGAAGGGGAGTTGTTTTGGTTAAAATGGAGAAAATTAAAAAAAAATTAGAAAATAAAATACAAAAAGTTGTTCTTTGATCTGAGTAACCAGACATTGGTATCATCAATATCATTGTTCGCGTTTAAAGGGGAGAATACTGATGAGCATAAATCCCATGGAAGAAGCTCGGGCCTAGTTGGTTGGGACTAAAAATCCTCGCTGGAAAGTCCGAAGACTTAGAAAGACAAAAAGGAATGAAAAGTGGAAAGATGGAAAAAGTACGTTTTTACTAAAAATGAAAAAGTTTGATCAATGAAGTAAGAGAAAAGAAACTGAAATATTGTAGTTGAATGTTAACAAAATCACGGAAGGTTGTCTGGATTTTAAGTATAAACTAGCAAAATCATTCACTTAAGTGGGAACCATTCATAACACGAAGCTTGATATAATTATTGTTTTGTAGTGAGTTGGAATATTTGCATTCATATTATCTTGTATGTTGTATCATAGCTTATTTAACTTGTGTGTGTGAACTCATGAATGCGTAATTACAAAAGAATTGAGATGTTTGCAGGTACCATAATTGGAAACCTTCAGAGACTTCACTCGTCCACTAGGGGTAACCTAGGGGTTTAAAAGGCTTGTAACATGTGATAAGTGTAATCGTTGACCCTCACGAAAGCAAGGAATTAGGTTAGAGTAGATAGGTCAGATAGAATAAGAATCATCACAGTCAGTTTTCTCCGAATTTATTGCTAAAGGACTAGCAATATGTAAGCTTGGGGGTGTGATCAGTGCTCAAT
This sequence comes from Cornus suecica, assembly GCA_963922005.1. NCBI lineage: Eukaryota > Viridiplantae > Streptophyta > Magnoliopsida > Cornales > Cornaceae > Cornus > Cornus suecica. The sequence goes on from OY998243.1 coordinate 44,801,998, forward strand.
ATTGGTCATTTTTCACCCCTATCTTGCGTTTGTTATGTCTTTACACTCCGTCAATTGATATTTTTATCTTGTTTATGTGTGTAAGCATGTTTCAGGAGCTTAATGAAGAAACATAACTAATATCGGTGAATTAACTGAATTAGTGTTCGTTTCTATCTCGATAAAGGAATCAAGAGGTGTGCCAGAGCAAAGTAGAGCTACCGAAGGGCAAAATGGTCAATTCCCGACATCATTATATCACCGAAGGGAAAAAATATAATTTCTAAACATTATTACTTCACCCAAAAGCATCGGAGGTCAAAGGCGACAAGTCTAGCTCAAATATGAAAAAATTAGTTTTTACAGCAAAAGATGCATCAGACCCTACGTTGTCAGAGGGGAAAAAACGCAGACTGGACCTGAGCTACGCTTTTGTTTATGAGCCAAAGGGGGACCCTACACCCTAGACCTATGCCCAAGAGTTGGTCAGGAACGTAGGTCCCACCTTATGGACACGTGATCCCTTTACGTGCAAAAGTTGTTTCAGAAATTTCCAGTTTTGACCCTACTTCGATATTTTAACTGATCGGTGATTCTAGACCTCTACATATAGGCTTATACACATATTTACATCATCTTTTATAGACATTATTCATGTATTATGAAATTACAGAAAAGGGCAACCATTAGGGTTTCCTTCACTTGTCTATAAATATGAGAGGGTTAGGTTTGATTGATGGAGCTCTGGTTATGATTTTCATACACGTTCATTCATAGAGTTCTCACGTTCAAAGTTTAGACTTGCTTCCATTGAAGAGAACCACCATTGAAGACGTAAAGATCCGAAGAAGAAGGTCTTGGAGAGTGTTTATACACTAACAGTGCAGACTCTCTATGCCATGATCAACTAATTTGGTATCTAGGATTTTCTCGTAAAATCCTAGCCAAGTAATATAGTTCTAATTTTATATTCAATTATAGAGAGGGGAAACTGTGACTATGCTGTGATGATTATATTAGATGAGAGACCACTTTTATTCATGATACGAGTTTATATATTTGAATTCATTCTTGTCTTAGAATTTTCGAATATATTTATCTTACACAATCACAATTATTCCATATGGGCTGGAACTCATATGCTTAATCTATGATTTTCTACACAATGGTGGTCATAAAACTCGAAACCGTAGGTTGACACAGGTCATGCCCTAACAAACTGATATAGACATGTTTTAGTTCATTTTCATGCTTTAATTTACTTTTCTACATTTACTTTCTGTTAGTAGTTGATATGCATTAATCAGTTTAGTCTTGAGATGGGTTGTCACGATCCAGTTAAAAATAACCCTTTTTGGGGTCAAACTGCAGGTGCGGTGCGACCTGATTCACAGTTAATGGATCGCCCTCATGCAATTAATATATAATCTAAACTATATTATGTTGTTAGTGGTGGAGTGAGGAAACCCTAGTTTTCTCTCTCTGAATCACAACCATTATTCATTATTGTTTTCTGTTTTATTTTCATTAGTATTAGATAATTCACAAAACCAAACTCTTTTCGGAAAAATATAATTCAGTGTTTTTAAAAGATTGAAGTGAACAATCCTCGTATCTGTGGGATCGATGATCCCCTACTCAAGCTAAACTATCTATAATTGATCTGTGTGCTTGTAGAAGGGTAAAACCTAAAGTGTCGTTAATGTGTCATTTTTAACCACATATTTTGCACACACCTAACGCCCACCAACTGCCATGATCATGAACAACTAAATCGGTATTTAAGGTTTTTAACAAAACCCTAGCCAAGTAATGTGGACTCTTTCTTAATTTTATTATATAAGGGGAAACTAAATGACACATATGTGATGATTGTGTAGATGAGTGATTACATATGATTTTATATAAGATTCTTCATTTATTCTATATCTTGTTTTATCTTGAATGGATGTTTTATCTTACATAATCATAGTTATTCAATATGGGCTAGAACTTGGATGAGTCATGATTTTCTATACAATGGTTTTAATTAACATGCAATCTTAATTTAGACAATCCATGCTTTGAAGGGATAACGAGTGACATGTTTTTAATTTTATGTTAGTAGGACTAGTTTAGAGTAGATGCATGTACCAGTTATACTCGGTAAAAGATGGATTGTGCCAATGATGGATTAATTGTTCCTTTTTTGGGATTAGGGTTTGTTAATGCTTGCGACCCTATATCTAATTCATATATGATTGACCCCCCTTTACAATTAAATGATTAGGAGGATATATTATGAGGTTAGTGGTGGAGTTAGAAATACCCTATATCTTTATCTCCACTGTTTACAAACACCAAAACTAAAATATATCTTTACTTTTATGTTATTTCATTTCTTGTCAAATTAATTATAGAAAACAAAATAAACATAATTATCTTTTATAATTTAGTTACAATAATTATAAAGATGTAGTGAATTCATTAGTCTCTGTGGATACGATATACCCTATTTCATCTATACTATACTATAATTGATTCGTTCACTTCCGATATGGAAAACAAGGTCAAATTTAAGGGCTTATTTACACACAACATTATTATTATTATTATTTATTACCAAAGCCTAGTAGGACAAAACCTAACAAGGTCTGGTCCACCGATCATATATGTATTCTTATTTTCTCTTGGGAGCTAGTATGTTGACATATTCCCTTTTGTTGTATCTTTCATTCCGTGTATTTATTATTTCAGGGTGTCATTTTATCTCTTCGGCACTGTCATGTGGGTTTCTTTATTTTTTTATTCGAGCATTGTGGCTTTGTAGGTTTTAGAGAGGGTTATGTAGAGGTAGCGGTGATTTTCTTTGCACTACCTCGGCCCTAGTAGGTTTTTGGAATATTGGGCTACGTGCCATTTTCATTATTAAACTTGTTATTGACAGGTTATTCTTTTGTGTTGTGGTTGTGTTTCCGGATGTTCCATTTACAAACGGAACTCTGCCGGATTTTGGTTTAATTTCCTTATTGAGTTTCAATCACTCATGTGTGCATATAATATCTTACTTTTCATTCTTATTCCTTGCATTTTCTTGTTAATGTTGATTCTAGTGTCGTTTTCACTGACGTCATACCTCGGGATTCGCTGATTTTCTGGATGGGAGTCATAGGAATAATGGGGCGTGACAGAATTGCTATTTTGAAGGACAAAACGAAGATTGCTTCTAACTTTCTCTCATATAACACTTTTTAACTTTTTCAATAAAAGGTTCAATGTATCAATCTTGGAAGAAAGCACACTCATATTTGAGCTTGGTGGGTTTAGAAGAAGAAGAAGAAGTGAATACCATGGTGTAGGAAAATAATAATTGCTAGGGTTTATTGAGATATGAAAAATTAAGGACCAAAGGGGTTTATTTATAAGAAAATTCAAAATAATCCTAACACTAGAAAATAACTATAAAGGAATGTATTTTACTTGGTTATGAAGAAAATTCATAATATGGAATAATTCCTTAAGTATTATAGATTCAAATAGGGAAATAGAGAATTTTTCCAAACCTGTTTGGGCTGAAATTTTTGGACTGTTGACCAGGATTTTGACCTAAAGGTCTAAAAAAGGATTTTAATATATATATATTTTCATAATAAAATAAAAATTGTACCTTCGATCGATTAGATACTACATTACAAGAAATTGAGGCTTTAGTGACGTTCAAAACCGTCACTAAAAGTCATAAAACTGTGCCTAAAACTCAATATAGACCGTCACTAATAAGTTCATCATAAATACTTATTAGTGACTATTCTACGGTACCGTCACTAATGTCTAGATATTAGTGGCAGTATTTAAGCATCACTAATACCATGGTATTAGTGAGGGTTCTATAGTACCGCCACTAATAGACCCTCTCTGGTAAGGTGGTATTAGCGACAGTATTACTGTCACTAATAAGGTAGTATTAGTGACAATGTGTACTATCACTAATAATTAATTATGACAATTAGTTTGGTCACTAATAACTTCGATTGCTTTCTTTGTTTCCCCAAATTTCAGTACTGTATCACTTCACTTTTCCAATCATCCCAAATACTAATTAATTTGCTCATTTATATGTTTAGATTCATATAAAATTAAGAAAATGTGCTATAAACAAAATTTGAAGCAAACTTAATAAAATTTAAAGAATTTCACACAGACATATAAATACACTAGTAATCACAAAACATTGAAAAGTGAAATTTTTTACAAATACAAACAATTGAGTACTTGTATCAATTTCCAAGAATAAAACAAAACTAATTTACAAAAGAAAAATTGAAACCTAACAACCTATGTCACGCCCTGCGTTTTCCTTTCTCTTTTCTAGAATTCTTTTCCAAGTGTTAACATTTTGTTACGTCACTTATTCATGACATGTTATGTATTCTCGGTTCATGTAAATTTTTCGCGTTTGCGTTTCAGACTTAGCGGGATGACTTCATGAAATTTCATTTCCAGCTTTGTGATTTATTAATCGTTGGCAACTGTGTGGGTTCATGCAACATATTCTTGTTGGAGCTTCGGCAATCGTATTGCATTTCCGAACTTGTTACCCTAGTTTAGTGTAGGCGTTCCGGTGTAGCATATTTAACGGGTGCATTTCAATAGGTGTAATTATGTGAATTGTTTATTATATTTTAATTTTGTAAATAATGAAAATAGTTAAAAACGATTTTGGGAAAGAAATGATCGAAGGGTAAATGAGTATTTTCATATTTAGAGCACTTCGTGGAAAGTGTAGAGATTTGGCTAAATGTTGTGGGATGAATGGCATAGTGGTAAATAGAGATGATGACAAAGGGTAGAAGGATAATTAAGAGTCATGATGATACTCTTGTAAATAACCCTAAGTTGAGAGGTTATTTGTAATTTCCCACTTTTGGGTGTTGTCTCATTCCTAGCCATTGATCTCATTCTACAATCTTTATTCTAGACCCTTGGATCATAGGGCCTTTTTTGGTTGGCACTTAAATGCAAGAATCCATTATTCTTGATCTTCCATTTGGCAAGACTTCATGTCAACCCTTGGATGGTTTATTCATTTCCTTTGCCATATTCTAAACCCTTGGATAATAAGGCCTTGCTTGGCAATTTAATGAGTTTTGTGTGTGGTGTAATAAGTCTTTCATGGCAAGACTTATTCCCAGCCCTTAGATTCATTTCTTTTTCCCCATATTTGTTTTGGACCACCCTTGGATCGTAAGAGATATGAGTGGAGAATCTCTACACATCACATGGTTTTCCATTGCAAAACTTCATTGTTTTCTCTCCATTTTCTATCATATTCTCCCTCTTGGTTTTTCTTTAGTTAAAGGTGGGTTTGATCACCCTAAGTTGAGAGTTTGGTGTTGCCATCAGCATGGAAGATGTTCATGGTGTTCTTGTCTTTTGTTTGAGCTTCAGATGGGTAAGTGTTCTTCCATCCTTGTGTGTTTCCTTTCAAACCCTATTTTAGGGTTTCTTAATAAACCACTTGATAATTCTTGTTCTCCTCTTATGTTGGAGTTGGATTCCTTATTAGGGTACTATGGTGAAGCTTTCCACCGGATTGCTCCTTTGATTTTCGTGTTGGGGAAGAGCTAGGGTTTCTTGGCCTTGCTTAGTGATTGGCTTTGCTCTTCAAGAGGTAGGGCAAAACTTCTTAACTAGCCCATTCTATGATTCTGTGATTGTGAGTTTGATTATAGGATTCCTAACTTAGATAAAAATTCTAAGTATATCATTGAAATTGTGAAGTTAGGGTTAAGAATGTGTATCTAATAATAACCCTTGTGTGTGAAGTGCATGATGATAATATTGATAGGATTATGATGCATGCTAGTGGGTGGTTGTTCTTGATATTTCCATGACTTAGTATGCTTGTATGCCTATATATATGTGTATATATATGTGGGTATAGTTATGTATATGTGTATGTGAGTGTTAGGAAGATAGCCTTGAAATGATATTAGGCTAGCTCTTTTGGGTAGCACCTTTGAGGTTATACTATGTGATTGGTGTAACTAGGCATCTCAAATTGGAGTGACTATCTTGTTTCCCTTTTGTGAATGATATTTGCTATGATGTGAATTGATGTTAGGTTGAGATGTGATTCGTGATAAACTTGTATGAGCATGTTTAAAAGAATGGAATTTTTTCCTTATGAATTAAAGGATAACTTAATGAATTGGAACATTACTTATGTATGAGAGTTTGACCTTAGGATTTCAATGCTTTAATTGAGATATAAGCATGTTAAATGAATGAAAATGTAATTCTTCTATATTAATGGACAAATTGATGAATTGGAGCATGAATGTTGCATTAGAAGCATTCTTGTTCAATATTGCTTTAAATGAAATATAAAAGCATGTTGAATGGTGAAAAACATTCATGTTGACATTGTGGAAATGTTGAAATATGATGAGATACATATCTATGTTGGTGCATGGGTCTGTTGAGACATAGTGCATATGGTGTTAACCTTTTAGTACTGAGATTTCGATTGGTATTGGGCTACGCCTGGTCGTGTAACCATGGGTGAGTAGTCTTGTGTCGATTCGTCGCAACAACTGGCCAGGAGGTGTCCCCCACCTACGAAACTAAAAATCCAAAATTTGTTAATATAGGTTAGGTCGTCCCATCCTCGAAATCGCGGGTCGTCTCGTGCATTGGGTGTACGAATGTTTAGTCACGGGTCATCTCGTGCATTCGGTGTACGAATGTTTAGCCACGGGTCGTCTCGTGCAACCGCCTTCTTTATTGAAAGTGAGAAGTGTCAAAATCAGTTGGGAAGAATCGGTGTGGTACTCTTTCTCAGTGTAAATGGGTGGAGTGCGTATTCGTTAACCTGTGTTGGGCAAGTGGTGTATCATGAGGTGTGTGAGTCACATTACATTTGATATTGCTAATATGTGATTTATGTTGACATGTGTATCATGATATTACACTATATGGTTAAAGAGTATGCTTAATATGAATTTTGATGTATACAATTCATATGTTGTTAAAATGCTTAAGTTAAATGGAAGGATGTGAAAATATGCTTTGCATGCCTTGTTTATGTATAAAGAGAGATAAATTCTTATACTTGTTGTTATGTGCTTATATACCTTAGGGGGATGATATAAGTTGGTTTAAAGACTTTCTTGTGATAAGTAAAGTTGGTTGTGGCTATTGAATTGAATGTGAGTTGAAGCCTTGAGAAAGCGGTTGATGGTTTTGTGGTATAGTTAGTGTTGGTGTGGCAATGTGTCGTCAAGCATAGTACTGATGTTTTGGTCATGATAGGAGAGGTTATGAGAAAATCGAGTCAATTGGGCACTAATAGCCCTATGACATTGTTAGAAAACTAAGTGAGGTGGTTTTGAATGTGAGAGTGAGGTTGAAAGAATCGAAAGATGTTCTAGTTGGTTCTCTTGCAATGGCCACTAGGGTTCCTTTAGTGATCTTAAGGATTGGAATGTCATCGAAGTTGTGATCATTCATGGTTAAGTCGTTATAGTGTTTATGAGTTTGAATGTGGAGCGAAGTGTGGTTGGGATAGAGTTAGTGCCTTGTGTATAATCACTTGCCCCTTCCTTCGAGTTGCTTTTGAATTCCGGTTCTTCATTCATTTGCTCCATTTGAGAGTCTACAAATATGCTTTGGTTTTTCCATTGGTCTCGGTTTGTTTCCCTAAAAACGGATTTTTCATAAGACTTGTATTTGAGTCCATTCGGTCTTCAAGTGAAAAACTTGTTTTCGCCTACCCCTATGACGCTAACAAAAACATTGAGTTTTGAAATGGTTTTAAAATCATGAAATAAAATATTTTGACTTTTAAAATCCGGCGGTGTACAAAACGGAGACCCGGGGCAAGACGGAAAATCTTATGAGATTTTAAAGAATCACTTTTATCTAAAATTTACGTTTTACACGTTTCCCGAAGTCTCGGTTACTATTTTTGAAACGTAAAGGTGAAAAACTCACTTTTTAAATATTTGTGATTTTTTGGGATTGGAAACGTAAAAAACGGACAATGTATGTGAAAAACACATTTTGGAAACATGTTGGGGGTTTTTGAGCAATTAGGAAAAATTGTTGGGGGGCCATCTACAAAAAGGGAGATGTTGCAGCCTGCAATGGGGGCTGCCCATTTTTGCTGGGCGTTGCGAGATGTCCCAGCCTACACATTGGTGCGAAGGTCAATTTTTGAAACTTCATAATTTCTGTCTTGCACCTTAGAATTGTGTCATGTTTGTTCCTATGGCTTGTCCTAGGTTCAAACTATGTACTTAAGCTTTGAAGTTACCATTTGTCCCATGAAATTACTGTTTTACCCTTGGTGAAATAGGGGTACTTCATCTTTCGTATTTGGTTGGCATTGTCAGATACCGTTTTCAAAAATGCATATATCTCACCTCGTGGCTTTGATTTAGGCCCCATTTGTTTCTTGGGCTTGACTTATGTTTCAATATTTGATATAAAATTTTAAATCATTTATTTGCACTTGAAATGACTGTTTTAGCTTTGGTGAAAGAGAGTTACTTTAACTTTCTGTTTGGGTCGGCGTTGTCCAATGCACTTTTTAAAAATTCATATCTCTCGCATCAGGGTTTTGAATTCTGTTCCATTTATTTCTATGGTTCAAACTATGTCCAAATAGGGGGGGGGGGTAACCGTTGAAAGTACAGTTTTACCCTTGAAATGACCATTTTACCCTTGGGCGAACATGTGACCTCTGCGTGGTCGGTGTAATGGGTTATTCAATCCCTTTCACTTCCTTTTATTGTTCAGAAACCTTGGTGGCTTCCCTTAAGTTGAAGTGATTTGCTTACCCCTATGTTGGGTTTCTGAATATCGGTAGTGACATGTGAGGTGATTGATAGTATGAGTTGATACTCATTTGAGGTTTTTGGAGCTCGGTATGCTCGTGACCTAATAAGTGTGAGTGTTATCCTTCCTAGAGTGTTATGAATAAGAGTGTTGCTCTCGTGATTTGGTGATAGGTGTTGTGTAGATTGTCAGTGTGGGACTGGCGGGTACGAGTCGTAGTGATCTATGTAGTGGCCTATACTACGTGACTTGTATTGGTGGTATATCTCTCTCTCTGTATATATACATACACGAGCTTATATATATATATAGGTGTGCATTATTATATGTTGTTGTGTTATGGCTTCATTACATGCTAGTTACCCTATTTGTTGATGCATGGTTGGGGATTATGGGGATGTGTTTTCGGGGTCTCGTATTGGCGTGAGTGTCATGTGGGACAATTAATCGAGCAAGGGTATATGCATGTACACGAGTTGGTTTATACTAGACTTGGATGGTCGGAGGATGAGACAGTTAAAATATTTTTCTCCTACGGGACTCAATGAGCTGACCCCGACGTTGGTTTGCCCAGGTGGTCTACACCAGTTTGCAGGTAAAGTTTTGGCTATGGACAACTTGGAGTGCAGGATGGCTCGTGGCACTAATGATGTTCCGGGATTTGGGATGTTCGTACATAGAGTTGTTCCATTTTAGTTTTGTTTACTTGTCCCCTGTATTGGGACTATTGTTGTACTTCTTGGGAGCCAGTCTGTTGGCATATCTCTTCCTTGTATTTGGTATCGTTACATCTTTATAGAGATGTATTCGTTTGGCGCCTCGATATGCCTTGTGTATCATTTGGTTTAGCTTTCGCTGTGTTTTGTATGAAAATTATTGTTATTAATAATATTCCATTCATTTTATGGTTGTTTAGGACCTTAATTGGTCACTCTTTATATAGATCATACCCCGAATTCCTCGGATGTCCCGGTTCGGGAGTCTTTAGAAATTCGGGGTGTGACAACCTATGTTAACATTGTAGTAGTTGGATAATTATTCTTTTGCTACTTCAACTGTGATTCTACTGAGTTTTGCCTCTAAAATTTCTACCACTTTCTAGATGTCACTTGAAGGATGAGCCCCTTGACTGCTTCAAACCATATAACAATTTCTAATCCACATATTCGCTATATCTGCATCATTTCAGAATATTGAATTGGAATCGACAATCATATTAGCATCCTCCCCTGCATATCCTTCCTTTACATAAAAACCACCATATAATCAAACTTTCATAAAAAGGACTTGGAAAAAGCACCATATAATCAGAAAAGAAAATGACATGAAAAACTACATATTTCTTACAATAAAACCTGACCATACAAGGTTTATCAGTACCATTGGTGTGAACTGGTTGAGGAAGGATTTGCAGTGAATCATCATAAAACTAAAAGCACCTTTGCTGTAGTGGAAAAAAATGCAAACCACTACGAACCCCATTTCGGTCATTTCCAATTTGCTAAGCTTACAAGAAAGAATTAGTCAAGAAATCCAAAACAACTCATGCATAGATGCACACTCAAACATTTATAGACCCAAAGGTGGGCGTTGCATAGATGGTGAGCATTCACATTAAAGAAATGATATGTTATAATAATTTGTTCTTGTTGTGGTCTATGATTCTCTTATTTACCAGACTGTTGGTTTCCAATTTGGGAAACATTTAAAATAGCTATACTTGCACAGTTGATAGTATACAGGAGAACATCTTCACATGAAAGAGCGGAGGCGAGAACAATTAAACATTGACTCATTGAAGGAAAAATAGGAACATAATTTAAGCACGTACTTCTGCTTATTCATTAATGAAAAATGAGTTAAGATCATAGAACTTCCCAACAAAATTTAACCCAAGGCCAAGGATTTCATCTATAATTACTACATAAACAGATTATATGTAAGTCACAAAAAAATGGCATGAACACTCTAAACTACAGAAATCAAACAAGCATTTTAGTTCTTGAGAATTTAATAAAAAACATAATTATAAAAATTTTAAATAAAAATTAGAAAAACCCAACTATACCTTGCTATAGGCAATCATTTCCTGACCAGTTTTGATAAGATCAGCAATATCAGCCCTCATTAGAGAGTAAACGTTAAAAAAACTCATCGAACAATAACTATCTGTGAATTTATAGCCCTCACCAGGGAGTTTACACAAGGCTTTACACTACTGTACCCCTGCCCTCCATAATTGAGACCCCAAGTGCACCATTTCCTACTCAAAATGATGAATCTAACCATTTTTACTATTATTACTTTCTTGAATTGATTATATTAAAACTAAATAAATATTTAAAAGGATGAATTTTGAATCAGTACAAGATCATGGAAGGGCAATTTGCCTTTTGACTGTTGAAACGCAACTTGACAACCAAAATTAGAATGCCCAATACCAAATTTATCAGTTCTAATTACATAGGAATTTGAAATCGAAGCAAAAGCACATATATATGAACTTATATAGGTGTAGAAATCTATATCAATCCACCTACAAAAATAAAATTTCATCTCAAGAAAGAAACATATAAATAGTTATAAATATCAATTTAACTTGATACCCTACAACTCAAATGCCCACTATGAAGTTCCAATCTATAAATATCAGTTTGAGAAAAGTGACCTCAAACCAGCATGGTTAGTGATACAGTGAAAATAGGTAAGCTTTCAGCCATTCAAAATATATACATAAATGAGGAGACAAGGATTCAAACTAGCAGGGTTCGTGATGGATTTATAGAATAATGTTGGATTAGGATCATATCCATTCATGTTCTCTCTATCAATCACCAGTCGCCTACATGGCGTCTTACGTGGCAAACAAATAGGCCCCAATAGTTTGACCACAAAATAAAAAAATAAAAAAAAATAATAAAAACATGTATATATACACAACAGTGAAATACAATGTTCCCTCATTTTCCTTTACACTGTGTATATCTTCCTCCCCAAAACTTCTGCCCAAACACCTTAATTAAGTAAAAGACAGGATGGTAAATTAATAATAATTAAATTTAATAATTAGTAAATTGCTCTTTATCTTCCTCAACACTTTTCATTATTGCAATTAAGGGTATTTCTTCCAAATCGTTCTTCAATCTAGGGGATTTCATCACGAAGCTCGTCAAAACCCTAGATTTCAAATCGCCCTTCAATGTCCCAAACCATTATATCAGGTACGAACAATATATTTCTATCACCCTCTATTCATCTTTTGGTTATAGTTACAGTCTGTTGTTTAACCTTTGCTTCATTTAATTAATTTGTAAAGTTTATAATTTCAATTGTCCTTTATCTTCCTCAACACTTTTCATTATTGCAATTAAGGGTATTTCTTCCAAATAGTTCTTCAATTTATGGGATTTCATCACAAAGCTCGTCGAAACCCTAGATTTCAAATCGCCTTTCAATCTCCCAAACCTTTATACTAGGTATGAACATTATATTTAACATTTGCCTCATTTAATTAATTTGTAAAGTCCATGGTTATAGGAAGCATGCATATCTTTGGGTTGTCCTTCCTTGTGTTATTTTTCCCCCTTTTCCTCACTTATATGTCTTGCATCCTCATTTAATTAATTTGTAAAGTCCATGGTTATAGGAAGCATGCATATCTTTGGGTTGTCCTTCCTTGTGTTATTTTTCCCCCTTTTCCTCACTTATATGTCTTGCATCTTGTTAGCCTAGACTGAAATTCTGGTTGTGTAAAAATTTCACACCGCAAATATCCTAGGACTCTAAAACGCGAACCTAAGAGCTAAGGGAGTGAATGCGGAAGTAAAAAGAAATGAGAACAAATGACCTCTATTCATCAAACACCCACACAAGGGTAAAAATATCATTTCACACCTAAAAGACGTCAACAAGATCACTCAGGATCAAAATAGAAGTGAAATGACTTAAAACGACACCTTAAACGGCCATTCGTTTCATGTTCATCCAAGGGTAAAATGGTCATTTCAAGGTTAACATAGTAATTTCAAAGTATAAACACATAGTTTGGACCTAAAAGAAGCTATAGGAACAAACGGAACCAAATTTGAAAGTGTGAGGTGGAAACTACGTCATTTTGAAAATCGGTCGTCGCGACGTGTAAAGGTTGAAAACATATTATCACATTCAAACGACCATTACACCCTAAAAAATGACTCAAATGAAGTGATTCAAGATCCCAACATGAAGATATTTAACTCCTCTATTCTAAAAACCTAAAGAACACCTCCATCTGACACCCGTAGCTCGTGATATGAGCGAAATAGTAAAACAGGGTCAGAATGGGGCTAAACCACTTAGTCGATTGGCTAGGGACCCAACCGACTGGCTCATTGACCCAGTGGACTGGCTCAATGACCCAGTCAACTGGGCAAGGTAGAGACATCAAATAGTTTGCGGAAAAATCCTTTGTTTCACCCAGTCGACTGCCCAAAAGGGCCTAATCGACTGCCTCGACCAGAAAACCTCAAAAATGACTTCTAAACATCTTGAAACCCTTATAAATCATGAAACTAAGTTCTCAACTCATTTAGGAACTTTAAGAATGAGAAATATAAACTAAACTTGGTTTATTTTTATCAAAACACATTCCGTAAAAATAACTATCTTGCCCCTGATCTCCATTCTAACGACCATCGGTTTATAAAGATCAAAATCATTTCTAAGACAAGGAATTTTACCGGGGCCACGAGGGTAGACGAAAATGGGTTTTTCCATTCAAATTGAAAAGGATTGGTTTGAAAACCTAGAAAATTACCGTTTTCAGCCAAACACCTAATAATCACATTTCATGGCAAATAATCCATTTCACATTCACAACTCCAAATGAAAGGATTCAATATTGACATTATAGCGCTCTAAGGCGAAACATGTTATAGTTTGTTTAAAATACACATTTGTACAATCCGGTACCGAAGTGCACCAAAAGAATATAATCCCCGCGCATAGCACTCCATGGGATGTACATAGACAATAACACCTCAGCTAACATGCTAGCCGGATCAAAATAAAATAGTTTTACACGTTTGATTTACATGTACAAAAGGAGCATATTGATACATGTTTATCATCCTAATGCCCAAGAAAATATAAGTATGGTCCGCCACCCATGCACAAAAGGTGAACATAATGCCACACATCCACGGAGAGACTACGAAACTCTCCCAACGGAATCATTACATGAAAAATTTATAAGGCGTGGGGTGAGCTCACTAGCCCAGTAGATGAGGCATCATTGCCCAATCTCGGTAGTCCGAGTGGTTCAACCCAACCAAGGTTCATGCCACTAACCCTAGGTCGGTATCTTATTTCACACGGCTCTCACGCCAATCCGGAATCCTATCGAACCCCACAAATAAGTTTCCCAACATGCTCACAACATAATTATTCACAATTATGCATCAATCATCAAAACCACAATCACGTATGTATAATAGTTAAGATACAATGTGACCGACACACCCATGGTACGCACAAAAAAACACAACCTACTCTAAAGGTCAACGGGATCATTCTCTAACACTTCACTTTATTCTCATAAGGGAAGGTAGATTTATCGTACCGTTCTTCCCAAGTGCTTTTCACACTTACACTTTTAACAAGGAAGATGTCAAACACGATGTGGTCGTGCACATAGGAGTTGGACAAGTCCTCCCCCTATCGTCTGCATTTCTTGGAAGATTAGTTATATAGGAGCAAGAAGCACCACCTAGCCAGTTGTTACGATGATCCAAACAGAAGACAACTCCTACATAATTTACGCAAACTGTAGAAACCAATACTCATGTTTTGACACTACATGGAACACTCAAAATGCATCAAGGTTCACAATCGTAACCATATGCCATCACAATACATGCTTATTTCTTTATGCAATATATTATACTCTAATTATCACAATGCTTATATTTTTACATTTATGAGAAATAAATCACCACAAGCATTTATATCACAAAATCATACTTTCAATGCCTAATTCATCAATTAAGTTGCCAATACTCATCTCGTATATACATATACGGCATATATACACCTAGACGCACACACCCTCGTACAAAGATGAACATAATTCATTTTTTCCCTACCTCAATTCCAAGCAAGCTAGCTCAATAGTTTCCAAGAGAGGTCCAAGTAAGCTATCAACTCAAGTGTTCAAGGGAAGAGGTTACAAGCTTGCAATACACCATTCAATGAATAATAATATTACAATGGTGTTTCCATAAACCAAAATTATCTAAGTGGCTCCAACCACAAACAAAACCAACCCTAATGATAGCAACTTAGGGTTTTATGAAAGACACAATTCAAGGGAAGGGATTCTTGAACTTACCACAACTCTTCAACAATAGGAGCCAAGAATCACAAGATGAGCTCCAAGCTTTTAATCATCGAAACAATTGGTGAAAAGGTTTAACTTATGGCCCTCAACAAGATTCAAGACAAAAGGGAACCAAATATCAAAAGTTGAACACATAAATTCTCAAAAATACATTATAGGGTTGAAGTTGTAAAAGTCAAGAGAGTGAGAGACTTACCCCAATACCTAGTGAAAATGGAAGAGGAGAACAACCCAAGCAATTCTCATGTTGAAAACTTCCTCAAACTCTAAGTGGAAGGATATGAAATCAAGGAGGAAATGGTGAATTAGAAGAGGGAGGGAGAAGTGTAGAGATATGTGAGTTGTAGAGAAAATATCAAAGTCTTACAATGAAAGACATTGATATTTGTAGAGATCCTCCACTCACCCTCTCACCATCCAATGATTGAGGTTAAAGCGAGCAAATTTAAGGTTTAATCCAAAGGCCACCAAGTAGTCTTGCAAGTGAAAGACCATGAATAATGGATTATTGCATTTGAGTTCCAACCAAACAAGGCCCTATGATCCAAGGGTGGAGAACAAAGATGGGAAAAGAAAATCAAGGGCTAGAAATGAGACACCACTCCAAAAATGTAAAATAACCAATATTTTCCCAACTTAGGGTTATTCACAAGAGTGTCATCAAGACTCTTAAATACCCTTTTACCTCTTGTCATCCTCTCTAATTATGAACACGCCACTCATGCCCTAACACTTAGCCAAAATCTCTACACTTTTCACTAAATGCTCAAAATGTGAAATTACTCATTTATCCTTCGGCCATTTCGTTCCCGAAATCATTTTCAATCATTTTCATTATTTTCAAAATAAAAATACAACATGCAAATCACAACTTTTATTATTACATAAAACATGCAAGTCATGATAAACAAATAAACACATTTAGCACAAAAATCACATTAAACACATAATCACGTATGCATTTAATCATTAATTAAAATTTTTAATTAGTACGAAAAAATACTGAACGTTACAAAAAATATTTGTTATCTTTGCCTCAAAGGAATTGATCATGTAGGTCAGTTAATATATGTGATTTATATAGCATTTAATATGTGATGGTTTTAGTTTGTATTTGTTTGCATAAGACGCATATCTATTTGGTAGTGTTAAAAATACTTGAAGTTATGTTTTTAGGTAGTTGTGAAATAAATCTGGAATAAAATTGGTGTTTATTACTACAAAATCATATAATACTGTAGATTTTTGAGTTATTGGTTAAATATAAATAAAAATGAATGAACACTCAAAGTATTGATATTGGACCTATTGATCTCACTTTAAATCAATATGAGTTGCCAAAATATATGAAAATAATTTATCACTTTTTGGTTAGGCTCCATCCCATTGGGATTATACTTGGGTTAAGAGGTTTATAACAAAAATTTAGTACTATTATTAATAAATTACAATGCTGGTTCTTTTTCAATTTAATTTTAATATAATATTTGTTCAACTTTGTTTAGTCCATGGTTATAGGAAGCATGCATATCTTTGGGTTGTCCTTCTTAGTGTTCTTTTTCCCCCTTTTCCTCACTTATACGTCTAGAATCTTTTTACCCTAGCCTGAATGTTCAGTTGTGTAAAAATATTTGTTACCTTTGCCTCAAAGGAATTGATCATGGAGGTCTGTTAATATATGTGGTTCAGGTAGCATTTAATATGTTATTGGTGTAGTCTGTATTTATTTGCATATGATGCATATCTATTTGTATAGTGTTAAAAATATTTGAAGTTAGATTTTTAGGTAGTTGTGCAATAAATCTGGAATAAAATTGGTGTTTATTACTTCAAAATCATATATTTGTATAGATTTTGGAGTTATTGGTTAAATATAAAGATTAACCTGTTTTTTTGTACTTGTTTTATGAGAGAGATTATGTGTATATGTAAACATTTTGTCTACTCATGTGACCATCAATTGTACATAATTGTACTGAAATGACAATCACTGAGTTGAAGGATATTTTGGATATTATGAAAATGTAACTTAAATCATCTTCAACTGTAAGATAATTGTAATGCTCATTTAAAACAGTTTTACCTAATTCATAATTTTAAAACTAAAGGCATGTTTTAGAAACTAATATAGGATTGACCCCTCTATTAATGGCTCAAATAAATCCCCAATTAAAACTATTCAAATTGAAAGTATGGACGATATGATAGATATTCTGCAAGTGTAACAGGAATCACCTTAAGTTGCAACACAGGTGTAAATGAAATGACCATCAGTTGTAACCTAGGTGTACTGCACATTTTAAAGAGGTATAAGTCAGTAACACCCTAGATATAAACCTTGATGTCCACTCTATTAGTTTATCACTTTATAAAGTTGATCAGTGGTTGCATGTTTAAGTGTATCTGACACTTTTATGAATGCACTGATAGATACACTTAAACACGCAAGTACTGATTAACTTTAAAAAGTGATGAACATTAGGGGACCCCATTTTAAAAAGTGATGAACTAATATAAGATATGATAGATATTCTAGAAGTATAACTAGAATCACCATAAGTTATAACACAGGTGTAACTCAAATCACCATATTAGTTTCTAAAGGCATGTTTTAGAATCTAATATGGAATTGACCCTGCTATTAATGGAGTAAATAAATCCACAATTAAAAGTATTCAAATTGAAAGCATAGAGTATATGATAGATATTCTGGAAGTCTAACTAGAATCACCATAATTTATAACACATATATAACTCAAATCACCATATAAGTTTCTAAAGGCATATTTTGAAGAGGTATAAGTTAGTAACCCAGTAACACCCTTCTATCTTGTGTTCTCATTGTTCTTTTACCGATTCCGGTTGAGTGTGAGAGTACTAGAAATAAGATGAAAGCTTTCACTGATTAATGGTCAGTTAAAGCTTTCATCTACTTTCTAATACTCTCACACCCAACCGGAAGTAGTAAAACTCTTCTTTATTTAGAATCATAGAGTTTGCTATTCTTTACCTTTCTTTGTCCTTCTTACTTTAGTTTTTTGTTTAAGTCTATAAATTTAATATAAATTCCTTATTCCCCAATTACAAGTATGGGATTGACCCTGCTATTAATAGAGTCCCTAAATTCCCAATTAAAAGTATTCAAATTGAGATATTGAACCTACTGATCTCACTTTTAATCAGCGGGAGTTGCCAAAACATATGCAAAATAAGTTATCACTTTTTTGTTAGGCTCCATCCCATTGAGATTATACTTGGGTTGAGAGGTTTGTAACCAAAATTTAGTACTATTATTAATAAATTATAATGTTGGTACTTTTTCAATTTAATTTTAGTGTTCTATTTTTTCAACTTTGTTTTAGTCCATGGTTATAGGAAGCATGTATATCTTTGTGTTGTCCTTCTTAGTGTTATTTTTCCCCTTTGCCTCACTTATACGTCTTGCATCTTGTTACCCTAGCCCGAATGTCCGGTTGTGTAAAAATATTTGTTACCTTTGCCTCAACGGAATTTATCATGTTGGTCAGTTAGTATATGTGATTCATAATTTATCATGTTGGTCAGTCAATATATGTGATTCATGTACCATTTAATATGGAATTTTTGTAGTTTATATTTATTTGCATGTGACTCATATCTATTTGCTAGTTTTAAAAATATTTGAAGTTATGTTTTTAGGTAGTTGTGCAATAAATCTGGAATAAAATTAGTGTTTATTACTGCTAAATCATATATTAGTATAGATGAGTTAGTTGATCACTAATATAATAGTTGAAGAGGATGAGCTCCCGAACATCTTCATCTCGTGCAATTCGAAGGGGTCACTATGAAGAAAAAGTTGCCATATATATTTCCGAGACAACTGAGAAACCTGGAAAGTTATTTTTCACTTGCAGTCATAAAAAATGTTCCTTCTTTCAATGGTGGATTCCGCCAGATACAACTACCGCCGATGAAGAGGAAGTAGCCTCACCACCTTCAATGCCTCATCAACATGCCCAACTAAGCTCAATCATCTCTTTTGTCAAGTCATTCGTGGTAGCAACCGTGTATGTGTTTGGGTTGTTCTTTTTACTATTGTTGTTTGTCTCCCTTTTCCTCAATTGAAACTTTTTTTATTTGGGAGAATGTAATTTTGGCATGAATGGTATGTTTTGGAAGGCGAGATATGTGTTGCATTATGTTACCTTTGCCTCAAGTTCCGGTTTTGTAAAAATATTTGGTATTATGTATGAATCTAAAATGGACAAATTTTGTAAAATATTTGTCTATGTTGGCCATACCATATGGTAATGGTTGTTTATATTGACAGTGTTTCAACATGTACTCCTCTATCTTGTTTTGGTAAACTAATGTGTTTAACATGAAGGGTGGGGTGATTTTTTTGGTATAGAATGAAAACATAGTTTTTGGACTTTACAATGAACAATATATTGTGTTTTTTAATATGTAATAGAATGCTTAATTTATCTTAAGCTTGACTGAATTGTATTGGTATGGGATTGAAATTGTATTACTAGTGTTTGTTGTGGAATATACACATATTAATGACCAAATGATACACATATGTTAGTGCAGTTTTTTTAACATAGTGAAAACCAGGTTGCGGCAATAAAGCAGTGGATTGTCCAATTTATCCAATATACATCAATATTTTAACCAATTGTAGCAAACGAGCAAATGGTACAGTAGTTGACTGTCCAATATGTAGCAAATATGCATCTCTACATCCAAATGTAGCATCTATACCCTAATTGAATCCCCAAGGTGTAAGAATATTCATGGAAACCATTAATTAAAAAACCTTTTAACAAGTACTCAATACTACCCTAAAATATAAAAACTTAATTGTAACAACTCTACTTCCAATTTTAGCATCTGTAATACCAATTGCAGCAAAGAAAGTAAAACATTTGACTGTTATGTATGTAGCAAAATAGATGCAAAATGCAGCACCTCTACATCCAAATGTAGCACCTATACCCCTTATCCAAATATACTTATGAATTTTAGTTTTGAGGCAAATCTATATGAAATATATTTCAAATAGCATTCCAAACATATTTGAAAAAATAAAAAATAAAAAACATTCTCTCCTCAAAAGTTTGTACAAAACCCTAAATAGGTAAACCACATGTTTGGAGGTAAGTTAGGGTGTCCCCTATATTTTTCGAATTTTATATATGATTTTTGAATTATATATAAATTTTTGAAATTTCTATATTTGGTTTTGAATTTTGTATAAATGTTTTGAATTTTATATGTATTTTTGGAATTTTATATATATATTTCAAATTTTATATATATTTTTTGAATTTTATATATTCCTTTCAAATTATATATAATGTTTTCGTATTTTATATATTTGTTTCAAATTTTATATATATATTTTGAATTTTAAATATATATTTTGAATTTTATATATATATTTCGAGTTTTATATACTAGCCATTTATTTTTTTCATTTTAATGTTAAATATAAAGGGGTAACAAAGTAAATTCATCTCTTTTTTAAAGTTGTTATGATGGCAGGGGGCCTTTTGATCATAATTGAAACAATAGGGACATGTTTGAAGATGTAGGGGGTTTAGTGACCATTGGCCAAACTATAGGGGTGATATAAGGCAAATCTATATGAAAAATATTTCCAAATAACATCCCAAACATCTTTGAAAAACTAAAAATTTAAAAACTTTCTCTCCTAAAAAAGTTTGTAGAAAATCCTAAATGGATAAACCACAAGTTTGTAGGTAAGATATGGTATTGATATACTATCTTAGCTTTTATTTTAGGGATTCAATCACTGTAGAATTCCTTTAACCAAATGGAACATTGGTACAGCCAAATGCAGCACTGCTTTAACCAAATGCAGGATTGTTATGTTATTAAAATGTCATGAATTATAACCTAATTGAACCCCCCCAAGGTGTAAGGATATTAATGGAAACCATTATAATTAAAAAATATTTTCAACAAGTACTAAATATTAAAATAAAATATAAAAACTTAAATACAACAACTCTACTTCCAATTGTAGCATCCGTAAACCAATTGCAGAAAAGAAAGTAAAATAGTTGATTGTTATGTATGTAGCAAAATAGATGCCAAATGCAGCATCTCTACATCCAAATATAGCACCTATACCCCTATCCAAATATACTTAGGAATCCTAGTTTTAAGGTGGGTAAAGGGCTTAAAACACCCCTGACTTTTATTTCCGGCAAAAGAGTCCTCAAAAGATTTGAAAATGGGCCCAATACCCCCCGTCGTTAGTTCTCCGTTAAAAATGGTCGTTAGTTGTCCATGTGCATCTCACATGACCTCTGAAATGTCATTATTACCTATTTTAGAAGAATAACAATACCCTTTTGTCCCTTTAATGTATTTCAAATCATAAGAAGATTTAAAATTCTGAACAAATATACAAAAATATATAAATTTAAAAAAAACATATATTTTTTTTAATTTTATATATAAATTTCAAATATATTTGTTTTTTGAATTTATATATATTTTTTCGAATTTTATATAATTTTTCGAAATTTATAGTTTTTTTTGAATTTTATATTTTTTCCGAACATGAATATATTTCTTTTGAACTTTAAATTTTTTCCTGAATTTTATATATTTTTTCCAAAATATATATTTTTTCAAAATTTATATTTATTTATATATTTTTCAAATTTTATATATTGTTTTCAAATTATATATATATATTTTTCAATTTTATATATTTGTTTTGAATTTTATATAATGTTTTCAAATTTTATATATATATTTCGAATTTTATATATATTTTTTCAATTTTATATATTTGTTTCGAATTTTATATATTTTTTTCAAATTTTATATATGTTTTTAGATTTTTATATTTTTGTTTCAAATTTTATATATATTTTTTGAATTTTATATATTATTTTCAAATTATATACATAATTTTAGAATTTTATATATTAACCATTTATTTTTTCATTTTAATGTTAAATAGGGAGAGGTAAGAAAGTAAATTCATCTCTTTTTTAATGGTGTTATGAGGGTAGGGGACTTTTTTTTTTATCATAATTGAAACTATAGGGACCTTTTGAACATGTAGGGGGTTTAGTTCATACTGGCCGTACTATAGGGGTGTTTTATGCCCTTTACCCTTTTAAGGTAAAGTAATTTTGGCAAACTAATTTGTTTAACATGAATGGTGGGGTGATTGTTTTGGTATAAAATGATAACATAGTTTTTGGACTCTGTACAATGAACAATATATTATGTTTTTTAATATGTAATAGAAGGCTTAATTTATCTTAAGCTTTACTGAAATTGTATTGGTATGAGACTGAAATTCTATTACTAGTATTGGTTGTGGAATGTACACATATTGATACCCAAATGATACATTTATGTGAGTGCAGTTTTTTTTTTAACATAGTTAACCAGGTTGCACCAGTAAAACAGTTGACTATCCAATTTATCCAATAAGCAGCAATAGTTATACCAATTGTAGCAAACGAGCAAATAGTAAAGCAGTTGACTATCCAATATGTAGCAAATATGCAGCTCTACATCAAAATGTAACACCTATACCCTAATTGAATCCCCAAAGTGTAAGAATATTCATGGAAACCATTAATTAAAAAACCCTTTTAACAAGTACTAAATACTACCCTAAAATATAAAAACTTAATTGTAGCAACTCTACTTCCAATTGTAGCATCTGTAATACCAATTGCAACAAAGAAAGTAAAATAGTTGTTGTTATGTATGTGGCAAAATAGATGTCAAATGCAACATCTCTACATCCAAATGTAGCACCTATACCCCATATCCAACTATACATATGAATCTTAGTTTTGAGGCAAATCTATATGAAATATATTTCCAAATAGCACCCCAAACATGTTTGAAAAAACAAAAATTAAAAAACTTTCTCTCCTCAAAAAGTTTGTACAAAACCCTAAATGGGTAAGCCACAAGTTTGGAGCTAAGTTAGGGTATCCCTATAAATACCCTATCTTAGCTTTTATTTTAGGGATTCAACCACTTTAACATTGCTTTAACCAAATAGAATAATGCTACAACCAAATTCAGCATTGCTTTAACGAAATGCAACATCGTTATGTTTTTAAATGTCCTGAAATATAATCTAATTGAACCCCCAAGGTGTAGGGATATTTATAACGTTCGGTATTTTTACATGTTAAATAAAACTTTTAGTTAAACAATTCAGTGCTTATGTGATTATGTGTTTAATGTGTTTATGTATTTAACATACCTTACATATTGTATGTGATATAAAAATTGTAAGTTGCATGTTGTCTTTTCATTTCGAGAATAATTAAAATTATTGATAACAATTTAAGGAACGAAATGGTCGAAGGATAAATGAGTAATTTCACATTTTGAGCACTTAGTGGGAAGTGTAGGGATTTTGGGTAAGTGTTAAGGCATGAGTAGCATGCTGGTAATTAGAGAGGATGACAAGGGGTAAAAGGGTATTTAAGAGTCTTGGTGACACCCTGGTGAATAACCCTAAGTTAGGAAAATATTGGTCATTTAACACTTTGGGAGTGGTGTCTCATTTCTAGCCATTGATCTTCTTCTCCTATCTTTGTTCTCAACCCTTGGATCATAGTGTCTTGTTTGGTTGGCACTCAAATGCAATAATCCATTATTCTTGGTCTTTCATTTGGCAAGACTTCATGTCTACCCTTGGATCATCTCGTCATTTTTCTCTTGCCTTATTCTAAACCCTTGGATGGTCAAAAGGTGAGTAGAGAATCTCTACAACCCTTTAGGGTTTGGCACTTTGCAAGACTTCACTCATCTCACAAACTCTTGCTCTCTTCCTCTTCTTGTTAAGTTGGGGATAATTCTTGGGGGAATTCTTGGGAAACTTTAGTAAGTCTTCTAATTCACTCTAGGGTTTTGTTGCAAAAACTCTAGCTCTCATGTTTTTGAGTTCTTGAGTTGATATTGATTTGAGTCTTCTCTTATTCATGTTTATGGAAGATTAAGTTGTTTTCATCTACCATAGCTCTTGATTTTCACCTTGTAAAGAAGCTAGTGGTGAGTTCCATAACTTATACTCTTAAGATTCTATTTCTCCATAAAACCCTAAAATAGAAATCATTAGTGTAACACCCCGTGTTATTTTCCTTTTTCCTGAAATTATATTTATTTTAATTTCGGTAATGACGTCACTTGTTCGTGACGTATTATTTATTCTTGGTATTTGATACCTGTAAATTTTTTGAGTTTAGTTTTAAAGTCGACTGGATGACTTTACGGTTTTTCTTTGACTACGCGAATTCTTATTCTCGACTACACGATACCGTTTCGATTATTTCGGTTACGGTATTAGTACTTTTACGGAACCGGTGTGAAGAGTATTAAATTACCTTCTCGGTGTTCCGGTTGTTGGATTCTTAAACCGGTATATTTCTTTCGGACTAATTTGGTTATTGGGCGTCCTGCGGACTTACGGGTTGACGCAATATTAATTGGAGGCTTCCGGTAAATATTGGGATTTATTATGTATATATATATATTGAATTATATATATATATTGAAGTGGGGTCATTTTGAAATTATGGAAGTCTTGTGGGTTAGTTGTGTAAATATAGCATATATATGTATATGTTTACACGCATCAACCTACTACACACAGACCATTCTTCTTCTCTCCTCTGCACAACAACTGCCACACGATTCCTCTCATTTCTTCTCTCCACGCCTACGCAGACCTGTGTATCCGCTCCCTTCATCACCATTGTCGTCGGTCAGGCGAGGGAGAGAGAGAAAGACCGGAACCGGCTGGAGCAAGGGGTCGCACTTGGTACAGGCGACTGGTTCGCCGCCGCTGTAGCAGCTGCGATGGCGAGACGGACGACGACGGAAGGACGGCTATGGCGTGGTGGTCCGGTGGTGGCGGTCTGGTAGTCGCGCACGGTGGCGCAAGGTGCAGCTAGTTCGTGCGTAGCAGCGCGTGGACAGGGGCGAACTCGGCTGAGCTTCGGCCAATTTTTCGGCGATCTTCCGGTGATCGGTTTGAGCTGATTTTCGGTGAGTAGCTCCATATATACATGGTATTCGTCATATATTAATTTTGTGAATTTAGGATGAATGTTTTGCCCGGAAATCGCGTTTATAGTTATAGTTTTCGTTTGGGTTAATTAAGATTTACTCAAATTAATTCACCAATTATTAATGGGCTTCGTATATATCGTATAGGTTGTCGAGACGGACATTTTGATATATTCGAAATATTTTTTGGACGATTTTGGTCGGCGGGCTTCATATTCGGGCGCCGGTACTGTGCTGTTTCGGGCTATTCGGTAAACGTAAATTAGGTGGGAAATTATATTTCTCACTCCGCATTATTGAAGTAGTTTAGGAGTGCAAAACCCTTATTTAATTTATTATAGATATATTAAATTGCTAGTTTAAATATCTATAAATTGTTTAGGATCAGAATGGGGCTTAGGAATTAATTTAAGAAAATTTATTAAATTATTCCTATGTGATTAAATAATATTCTTATTTAAATTAAATAAGAATAGACGGCTTGGAAACCCTTACGAATTTAATTGGGTTAGTAGAGATTCGTAAAGCTTAGACGATATGCTAGGTTCCTTTTGGTATACGTGAAATAATTGTTTAAATTATTTTAAAAAGACATGTTACTTGAAATTGAAATATTTTCTAAGGAATTAAAGAAAATATATTTTGAAAACATGAAATGTATATGAAACTGTTTTCATATGATTTAATTGCCTTATTGTATCTTAAAGCATGAAAAGAGATTTTGAGACTTATATTACCATGTGGGTATTTTTATAAATATGATGTATTACATATTTATGATTGAGATATGATTTGATTGTACACCATGTCGTGTGAGCACATAGGTGTTGGTGCATGTAGTGCACGGTTTCACCATTGGCAGAGAGAGTTCATTTGGGCACGAGTAGACGTTTGTGTCGGATCATCACAACAACTGGCCAGGAGGTATCACACCTACGGAACTAAAAAGCTGACAAATGTGAGTTAGGAGTCCAGGTAGAGGCTCATGTTCTTGACTTTATGGTAGTCGTGGCGTACGGAGTTGCAAGCTGGGCTCTCGTACAACCGCCTTCCCTGTTGAAGTGATAGAGAGAAAAATCACTTGGGAAGGGTCGGTGTGGTAACTCTACACTACTTGATGAGCTGTATCCTCATAAGTATCTGGACAGAGTTTGTATCCGTTACCCTTGGGAAGGGTGTGTTGTGTGTGAGTATCACGGGGAGTGTCGAGTCACATTACACTGCATATTATTTATGTGATCTCGTTTAACATGTATATGTGCTATATTACATGTGATGTTGGAGCATGTTATTTATGAATATATTGTAAATTAAATTCATATTTTATAAATGCTCAGTTGAAAATGAATAATGTGAAACAAGACTTTAAATGTGGTAATTATTAATAAGTATAAATGAAACGAATATATTTATACTTGTTGTTGTATACCTTAGTACCCTTGGGGGAGGTTATGCGTGTTGGCATAGTGATTCATGTGGCTAGCGGAGGCTAGTGGTGGACCGTAGGCTTGACTTGAGTTGAGGCCTTAGAGATTGTGGTTAGTAGCCTTAGAGATTGTGGTTAGCAGCCTTGTGATTGTGGTTAGTAGCCTTGTGATTGTGGTTAGTAGTTTGGTGATCGTGGTTAGTTGTGTGAACTCTTTTGAAGATTTGAGGTTAGGGATGATTTTTGTGTCAATTGATAATTGAGGCCTTAGAGAAGGCGAGTGATGAGTTGTGTGAGATTTGATTGATGAGAAGAGGTTATGATTAGGGATTCATTAAGTACTCGAGGTACTGTAGTCTGACAGTCTTGATTCTTATGCTTAGTCCCTTCCCTTAAGCATTTCTGGTACTGTGTTTTGTACACTAGTACGTGGTCGTTGACTTGTATATCATTCCTTAAGTTATCGGTTACGGTGTGGTGCCGAACCTCTTCCTCGTGGTGTCATTTGATTTAGTGGAGTTGGAACGGATGGTTGTCTTCCGTGAGTCCAACGTGTTGTTCTCCCTTACTGTCCTCTCAGACATTACGGGAATTTATAGAGTTATGTTTCTCTTATTTGACTGTCATTTCGAAAACGGTGATTTCTAAGTTTTAAAATAAACTCCTTGTTTTTAAAAGGAAAAACCCGTTTTCGCCCACCCCCGTGGAAATGAAAAGTTTTAATACTTTATAAAATGATCTTAGGATCTTTCTTGAAAAGATTTTCAACTTTTAAAAGCCTGTGATGGCGACTGACGGAGACCGGGGGCAAGACGGTCATTTTTACTATGTGGTTCTTAAAAGTAAAACCATTTTATTATTTTTCTTGGGATTCTGAGATTTCGAGACTTCTTTCTCAATATCTCATCTTGTAGAGTTTGGAAAGGTGTTCCATTGTTTCACCTTTGTTTCCTATCATGCTTAAGTCTCGGATTGAGGCTTGTTGTTGTTCAGTGCACACATATAGTGTTGCCTTTCCCTTTTCTGGGTTGTTGGTATCACCACCTAGGTGATATGAGTTTTTCTTACGTTAGGGGCATGGATACCAAAAGGATTGGTTCGAGTTTGAAAACCTTTTTCTTAAAAACTATTGAATCTCTGGGATTCATCTTTTTATTACTCCCACTCTCGGCCATTCGTTTTTGGTTTCCTTGTTCCCTTTTGGTGTTCTTTCCTTGTTCACTTGTGGTGTTTTAACCTTGACATTGTTGTCTCAGTTATCTGTTGGTTAGCATTGGTATTTCTTTTCCTTTGATTGGGTTCTTGACTCTTACGGGGTTTTTCTTATCCTTAGTGAGAGTGTTGGTGATTTATTGACATTGTTCGAGATAGCAATTGAGGTGTTTATTTGGAGATATGATCGAGGTGATCTAGCCCTTGAGAGGTAGACTTTCTCTAGGACTGGGATGAGGTTTGTTGTATATATATATATTGTACATATATATATATGTATATTGAGGATGGTTGTGTTAGTACGCAAGGACGTGGGTGTTTTCCTTCCTGTATTATCGGGGTGTAGGATTTGAGTATTCCTTGGTACTAGTGGTGGATTTGATTCTTGTGGACGTTAGAGGTGAGTGTGATCTCCTCGGTTGGATCTTCTGAATTGTGTTGTGAGTAATTTGGTGATTTGTTAGACTGGACCTTAGTATCGTGTACTTAGTATATGTTGATTAGAGTAGTGTAGACTACCGGTTTTGGTACTTGGAGTATGAGTCGTAGTCGTACCTTGTAGACTCAGGTTGCATACTTATACATGTATACCTGTATATATATATATGTATATATATGTATTCCCGTTATATACTTACGTACGGTAGTATATGAGCGTGCCTTGAGTTTTGCGTGGATGGGATTAGTTGGGCTATATATATATCTTGCTAGATAGTTTAGCATTACCTAAACTGCCAGAGGATGTGGTAGTTAGAGTATTTTTTCCCACTGAGCTTATTTGCTCACAGGGGAATTTCATTCGCCCCCTGGTATTCCACGCCAGGTTGCAGGAATTATACGGCTATGGGCAGGTTGCGGTGCAATGGCAGTTTTCCTTAGTTTTCTTGTTACAGGTTTGGAGTTGCGTTGGGTGATGCGGTTACGGTTGCAGCACGACTGGGTTTGGGGACGATAGGTATCCACTTTCAGTTTCTCTACCCATTGTTATGGGATTGTTATGTATTCTCTTTTGGGAGCCAGTCGGTTGGCATATCCCTGTTGATGTATCCTTTAGTTCCTGTATTTATTCTTTCTGATGGTTATTGTATTTATTTTGCACAGCTAGGTGCATTTCTTGTATTCCTATTCGAGCATTTCTGGCTCTGTTGAGTTTAGAGGGTTTGGAGGGGTTTTGGTTTCTTTCCATTACCTCGGCCCTAGTAGAATTGATGAATGTGGGGCTTGGAAGCCATTGTGATTATTGAATTGCTATTGGCAGGTTCTTGTGTTGTGGTTGTTGTCCGGATGTTCCATTTACAAACGGAACTCTGCCGGATTTTCGTTAGATTCCGCTGCTTAGTTTATTATCCATTTGGGTATGAAATATACCATATCTCTCATTAACCCATATGTTTTCACGGTTAATGATATCTTAGTTGGTCATTCGTATTAAGGATCACATCTTGGATTCCTTGGATGTCCCAGTTCGGGAGTCTTAGGGATTTAGGAGCGTGTCTGTTGGTATCTAAGGATACTCTTGTGTTTTTAGTATTCGTGTTGGCATGGAGTATATTCTTATTGTTATTCCATGTACGAGTGTGTGTGCGTCTATGTGTATATATGTATGAGTTGAGTATTGACAAGTTAAATGATTAATTAGACCTTGGAAGCATGTGTTGTGATATAAATGCTTGTGGTGGTTTCTTGCTTATAAATATGAAAAAATAAGCTTTGTGATAATTTTAGTATAATATTTCATAAAGAGATAAGCATGTATTGGGATGGCATATGGTTACGGTTGTTAACCTTGATGCATTTTGAGTGCACCATGTAGTGTTCAAACAGGGGTATTGGTTTCTACGGTTTGTGTAAACTACGTAGGAGTTGTCTTGAGTTTGGATCGTCATAACAACTGGTCAGGGGGTTCTTCTTACTCCTACGGAATTGATATTCTGAGAAATGCAGTTGATAGAGGGAGGACTTGTCCAAATCCAATGTCACGACTACACCATGTTGACGGTCTCCCTTGATGAAACTAAAAGTGTCTAAAATCACTTGGGGAGAATCGGTATGATAAATCAACATTCCTTCATAAGAAAAAGTGTGTGTACTATGAGTAGTGCGGAATCATATTGCATTAAATAGATATATGTATATGGAATTATGATATGGATGATGATGCATGCTTTGTCTTTAAATGATTATGAGATGAGGATGTTGGGGAATTATTTGTTGGGTTTGATAGGGTCCCGGATTGGTGTGAGGGCTATGTGGAATGAGAGACCGAACTAGGATTAGTACCATGTACCTTGGGTGGGTTCTACCACTCGGACTACTGAGATTGAGGCAATGACACTTCCTGTACTGAGCTAGTGAGTTCACCTCACAACTATATATTTTTCAAGTGGTGATTCCTTTCCAGGAGGTCCGTAGTCTTTCAGTGGAGACACGATAGTGATTTCGCTCATTTTGTGCCTATGGAAGCGGATTACTTATTTTGTAGAGCCTACTTGAGGAATTGCGAATGTGTTTATTTTGGGTTAGGGTTGTGAGCCTTAAACTTGTTTTTTTGCATGTTAGCATGTTGGCCGAGTAGGTTACCTTGATATATGTTCCTTGGAGCGCCATGCGTGGGAACTAGATTATTTTTGGGCATTTTGATGTCGTTCTGTAAAATTATGTTGAATTTGGTGAAAACCATGTTATGTATAAATTTGGACACGTTAAATGATTAAATCCATGAGATTCTTCTGTTTTGTCCATTTTAGAACTTGAATGAGATGGTTGTAGTTAAATGACGATTTTCCGTAACACGACATTTTTCACGGTTCATGAGATAACCTTTTCAAATTTCTGAGGAAAAACCCATTTTTGCCTTGAATTAAACTCATATTATGAAATGATTTTTGAATCAATTTCCTTGTGAAATTTGGCTTTGAAAACATAAGAATCATAAACAGAGATCGGGGGCAAGACATAGAATTTATAAAATATCTCGAGGCCTTTTAAAGTGACCTTTTGAACTGGGGGTCACCGAGTACTCTATAATGATTCTACTGAGTACTCAGTAAAGTGCGTAAGTTCACGGACTTGCGCGAAGACCCTTAAATTCACTCGAGAGTTTTGAGGGTGTTTGGGCAAAAATGGTTACCGAGTACTCGGTGAAAACTGAATTTTTGTACTCTTTTTAACTTATTTCCCTTCTCTTCGCTAGGCTACACTACTTCTCTTACTAGGTTAGGGACATGGTTTAATGGACGATGGGAATGGGAATTGTTAGGTTAAAGGGTTTGATTAGACCCACATTTCATCTTCCGCAATGGTTAATCCAGTGCTTAGGGCACGGTTTATGTCACCCTCGGACTTCTTATGTTTTGTTGGGGAGTAAGAAAATTTTGGGCGTGACAACATGGTATCAGAGCGTGTTCTTTTTCTATGGGACGACGGGCGAGGGTCATTACCTCTTTACGCTTCTTGTTTGCTTTTATGTTGCGTGTTTACGTATTAGTTCTCGTCTCTTGTACGTCGTTGATTTATGCGTCTGTCGGCATGGCTTTGTGGTTTTGTTTGGCGTACTATGATTGTATTTGTGCCTTAAATGTTTAGTTGTTGTCATATAGAGAGCATGCCACCACGTTGAGGTCAACCGTGTGTTATTAGCAAGGGTGATGCTTCTGATTAAGTACCTTTGGTTGTGGATAAGAATGTGCCAGAATATCCTGATGTAGGGGAACGTGTACCGGCTGCACCTTTCATGGATGGTGATTAGTTTGTGTGTGCTTTAGCGGCAGCTATCGCACAGGTTCATCAGAGACAACATGTTAAGGACGAGGGTTCGTGTGCTCAAAGGGCTCTTCGGGATTTCGTACGATTGGACATACCTACCTTTGAGGGCGGTTCGGATCCACTTGTAGTCGATGATTGGTTGGAGCAGATAACCAATGGGTTTGACACTCTCAAGGTGGTTAATGATGATGTATAGGTCATGATTGCATTGTTTCGACTTACGGGCGATGCTAAGGGTTGGTGGAAGTCTGTCACAAACATGAGGGACATTCGGACTATCACATGGGTGGACTTTCACACGTTTATCTTGGATCGATATTTTTCCCATCTTGCTAGGTTGAGCATCAGGGACCGGTTCAATGAGTTGATTCAGGGTGAATTATTTGTGACCGACTATGAGCTTTAGTATACTAGCTTGTCTCGATTCACGCCAAAAATGGTGGTAGATGATGAGGTAAAGGGCCAACATTTTGTAAAGGGCTTGAAGGGCAATCTCAAGTAAAAGATTTCTATGCTTACTATACCGATGTACCGCGAGGCCGTTACAAAGGCATTGCTTGCTGAGGAGGATGCAAGAGAGGGCCGACTAGCTCGTGAGGCTAGGGACAAGAGCTTGAGAGGTTCTTCTTCTTCGGACTTTGGGAACAAGAAGAGGCAGTGTGAGGGTACTTCAGCTCCGGTCGCACAGCAGCAACAACCACAGCAGCAGTGTCCGAGAAAATCTGCACCTTCTTCAAGGGCATCTATGAGTTCTACACGCCGGGATATGGTTTGTTTCTAGTGTGATCAGTTCGGCCATACAAAGACATTTTGTCGGTCTCATCGCTAGACATGGAGTAGTAGTTTAGCGTATAATTGATGTTGCTTTTAGTATGGACAACAGGGTCATTTTTGTAAGGACTGTCCTCTATTGAGCAGTGGTACTTCAATGAGTGGGACTGGGCAACAGTCTTAGACTACACAGCCAGCAGGTCAGTCTTGGTATAGAGCACCACAACAGTCAACACCATTAGCTCAGGGTTCTCAAGCTATGACATCTTCATCGACTATCCAATAACTTCCACGTTCTCAGGGCCGTGTTTATGCAGTCACATCATCAGCAGTGTAGCAAGACCTTCTATCGTGAGAGGTACATTTCTTGTATACGATTGTTGGGCTCATGTTCTTATTGATTTTAGAGCTTCGCATTCTTTTATTGCTTCTACTTATGTATCGGCTTTGGGTATACGTGTTTCATATCTTCGTGTAACTTTATGTGTTGAGAAACCGGTTGGTGGTAGTGTGTATCTATCTAGAGTGTGTGGTAACTGTGAGATTGTGATTGTTGGATGATCATTAAGATTTGACTTTATTCTCCTAGACATGACGAGCTTTGATGTCATCTTGGGCATGGATTGATTATTTACCTTTTGTGTGTAGATTGACTACTTTAGAGGTCGGGTGTTTGTGTGCACACCTAAGGGCGAGTGTTTCCACTTCTTTGGTGATCTCAATGACTCCTATACTTCTTCCTATTGTATATGGGGTCGTGATGTATCCGGTTTTATTTTGGCAAGTCTATTGTCCTCGATGAGGTTCGTGGTCACATTGAGGTACCTTATGTCATGGGCGAGTATTGGGACATTTTTCCCGATGACTTGACTTCCTTGTCTCCGATTCAGGAGGTGTAGTTTGTTATTGAACTTGTACTGGGTACCAATGCAATTTATATGGCACCATATCGAATGGCACCGGCGAAGTTAAAGGAATTGAATGAGCAAATTGACAATCTGAAGGCAAAGAGTTTTATTCGTCCTAGTGTTTCCGATTTGGGGTGCTCCCGTTATTTTTGCTAAGAAAAATGATGGTTCACTACAGTTATGCATCATTATCATAGGTTGAATCACATGACGATCAAGAAAAAAATCCATTACCACTGATTGATGACTTGTTTGATCAACTTAAGGGATCTAAGTTCTTCTCTAAGATTGACTTGAGGTCTTGTTATCATTAGTTACGGGTTAGGGATATTGATATTCCGAAGACTACGTTTCGCACTCGGTGTGGGCACTTCAAGTTTCTGGTGATGCCTTTTGGTGTGACTAATGCACCGATAATATTCATGGGGTTTATAAATCGTATCTTCCACAAGTTCTTGGATAGATTTGTAGTAGTGTTCATTGATGGCATTCTACTGTACACTACTACGGAAAACGAGCACGAGGTTCATCTTAGGACTGTTTTTCAAATCCTAAGAGAGCACCAATTGTATGCTAAGTATAGTAAATGTGAGTTTTAGCTTCAAGAGGTTAGATTTTTGGGGCATGTTATTTTCGGAGGTGGCATTTCAGTTGATCCTTCAAAAATAGAAGCGGTGATGAGTTTGAAGTGGCCGACTAATTTTTTTGAGGTCCATAGTTTCCTTGGCTTAGCGGGTTACTATCGGCGATTTGTGAAGGACTTTTCTCGTTTGGCAGTTCCTATGACTTGCCTCACGTGAAAGGGTATTAAGTTTGTGTGGGATGATAAGTGTGAAGAGGTATTCATTGAGTTGAAGACATGTTTGACTACGGCTCCGGTGTTGATTATTGTCGAGCGCAAAGTTGGCTATGTGATCTATTGTGATGCTTCTTGCGAGGGACTAGGGTGTGTACTCATGCAATCCAAGAAAATTGTGCCTTATGGGTCTCGACAATTGAAGACTCACGAGCAGAATTATCCTACGCATGACTTAGAGCTTGCAATGGTTCTTTTTTAACTTAAGGGATGGCAACACTACTTGTACGGTGAAAGATTTGAGGTTTTCTCCGATCATAAGAGTTTGCAATATACCTTTACGTAGCGAGACTTGAATTTGTGGCAACGTCGATGGGTCGAGTACATGGAGGACTATGACTTTGCACTCCAGTATCACCCCGGGAAGGCTAACGTGGTGGCAAATGTGTTGAGTCACAAGTCAATTGCATCATTAGCTAGCATTTTTGTTCATGAGTGGCGGATGATAGAGGACATTGCAGACTTGGGTCTTCAGTTCCGTGATAGTGGGGAGTCACTAGTGACATTATCTAGTATAGTGGCATAACCTTCACTTGTGAGTCATGTGATTGATGCTCAGGGATAGGATGATAGCATTACATTGGTTCGCACTCGTATTGTTTTCGATCGAGATCCACGATTGACGTCACAGTTTTGGGAGGCTTTTTAAAAAGTCTTGGATACACAATTACGATTTAGTACCACTCTTCATGCTCAGAAGGACGGTCATTCAGAACGTACCATTCAGATCTTGGAGGACATGCTTCGTGCTTGTGCTATTGATTTTAGAGGTAGTTGGGAGGATCATCTTCATTTGGCAAAATTTGCGTACAACAACAGTTATCAGACCAGTATTCAGTTGGCACCTTTTGAGGCATTGTACGGTACACCATGTTGTTCACCAACTTGTTGGGCCAAGGATGGTGATGTTTCGCTTTTGGGACCCGATATGGTTCATGAGGCAATCGATAAGATTAGGATTGCTCAACAACATTTGGTTATAGCATAGAGCCAACAGAAGAGCTATGCGGATCAGCATAGGCATCCTTTGTTCCTTGAGGTCAGAGATCATGTGTTTCTAAAGGTCTCACCTCGCAAGGGATTGATGCGATTCGGGAAGAGCGAAAAGCTTCCTCTATGTTTTATTGGACCTTTCAAGATTCTTGACCATGTCGGAAATGTGGCATATCGTTTAGCGTTGCCACCAGAATTGTCGAGGGTTCATAATGTTTTTCATGTCTCTATGTTTCGCAAGTACGAGTCGGATGCTTCTCCTGTATTGAGTTGGGTTGATGTCGATGTTATCGAGGACGTGTCCTACGAGGAGTAACCTATGAGGATCTTGGATGCTAGAGAGCAAGTTTTGCGGGGCAAAACTATTCCATTACTTAAGGTCTTGTGGCACCATCGCGGAGTCGATGAGGCGAATTGGGAGCGTGAGCGTGAAGTTCAGGAAAAAATACTCGAACTTGTTTTCTACTGTAGGTACGTCTTCATTTTGAGGACGAAATCTTCTAAGGTGTGGAGTTGTAACGTCCGGTATTTTTACGTGTTAATTAAATTTTTTATTTAAATAATTAAGTGCTTATGTGATTATGTCCTTAATGTGTTTATGTGTTTTGCATTCCTTACATCTTGTATGTGATATAAAAATTATAAGTTGCATGTTGTATTTTCATTTTGAGAATAATGAAAATTATTGAAAATCATTTCGGGAACGAAATGGCCGAAGGATAAATGAGTAATTTCACATTTTAAGCACTTACTGGAAAGTGTAGAGATTTTGGGTAAGTGTTAGGGCATGAGTGGCATGTTGGTGATTAGAGAGGATGACAAGGGGTAAAAGTGTATTTAAGAGTCTTGGTGACACTCTGTAAATAACCCTAAGTAAGGAAAATATTGGTCATTTTACACTTTTGGGGTGGTGTCTCATTTCTAGCCATTGATCTTCTTATCATATCTTTGTTCTCAACCTTTGATCATAGAGTCTTGTTTGGTTGGCACTTAAATGCAATAATCAATTATTCTTGGTCTTTCATTTTGGCAAGACTTCATGTCTACCCTTGGATCATCTCCTCATTTTTCTTGCCTTATTCTAAACCCTTGGATGGTGAGAAGGTGAGTGGAGAATCTCTACAACCCTTTAGGGTTAGCCACTTTGCAAGACTTCACTGATCTCACAAACTCTTACACTCTTCCTCTTGCTAAGTTGGGGATAGTTCTTGGTGGAGTTATTGGGAAACTTTGGTAAGTCTTCTAATTCACTCTAGGATTTTGTTGCAAGAACCCTAGTTCTCATATTTTTGAGTTCTTGAGTTGATATTGATTTGAGTCTTCTCTTATTCATATATATGGAAGATTGAGTTGCTTTCATCTACCATAGCTCTTGATTTTCAGCTTATAAAGAAAGCTAGTGGTGAGATCCATAACTTATACTCTTAAGATTCTATTTCTCCATAAAACCCTAAACTAGAAATCATTAGGGTTTGAATTGATTCTTGTGGTTGGAGCCACTTTTTTATAAATTTCAGTTTTCTTATCACACCATATTAAATCTTGTTGTTTATGTGGTGTGTTGATAGTTGGGAGTTATTCTATTGAAACCTTGGAGTATTAGCTTGAGATGGACCTCTTTTGAGCATTCTTGAATAAGCTTGCTTGGAATTGAGGTAGGGAAAAATAAATTGTGTTCGTCTTTGTATGAGGGTGTGTACGTCTATGTGTATATATGCCGTATATATATACGAGTAGAGTATTGACAACTTAAATGATGAATTAGACCTTGGAAGCAGTGTTGTGATATAAATGCTTGTGGTGGTTTCTTGCTTATAAATATGAAAATGTAAGCTTTGTGATAATTTTAGTATAATATTTCATAAAGAAATAAGCATGTATTGGGATGACATATGGTTACGGTTGTTAACCTTGATGCATTTTGAGTGTACCATGTAGTGTTCAGATATGGGTATTGGTTTCTACGATTTGTGTAAAATACGTAGGATTTGTCTTGAGTTTGGATCGTCATAACAACTGGCCAAGGGGTGCTTCTTACTCCTACGGAACTAATCTTCCGAGAAATGCAGTTGATAGGGGGAGGACTTGTCCAAATCCAATGTCACGACCGCACCGTGTTGACTGTCTCCCTTGATGAAACTAAAAGTATCTAAAATAACTTGGGGAGAATCGGTAGGATAAATCTACATTCCTTCATAAGAAAAAGGGGAAGTGTTAGAGAATGATCCCGTTGACCCTTAAGGGTGGGGTGTGGTTATGCGTGTGTACTATGAGTTGTGTGGAATCATATTGTATTTGATAAGTGCATAATTCATACACGATTAACCTCCAAAAATATATTTTTTAGTCATTTCTTTTAAATTATTTTAATTAAAATTTGTTTTTTTATATTTTTCTAGGTTATTGGTGATTTCTAATACAAATGGGTTAAATACATCTAAACAAGCTCAAAATCTGTTTAAACCACGTCTTAATATTTTGGCCATATATTTCAGCCCGTTTTTCAGATTTGTGTGAGCCCAGTGTTCCTAGAAATCTGATTCAATTTAAAGAATATTGGTATTTCACATAGAAACTCTAATTCTGAAGTTTAGACGGCGAAAAAGACATTTTAAATCTGACATACTATTTTATGCAAAAATCAGCATCAGCTTGGTAATATAATCACAGATTTTGAAGGAACGATCTGAATGGAGTGAAATCAAGGGCTATGGGAAGAGGACTTGATTAACAATAAAAGAGTATCTCACCAATATCTTCCAAATTTACTCTTCAAATTGGTCAAAAGTGGGCTGCAAGATATCACCAATTAGGAAAAGAAATATGGGAATATTGTATTCTCTTATTTACTTTCCTAGATAAAACCTTGAGGACCCCTATAAATAGGGCATATGTGGATACACAAAAGATCATCAAGAGCCAAATGAACAGAAGAGAAGACTGGTACAATTCCGGAGTACAATTCACGGAGCCAAAGGAACAGAACAGAACAGAACAGAAGATAAGACTACTATGATTCGTATACTTGCGAGTAAAATTTGGTTTGGGTTAATCTATCTTTTGGGTTACTCTAAATTTCACATCAAGTTTTTGGTGCCGCTGGCGGGGATTTTATTTGATACAATTAAATTTGAAGATTATTATTTATCATAATTCTTACTTTAGGTTTATTTTATTTATTTTATTTTTTATTTTTTTATTTATTTTTTTTTCATTCCAAATTTCTGTGATTCCTTTAATTCCAAGCAACATCCAAGTCATTATCATCCTTTTACAGGTTTGATATTGCTGCTTCCTCAACTGCAGGACGCTTGGTACAGAAAAAGGGCGTAAAGTAAAAAAAAAAAAAAAGAAGAGAAAAGAAGAAAAAAAATTGCACTATTGCATAATTTTGCAATTCCGGTAAGTGACTCTAACCTTTTTATTATTATTATTATTATTATTATTATTATTTTTTTTAGGTTAGAATAACATAGGATTTTTTTTCTTGGAGCACACTTTCTTCATTCATATTTATTTTTAATTTTGTTTTTCTCTTCTTTTCTTTTATTATTGTTAGTACACTTATTTTTGAAAAAAAAAAAAGAAAAAAAAGAAGAAGAAAGTTCAGACACTCACTCCTTTGTATTTATTCTTTTGTATTTTTTTTTTCTCTCCTTTATTTCTTACTTGTTTTATTTGTGCATTTTAATTTAGCATTTTGCATAAAATTTTAGTAAGGGCACTAACCCCTAACAAGATAAGGATTGGATTTCATCACCAATTCCTTGCCCATCTAGGTTAAAAATCTCCTTGCATTTGTCAAACCCAAGCCTAAATTTTTTTAATCTAAAATCAAGTAGACGTTGTCCCTAGGATTTTCATATAGCTCATAGGACCCTCTTGGAAAAAGATAATCTTTGGTAACTCCAACGAGCACCTTCCAACTTAACAATGTCTAGAAATGTTCTGTCAAACGGCGACTCTGTTGCTTAAGGTTGTGTGGATTTACCATCATTAAGTACACCTAGTGCCTCTCCACCTACTTAGGAACCCACCTGGTTGTTTAGTTGGCGGGCCTTAACTGGTCATTCTTTGATTTACTTTGGAAGAGAGTAGGAGCTCTAATTAGGAGAGAATTATTGTGGCTATTCCTGATAATTCTCTACAAGATTAGAAAATAAACATTAACATTGCCCTTGAATTAATTCTCACAAACAAAAATTAAAATAATAATAATAATAAAATAAAAATAAAAATAAAAAATAAAAAAATAAAATAAAATAAAATAAAATACTTGTTTGGCTTGTTTGGTTGTTAGGTATATCCTTGTTAACTTTCTTGAGTGTGTGTCTAGTATATGCAAGGTTGTCAATCTCAAAATCCAAAATTAATATCCTTTGATCCAGAAACTGAAAGAAGATTTAGGAAAAGATCTAAAGGTGAAAATAAATTGGATAAACCTTTAATTGAGATGGGAGAAGAGGTTGCGCCTAAAACACTTAGGGAATACTCTGCCCCTGTCCAATGTAGTACACCTTCATGTATAGTGTTGCCAGCCACAACGGCCACACACTTTGAGATTAAACCAAGTGTCATCCAACTTCTGCCCACATTCCATGGTCTAAATAGTGAGGATCCATATTATCATGTCAAGGACTTTCTAGACATTTGTTCCACATTCAATTTCCAAAACTTCTCTGATGAGTCCATTCGTCTACGTCTCTTTCCCTTTTCTTTAAAAGATAAGGCGAAGGCATGGTTTAATTCTTTAGAATCAGGATCTATCTCTAATTGGGATGTTTTGTCAAAAAACTTCTTGAACAAGTTCTTCCCTATTCATAAAACCAATTCCCTTCGGAGAGAAATTTCAAATTTTACATAAAAAGAGGTTGAACAATTTTATGAATGTTGGGAGAGATGGAAAGATTTACTTCTTAAGTGTCCCCACCATGGATATGAGAAGTGGCGACTAGTTCAATATTTCTACGATGGTTTAACACCCCAAAACCGTTGCATGGTTGATGCCACTAGTGGAGGAACATTTATGGATAAAAGTGACATCGAAGCTTGGGACTTCTTTGAAACTTTGTGTGAAAATTCCCAACAATGGGATTATTCAACTACGGTGGAAAGGAATACTCATCTTCAACAGAAGGGTGGCATATATGAGATAGGAAGTACTGTAGACCTTAATGCAAAAATTGATTCCCTGGCTCGAAAAGTCGATGCTTTGATGTTAGCTAATGGGCCCCCATTGACACCTAAATCTGAGGTGTGTTCCATCTGTTCAAGCCCAACCCACCTCACAATGTCTTGTCCATCTAATATGACATTTTCTGAAAATGCATCTGAGCAAGCCCATGCCTTGAATGCTTTTAGGAGACCAAACAATGATCCTTATTCACAGACTTATAATTTTGGTTGGGATAAACATCCAAATTTATCATGGTCCAAAGGGTCAAATCAAGGAGTTCCATATGGGAATTCCAACACTCATTCTTATCCTCAAGCTTCCGGTCAGTCATCAACTCAACAGTTTTCACCATATCCTACACAAACTAGGAAGCCATCCATTGAGGACACTCTCCATCTTTTCATGCAAAGTTCACTTCAATTCCAAAACGATACCCAACAAAGCTTGCATTTTAATTCTGAATCCATTGCTAAATTGGAAGTTCAAATGGGTCAAATTGCCTCTACCTTAACTGAGAGAGAAAAGGGAAGGTTTCCTAGTCAACCCATAACTAATCCAAAAGGTCAACATGAGGTGAGCTCTAGTTCTAAGCATGAACAATACGAGGAAGTGAAGTCCATCACTACCCTTAGAAGTGGCAAACCAATTGATAACAAGGTGGAAATACCTAGGCATGAACCAAAAGTTGTGTCCAAAGAGTGTGATGTAGAAGAAGGGAACAATAAGCAATTCAAAGAAAATGATGCTTCACCAGAGTGTCAAAAATCATCCACCTCTTCTGAGTCCAATCCTATGGAAGTTTATATACCCAAGGCCCCTTTTCCTCAATGTTTGACCCCAGTCAAGAAAGGGACGAATTATAGTGAAATGATGGACTTGTTTAGGTGATTCCAAGTAAACATTCCCGTACTCACTCTTATCGATCAAGTTCCCGCCTATGCCAAATTGTTTAAAGATCTTTGCACTCAGAAATAAAAGTCAAATGTGCACAATAAAGTCTTCCTCACAGAGCAAGTAAGCTCAATCATCCGTCACAACACCCCACCTAAGTTTAAATATCCCGGATGCCCTACCATTTCTTGTGTCATTGGTGATCATATGATTGAGAAGGCATTACTCGACTTAGGGTCTAGTGTGAATCTATTGCCATATTCTGTGTATGTGTAATTAGGTCTTGGTGAGTTAAAATCTATGAAAATTCCTCATGGTGTTATTGAAGATGTTCTGATCAAGGTTGACAAGTTTATTTTTCCAGTGGACTTTGTCGTCTTAGATACCCAACCTATCCAAAATCCCAGTAACCATATTCCGGTCATCTTAGGTCGCCCATTTTTAGCACCATCCAATGCTGTCATAAATTGTATAAATGGGGTTATGCAACTATCTTTTTGCAACATGAATGTTAAACTCAATGTGTTTAATGTGGAAAAATAGCCTCCAGATTTAGAGGATACTTTTGAGATTAACATGATTGAAAGCCTTGTTCACGACTCATTTCCACAATTATCTTCTCATAACCCCCTCGAGACTTGTCTAGCCCATTTTGGCTTAGATTTTGACATAGATAGCTCCATCGTTGAAGTCAATTCATTGCTTGATTCTAACCCTGTTATGGACACAACTAAATGGAAAGCCATGGTAGAACCTCTTTTACCATCCAAGTCGAAACTTGTCCCATATATTGAAGAGTCACCCGAACTTGATCTTAAACCTTTGCCCGAGCATCTCAAGTATGCATTCTTAGGTCCTTCTAATAAGTTACCTGTCATCATTGCCTCTAATCTTGATAGTGCACAAGAGAAAAAGTTGCTTAATGTTCTCAGAGAACATAAAATAGCTTTCGGGTGGACAATAGCAGATATCAAGGGTATAAGCCCCACTAGGTGTATGCATCGTATTCATCTTGAGGAAAACTCAAAGGCAACTCGTGAAATGGAACATAGGCTTAACCATAACATGAGAGAAGTTGTCCGAGCCGAAGTGCTCAAATTGTTAGATACGGGAATCATCTATCCTATTTATGATAGTATTTGGGTTAGTCTTGTCCAAGTAGTGCCTAAAAAGTCTGGGATTACGGCTGTCAAAAATACTAATGACGAGTTAATATCTACGAGAATGACGACTGGGTGGCGTGTGTGCATTGATTATCGTAAACTGAATCTAGTCACAAGGAAGGACCATTTTCCTCTCAGCCTTTCATAGATCAAATGCTTGAAAGACTAGCCGGACATAGCCATTATTGCTTTTTGGATGGTTATTCTGGTTACAAGCAGATTCCTATTGCTCCTGAAGATCAAGAAAAAACCACATTTACCTGTCCCTTCGGTACCTATGCTTATAGACGCATGCCTTTTGGGCTATGCAATGCACCTGTTACCTTTCAGCGGTGTATGTTGAGCATCTTTGCTGATATGGTTGAGTTCTTTCTTGAGGTATTCATGGATGATTTCTCAATATTTGGGTCTTCTTTCGATGAGTGTTTACACCACCTATCCCTTGTGTTGGAAAGATGTCAAGAAATAAATCTCGTGTTAAATTGGGAGAAGTGTCATTTTATGGTACAACAAGGCATTGTACTTTGGCACCTCATTTCTCATTGGGGAATAGAAGTCAATAAGGCTAAAATTGATCTGATTTCACACCTTCCTCCACCACGGACAGTGAAGGAAATTCGATCTTTCCTTGGTCACGCTTGATTTTATAGGAGATTCATTAAAGACTTTAGAAAAATCTCTCGTCCCTTCT
Organism: Cornus suecica; assembly: GCA_963922005.1. Taxonomy (NCBI): domain Eukaryota; kingdom Viridiplantae; phylum Streptophyta; class Magnoliopsida; order Cornales; family Cornaceae; genus Cornus; species Cornus suecica. The sequence goes on from OY998243.1 coordinate 44,845,099, forward strand.
GCAACCTACTTGCTAAGGTAGCCACTTTTGTCCTTAATGATGAATGTTCACAAGCATTTGAAAAGCTCAAACTCTTATTGACTTCTGCTCCCATCATACAACCCCCCAATTGGTCTCTACCTTTTGAGTTTATGTGTGATGCATTTGACTATGCTGTTGGATTTGTTGTAGGGCAACGAGTAGATAAGATGCCCCATTCCATCTATTATGCTAGTAGGACTTTGAATGATGCCCAACTCAATTACTCCACCACAGAAAAAGAGCTACTGGCCATTGTATTTGCTGTAGATAAGTTTAGATCATACCTCTTAGGGTCCAAGGTTATTGTGTTTTCTGACCATGCTGCTTTGAGATACCTTTTCTCAAAGAAAGATGTTAAACCTCGTTTGATTCGTTGGGTCTTACTATTACAAGAGTTTGATATTGAGTTTCATGATAAGAAAGGCTCTGAGAATGTCGTAGCTGATCACTTGTCTAGGATTGTCTCAGAATGCACTAAGGATTTATCACCCTTGAATGAATCTTTTCCTGATGAACAACTTTTAGTTGTCTCCCAGTTACCTTGGTATGCTGACATTGTCAATTATCTTGTTACTGGTCAACTTCCTGAACACTGGACAAAACATGATAGATCTAGGTTCCTTGCTGAGGTTAAACATTTTTTCTAGGATGATCCTTATTTGTTCAAGTACTGCCCTGATCAAATCATTAGGAGATGTGTTCCTGAAAATGAGTTTCATAGTATTATCTCCTTTTGTCATGACCATGCATGTGGTGGTCATTTTGGTTCTAAGAAAACAGTTGCAAAGATTTTACAATGTGGATTCTATTGGCCAACACTCTTTCGTGATACACATGCATTTTGTTCCATTTGTGATCGGTGCCAACGTATGAGTAGTATTTCTCATAGGAACATGATGCCCCTCACTAACATCCTTATCGTAGAAATTTTTGATGTGTGGGGTATTGATTTCATGGGTCCATTTCCTCCCTCATTTGGTTACCTATACATACTTGTAGCTGTTGACTATGTGTCCAAGTGGGTGGAGGCTGTACCTTGTAGGAAAAATGATCATAGGACCCTGATTCAATTCTTAAAAGATAACATATTTTCTCGTTTTGGGTCGCCTCGTGCAATTATAAGTGATGATGGTAAACATTTTTGCAATAAACCATTTGAAATTGTCATGAAAAAGTACCTCATCACTCATAAAGTTGGCACTTCTTATCACCCACAGATAAGTGGACAAGTGGAAATTTCCAATCGGGAGATCAAAACTATTTTAGAAAAAATGGTTCGACCCGATCGTAAGGACTGGTCGCAATGGTTGAACGACGCTCTTTGGGCTTATCGGACTGCATTTAAAACCCCGATTGGAATGTCCCCTTATCAACCTGTCTTTGGAAAAGCATGTCACTTGCCTGTAGAATTAGAACATCGTGCTTATTGGGTTATCAAAACCTTCAACTTTGATATGGGTAAGGCTAGGTCACATCGTAAACTCCAACTCTATGAGTTAGAAGAGATTCGTAAGGATGCACATGAGAATGCCAAGATTTATAAAGAGCGGACTAAAATGTTTCATGACAAATTTATTCTTAGGAAGTCCTTCGAGCCCAACCAAAAAGTTCTGTTATTCAACTCTAGATTACGTCTCTTTCCTGGAAAGTTGCGTTCTAGATGGACTAGTCAATTCACTGTGACAAATGTTTTTTCTCATGGGGCAGTCGAGATTCAAAACCCTAAGGATGGTAGTATTTTCAAAGTGAATGGGCAGAGGTTGAAACCATACTTAGATGGGTTGGTAGATAGAGATGTGGAGTGTATTCGTATAGAGGACCCCATTTATCAAAATTGTTGAGTTTCAAAAAAAAAAGAAAAATAAAAGATTTTTGTGGATGCTTATAATCCAAGTTTGGGGGTGGCATACTTGTGATTCCTTCTGATCCATATATTTTTTTTAATTTTTTTTTTCTCCCTGTTCTTGCTCGAAGTTGGATAGTACGTCATCCAAGGTAATTCTCAAACTTGCCCTCGTGACTTTCATTTTTAAATATTGAGGACAATATTTGATCTATGTTTGGGGTAAAGGGAATTTGTTTTTAATTTTTTTATAGATATATGTATATATTTTCATATTTAAAAAAAATAAAAAGAGGTTTCAAAGCCTATGCAATATGTTCAATATTTCTATTGAGTATTGAATTGTCATCAGTTTGGTTGAGATTTGAAAATCATTAGTATATTTGAGACTAAAATACTTAATCTAGTCAGAATGAATGATAGTCCTTAGTCTTTTATACTTATCATTATTTAGTTGATGACCCTCATAGTTAAACCTTGAAACATATTTCACGAGCACTGTCAGCTTACATTTTTTAGAAAAGGTTTGAAATTTAGTTATATCGTTCTATTATCTTAGAAAAAAAAAATCGGTATACCAAGATGAGATTTAATCACAACTCTTGTGATGAAAAATGAAAAATCAAAAATAAAATATAAATCCAAAGGGTTGGCTTGAGGTTGGGAGTAAATTAAGCTCCTCTTGGGTAAACAATTCCTTGTGGAAGTATGTAAAAAAAACAAAATTGGATACATTCATTCTACCATCATCAAAGAAAAAAAATAAATCATTTGAGTTACAAATGTAAAATTGTTCTTATTCTGGAAACCCGATGATTTTTGAGATTTTGGAGTTATGTCATGAGGTTTTGACCAATTCTGAATTAGTATTTAGTTGTTGCACTTTACAACAAGGATGGACAATTTGGGTCTTCAACTAAATTTTGATAAGTGAATTAGACTTAGCTTAAATTTAATTTAGATGGAGAATATGGGTTTGACATCTCAAATAAATTAATGATTCGAAAATCTCAAGTTGTTGACAATTTATTATTCAAGGTTACATATGTGATTGTATATTGCTTTGAAACTTATTTTTCGGATGTTTGTGGATATCATCACTAGAAACCCTCACGAGACTATAGCTCGTCCACTAGGGGTAACCTAGGGGTTCAAAGGCTTATTGCATATGCTAAATGCAATCGAGAGTTCCTGCGAAAGTGGTATAGTTAGGTTTTTTTTGTTTTGCTCGAGGACTAGTAAAATATAAGTTTGGGGGTATTTGATAAGTGCATAATTCATACACGATTAACCTCCAAAAATATATATTTTTAGTCATTTATTTTAAATTATTTTAATTAATATTTGTGTTTTTATATTTTTATTGGTTATTGGTGATTTCTGGTACAAATGAGTTAAATCCATTTAAACAAGCCCAAAATCTGTTTAAACCACGTCTTAGATAGCTCGTCCACGTCTGGTACAAATGGGTTAAATCCATCTAAACTAGCATATAGGTTACTTGTGTCTGACCATGAACTAGTAATATTATTTGGCAATTTAAGAAGAAGAAAGTAATGAATAACTATTTATGCCTGACCACGGATAGATAGTTAGGATTTGCATTTTCTTTCAATTAGGTGTTTATTATTCATGAACAAAATAATAAATATTTGATTGAATCTATGCCTTAACACGGATTGGCCATCCATATATTTGATTCTACTTATTTTTATTGGATGTGTGGATATTATTTGGATATTTAAGAATTTTAATTGAAAATCGGAATTGTCTTGATTGGTGGTGGAATCGAAGCTTTGGTATTTTCTTTATCATTGTTCCTTCATCTCTTTTGCAATTATTTTTTCACAATCATCAATAATTTGTTGAATTAATTAGATAGTAGTTTTTAGATTTAATTTGTCTTAATCAATCCTCGTGGGAATGACCTCGCAATGCTTGGACTCTTTACTACTAGGATTCGTATACTTGCGAGTAAAATTTGGTTTGGGTTAATCTATCTTTTGGGTTACTCTAAATTTCACATCAGTATTGAATAGATATATGTATATGGAATTGTGATATGGATGACGATGCATGCTTTTTCGTTAAATGATTATGAGGTAAGCATGTTGGGGAATTGCTTGTTGGGTTTGATGGGGTCCCGGATTGGTGTGAGGGGCATGTCGGAGAAAGAGACCAAACTAGGATTAGTACCATGTACCTTGGGTGGGTTGTACCACTCGAACTACATAGATTGAGGTAATGACGCTTCATCTACTGGGGTAGTGAGCTCACCGAACGACTTATATATTTTTTCAAGTGGTGATTCCTTTTCTGGAGGTCCGTAGCCTCTCGGTGGAGATACGATAGTGATTTCGTTCATTTTATGCCTATGGGAGCGGATTACTTATTTTGGCTTAGAGTTGTAAGGATTAAACTTTTAATTTTACCAGCTAGCATGTTGGCAGAGTAGGTTACCTTAATGTATGTTCCTTGGAGCGCCATACGCGGGAACTACATTATATTTGTGCATTTTGATGTCGTTCTGTAAAATTATGTTAAATATAGTGAAAACCATGTTATGTATAAATTTGGACATGTTACATGATTAAATCCATGAGATTCTTATGTTTTGTCCATTTGAGAACTTGAATGAGATGGTTGTGGTTAAATAACGATTTTATGGAAAACGACATTTTTCACGGTTCATAAGAGAACCCTTTCAAATTTCTAAGGAAAAACCGTTTTCGCCTACCCCCGTAATTTGAATTAAACTCATATTATGAAATGATTTTCGAATATATTTCGTTGTGAAATTTGGCTTTGAAAACCCAAGAATCATAAATGGAGACCAGGGGCAACACGGAGAATTTATAAAATATCTCGAGGCCTTTAAAGTGACCTTTTGAACTGGGGGTCACTGAGTACTCGGTAAAATGTCTAAGTCCGCGCACTTGCATGAAGACCCTTAAATTCACCCGAGAGTTTTGAGGGTTTTTGGGCGAAAATGGTTACCGAGTACTCGGTGGGTACGATACCGAGTACTCGGTGAAAACAGAATTTTTGTACTCCTTTTAACTTATTTCCCTTCTCTTTCCTAGGCTACACAACTTCTCCTACTAGGCTAGAGATATGGTTTAATGGCCTATGGGAATGAGAATTGTTAGGTTAAAGGGTTTGATTATACCCACATTTTGTCTTCCGCAATGGTTAATCCAATACTTAGGGCACGAATGACGTCACCCTCGGACTTCTTAGGCTTCGTTGGGGAGTTAGGAAATTTGGGGCGTGACAATATTAATGGAAACCATTATAATTAAAAAAAAACATTTTAATAAGTATTAAGTACTAAAATTAAATATAAAAACTTAAATGTAACAAATCTACTTCCAATTATATACTGGAGGCAAAATGGTCCTTCATCGTAAATTTTGATGAAACAAAACATTTCTAAGCTTATTAGATTAACATAGAATCAATCTATAGGGGTTGAATGTAGTTTTTGAAAAGTCAAAAAATGGGAGAATGTTGGGTTTTTCGGCGGTTGCTATAGTAATCACTGTAGCTTGTCGCACCTTGCTGCGCTGCACGCGCGACATTTTTCAAAATCTCATATCCGGAGCTACGGAGCAGAGATTGAGGCAATTTTTGTTGTGTTGGAAAAATGACATCTTGAAATTGTATTTAAGATTTTGAATCAATCGAGTTAACATATTTTTGAGTGAGTTATGTTCATTTGAAAGTGATAGTATATTTTAAACTTTTCATGTCGCGGTTTTTTTTTCGAAATTCATATTTTTTGGCTCGCTTACTGGAATTCATTTCCATTTCTTTCTGTGGGCTTCTTAGAGCCTCCTTTATCATTATTCTTCAGTTTTTGAGTGATGGTCCAAGCGCCTCATTTTTGTTCGGTTTTGTATAATTCTTACGCACTTCGTCATTTCCCTCGTTTCTCGGACCCATTTCGGAACCCGAGGAATATCGGGGCATGACAATTATAATTAAAAAACCCTGTTAATAGTACATTTTAATTATAGTCCTTTGAATATAATTTGTTGGATACGGAATATCAATAATTTCGCATTCATCATAATTCGATGTTACTCATTATAATATTAATTGTGTGTTAATAGTACATATTTAATATTTATAATTTTTAACTCCAGTTATTTGTGTGTTATATTCAAAGTTTTTTTGCACTTACACTTTATAGAATGCATAAATTGTATAATATATCATTTACTTATTTACAATTACGAGTATATTGCGGGTGTTATACATAATTATACATACATAAATTTGTTTTATTAAATAATCAACATTTTATTATTTAATTTTTTTAGAAATTCGGATACCCATAAATTACTATACCCCTTATAAGAAATTTGTTGGAAGTGTGATATCAATAATATGACAATCGTAACAATTCGAAGACCTATTATATGTAATCTGATTTTTATTATATAATAATTGAAATCTTTACGGACTATCTTACTAAGTAACCATAGACTATGTTACTCATTCTAATATTACATATATAATATTTCTAATTTTAAACTCCAGTTAGTTGTGTGTTATATTCAAAGTTTACGTGCACTTACACTTTATTGCATGCATAAATTATATAATATATCATGTACATATTTACAATTACGAGTATATTATAGGTGTTATGCATAATTATACATATAGAAATATATTTCATAAAATAATCAACAGTTTATTATTTTATTTTTTTTTGAAAATTCGGATACCCATAAATTACTAGATCCATCACAATAAATTTGTTGAAACTGTGATATAATTAATTCCAAATTCGTCACAATCTGAAGTCCTATTATATGTAATCTGATTTTTATTATATAATTATTGAAATCTTTATGGACTATCTTACTAAGTAACCATGGACTATGTTACTCGTTATAATATTACTTATAAAATTACATATATAATATTTTTAATTTTTAACACAAGTTAGGTGTGTGTTATATTCAATATTTGTGTGCAGTTACACTTTATAGCATGCATACATTTTATCATATATCACATACTTATTTACAATTACGAGTATATTATGGGTGTTATGCATAATTATACATATATAAATTGATTTTATAAAATAATCAACAGTTTATTATTATATATTTTTGGAAATTAGGATACCCGTATAATACTGTACCAATCTCAATAAATTTGTTGTAAACATGATATCAATAATCTCACATTCGTTAGATACCAACACTTCGAGCATAAATTTATAGCACTTGTTTTTTATTTTCAAACAATCCCGCCATCCATCCTCCCCATCTTACCTTCCCATTATATTGCAAGAGAGTGCAGTCCTGGGGTTTGATCAGGATACACCCATTTCACATTACAATTCAGGAACAAAAACACAATTACGAATATTAAAATTTGGAAGTTGATTATTGGTTTATTGTTTCAATACTTCTCTGATTTTTTCTGTTGATTTGAATTTATTGATTTAAAAATTTAGGGATTTTATTCCCTGTTGAATTTATTAATTTAAAAAATTGGGGATTGTGATTTTCATTACAGCCAATTTGAATATATATGCATTGACGATGGTTATGTGGGTATGTAAGGATTTAAGAGTTTTCTTAGTACTGTTTATGGATGTTTAGGACATCATGATGATCTTAGTGCATTTGGATCCTATAGCTATTGTTGTGGCCCTAGAGTGATTGACTATGTTATGCTAGGGTATTGTGTACGTGGTGTACGGGTATGTGAGTAGTGTAGACTACTAGTATTGGATTGGTGGGTACTAGTTATAGTCTTCTCCTGTGAGGTTAGAACTACATGACTTGTACTTATTTGTTGTATCTATGTATATATATACACGTATATATTTATATATATATAGGTGTGGGTTTTTCCATATGATGTGATGTTATGGATTCGTTATGTGCTAGTTGCCTTGATGATGCATAGTAGGGGACTAGAGGGATTTGTTTCAGGGGTCTCCTATTGGCGTAAGTGCCTTGTGGGATGTTTAAATAACCTAGGGTTCTGTATGTACACGGGTTGGTTTTCACTCGACTTGGATGGTCGGAGGATGTGATGGTTAAGATACTTTCCTACTGGGATCAATGAGCTCACCCTAACGTTAGTTTGCCTTGGTGGTTTACACCAGTTTGTAGGTGATATTTTGGCTACGTATTAGGTTTTCTTGCCGGACGACTCATGACATGGATGTTTTTGTGGGTTTTGGGATGTATATACATAGTTGATGCGATGTTAGGTGTGCAAAAATATGTGGTTAAAAATAACATCTTAATGACTCTAGGTTTTTCCCTATGCAAGTGCACGTATCAATTATTAAATTGCAAACGGCTTGAGTAAGGGATATCGATCCCACAGAGACTGAGATTGTTCACTTTAATAATCTAAAAACACAGAATTGTGTTTTCTGAAAAATGGTTTGTTTGGGTGGTGGAAGACCAAATTATTTATTTCAACTAACAATTATTTAGAAAATAAATTAAATTGGTTGTGATTCAGAAGAGAGAGAAAACTAGGGTTTTCATCACTCCACCACTAACTGCATAATATAGCTTATCAATGTATGAATTGTAAGAGGGCGATCCATAAATGTGAAACAGGTCGTACCGCAAATAGCTAAATACAACCCCAAAAAGGAGTACCATCAACCGGATCGCGACAACCTATCTCATGACTGACCTAACTAGTACATGCCAATTATATTACTCTAATCTACTCCTACTGCATGAAAATAAACTAAAGATGTCTATATTAAATCTCTAAGGCACGACCTGTGTCAACCTAGGGTTTCAAGTTTCATTACCACCATTGTGTAGAAAACTATAATTAAGTATTCGAGTTCCAGCCCATAGTGAATAATCATAATTGTGCAAAAGTATATATTCATTCCATTTAAGACAAGAATTTAGAATAAACATATACTTTTATATTGAAAATTAGTACGGTCTCTTAACTACTACAATCATCACAGTATGGTCAATAGTTTCCGTTCTTTATAATTAAAAACAATGAAAGAACTACATTACTTGGCTAGGATTTTGCTAGAAAACCCTAGATATCGAGTTAAATGGCTATGGAAGATAGTGACTGCATCGTTGATGTAGAAATATTCTTCATAGTCTTCTTCTTCGGATCTCTAGGTTTGAATATGGATCTCAACAACTGTAAATCTGAATGAATGAACAGCCTCCAAAAACTAACGTCTGAACTCTCCAACTTCACATCTCTATCTTTGATGTACGATTTTGTATATATAGGCAATAGCTTAGAGAAGCCCTTTTCAGTCTTTTCACACTAAAACTCATGCAAACCCTAAGTTCTCATATATATAAGTGTATATACATGTACATAGAGGTCTGGAGTCGTAGGCATGTCTTCCAATTAAGCCGAGGGTGAAACAGGAAAAATCCACGAAAAATTAGCAAAACGTTGTCGCACCTACGCTTCAAGCGTAAGTCCCAAGCGTACCTCCAAGCGTAGAAATGTATTTTCTAGCCACTTTTTGAAATTGGAAGCGTATGTATTTTGTGGAAAATCATTTTTTCCGTAAATGCACCAAAACGTCCGTCTCGAACCCACGATACATTTTGCTGAGATGACTGCTTCTGAAAATGTTATTTTTGCCCTTCGGGAGCCATTTTTGTCTCGAACTACCTCTTTGACTCTCTTCTTGGATAGAAAGAACATACTCTTCAGTTAATTCACTGAAGTTAGCCCCATTTCTTCATTACGCTCCTGAAACATATCTTAACATGCAAATGCAATAAAAATACCAAATAATGGAATGAAATAACGTAACAATAGTAAGTTAAGGGGTCAAAATGACTAATATTTGATACCTATCACACCCCCAAACTTACATATTGTTAGTCCTTTAGCAATAAACTCAGGGAACTTCTCTTGTGATGACCTTTTTAATCTAATTACTCTAACTAATCTAACATAATGCCTTGGTTTCGTGTGGGTCAACGATTACACTTAGCATGTGTAACAATCCTTTTAAACCCTTAGGTTACCCCTGGTGGATGAGTGAAGTCTCGTGAAGGTTTCCAGTGATGGTACCTACAAGCATCTCAGTTCTCTATAATCATGCATCATAAGTTCACACACAAAATCAATTAAATCATGATATAATACATAAGATAATAAGGATGTAAATACTCCCACTCATTACCGAACAATAACTATCTTGAGCTTCATGTTATGAATGGTTCCCACTAAAGTGAATGATTTTGCTACTTTCTACTCTCAATCAAAACAACTTTCCATGTTTTTGTGAACACTCGACTATGATTTTTCAGTTCCTTTTCGCATACTTCATTAATCAAACTCTGCCATTTTAATAAAAATATACTCTTCCCATCTTTCCATTTTTATCCCTTTTTGTCTTTCTAAGTCTCCAGACTTTCCAGCAAAGATTTTTTTTCCCGACCAACTGGGCCTGAGCTTCTTCCATGGGATTTATGCTCATTACTTTTCTCTCTTTTTTATGCGAACAATGAGATTGGTGATACCAAGGCCCGGTATCTCAAATCGAAGAACTACTTTTCGCATTTTATTTTCTCAAAATAATTTTTTTCCCATTTCAACCATAACATCTCCCCATCTCCCCTTTTATTGTGGCAAAATTATTTTTCAACTACATAGTAAACAATAATCCTATTTCTCATAGTGAATGTGTGCTTGTGCTTATAGGTCAAAGTCGTCCTTCTTAATTTCAATTTCACTCATTCACTCACCCATGTAAAACCATATCACATCACTAAATTGATCTAATCATATTACTCTCATGAATGGGAATATCACATTACATATTATTCATCTATCATAAACACGAACTCAATCAAATTGTAATGCAAAATATTCATGCGTGAAAACAAAGAACTTCTCCAAAAGTTTTAAATTTTCAATTTGTTTTCGAATATTTTCATTCCTTGTAATTCTGTACCCTCACCCCCAAACTTAAATCAAACCATGTCCTCATGATAAAAAATAATATAGGAGAACAGATACATTTACTATTGAAAAACAATTCTGGATTCCAAAGCAAAGCATAAATCCTTTCCCCAAACTTGATTTTAATCACCTATAGATATCATCAACAAAATACAACTACCCAATCATAGTAAGGGAATAAGAAATTTAAAAAATATCCAGAAATTCAAACAATTTTCCAAAGAATTAAAAATTCTTTTTATTTTTTATTTTTTTATGACAAAAATAATACTAATAATAATAAAAAACTGATTTGGCCTTAAGGGTCTACAATCCTAAAATGAATTAAAATAAACAAAGATGTGGCCTTAAGGGTCTATCGTCCCAAAAAACAAAATAAAACTCAAAAAATCCTAAACCTAAACCTAAACCCTAATCTTCCTCTTCTTCTTCATCACTTGACACGACACTCTTCAACCATGTCCGAAAATCTGCAGTCTCTTTCAACTTTTCAAAATCTTCGTTCAGATATATTTTCATAATCATCCACCGCATCTCATCCAACTCCTTGATCTTATCACCCAACTGCTCAACAATGATCTTTGATAGTAAAAATGGGTATGGAAAAGGGAAGCAATAACTAATCCAACTTCAACATGTATTTGCACTCTGTCTCCTTGTCAGATTAGAATTACAGTAAACAAAATCTCTAAAAATTTACAAAAGAATCCTCAAAATAACTTAAATAAATCCTAATACAAGTATAGATACAAACCAAGCCAAAACACCCCTCAAACGAGTCAATTTTGCAAAATTTTAAAACTCATCTCGCTGTAAGCGTAGGCTAGCCTGATTTTTTTTTCTTTTTAATAATAATACACTCATCAATCCAACACATATATACCCCCAAACTTAAACGCACAAATGTCCGCATAGTGCATTTTAATGTTATAAAAGAATTCATCTTATCAACACATGTAAAATATGCGTAAAAATCCGGGGATATATCCAACAATATGATTGATCAGTAATTTTTTTTTAATCTTATACACTATGAAAATATCAAAAAAATTTAGAACATAATCGTTCAAGCAGCCACATCCAGCCCTATACGAAACTATCTGCTCGAAAATTTATCTCTAATGTAAAAAAAAATATGAAACAAAAATAAATCTAAAATAAAGACCTAACTAAAACTAAGTTAAGACTTATCATCTGAAGGCGGTGGTGTAGGTGGAATCTGCACACCCATATGTTGACTCCTACAGGTAATCCTATGAAATAACTGTCGTTGATATCTTCGCCGGGCCTATCTCTCCAATATCAAAGTCTGCTCTAACCCCTGCATCCGTGCAATCAGAGCATCAAACTGGGCCTGAGATAAAGTAATATTACAACCCATAGGTACGTCCAGTAATACAACCTCCTCCCCAACAACCGGTATCTATGGCATCTTCGCATCATCAGCAACCTTAGCCTCCTGAGCCAGACCTACACCATTAGCCTGCTCATGGGCCTGTGCACCTGGTAATACGCCAAACACTGGTCGGTGTCACATAATATCATCTGTATATAACTGGGTCCAGACACCAGTTGACATCCTTCTGGCATAAGGAGTACCCTCTCTATATCTGTTCCGCTCACCTGTATCCATCTAGATCCCGACATCCATCTTAAGCTTCATCACTAAGCACAAGAATCGAATCTGAAACAGACGCAAACCAAACTTGGTCTCCTTATGCAGATGAATATAATGTGTATATAGGCCCTCCCACAAAATACGTGGGATATAAATCCATCTTCCGAACTCGAATGTGTAGTGGAGGGCCGGAAATGGTGCATAACACATGGCTATGCGGAAGAATCTAAGATCTAACTATCACATCCCAGAACCATAGCATAGGATGATAGTTCACCAACTTCGTGCAGTTCTGATGATCACCGGCCCACTGCCCGACAGTTTGAAGTGTAACCAACTCAGAAATAGGTTGGAGTATCTCAAGCATAGGTGGGACCACAATAACCATCTCGGGTGGACACTCCTCTGGAATACCCCATGCCTCAGCAATAGTCTAGGGAGTAATCTCGATCTTTGTAGATCGGACCACCGTCCATAGTCTCAACACCCCACTAAAATGGCACATATACAGCCAGAACTCCCAGATCATATCCTCGCAAATATGCGAGGTAGCCGAGGCAATAATAGGTATTAGACGTTGAGCCCTCAATCGGCCGATCGTCTAAGCAGGCACTGGCTGTAAATCCTCGAATATCTGTATTAAGTATGTCTTCTCTTGCTGATAGCCTTTCCGGATCGCCGGTTTAGTAAATCCTCTACTAACGCTGTCCGGGGCACATGTAAATATATAGTCAAAACTCCGGGGTCACCTTCATAAGCTTCATCACTAAGCACAAGAATGAAATCTAAAACAGACACTAACCAAACTTGGTCTCCTTGTGCAGATGAATATAATGTGTAAATAGGCCCTACCACAAAATACGTGGGATAGAAATCCATCTCCTGAACTCGAATGTGTAGTGGAGGGCCGGAAGTGGTGCATAACACATGGCTGTGTGGAAGAATCTAAGATCTAACTATCACATCCCAGAACCATAACATAGGATGATAGTTCACCAACTTCGTGCAGTTCCGATGATCATCGGCCCACTGCCCGACTGTTTGAAGTGTAACCAACTCAGAAATAGGTCGGAGTATCTCAAGCATAGGTGGGACCACAACAGCCAACTCGGGTGGACACTCATCTCGAATACCCCACGCCTCAGCAATAGTCTGGGGAGTAATCTCGATCTTTGTACCTCGGACCACTGTCCATTGTCTCAACACCCTACTAAAATGGCGCATATGTAGCCAGAACTCCCAGATCATATCCTCGCAAATGTGCGGGGTAGCCGGGGCAAGAATAGGTAGTAGACATCGAGACCTCAATCGGCTGATCGTCCAACCAGACACTGGCTGTAAATCCTTGAATATCTGTAATAAGTATGTCTTTTCCTGCTGATAGCCTTTCCGGATTGCTTGTCTAGTAAATCCTCTAGTGACGCTGTCCGAGGCACATGTAAATATGTAGTAAAAAGTTTGAGGTCACCTTCCACTGGTGGCTTCGGTACCCTCTCATCTGCTCTATTATCGCTCTACAAGGAGTCCTCCTCCCGTTCAATGGTATGAGAATCCTCTATATCCTCCTCTATCTCCTTCGTCGACTGCTCTGGCATAAGTGGCAATGATGGTGCCTGTGGAGCAACTGGCTTAACTATCAAGTGACCATTTGGTAATAACATGTTGCGCCCCTGTGTAGAGATCTCAGGCACCTCTGCCTCAACAGACGAGGACGATGATTATGCCGAATCAATATACTACGGCCTCCTAGCGTGCGTGCTCTGGTGGCAAATAGGTGATGGTGCTGGTGATGATGATCTTGACCTCTGTCACACCGGTGGATCAGCCGCAAGTGCAGCCTAAGCCACCCGTCTCGCTGACATTTTGGTTTGTGCCATGCCTACAATAAGGAATTTTCCAAAAAATAAGTGATAATGAACTGGACACCGAATCGAAGTCAAGCTATATCTAAATATATATAATATAATGATTAAACAAGCCGTCATCCAAAATTTTGATATTTAATCCGATTTTGAAGTGGAAAAACTCAACATTTTTGAAAACGGATCAAAACACAATTTTGATCGGACTCGTTCGTCAATACTAGTTTAGAATAGTTAAATAAATCATATGAAATCAAAATAATGGAACAAAACTAACTGAATTGAAAGAAACGATGATTTTCTAAAAATTGAGTTTAAGAGACTTTTCGAGTTCTTCACGTGAATACAGATAAATCACCAACTAATCCGACAATCCGCTAGCCAAGATTGATGAGGAATTAGATGGGTAAATGGTAGGATCAAACCTCTTGAATAATGGTGGAAAATTAAGAGAGAGCAAAGAGTTTGAATGGAATAAGTGCAGGGAAACTGACGACAGGCCTATTTATAACAGGTTCGCAGCTATGCTTCAAGCATAGCTTGACCTACTCTTGAAGCGTAGGTCCCTCGCCCATAAAAATCACTTTTAATCTTTTGCCATCATCTCATCCCATCTTCAACTCCACACTTCTTAAATGTTTTCTAGGCTTCATTGACACTCCATACTTGAATGATGATGGCCTCGCAACTCGATTTTACGGACTCGGTCATAAATGCTGAAATAACTAAATTATCGTCTACAGATACAAACTAGGTTTCAAAGCTACTCTTGTTTAACTAGTACCAATGTTTAACGTCATTGGTACGACATTGCCGCTTCTCAATGCTCCGGATCAATCTTATCCAGCTCGGGTCGTGGTTGAGTTATATTGATCGTTTCCACTACACACTCAACTGTTCGAACCTCTATATAATGCTTCAATATATATCCATTCACTACAAACTTCTTTCCAATGTCAGGATCATCGAGCTCCAGTGCTCCATGGTGGAAAATCTTCGTAATCTTGTATGGCTCATTCCATCTCGATTGGAGCTTGCCAGTATTGAATCTCTCTCAAGGTGCTCATCAGTTGATCTAGGCATCATATTTTGATTTTTGAACTAGAGTGGATTTTGGTTGGAGGGTTGGAATGCTTGGGTATTATTGGACTGAAAATCCAGAGTACTGAGTGGTTATTGACCTCAGGTTAGACTAACAACTCCAATTCTCATAAGCATAATAAGAAAAGTAAATATGGGAATAGAGTGAAATATGACAACCATTTGTACCCTTAGCCAAGCTCAACATGCTAAGAATTTATATTTTCTACTTTTTATGGTATTTTTGTCATAATGATGCATGCATGAATAATCCTAATAGTAGCAAAACATGATGCATGCATAAATAAATAAGAAAAATACATGATAATGTATCAATTCTAGGATAAAAAATAATACAAGATATTCCTAGATGGATACATATAAAGCTATATATCCTAATGATAATACAATACTAGATTTTCTAAGACACGCATGCTTTTGAAAATCTAATAATTTTGTAGAGATGTCTGTCGACTGTGAATCTGTGGATATATACTCAAGACCTTTCATAGAATTAGAGTCACGCGCTCCACATGTAGTATGAGCAACCAAACAATGTAGTTCATATTTCCTAACCCACATTTGTTTAATTTTCGGTGCTCTCTTTGCTAGTCTAGACAGCCTCTTCACTCAACACCCGAATTTGATTTTCAACATTGGGTATGTTTTGAGTTCTATGCTTCCACTATGATTTCAAAGTTTCTCCTTTTAACTTTAAACACATGGGTCGTATGTGACCTTTCACTCCACAGTGATGACATACTAGAATAAACCTTTGAAAACTATTATTCGAACCCTTATTGACTCTAAAGGTAAAGGGAGGCTTACTCTCAACAGGTTTTCTGACATAAGATTGAGCATTAAGATTCCTATCAGACTTACCTTCAGAAGAACTAGATGATACATGGGAAGCCTTAACAAAGGTTTTTTTGGAAACACTGTTAGAATCACTCATTCCTTTGAACCCCAACCCCTTTGTATTTCCTGTAGATTTTCTTACACTCAACATGTGATCAAGCTTAAGAGCTCCACTAGACAATCCATAAATAGTTGAGTTAGCATCCTTCAAATACTTTTCAAAACCCTCAATCCTTGTAGATTTCTCACTCAATTCCAATCTTATAATGTTTAATTCCTCATTGATACCATCTACCCTCTTTAAAGTCTGAGTCCTTTCTTATTTAGACTTTGTCAACTCTTCTCTTAAGGATTATCTATCCTTATCAATATTTTTAAACTGAGTTATATATTTTGAGAAGACTTTGCTCATATGAACATACTTTTCATAGATTTTATTGTAAGTATCTTCTTATGTGTCACGCCCCCAAATTTCCTAGAACTCCAAAACACGAACCTAAAAATTTAGGGAGTGAAACGGAAGTTAAAAGAAACGAAATAAAATCATAAATAGTCGTCAAACACCCACACAAGGGTAACAATTTAATTTCATACCTAAAATATACCAAAACGAATCAATCGGCACCTTAAACGAATCATTCCAACACCCCATGATTACCCAAGTGTAAAATGGTCAATTCAAGGATAAAATGGTAATTGCCAAGTACAACTACAAATTTTGGACCTAGCACAAGCCTTAGGAACAAACGGAACCTAAAACAAAGACACGAGGTGAGAGATATGAATTTTGGAAAACGGTATCGGACAATGCCAACCAAAACAGAAAGTTGAAGTAGCCAACTTTCACCAAGGTTAAAATAGTCATTTACTGGGAACAATTGTCATTTAAAAGTGAAAATACATATTTTGTACTTAGGAAAGGCCATAGGAAAAAACGGGGCTTAATTCGGAGTTTCGAAGTGGGAGAAAAATATTTTTGAAAATCGAATGTCGGATGCTACTCAAACAGCCCTACACTGAAAATTTTGAAAATACTGAAATTTTTTCTAAGTGTTGGGAAGCTAAGTTACTGCCAGATTTCAGCTTTTGGTTTAAAGTTCAACTATGCAAAAATGCGAGATTTTGCGATATGACTCCGTTTTTCGCACCGTCGGTCCCAAAAAATCATAAATATTGGAAAAGTGAGTTGTTCATTGGTGGAACTCAAAAATAGTCACCGAGACCTCGGGAAACACGTAAAACATAAACTTGTCATAAAAGTGATTTTTGTAAAATCTTCCGTCTTGCCCCCAGTCTCCGTTTTAACTACCGCCGGTTTCTAAAAGTCAAAATCTTGAAGAAAATGAGTTTATTTAAATCCATTTCTAAAACAATAAAATTTGTCTGGGTTACAAGGGTAGGCGTAAAAGGGTTTATCTATTACAAAACAAATGGGTTTGTTTGAAAACCTAGAAAAACGCCGTTTTCGGCCGAACACCTAATAACCACATTCAATAATATCATTCCCATTGCAACCCAAAATGACTAGATTCATAACCCTAATAGTTAAAACGCAATAAGGAAAAATAGGACATTGTTTTCATAACATGAAATAGTCTTTACATTTTCGGCACCGAAGTGCACCCAAAAGAACCTAATCCCCGCGCATAGCACTCTAAGGGATGTATATCGATAATAACTCTTCAAATAACATGCTAGCAAGATCAAAATAAAGTATTTTCACACATTTGATTTATATGGACAAAAGGAACATATAGATACACGTTTCTTAACTTAATCTCTAACAAAAGTAAGTATGATCCGCCACCCATGCACAAATGGGCGGAAAACATGTCACACGTCCATGGAGAAACTACAGAACTCTCCCAACATAATGATCACCTGGAAAAAATATAAGTTGTGGGGTGAGCTCATTAGCCCAGTAGAGGAAGCGTCATCGCCTCAATCTCGGTACTCTGAGTGGTTCAACCCATCCAAGGTTCATGTTACTAATCCTAGGTCGGTCTCTTGTTCCACATAGCTCTCATGCCAATCTGAACCCCATCGAACCCAACAAATAATTTCCCCAACATGCTCACATCATAATTATTCACAATTATAACATGCTTCAACATCAAAATCATATCAAAATCATAGTCACATATATGATATTTTAAATGAAATATGACTCAACACACCTCATGATACACACTTTGCCCAACACAGGTAAACGAATACATATTTTGGCCATTTTACTTTTAAGGATACAAGCTCATCAGGTAAATGTAGATTACCGCACCGATTTTTCCTTAACGAAGTTTCTCTCTTTCACTTTTAACAAGGATGGCGGTTGCACGAGAGCCCCGTTTACAACTCCGTGCCCCAAGACTCCAAAGGTCAAGAATACGAGAGGAGCCCACTTGCAACTCCTAACCCGGTATCACGTTTTTGGAATTACTAATTATGTAGGTGTGAAACACCGACTGGCTAGTAGTAGCGACGATCCAACACAAGACTACCCACACATGATTACATAACCCGCATATACCAGCACCATGATTTGACACAACACGATGTACTCAATATGCATCAAGGTTTTCATATCATCCATACCTCATCACGATACATGTTTTTCTCATTTGCAATATATTGGACTCAATATAACCATCATGCTTACAATTTCACACTTATAAGCAATGATTCACAACATGCTTAATCACAATACATGCTTTTCTCATTAGGAAATATATTGTGCTTGATTTATCATAATGCTTACAATTTCACATTTTTAAGCAATAAATCACAACAAACATTTATTTCACAAAATCATGCTTTCAAGGGCCTTGTTCATTGTATAAGTTGTCAAGATTCAACTCGCATATATATATATATGACATATACACACATAGACGCACACACCCTCGTACATAGACGAAAAAAATTCATTTTTCCCCTACCTCAATTCCAAACAAGCTACTCAAGAATGCCCAAAATAAGTCCAACCCAAGCTACCGCTCCAAGAGTTCAATAAGATAGCTTCCAACTAGCAATACACCATTCATAAACCACATGATTACTATGGTGTCAACAATGAATCAAAAATTATACAAAAGTGGCTCCAACCACAAGAATCAACTTAAACCCTAATGATTTTTATTTTTGGGTTTCATGGATGAAATACTCAAAAGGAAAGAGATAGTTATGGCACTTACCAAAATCTCCAACCCAAAAGTGAGCTTAAAGCACAAGACGAACTCCAAGCTTCCAATAACCAAAAATCGGTGACAAGGTTCAACTTATGATCCTTAACAAGATTCAAGAGAAAAGTAAACCAAAAATCAATAGTTGAACATAATACTTACCCCAACACTTAGATAAAATGGAAGAGGAGAGAAACCCTAACAATTCCCATGTTGAACACTTCTTCAAACTCCAAGTGAAAGGAGATGAAATCAAGGAAGAAGTGATGAAGATCAAGAAGGAAGGAGAAGTGTAGAGAGAAAATAGGTTTGTAGAGAATGAGAGAAGTCTTACAATGGAAGACTTATGAGTTGTAGAGATTTCCCACTATCTCTCACAATCATCCAATGACCTACAATAAATGTGGAAGAAAAGGGAGGAAATCCAAGGGCCACAAAGTGGTCTTGCAAGAAGACTAAAACTCAAAACCCATAAATCTAACTCAATGCCAAACAAGGTCGTAGCATCTAAGGGTTGAGAATAAAACAAAGAAAATGAATAGATGATCCAAGGGTTAACATGAAGTCTTTCCAAGTGAAAGACTAAGAATAATGTATTCTTCCATTTAAGTGCTAACCAAACATGGCCCTATGATCCAAGGGTTAAGAACAAAGATGGGGAAGAAGATCAATGGCTAGAAATTTAGACAACACATAAAAGTCTAAAATGATCACTTTCTTCTCAAGTTAGGGTTAATTATAAGAGGGTCATTGTGACTCTTAATTACCATTTTACCCCTTATCATCCTCTCTAATTACCAACATGCCACCCATACCCCAACACTTAGCCAAATCTCAACACTTTCCACTCAGTGCTTTAAATATGAAAATATCAATTTACCCTTCAGTCATTTCTTTCCCGAAATCATTTCCAACAATTTTCATTATTCTCAAAATGAAAATACAACATGCAACTTATAATTTTTAATATCACGGAGAAAATGTAAGTCATGCTAAGCACATAAGTATATTAAGCACAAAATCACATTAAACATATAATCACGTATGCATTTAATCATTAATAATTTTTTTAAATTAGCACGTAAAAATACCGGACGCTACAATACGAGTCCCCACGATCTTCATTATCCCCATAATCATCATCCTTAGACATTGCCCAACTCACAGCAATTTCGTCAACTTCCTTACTCTGTGCTGTAAATGTGGTAAAATCCTTAGACTTATCAACCACGTTAGACTCAGCAGAATCACTAGTTATTCCATCATCTGATCCATCACTTCAAGTAACAGTTAGACCTTTTGTCTTTTTCTTCTTATTGGCACACTCCACAGCAATATGTCCAAACCCTTGACACTCAAAACATTGAGGTTTCTTCTTTTTATAATCAATCTTGTCATTTCGATTTTGGAACATTTTATTTTTAAAATCATATAATTTATCTCAAAACTTTTATCATTTAATCAATTATTAACCACAAGAAGATTTTAAAAATTTATCAAACTGCTTCATAATCATGTCAATCTGTATTGGTCTACTCTCACCCTCCTCATAAGACTCACTAGGATCCTCCCTACTGGTTTTAAAAGTTATGTTTTTCTCTTTTATGCCACTTGACTTCTTAAAGGATTTAGCACACATCTCCATCTCATATGATTTAAAATTTTCAGCCAACTCTTCAAGCTTAATTCTTTTAAAACTCATGATTTCAGATATGACGGTAACCTTAGACCAAAAACGTTCAGGCAGAGACCTAAGAATTTTCTTGACTAAGGTAAGATGAAAACAATACAGACTAATTCTGATAATTTCCTCATCAACCGTAATGATAATTCAATCCAAGAGCCAAACTAGAAATCAAATCGTTAACTTGAACCTTATTACTTAAAACAATTCAAATAATTTATTCTATCGCACCTTTTCACCTTATCCCTTTTTATCTTTCTAAGCTCCGGACTTTCCAGCGAGGATTTTTAGTCCTGACCAACTGGGCCCGAGCTTCTTCATTGGGATTTATGCTCATTAGTTTTCTCCCATTTTTACGCAAACACTTAATGCTTACTGAGGCAAGAGGCCCAAATACTCAGATTGAAGAACTACTTTTTGCACATCTATATTTTAAACATCTCTTCCTTTTCTCTTCTTTCAATCATCACCACAACATTCATAAACATGCAAAAAGTATTCCAAAGCATAGATCAATCTAGCATAGCTCATGAACCTACATATCACTTCGGGTTTTAATGAAAAAGCTTAATACTTTCAGCATGCATTATGATCATCTCCAAAGTAAGACAAACACCTAAGAGTAATGGTTTATAACATAAAATAATCATGCCAAGTGAACATCCAAACACCTTAGATTAGGTTGATATCTCTACTCCCATATGTATAATTAGACAAGTAAATCTGAGAATAGAGTAAAATATGACAACTTATTGTACTCTAGCCAAGCTCATTATGCCAAAAAAAATTTAATTTTATGATTTAATTTTAATTTTTCTTTTTAAATGCATGCATGAATAAATATAAAACAAATGCATGATTATGTATCAATTCTAGGAAAATAATGCAATGTGTTCCCACAATGATAAATAATAAGATATCTATTCTAAAGAAAACATAAAAATAGATTTCCTAAGACTAATATGCTTTTGAAAATCTAATAGTTTTGTAAAGATATTTATCAACTGAGAATCTATGGATATAAACTCTAGAGACATGATACCATCTTCAATAAGATCTCGAGTGAAATGATGTCGAATATCTATATGCTTAGTCCTAGAGTGTTGAATATGATTTTTAGAAATATTTATAGCACTCGTGTTATCACAGAACACAGTCATTGTGCCTTTGGAAAAACCATAATCCTGTAACATCTGTCTCATCCGCAACACCTAAGTACAATAACTCCTAACTACTATATACTCGGCCTCAATGGTGGAAAGAGAAACACAATTTTGCTTCTTGCTATACCAAACAACTAATCAATTACCAATATAAAAACACCCTCCACTAGTACTTTTTCTATCCTCAACATTACCTTCCTAATCAACATTAGAAAAAGATGCAATTTCAATGTTAGTCCCTGTTGGATACTACAGTCCATAATTCACTATCCCTTTAAGATACTTAATAATTCTTTTTACCGTAGAAATATGCGACTCCTTAGGACTTACCCGTTAACGTGCACACACACCAACACTAAATGCTATGTCAGGTCGACTGACATTCAAGTACAACAAACTCCTAATCATACTCCTATAAAGTGTAGGATCAACATCTTTGCCTTCAATATCTATGCTAAGCTTTACACTAGTACTCATAAAAGTGAGAGCATCCTTAGCCTTTTCCAATCCAAACTTCTTCACTAATTCCAAGGCATAACGAGTTTAGGAAATGAAAATCCTATCACTTAACTACCTAATCTGAAGCCCTAAAAAGAAGTTCAATTCATCAATCATGATCATCTCAAATTCATGTGTCATTTGATCTTCAAAATAATGAGCAAACTAATCAGAAGTGGAACCAAACACAATATCATCAACATTGATTTGAGCAACAACTGTATCACTCTTAATTTTCTGAATAAACCATGTTTTGTTCACTCCCCCTCGAGTAGTCGATCAATCTTTCATGTCAAGCTCTAGGAGCTTGATTTAGCTCATACAAAGCCCTTTTAAACTTAGACACATGACCATGACAATGAGGATCTTTAAATCCTTTTGGCTACTCCACATACACCTCCTCATTTAAAATGCCATTAAAAAATGCACTCTTTAGATCCATCTGATACAACTTGAATCCAAGATGACATGCCATATCAAATAAAATTTGAATATATTCAAGCCTTGCCACTGGAGAAAAAGACTCATTCAAGTCTATACCTTCCAACTGAGTATAACCTTGAGTAACAAGCCTTGCCTTATTCCTAACAGTTGTACCATGTTCATCCTTTTTATTCTTTAATATCCACTTGGTACCAATCACATTTATCTCTTTCGGTCTTGGTACAAGATACCACACATCATTCTTAATAAACTGCTGAAGTTCTTCTTGCATAACATTTATCCATTCACTCTCTTGAAGAGCTTATTTGATATTTTTGGGTTCCAAGGAAGATGTATAACATGCATACAAAACTTCATTCCTAGCCTTTCTACGGGTCACCATCATCTGATCAACAGATCCTATGACATTATCCAAAGGATGGTAAGACTTTACCCTCGCAGATGGTTCTTTAGAAGGAGTAGCTTGAACATCACAATTTCAATCATGTGATTTTGTAGGACTAGAAGTATCATCATGTACAATGGTGTCCTCTTTCCCAACATCTGAAGAATCATTTCCTAACTGAAAGAATGGCTCACTCTCTTCCTCCCCAATATATATCTGAGACTCATCAACTCATGAGTCATCAACTACAACATTGGCATACTCCATCATAGTTTGAGTTCTAAGGTTAAAAACCCTATATGCTCGACTTGTCAATGAATACCCCAGAAATATTCCTTCATCACTCTTAGACTCAAATTTTCCAATGGACTCATGATCTCTAAGAATTTAGCATTTTTCCCCAAAAATGTTGAAATATTTCACATTCAATTTCTTGCCATTCCATAATTCATAGGAACTTTTTAAGGTGTCAGGCCTAAGATAGACTCTATTCAAGGTGTAACACGTCGTGTTCATCACCTCGGCCCAAAAATACCTAGGAACCTTTCTACCATGCAGGATAACATTAGCCATCTCTTGAAGAACTATGTTCTTCCTCTCAACCACTCCATTTTGTTGTGGAGTATGTGGTGTTGAAAATTCATGCTTTATTCCTTTTTCATCATAAGAAGTATCAATCCCTGAATTTTCAAACTCTTTTCCATGATCACTCCTCACTCTAGTAATGGAATAATTCTTCTCAGTCTGAATTTTCAAACAAAATTTTCTAAACGTTTTAGCAGCTTTAGAATTTTCACTCAAAAATCCAACCCATGTAAATCTAGAGTAATTATCAACCATCACAAAAATATATTTCTTTCCTACTTTGCTCATGGTCTGAGTGGGACCCATTAAGTCAATATGCAACAACTCTAAAGGTCTGGAAGTACGAATGGTATTTATCTTCCTGTGCTGACATCTAACTTGTTTATCCTTCTTACATGGTCCACACACAATCCCTTTTCCATAACCAAGTTTAAGGACACCTTTTACAATTTCACTCTTCGTGATTTTTGTTAAATCACGAAAATTAACATGTCCCATTCTCTGGTGCCAAATCTTAACTTCATCAAGTTTAACTCTATTGCAAGATAAATGAGAATCAGGAACAATGTAATTGTAGTTATCAGATGAACTCATACCTTCCATCACGCAATTCCTAGAAGAATCAATGATTGAACACTTATCTGGCTTATGCTGAACAAATTTGCTTTTAAATCCTCAACATACTGCACATCTTCTAGTTTATGTATACCAGAAACCACAATGGTACATTTTCCTGGCACTTTTGACTTTTCTCCATCTCCAAAACTAACAATCCCACCATGACACTCCTCGACAAATCCAAACAATGAATCATCTCCAGTTATATGCCTCAAACATCCACTATCCAGATACCAAGAGCTAGAATTATGTGCTCTAAGTGCAGTATGAAATACAAAGTAGTGTAGTTCAACTTTTCTGACCCATATCTTCTTCATCTTTGGAGCTCTATTTGCCAATTTTGACAAATCCTTTATCTCTTCATTCAACACTCGAATTTTATCTTGAACATAATATCCTTGTTGAATTCCTCGTTCCTTCATTGATTTTAAAATTTTCCTCTTAGCTTCGAACACAAAGGTCAAATGTGACATTTCACACCACAATGGTGATAAATAGGAATAAACCTTTGAATTCCATCAATTGACCTCCTAAGATATCTCGAGATGAAGGAAGGCTTGCTTTGAAGAATTCTTCTGACCTAGGATTGAGCATTAGGATTCCAATTCGAATTGTTTTTGAGAAGAACTAGATGTTTCATGAGAAGCTTTTACAAAGGTGGTTTTTGAAACAACGTTCGAATTTTTTGATACTCCATCAAAACCCAGTCCTTTTGTATTTCTTGCAGATTTTTCCATACTCAACATATGATTAAGCTTAAGAGTTCCACTAGACCATTTATGAATAATTGAGTTAGAATCCTTTAACTCCTTTTCCAAATTTCAAATCTTGGCAGATTTCTTAACTAATTCCTTCTTGAGACCATCTACTATCTTCAAAACATGAGTCCTTTCATGTTCAGACTTACTCAATTCCTCAAACAATTTGGCCTTTTGAGTCTGTAGGAGATTTAGAGTTTGAGGACTATTGGCTAATTCATCTTTTAAAAAATGCAATTCTTTGTCCATGTTAAGACTTTTATTCAACTGTTTCATGTGATTTTTGTGAAGTTGTGTGGTCTTATCAAGTAATTTGTCATAAGACTCTTAAAGCGTGTCATCACAATCTTCATTACTTTCTCAACCTTCCTTTCTAGACATCGCCCAACTTGTAGCAACTTCTCTAACCTCCTTGATTTGAGTAGCAAACATGGTGAAATTCTCAGAATCATCACCTACCTCCGAGTCTGTCGCATCACTAGCTGATCCATTATTAGATTTATCATCCCAACTGACAACAAATTTTTTGGATTTTTTCAAAGTGTTTGCACACTCTGCAGAGTGTTTACACACTCTACATCTATGTGACTATATCCTTGACATTCAAAACATTGAGGTTTTTCATTTTTAAGATCAGACTTGTCTTTCCGAGTTTGAGTCTTATTTTTATTTCTAGACTCACCCAACTTATCTCCATATTTTTGTCCTTGAGCATTCTATTTAGCCTTAATAAATTTGTTCAACCTCTTAGCAAACATGGAAATATCATTCAGACTCAACTCACTTTCTCCATCAGATTTAACATGATCCTCCCTAGTAGTTTTGAAAGCTATGCTCTTCTCTTTTATGCCACTAGGCTTCTTAAGGAGAGTTTTTAATATCTCCATCTCATAGGATTTTAAGTTCCCTGCCAATTCTTCAACCTTGATTTCCTGAAGACTCATGACCTCTGATATGAAAGTAACCTTAAATAAAAAACGTTCAGGTAGAGACCTTAGAATTTTCTTCACTATGGTTATCTCAGGAATGGGGTCACCGAGATTGTGACAATATGAGTTAGTCTGGCTTCAAAGTCGGTGTAGACTTCATCCTCCTCCATCTTTAGCTTTTCAAATTGAGAATTTAGAATTTGAAGTTTTGATTATTTAACCTTTGACATTCCTTCATGAGTTACTTGGAGAATATCCCATGTTTCTTTAGCAATCTCATATGTAGCAATTCTCTAAAACTCACTCGCACTTACAACATTGTATAAAGCATTAAATGCCTAAGGGAATAAGCACTGTTTGTCTCAGCAGCAGTCCACTCATTCGATGGTTTTGGTTTTTGATTGATTTGTCATTGCATCGATCATAGTAAGAGGTGAATATCCTACATCTACGGCCAACCAAGCTCTCTCATCTAATGATTTGAAAAATTCTCTCATTCTCGCTTTCACATACGTGTAATTTAAGTCATCAAACCAGGGGAACCTAGATACGGAACCTCCTTCACGAGGTATTTCCATCGTCTAAGTTTAGAATTTAACCTTAGGTCATTAACCTAAATCGGGGCAACCACGCTCTGATACCAAGGGAAATTTACCTTGACGATCAATGAAAATAGCATAGAGGGGGGGGGGGGGTGAATAGGAATTTTGCTAATTTAATGATCAATTAAAATTATCTAGCAGAAATTCAATTTTAATTAGTCACAAAACCCTAAACTCTCAAATCAGATTAATCAAGCAGTTATGGATATAAGTGCAGAAAATAAATCATGAGAAGACGCAGATATTTTTACATGGAAAACTTTGAAAAGATTCCAAGTAAAAACCATGGATACACTCAGGTATCGATGCACAATGAATCATAGAATTTTTATAGAGTCTATGAAAACAAAACTTAAAATCATTGTATTTTGTTGGTCTTCACTCGACGTCTGAAAGTCTTGATTCACCCACACTCCATGAAGCTCTGGCTTTAATCTCCGTACTCTGATGACTCTAGTTCTCAACAGATCAAATAACCATGAAGCCTCCTACTCCGATCTCCGCACTTAGACGGCTCTGCTACTTAATGGATCAAAGTAACCATATTACACAAAGAGGCGTGTTGATTTTTCCAGAATCTAGGTCATTTAATTGTGCATAAAATCGTCGATGTAGAAACACAATAGAATCAACCTCAAAATAAGAGAAAACTAGAAGATTTGAAATCACTCAATGATATTTCTCTCTCTTTATCTCATTCTCTGTTGATGAATATGAATCTTTAGAAAACTTTCAGAGATCTCTCAATGGCTCAAAGGCCGCCTCATATGTGTAGAAGACCTTAGTATTTATAGACAATGCTAAGGAGAAACCCTAGGTTTACCATTTCTCATAATTTCACATCAAACTGAGCAAAACCCTTTGATCTGGTCTTCAATATGTATATATCACGTATATCAATGTTCAAAGTCGTAGCCGCATCAAGAGAAATCAAATCGGGGTTAAAATCAGAATTTCATAACATGATTACGTAGCCCTAACTACGCGCAGCCCGTAGTGCCCTTCGCGTGGCGCGTAGGCTTCCTACGGGTGGCTCAAAGACCTCTTTTCGTGGTCCATAGGTGGTCCGTCAAAATAGCATTTTCTAGCCACTTTTAGCTATTGGGTCCGTAGGTGATGCGTAACAGTTTTCATGGAAATCACTTTTCTTAGGAATAGCACCGTTTACACCCCCTTGACTCCAATGGAATGTTTCTCAAAGTTTTGGCTTCAAAAAATGTCGTTTATGCCCTCCATAATGCATTTTTTACTCAATCTTGTTTTTTCTTCACTTCTCTTGTATTCATTTCTTTAGGCTTGATTTGAATTTTGACGAAGTTTGTCAATGCCTATCAAACCTTCCCAACTCCACAATTCACTTAATATGATAATTCACTGAATATGGTAATTGTCTAGAACATGTCAATCACAAATAATACGATAAATGTTCTTACACATACTATAAATGTTCTTATAACATCTTTCTCAAAGAATTGCGGTGCAAAATCTTCTACAATCTCTTCAATCTCATCAGCCTCGTTAATTTGGAAGCAGTCTACCGACTCAAGAAGTTGATGATTATAATAAAAAACATTCATGCGGATGTTTATGTTTCTAAAAGACAACTCCTATTCTGCAATTAATACACGTATTGGTTGTGGCTAAGAATTATTGTCCTAGAATTATAGGGATATGCTTCTTTGAATCATGGATGGGTTCTGTATTGAAAATTATAAAATCTAGCAGATAGTATAACTTATCCACTTGAACTATGACATTCTCCAAAATCCCTCTCGCTTGCTTAATGGATCTATCTCTAAGTTGGAGCACCACCGAGGTGGGATTGGGGTCTCCCAACCCTAGTTGTTGGTAAACTGAATAAGGAAGCAGGTTAACACTCGCACCTAGATCAAGAAGAGCTCTACCAATTTCCTGACCGCCAATGACGCTAGTAATAGTGGGACAACCGAGATCTTTTCTTTTCGGCGGTGTATTACTTAAAAGCAACGAACTCACTTATTTAGTCAGCAAAATCTTCTTTAGGACCTTTGCTCTACTTTTTCACTTTTGGGTACAGAGGTCCTTCAAAATTTTGAAGTATCTAGCATGTTGGTCTCTTTGTGCTTACCATATCTGGATGGTTCTCTCCAACGTTAAGGAAATGGAGTTGTTTCCTTATAACTTGCCCTTCCTGTCTCTTCTGGTAATGTCTGGTTGACATCTTCCTCCACCCGGGGTTCGTCGGTTGGAACTTTCTCAACTGCCTTTCGCTTACTCACCCTCTCTTCATGTTGCTCCTCAACCTTGTTCTTCACTTCCCTTCCACTTCTTAAAGTTGTGATTGCTTGAACCGATTCATGAGGATTATTAGTAAAGGATTAAAGATCCATTACTTGCTTATTTTTCGGGTTGGCCACTACCTGACTAGGAAATCTTCATTCATCTCTCTTGTTCAGAGCATTAGCTACTTGGCCCATCTGGGTATCCAGCTTCGCCAATGCCTGAGCGTGAGAGCCTAACATATTCTGAATGCCTTGTAGAGTTTTTGACAACTCAACTAGGTCAAAGCTTGGTGGTCTCAGTGGTGGGGTTTGACTTCTCTGAGGTTGAGGTTCGTAGTTAAAGGGTCGAGTGCCTTGAGAAATAGGCTAAAAATTTCGAGTCATAACTTGTGGTTGAGAATTGAATTATTGTCGACCCTTAGCAAATTATAGCTGAGGATTCTTCACATTTTGAGAACGATATGAGAGATGTGGATGATTTCACCAATTTGGATTGTCTGAATTTGGGAAAGATCAGGTCCTAATGCTAAGAAATCTCTCGGAGCTGAAAGAGTCAAGTTTATGAATTTATCGAGGTTTTCTCCTAATATGACTACTGATTCTGTGATATCATCATTATTTTTATCTATGATAAATTCTTTGTCAGATCTTCTTTCCAGTCCATCTCAAGCTCACATCTCTGATTCATATGGAATCAAATTGTCACTCACGTTATCAAACAACTCCATAAGTTCTTTTGCTAGCGTCAGTGCGAACTGACCTCTCACTACTGCATCAATCAAATTCTTATGCTCAGTACCAAGCCCAAGATAAAAGTTATGCACTATATCCTACTCGACAAATTTGTGATGGGGGCATTTTCGCATAATATCATTGAGTTTGTCCCAAGCATCACAGAATTGCTCACCGGGTAAGTCTCTAAAGTTGTAATTGTTTCTTACGCTTCATGGGTTCTACTTACTGGAAACTATTTTTCCAAAAATTCAGCTTTTATGGTTTCCCAATTGATTTTAATAGTTTTCCCTAAAGCAACATACCATTGTTTAGATTTTTCTTTCAAAGAGAAGGGAAATAATTATACCCGCAATGCATTCAGGCTCAGATTCTCTATTCTAACGGTTAAGGCCATTTCTAAGAATTCGTTAATATGCTGATAAAGGGCCTCATTTCTTACTCCGAAGAACTTAGGCAACATGTGGATGACACTAGATTTGATCTCATAGTGTTTGACCACTTTTTCATCCGGAAATTCCGTATATGTCTCATGAGCAGTAGGTGCATAGTATCCCTTCAAGGACGTGGCTGGCGCCTTTCGCGTCTCGGCATCATGGTCAGCCATCCTTTCTTGCTCCAACTATAGACGACGCTCTTCTTCCCCTGGTCGACAATTTTGATAAAATTTTGTTCGATTTCAGGGTTGAAAGGTACTAATGCAGTATTGGGGTAAAAAGGGACTTGGCTATCAGTCATACACTAGATGACAAGTTTTTTAAAATTTTATTTTTATGAGAAAAAATTCAACTACCTCTAAGTTACTCTAAATATTAATAGCAAGCAAAGCTAAAATTATGAGCAAAATTAAGTGACACTAAAGCTCACAAAAGGTCCAACGACGCAACTTTTTGCTGCTCCGCTATCTCCCTTTATGCTTTCCAGAGTACCTGTCAATCACATAAAATTTCAACTTTAAATACATTACAATAATTCAATATCACTAAACTACAAAAGCAATAAATAATGCCAAGTCCCCTGCAACGACGCCAAAAACTTGATAGCCCGTCGGGGTGGTTAAGAATATGTGTTAAGAACACACCTTTAAGACAACTTAGGTTTTACCTATCACAAGTGCACAAATTGTATTATAGTACAGTTCAACTTGAGAAATGTTATCGATCCAACAGAGACTAAGTCGTATTCTGAATTCTCGTAAAGTAATAATCTTAAATTCCTATCAAAATATAGTTTTTGGTTTGTGATTGATTAACTATTTAACTAATAAAACAAATAAAGATACATTACGACAAAAACAGTAAAAATAAAATCTAGGATTTCCATACTCCACCACTAACCACATAACATAACTCTCTACTTGCTTAATTGTAAGAGGGCGATCCATTACTGTGAATCAGGTCATACCATAAATAGTCAAATACATCCTCGAAAAGGATACTATCTACCAGATTAGCTACAACCCATCTTCGGAGAGAGTATGACAGGTGCATGAAAATTACTTTACTTTAATCTTCTCCTACAACATGAAATCAAACTAAAGTATGTCTATATCATCTCGCCAAGGCATGACCTGTGTAAACCTAGGGTTTTAAGTGTTAAGCATCATTGTGTAGAAAATCACGCTATGTTTATGATAACATGATTGTGTAATAAAATATACTCATTCAATCTATGACAAGAATTAAGAACAAATATATATAATCTTGTATTAAGAATAAAATCGTTCACACATCTATAATCAATCATCAAAGTATAGTCACAGCTTCCCCTTGTTACAATTGAAAACAAATTATGAACTACATTATTTGGTTATGGGTTTCCTAGAAAACCCTAGATATCGAATTAGTTGCTCATAGTAGACGGTGACTAGATCATTAATGTAGAAATGGCCTCCATGATCTTCTTCTCTAGCTCTTTAGGTCTTGTATAACTTCTCTTCTTCAATATATCTCTAGAGGCTACTCTGGAAATTCAAAAAGCTTAAAAAAAACTCTCTTCAACTGATGCAAAGCTTGGTATTGATAGACAAAGCCGAGGGAAACCCTAATGGTTGCCTTTTTTTTGGTAATTTTACACAAAAACTAATCAAAACCCTATATTCTGATATATATGTGTATATTCACGTGCGTTGAGGTGTAAAGTCACAGCCGCCACAAGGGAAAACAAGTCGGGGCAAACACATGAATTTCCACAACTTAAAATCATCAGGTCCATACACCTGGGGTGTAGGTGAAGCTACACCTAGGGCGTAGGCCAGTTTCAATTGCGTCTGCTTCGGGTATATAAATGACAGTTTCTAACCACTTTTTGTTGTTGTGGGCATAGGTCAGGTGTGGCAAAATACTTGGAACCAACTTTTCTTTCTAATTATGCCATTTGAATCCCCTCGACTCACTTATTAAGATTCTTGAAGTTGCGGCTCGAAAAAATGACATTTCAAAGATGTGGTTGGTGCCTTCCTTGTATCAGTATTACAATCAGTCATCTTCTCGAAATCCAAATTTTATTTTTTTTACGATAATCACAAAATCAGAGTTTTGAGGTCCTAAACGATGTATTTCGGCCTAAATTCAACTGGAATCACTAAATAGTGAGTTTTGTTTAATAACCTTTTTCCATAGAAAAACCTCACCTCAATTGCAAAAATTAGAGTTTCTGACATCTTCTAGAACTCCCCTCTCTTGCTTGATTGACCTGTTTACAAATTCGAGCTCCACCGAGGTAGGACTGAGCTCTTCGAACCCTAGTTGTTGGTAGACTGAATATGGTAGTAAGTTAACACTCGCACCCAGATCAAGAAGAGCTCTACTAATTTCCTGGTCACCAATGACACATGGAATAATGGGAGCACTAGGATCTTTCCTCTTAGGTGGTATGTTACTTAGAAGCAATGAACTCACTTGTTCAGTCAACATGACTTTCTTTAGAGTTTTTGCTCTATTTTTCCGATTTTGCGTACAGAGGTCCTTGAAGAACTTAGAATAGGGTGGTATTTGGTCTATAATGTCAAAGAGAGGCAAATTAATCTTAACTTGTTGGAATGTCTCCAGCATGTATGACTCTTTATCCTTACCATCTTATTCTAGCTCTCTAAGGCATTGAGGGAATGATGTTTCTTCCTCATATGGTGCCCTTTCCGGCTCTTCATCTTCCTTCACTTGAGGTTGATTTGTCTGAACTTGCTCAACCTTTTTCTTATGAGCTTCTTCTTCTACCTTTTTGTTGTTTCTTCATCATCTCCTCATGTTGTTCCTCAACCTTACTATCCCCTTATCTTCCACTTCTCAAAATTATGACCGCTTGGACATTCTCATGACGGGTCTCAACAAAGGATTCAAGCTCTAGTGTTTGTTGTGGCTTTGGGTTAGCCACTGGCTAACTAGGCAATATTCTGTATATCCTATCCACAACATTGGTTACTTGTACCATTTGGGCTCCCATTTGAGCCATGAATTGGGAATGAGAGTTCACTGTTTAGATAGTCACCTGATAATTATTAAATTTATTTTTTAACTCCCTCAAGGAAATCATCACCTCTTCTTCAAAGCCAGGTGGTTTTGGTGGTGGATTTTGAATTGAATTTTGATGTTGGAGATGGTTTTGAGGATATGGAGGGTAAGCTTGATTTGAGTTGAATCCTTAGGTTTGGTTTCCTTGAGGCAGAGTTTTATGAATATATAGTTAGACAACCTAATTATTATTGAATGGTTGGAGAGCCTAAGAATGGATGATTGTCTGGGTTGGTAATTTGACTGAGAGTTTTGAGCCATGATTGTTGGTGGGGATTTATATGATTGTTGACTCTGTTGAAACCTTGGTTGTGAATTATATGATTGTTGTTCCTGAGGGATTGAATTCACATTCAAAGATTAAGATAAAAGAGAGGGATAATTTTGGACATTTGATGTGTATGAATTGGAGAAAGGAGCATTTTTTGGGTAGTTCCATGCTACATTAGCATTGGCAGCAACAAATTCACCACCTTGACACTCATTGTGGGAATAATCGACTTCTACTTCTGACAGTTCTCTTCTAGGGAAATGATTTCTTTGGAGAAGCTTTTCAAATCTTTTTAATTTCTCTCATATCAACTCCACTGAATCTCTCACATCATCATGATTCATAACATAAGATTTCTCAGATCTTTTATCTAGTGCACCTCTAGACCTCAACTCATATTCATATTGAATTATATTCTCACTAATACTATCAAACAAGTCTAAGAATTATTTTGCTAGTTTCAGAATAAATTTCCCTTGTGTTGCCACATCTATCAAATTCTTATATTTATCTCTAAGTCCCATGTAAAAATTCTTAGCTACATCCTGTTCAGCAAATCTATGGTCGAGACACTTATACAAGATTTCACTATATCTCTCCCATGCATCATGAAAATGCTCACTAGGCAACTCTCGAAAACTCTTGACTGCATGTTGTGGTTCTGAGGTCTTTCCTATGGGATAATGCTTTTATATGAATTCTTTCTTAAGGGCTTCCCAATCAATTTTAATTGCCTTAGCTAATTTTATGTACCATCTTTTAGCTTTTTCTCTCAACGACCAAGGAAATAATCTCACTTGACACTCATTCGGAGACAGATTATCATACCTAATAGTAGAGGC
This sequence comes from Cornus suecica, assembly GCA_963922005.1. NCBI lineage: Eukaryota > Viridiplantae > Streptophyta > Magnoliopsida > Cornales > Cornaceae > Cornus > Cornus suecica. Next base: position 44,879,805 of record OY998243.1, read on the forward strand.
AACCTCTAAGAAATCACTTATGTGCTGGTATGGGTCCTCTATCCAAAGGCCATAAAATTTTGGAAGCATATTGATAATGTTTGTTTTGATCTCGAAGTGTTTCGCGTCTTCTTCTTCTAGGAAATTAGCATAAGAATCATACGCATCAGGTGCATAGTATCCTTTCAAAGATGCGGCTAGTGGCTTCCTTGTATCAGCATTACGGTTGGCCATCTTCTCGAAATCAAAAACTATTTTTTTCTAAAAATCACAAAATCGCAATTTTGAGGTACTAAACGACGTATTTCAGCCTAAATTCAACTAGACTAACTTCTTAGCGAGATTTGTTCAATGGCCTTTTTCAACTGAAAAATCTCACCTCGTTTGCAAAAATCAGAGTTTCTGACAGTCTATACGAAAATTGAAGAATTTTTTATTTAATTTTTGTTTCAGAAAATAAAACTAACTACTTCTAAACTCTTCTAACTATTAACAGAAATAAAGATAAAATTATGTGTAAAATTAAAATAAACTAAACTCACAAGATGTCCAATGACGCAACTTTCACTGCTCCGCCAAATCCCTTTTTGCTTCTCTTAGTAACTCGCAAAAACACAAAATTCTAACTTTAAATACAATACAATAACGCAATATAAATAAACTATTAAAGCTATTAACAATGCTTAGTCCCCAGCAACGGTGCCAATAACATGATGTCCGTCAAAGTGTACTAAAAATGTGTTAAAAAACAACTTCTTAATGACGACTTGGTTTTACCCTACGCAACCGCTCGTATCGATTATGGAACAACAATGACTTCAGTAAGGGATATCGATCCTATAGAGATTGAGATTGTTCACTTTATCATCTTAAAAACAATGAATTATATTTTATAAATAATGGTTTGTTGTGGTGGTGAAAGACCAAATTATCTATTTCAACTAAAATTATCAAAAAGCAAAGTAAATTGATTGTGATTCAGATGAGAGAGAAAACTAGGGTTTTCATCACTCCACCACTAACCGCATAATATAGTTCAACAATGTAACAATTGTAAGAAGACGATCCATAAACTGTGGATCAGGTCATATCACAAATAGCTAAATACGACCCCAAAAAGAATTACCATCAACCGGATTGCGACAACCCATCTCATGACTGATCTAACTAGTACATGTCAATTATATTACTCTAATCTACTCCTATTATATAAAAATAAACTAAAGCATGTCTATATAAAATTGTCAAGGCATGGCCTGTGTCAACTGGATTTCAAGTTTCATTACCACCATTATGTAGAAATCCATAAATTAAGCATCCGATTTCCTGCTCATATTGAATAATTATGGTTGAGTAAAATACTACATTCATTCCATCTAAGATAATATTTTAGAACAGACAAAGAATTTTATATTGAAAATCAAAAAGATCTCTTAAATACTATAATCATCACAGTATGGTCAACAGTTTGCCCTCGTTACAATTGAAACGATGAAAAACTACATTACTTGGCTAGGGTTTGGCTAGAAAACCCTAGATACTGTGTTAGCTAGCCATGGTGGAAGGTGACTGCATTGCTGATATAGAAACGCTCTCCATTATCTTTTAATCCGGATCTCTAGGTCTGAATATGACTTCCCTTCTATGAAAATATATGACTTCAGAGGCTGCTTTGAAGTTGAACGTGTGTAAAGCTCTATGAACCAACCCCCTAACACTGATATAGGATTTTGTATATATAGATAAATGTGAAGAGTTGTTCTTGGTAAATTCACCAACAATCACTCAAACCCTATTATTTGATGTACATGATGTGTGGTGCACGCACTTTGAGATGGAGAGTCGTCGACGTATCTTAGAATAAAAAATGGGCCAAACCAGACATTTTAGCTAGAACTTGGTGCACCTACGCCTTAGGCAAACCAAGCTACGCCTTAGGCGTAGGTGTCAGGCGTAGCTCAGGCGTAGTTTTTCACTTTCTAGGCACTTTTTGCTTTTGTAAGCGTAGGTTAGCTGTAGGTATTTTCATGGAAACCAATTTTCTCCGCAACTCCGCCAAAATTACTGGCTTGACTCCAAGAGACTTTTTGATGTAGAAGACGGTTTCGGAAACTGCCATTTTTGCCCTCCAGGAGCTATTTTTGTCTCAGACACACCTTTTGACTCTCCTCTTGGATAGAAAGAACATGTACTTGATTAACTGACCTAAGTTAGCTCTATTTCTTCCTTAAGCTCCTAAAACATGATTAAACACATAAAAAGCATAAATATACCAAATAATGGAATGAAATGATGTAACTATAATGAGTTAAGGGGTCAAAATGTATAATATTTGACACCTATCATCTGTTGGACCTTTCTTCTTAACCATTGCCTTCTGGGTACCCAACCGAGGATGTCTTTAATTGGATGTCGTGCTTCTCATAGAAAGTTGTAGTCTATTTGTTGTCCAAGTTCAACCCATTGTCGATCATAATTACCCTAGGGGCTCCAAAACCGCATATGATATTTGTCCAGATGAACTTGATTACATGCCTGTGTGTTGATGGGTGTCAAATATTAGATATTTTTACCCACTAACTCACTATTGTTACATTTTTTCATTCCATTATTTGGTATTTTTATGTTGTTTGTGTGTTAAAGCATGGTTCAGTAGCCTAATAAAGAAATGGAGCTAACTTCGGTGAATTAACTGAAATTGTATTCTTTCAAAGAGGAAAGCCAAAGAGGTAGTCCGAGACAAAAATGACTACTAGAGGGCAAAAATGGCATTTCTAGAAGACGTCATCTTTAGCAAAAAGTATTGTGGGTTCAAGGCGGTCATTTTGGTACATGAACGGAGAAAAGTAGTTTTTCATAAAATACCTACGCTTGTGCCTACGCTTTTAGTTTCAAAAATTGGCTGGAAAACAAATTTTTACGCTTGGAGGTACGCTTGGACCTACATTTGACGCGTAGGCCAACTACACTTGAAGCCTATCTGCAGTAAGTTTTGTGGTTTTTCGATGGTTTCTACCTGTTCTACCCCTAGTTCAATGTGAAGACGTGCATGTGACTTCAGACCTCTATATACATGTATATACACCTATATACATCAGAAGTTATGGTTTACATGAAGTGAGGAGTAAAAATACTGTAAAGGGCCTCTCTATACCATTGCCTATATATGCACAATCATATATATCAGAGAAGAAGGGACATTTATTAGGCATATTCAGTTGTGGTGGTTCACGTTTATTCAGAGAGGTTCATTCAGACGTGATATTGTGAAGAGCGATATTCAAACCTAGAGATCCATGGAGATTTTTTTTACATCACCGATACACTCACCTTCCACGATGGCTAACTAACTCGGTATCTAGGGTATTCTAGCAAAACCCTAGCCAAATATTATAGTTCTTTCATTGTTATTCAATTGTAATGAGGGAAAACTATTGACCATACTGTGATGATTGTAGTAGTTAAAAGACCGTACTAATTTGCAATATTAAATTATATGTTTGTTCTAAATTCTTGTCTTAGATGGAATGAATGTATTATTTTGCACAACTATGATTATTCACTCTAGGCTGGAACTCGGATGCTTAATTATGGTTTTCTACACAATGGTGGTAATGAAACTTGAGACCCTAGGTTGACACAAGTCATGCCTTGGCGACTTAATATTGACATGATTTAGTTTATTTTCATGTAGTAGGTGTAGATTAGAATAATATAATTGGCATGTACTAGTTAGGTCAGTCATGAGACAGGTTGTCGCAATCCGGTTGATGATACTCCTTTTTGGGGTCGTATTTAGCTATTTGCGGTATGACCTAATTCACAGTTATGGATCGTCCTCTTACAGTTGATACAATGAGGAATTATATTATGCGGTTAGTGGTGGAGTGATGAAAACCCTAGCTTTATCTCTCATCTAAATCACAACCAATTTAACTAGATAAGTTTAGTTTAAATAGATAATTTGGTCTTCAACCACCCAAACAAACCATTCTTAGAAAATATAATTTAATGTTTTTGAATTACTAAAGTGAACAATCTTAGTCTCTATCGGATCGATATCCCTTACTCAATCCATTTGTTATTCTACAATCGATACGTGCGCTTGCGTAGGGTAAAACCTAGCGTCGTTAAGGTGTTATTTTTAACCAAATATTTTTACACACCTGATGCCACATAAAGTTTTTGGTGTCGCTGCTGGGGTCTTATCATTGTTCAAATAGGTTTAGTAATTTATTTTCATTGTGTTATTATAGTTATAGCTAAAGTTAGATTTGTGTGTGATTGATAGGTACTCTGAAGAACATAGAAGAAAAAAGCGGAGCTTTTAAAGTTGTGTTTGGAACTTTTATGAATTTTAGTGTTACCTTGATTTTTTCATTTAATTCTAGCTTTATTTTCTGTTTATAGTTAAAGTAATTTAGAAGTAGTTAGTTTTGTTAATTTTTATTTCGAAAAGAAAAAAAATAGTTGTTTGAGTAGAGTATGACCAATAGATCGACCTGTTCTAATTTTAATACTGCGTTAGTCAAGTACGATCTTGAGATCGAAAAGACTCTCCATCGTTGACGTCGAACTATTGAAGTGCGACAACGTCAGTCAAAAGAAGAGGCGATGGCTAACCAAAGAGCCAACCCGCTAAGGGCACCAGAGACATCACTGAATAGATATTACGCTCCCGATGCGTATGACTCCTATGCTGATTTTCCAGAGGAAGAAGGAGCGACGCACTTTGAGTTCAATACAAGAATGATTAATATGCTTCCAAAATTGTCAGGCCTTATAATAGAGGACCAGTACGAATGCATCAATGATTTCCTAGAGGTCACCTCTACTCTTAGATATGACAATCTGCCAAAAAATGACTTGCGAGTTAGATTATTCCCTTGGTCATTGAAAGAGAAAGCTAAAATATGGTACATTAAATTAGCAAAAGAACTTAAAATTGATTGGGAAGCCCTTAAGAAAGAATTCATAGAAAAGCATTATAATATAAGAAAGACCTCTGATGAACAAAATGGAATCAAAAGATTTAGGCAGATACCTGGTGAACATTTTCATGATACTTGGGAGAGATTTAATCAAATTTTGTATAAGTGTCCCAACCATAGGTTTTCTGAACAAGATATTACTAAAAATTTCTATATAGGACTTTGAGAGGTGCATAAGACTTTGAAGTCGGCTAAAGAACTTTGGAGATATTTGATAATATCAGTGAAAACACAATTCAATATCAATCTGAGTTGAGGTCTAGAGGTGGACAACATGATAGGAAATTTGAGAAATCTTATGTTGTAGAGCATGATGATGTGAGATATACCATGGAATTATTTGGAGATAAATTAGAGAGAATTGAAAAGTTTATGCAACGAAGTCATTCCCCTCTGAGAGAGACGTTTGAAGTAGTAGCTGAGTACTCTCAAAATGAGTGTTAGGAGATAATGACTACTAATGCCAATGCATCATGGAACAATTCTAATAATGCTCCTTTCACCAATTTATACACCTCAAATGCCAAAAATCATCCACTTATGTCCTCTAAATCTATAAATTTGGAGAATCGCCCATCAAGGTTCCAATAGGGACAATCATCCAATCAACAGCCAAGATTCACAGATAGACAACATTCATATAACCCACAACCGAGGTTCACTGAGAGACAATAATCATATAGCCAATAGTCAAGGTTCTAATAGAGTCAACAATCATTCGACTCACAACCAACAATCATGGCTAGAAATTCTTAATCCAATTACCAACCCAAAACATCCAATAATTCCCAAGCTCTCCAATCATTCAATAATTCCCAAGCTTTTTAATCATTCAATAATTCTCAAGCTCTCCAATCATTCAATAATTCCCAAGCTTTTTAACCATTCATTAATTACCAAGATCTTCAGCCCTTCAATAATAATCAGGTTGTGTAACCATATAACTACCAAACCTAGCCTCAAAGAAGCCAAACTCCTCCACCCATTTTCCAGACTAATAGGTTAGAGCAAGTTATACTAGACATTCATAACAAACTCGACATTCATACCCAATCATTAGCACAACTACATATGCAGATAGGCCAAATGACTAATGAGAGGAATCTAAGAGAACCAGGAACATTGCCTAGTCAGTCGGTCGCTAACCCAAGGCCACAACAAGCACTAGAGCTCGGATCATTTGTCAATGAACCTAATGAAATGGTTCAAGCAATCACGACTCTAAGAAGTGGAAGGGAAGTGGAGAGTATAGTTGAGGCGGAGCATGAAGAGAGGTTGCAGAAAAGAAAGGAAGTCGAACAAGCACAAATGAAGGAAGTTGAAGAAGAGTAAAGAAAGATAATGTCGATCAGACATTACTTGAAGAGCCAGACAGGGCAAGTTATGAGGAGGCAGCGCCATTCCCTTAGTGTCTTGAAGAGCCGGCTAAGTACGGGAAGCTGAAACAATCTGATATGTTGGAAACATTCTGACAAATCAAGATTAATTTACCTCTCTTAGATGTAATCACCCAGATACCGCCTTACACTAATTTTTTCAATGATCTTTTCACCCAGAAGCAAAAGAGCAGAGTGAAGAATCCAACAAAAATACTCTTAACTAGCAAGTGAGTTCATTGCTTTTAAGCGATACTCTTCCTAAGCGGAAAGATCTCGGTGCTCCCACTATTCTAGTATTAACTTGTTTCCTTATTCATTCTAACAACAACTAGGGTTGGGTAAGCTCAGTCCCACTGAGGTCGTACTTTAATTTGCTCATCGATCAGTCAAGTAGGCAAGAGGAGTTCTTGAAGATGTCATTGTTCAAGTGGGCATGTTTTATTTAACATTTGATTTTGTAGTCCTGGATACAGAATATGTCCCTGACTCAAAGAAACACATTCTAGTAATATTAGGAAGACCATTCTTAGCCATGGCAAGTGCATGCATTAACTGCAGAACTGGAGCTACGGATCTGACATTTGGAAATATGAAGGTTAGGATGAATGTGTTGGAAGGAAACCACCAATTACCTGAATCTGGGAATGTTTCCAGATTAATGAATGCGATGAACTGGATGATATCATAGCAGATTTTGTAACTCAAATCTTGGAGAAGGATGAGCTAGAGTCATTTATGATTAGAGAATGGCCGGATGAGGAAGTGGTTGAAAGGGAGTCACATTGGAAGCTTCAAAATGAAGAGTTAGATGAGATGGAGATTGCTTTATACACTCAACCATGGTGGGAGCCAGTTGAACCACTTCTGATAGTTTTAAATACTCCACCAATTCCATCCATAACTACTCCTCTTACCTTGGAACTCAAGGAATTGCCTGAAAAGTTGAAATATGTTTTCTTGGGACCTAATGAGACACTTCCTATGATTATCTCTTCAAAGCTGACAGAAAAATAGGAATCGATTCTGGTCGAAGTCTTGAGTGAGAACAAAGAAACAATAGTATGGAGTGTTACTGACTTGAAAGGCATAGACCCCTCAATTTGTATGCATCGCATATATCTTGAGGAGAATGCAAAGCCATCGAGAGAAATACAACAAAGGCTGAATCTAAATATGAAAGAGGTGATGATGAAAGAAGTGGTGAAATTGCTAGATACAGGTATCATTTAACCCATTTCTAATAGCACATGGATAAGTCTAACTCAAGTGGTGCCGAAGAAGTCGGGCATCACAGTGGTGCCAAACTTAAAAGGTGACCTAATTCCACAACGCATGACCACGGGGTGGCGTGTGTGTATTGATTATAGAAAGCTCAACCTAAACACCAGGAAAGATCATTTTCTGTTGCCATTCATTGATTAGATCCTGGAAAGGTTAGCCATGCAGAGCTACTACTGCTTTCTAGATGGATATTCTGGCTACAATCAAGTGGCGATTGATCATGTTGATCAGGAGAAAACCACTTTTACTTGTCCGTATGGCACTTTTGCATATAGATAGCTACAATAACGTGTATGATATCTATCAGTTTTTGGGGAAACCTTTGAAGACTATTTGAAACATCTAGAACTGGTACTTAAGAGATGGAAGGAGACGAATCTGATCTTAAGTTGGGAAAAGAGCCATTTTATGGTTCAAGAGGGGATATACTGGGCCATATTGTATCGAAACAAGGGATAGAGGTAGATAAAACAAAAGTTGATTTAATTTCAAAATTGCCTCCTCTCATATCTATCAAGCAGATACGCTCTTTTCTGGGCTATGCCGGGTTTTACCAAAGGTTTATTAAAGATTTTAGCAAAATCACTTACATTATGCAATTTATACGCTAAAGATGCGACCTTCGTCTTTGATGAAGAATGTCTTCAGGCCTTTGAGGAGTTGCGTGCTCAACTCTCAATAGCCCCAATTATTCGTTCGCCGGATTGGTCTCTACCATTTGAGCTCATGTTGGCAGTTGTCTTTGTCTTGGATAAATTCTTATTATATTTATTGGGCACCAAGGTTGTTGTTTACTCATATAATGCCGCATTGAGGCATTTGCTAACCAAGAAGGTCTTTAAACCCAGACTGATCCGATGGATTTTGTTGTTGCAAGAATTCAACCTAGAAATCAAAAGATAAGAAGGGTTCAGAAAATGTTATAGTAGATCATTTATCGAGGATTATAGTAGAGTACACAAGGAAACTACTCATCTTAAGGATTCATTCTCGGATGAACATCTGTTCAATGTGGATGTTGTGGAACAAATAACATGGTATGTTGATATTGTCAATTATAAAGCCAAATGTCGAATTCCAAAAGGATGGTCTAAGAATGAGAAGGACCGATTCTTTAGCCAAGTAAAATTATATATATGGGATAATCCGCGATTGTACAAGTATCCCTGAGAGTGAGATACAAAGCATACTGACGTTTTGTCACACGCTGAAGTGTGGAGGGCATTCTGGAGCTCAGAACACAACTCATAAGGTGCTATAGAGTGGATTTTATTTGCCCTCGATATTAAAGGATGCTTTCGAGTTTTGTAAGGCATGTCTACGATGTCAAAAGCTTGGATCCATATCTTGATGAGACATTATGCCTTTAACCCCGATAATGATCGTAGAATTATTTGATATGTGGGGTATTGATTTCATGGGATTATTTCCAAAAGGAGATAAGAAGGAGTATATACTTGTGGGGGTTGATTATGTTTCGAAATGGGTAGAAGTGATAGCTACCAAAATGCTGACCATGACGTGGTAAAATAATTTGTAAAGTCAAATATTTTCTCACGATTTAGTATGCCAAGAGTATTGATCAGTGATGGTGGAAGCCATTTTTACAACCAGTTTCTTCCTGCTATATATGAGAAGTACGGTGTCACTCATAGAATTGGTACGCCATATCACCCCTAATCATAAAATCAAGTGGAGGATCCTAACAAGGAGATTAAAAATATCTTGGAAAAGATTGCATCCGAATTTAAAGGATTGGCCACGAAGGCTAAATGATTCAGTTTGGGGGTATAGGACTGCATTTAAGACACTGATTGGTATGTCACTATATTGTCTTGTGTATGGTAAAGTGTGTCATCTCCCAATAGAGCTAGAACACCTAGCATATTGGGTTGTTCGAAGATTGAATTTCGAGATAAAGAAAGTCGGTGCACAGCGGAAACTCCAACTTCAAGAGCTTGAGGAGTTGAGAAATAATGTGTATAAAAACTCTCGGATTTATAAGGCTTGAAAAAAGCATTTCATGATAAGCATATTAGAAAGAAAATTTTTGCACCCAGCTAGAAGGTTTGGCTGTTTAATTCGAGAGACAAGTTGTTTCCTTGTAAGCTCCAATCGAGATGGGATGGGCCATACAAGATGACGAAGGTTTTCCTCCATGGAACCGTGGAGCTCAATGATCCTGACATTGGAAATAAGTTTGTCATGAATGGATAAAGATTGAAACATTACATAGATGTTCAATAAGCAGAGTATGTGGTAGAAACGATTGATCTAACTGAACCACCACCCGAGCTGGATAAGCTTGATCCGAAGTATTGAGAGGTAGCAACGTCACACCAACGACGTTAAATATTGGTACTAGGTAATAAATAGTATTTTTTTATCCTAGTTTCTATATGTAGACGTTCATTTAGTCATTTATGTATTTAAGATCGAGTTTGTAAAATCGAGTCGCGAGTCCATCATCGTCTGAGTAAGAAGTGTAAACTGAGCCAAGAAGATAGCTAGGGGTGTGTAGGAAGCCTTCAGAGTGAATGTGGTTGAAGATGACATTTGAAGATGAAAAAATAAAATTTGGGCCATATGGACCTAAGTGTAGGCCCAGCTACGCTTCAAGTATAGCGACGGGCCTGTTCTTAAACAAACCCGTCAAGTCATTCCCTCCATTTCCATTCAAACTCCTTTCTCTATCATTTGTCCACCAACCCTTATAAGGTTTGTTTCTACCGTTTACTCATCCGATTCCTCATCATCCTTTTATGGCGGATCGTCAGATTAGTTTGTGATTGATCCAGATTTGCATGAAGAACTCAAAAAGTCTTCGAAACTCAATTTTTGGAAAATAATCCTTTCTCTTGATTCTATGAGTTTTGTTCCATTATTTTGATTCCATATGACTTATTTAACTATTCTAAACTAGGATTGATGAACGAGTCTAATCAATATCGCGTTTTGATCCGTTTTCCAAAAGTTGAGTTTTTCGACTTCAAAAGCGGCTTGGATATTGAAATTTTGGGATGAAGGTTTGTTTAACCATCTATTGGGTATATTTAGATTAGTTTGAGTTTGATTCAGTGTCCGGAACAGTATCGCTTACTTTTGGAAAATTCCATACTATAGGTATAACAAGGGTTAAAGGCACGACGGGCCGAGGCAGCTAGACCAGTAGAGCATGATGTTCGGCAGAGGTCGAGATCATCATCTCCCGACCGAGCACCTATTCGTCACAGGAGTACAGGTACCGCGAGACCACAGTATATTGATTCCACATCTTCATTTGCCTCATCTTTTGAGGCGGAAGCACTAGAAAGCTCTACACAGGGACGCGATATCCTTTTTCCACATGGTCGACTTATTATTGATCTAGTTGCTCCACAGGCACCATCACCGCCACCTTTTCCTAAGCCAAAGTTGAGCAAATGGAGGAGAATATCGTGAGTGATATAATTGAGTAGGAGGATGATGCTGAGCAAGAGGATGATGCCGATGAGGGCGATGATATTGATCAGCTGGATGAAGGGGTACTTGAGCCACCTATTTGACTACATTTTTACCTCTGCCCCGGACAACATCGGTTGAGGATTTACTAGACCGGGCGATCCGGAAGGGGTATCAGCAGGAGCGTATATATAAATTGAGGATATTTGAGGGATTATATTCAGTACCTGCCTGGACGATAGGCCAGTTGAGGGCCCACCTGTAACACCCCGTGTTATTATCCTTTTTACTGAAATTATTTTCGATTTAATTTCAGTAATGACGTCACTTGTTCTTGACGTATTGTTTATCCATGGTATTTGATACCTATAAAGTTTTTGCGTTTACTTTTAAAGTCGACTGGATGACTTTACGGTTTCTCCTTGACGACTACGCGAGTTCTTGTTGTCGACTACACGGTATCGTTTCGACATTTAACGTTTAGTACTTTGACTGGGCAACGACGCATTGTAATTAATCGGTCTTGTTTGGTGTTCCGATGTTTGGGTTCCTAACCCGGTATATTTAATTAGGCGTCCCGTTATTATTTCGGGTTGCGAGTTTATGTTTGGGCATTTCCGATAATTATTGGGGTTTACTGTATATATATATAGTTAATTATAATTATATATATATAGTCTTGGGGTTTATTTCGTAATTATGGATAAGTCGAGGGTTTGTTGTGCGATTTCGCATATATATGTATATACATATATGCACATATCTGAACCACTCCCATATGTCTTCTTCCACTCCATAGTTGATGACCACCATCTTCTCCATGCTCCATTCTCATCGGCAGAGAGAGAGAGAGGAGTCGGCTGGAGGAGAGGCGCGACCATAGAGGTGAGTGACTCACAGAGTCGTTGACTGGTTGCGGGTGGTTTCCGTGAGTAGCAGGCGGTGGCGCAACAGGAGTCGACAGCGGTGACGGCATGACAGTCTGGCGGTGTTGCGCAGGTGGTGGCGCAGGGTGGAACTGGTTCGTGAAGCAGCGACGCAACAGGGGCGAGTCTGACCGAGCTTCGACCATTTTTTCAGTCAACTTTCGGTGATCAGTTTGAGCCTATTTTTGGTGAATATCTTTGTATATACGTAATATTCGTCATACTTTAATTTCGTATTTTTACATTGAACGGTTTGCCCGTAAATCGCATTTCTAGGTTATAGTTTTCGTTTGGGTTATTTTAGATTTCCCTAAATTAATTAACCTATTACTAATGGGCTTCGTATATATCGTATAGGTTGTCGAGGCAGATGTTTCAATATATTCAAAATAATTTTCGGAGTATTTTTGTCGGCGAGCTTCATATTCGGGCGTCGGCACTGTGCTATTTCGGGATGTTCGGTAAACGTAAATTAGGTGGGAAATTATATTTCTCACTTCGTATCGTTGAAGTATTTTAGGGGTGCAAACCCTTATTTAATAAAATATAGATATATTAAATTGTTAATTTAAATATCTATAATTTGCTTAGAATCGAAATTGGACTTAGGGATTAATTTAAGAAAATTAATTAAATTATTTCCTATGTGATTAAATCATTTCCTATCTGAATCGAATAGGAATAGATGGCTTAAAATTTCCCTTGATAATTAAATGGGCTAGAGAAATTTGTAAACGTTGGACGTGAGAAACTTAGACGCTATGCTAGGTTCCTCTCATTATACGTGGATTATCTGTTTAAATTATTTTAAAAAGGCATGTTTATTGAAATTGAAATATTTTCTAAAGAATTAAAGAAAATATATTGTTTAAAACATGAATCTATTTTCTCACGATTTAAATGCTTTATTATATTTTTTAAAAGCATGTTAAAAAAAGATTTTGAGATTTATGTTGATATTACCATGTGGGTATTTTCATAAATATGGTGCATGACATATTTATGTTGAGACATGATTTTATTGCGTACCATGTATTGTGAGACATGGGTGTTGGTGCATGTAGTGCAAGGTTTCACCATTTGCAAAGAAATTCATTTGGTGTGGTCTACTTCCTTTGTGCGTGGTGCACGAGTAGACATTTGTGTTTGGATCATCGTAACATCTGGCCAGGGGGTGCTGTACCACGGAACTAATCTTCTGAGAATGCAAACGATATAGGTGGGGGACATATCATCTAAGGCCCTATGTTCACGGCTGGGCCGTGGTGGACGTCTTCCTTGGTTAAAAGTGTGAAGTGTCAAAAGCACTTGGGAAGAACGGAACGATAAGTCTACATTCCTTAGTGAGCTTGTATCCTCAGGGGAATTATGGAGAATGATCCAGTTACCCTTGGGAAGGGCGTGTTTTTGTGCTTGTGTACCATAGGCGGTCTGTGAGTACGGTGCATTGCATATCATTATGTGATTTCATTGATATGTATGTATATATGATATTGGAACATGTTAAAATTATGAATATTGCAAAATAAATTCTTATTTTATAAATGCTCAGTTAAAAGTGATTAATGTGAAACATTAATTAAATGCGGAAATTGTAAAAGTAAAATGAACTATAATCGTTTACTTGTTGTTATATACATTTATGCCTTTAGGTGAGGTTAGTGGTGGACCGTAGACTTGATATTAAGTTGATACATTAGAGAATGTGGATAAGGGTTTTGTGATTGTGGTTAGTGGTATGAACTGTTGGAGATTTGAGGTTAGGGATTGACTTTAGTATCAATTGAGATTGAGGCCTTAGAGAAAGTGAGTTTGAGATTGTGTACTTAGTGGAAGTTGTTTTATAGACCTTTAGGTACCTTTCACCTTTTGAGGAATGAGTATCAATCGTATTAGTGATTTGATTGGGTTAGAAGAGGTTATAGTTGATGTGATTTTATTAAGTACGTGAGGTACTGTAGCTTGATAGTCCTTGTTCTCGTGCTTAGTTCATTCCCCTAAGCATTCCTTGTAGTGTGTTTTGTACGCTAGTACATGTCTTTGACTTCTATGTCATTCCTTGAGTTGTCGGTTATGGCGTGGTGCCGAACCTCTTCCTCGTGGTGTCATTTGATTTGTGGAGTTGGAAACGTATGGTTGTCTTCCGTGATTCCAACTTTTGTTCTTCCCTTACTGTCCTTTTGGGCATTATAGGAATCTGTAGAGTTGTGTTCACTCTTATTAGGTTGTGTTTCGGAAACGGTGTTTTCTAAACTCTTTGTATTTAAATGGAAAAACCCATTTTCGCCTACCCCCGTAACAACTAAATTTTTTAATACTTTATAAAATGATCTTAGGATCTTCTTTAAAATGATTTTCAACTTTTAAAAGCCGATGATGGCGACTAATGGAGACCGGGGTTAAGACGGTCATTTTTAATGTGTGATTTCCTAAAATAAAATTATTTTATTACTTGAAATTCTAAGACTTCGAGACTTCTTTCTCAAGATCTCTACTTGTACGGTTTTGAAGGGTGATTCTTGTTTCACCTTTGCTTCGGATCATTTCTAAGTTTCGGTCACGAGGCTTGGTGTTGTTCGGTGCACACATATAGTGTTGCCTCTCACTTCTTCTTGGTTTTTTATGTCACCACCTAGGTGATATGAGTTTTTCTTATGTTAGGGGCATGGATACCAAATGGATTGGTTCGAGTTTTAAAACCATTTTCTTAAAAACTATTGTATCCTTGGGATTCATATTTTATAACTTTCACTCTCGGCCATTCGCTTTTGGTTTCCTTGTTAACTTTTGGTGTTTTTTCCTTGTTCACTTGTGGTGTTCCTTCTTTGTTCGGGTATTCTTAACATTGACGTTATTGTCTCGGTTATCTGTTGGTTAGCATTGGGGATTCCTTTCCTTTGCTTTGTTTTGGTGACCCTTAGGTGGTCGTTCTTGTGAGTTGGGTTCGTGTACTTTAGTGATTGATCGGGTGGTTTTCTTCGCCTATAATGAGAGTGTTAGGGATTTGATCAATCCTATTGATGATAGTGTTATGAGGTTAATGTGATGATGTGATTTATGGTATTGAGGGAGAGATGTGATTGAGGTGATCTAGTCCTTGAGATTTAGATTTTCTCTAGGGAAATTGATGATGTTTTCTTATATATATATATATTATATATATATATATATTGATGATGGTTGTGTTAGTACACAAAGATGTGAGTACTTTTCCTCCCGTGTTCTCGGGGAGTGAGTTATGAGTATTCCTTGGAACTAGTGGTGGATTATGATCCCTATTGATATTAGAGGTGAGTGTGATCTCCTCTGTTGGATCTTCTGATTTGTGTTGTGAGCACTTTATGACTTGGTTAGATTTGACCTTAATGTCGTGTACCTAGTGTACGTTGGTGGGAGTAGTGTAGACTACCGGAGTTGGTACTTAGAGTACGAGTCTTAGTCGTACCTTATGGTTTCATTTTGTGTACTTATATATATATATATACTTATATATATGTATATATATATATCGCCGTTATATACTCGTTTACGGTACCTTATGAGCGCGTGCCTTGGGTTTGCGTGGATGGGATTTGTGGGCTATATATATATCTTGCTAGCTACTTTAACATTACCTAAACTGCCAGAAGATGTGGTAGTTAGAGTATCTTTTCCCACTGAGCTTATTTGCTCACGGAGGGAATTTCATTTGCCCCCCTGGTATTCCACGCCAGGTCAGGAAATATACGGCTATGGGCAGGACGCAGTGCAACGACAGTTTTCCTTGGTTTCCTTGTTACAGGTTTTGGAGTTGCGTTGGGTGATGCGGTTACGGATGCAGCACGACTGGTTTTGGGGACGGTAGTTGTCTTATGTTAGTTTTTCTACCCATTGTTATGGGATTGTCATGTATTTCTTTTGGGAGCCAGTCTGCTGGCATATCCCCGTTGATATATCTTTTATTTCCTGTATTTATTCTTTCAGGAGGTTATTGTATCTATTCTGCACAGCTAGGTACATTTCTGTATTCTTATTCAAGCATTTGTGGCTCTGTTGATTATAGAGGGTTTGGAAGGGTTTTGGTTTCTTTCCACTACCTCGGCCCTAGTAGGATTGATGAATGTGGGGCTTGGAAGCCATTATTATTATCAACTGTTATTGGCAGGTCTTTGTGTTGTGGTTGGTTGTCCAGATGTTCCATTTACAAACGGAACTCTGCTGGATTTTCGTTAGATTCCGCTTCTATGTTTTATCATTCATTTGGGTATGAAATATACCATTTCTATCATTAATCCATATTTTTTCATGGTTAATGATGTCTTAGTTGGTCATTCATGTTAAGGATCACATCCTGTATTCCTCGGATGTCCCTGTTCGAGAGACTTAGGAATTTAGGAGCATGTCTGTTGGTATTTGAGGATACTATTGAGTTTCTAGTATTCTATTTGACATGGAGTATATTTTTCATTGTTATTCCATGTGTCTCTTTGTTATTATTGACTCTAGTGGTTGCTTGACTTTCGTCACCCTTTGGAGATTCGCTGACTCTCTAAATTAGAGTTTCGGGAATTCTAGGGGCGTGACAAGAGGGTATCAGTGTGTGTCATATTTACCCTTTTGTGGGTGTTTGATGACTGAATGTCGTTGGTTCTCATTTGTTTTCACTTTCGTTCACTCCCTTAGCTCTTAGGCTCGGTTTTCTAAGTCCTCGGAAATTTAGGACGTGACACCACCGATTATTACTTATTCTTGCCCCGACAACTATTTACGAGGATATGATCCGAGAGTTTTCACTACACATGTAGCATTTCAGGAGAGGGATGAGACTATAGACAGTGGTCTGAGGTACTGAGATCGATATTACTCCCCAGACTATTGCTGATGCATGGGGTATTCCAGAAGAGTGTCCACTCGAGTTCGTTACTGAGTTCCCGCCTATGCCCGAGATATTACCATCTATTTCCAATCTTGTTGTACTTCAGACTATAGGGCAGTGGGCTGATAGGTATAAGAACTACATGAAGAAGGCGAACTATCACCCGATGCTCTAGTTTTAGGATGTGATAGTCTGGTCCTAGTTTCTTCCTCACAGTTATACTACCATGTGCTATGCACAACTTCCGGCCCTCTACTTCACATTTTAGTTCAAAAGGTGGATTTTTATTCCCCAAATTTTATGGGAGGGCCTGTATACACATTATACCCATTTGCGTAAGGAGACAAAGGTTCTACAACGTCTATTCCTAGTATGATTCCCGTGCTTAGTGATGAAATTAATGATGGATGCCGGGATCGAGATGGATACGGGTAAGCGAGATAGATTTAGAAATGTTTCCCCGTATTCTAAAGGGATATGGACTGGTGTCTTGACCTGGTTGCATGGGAATGCTTTTATGAGACAAAGACCAGGGTTCGGTCCATTACCAGCCCAGGATGTACATGCACAGGCACAAGATGATGTAGGTATAGCTCAGGATGCTGATACTGCTATGCCACAGATGTTGGCTGCTGAGGTGGAGTTTGTTTTGCTAGAGGCACCTGCGGGTAGAACTGTTACTCCCTCTCAAGCTCAGTTTGACACTCTTATGGCACAGATACAGAGATTAATGTAGAGGTTGGAGCAGAGACAGGCCCGTCAGCGTGATCAAAGGAGGTTATTTCATAGGATTGATGGTATGAGACAACATATGGGGGTACACATTCTTCCCACGTCACCGACCTCTGATGATGAGGCTTAGCTTAGTCTTAGTTTAGTTTAGTTTATTTTTGTTTCAGTTGTGGTGCATTGGAATTAAATTATCGAGTGGATAGTTTATTATAGGGCTTTATGTCACCGCTTTGATAATCATTTTCTAAATGTATTTTTTATTTTCTTATGTTATAAAATGGCAGTTTCTATGATCAATCGTATCATGTTTGATGTCTCCCCAGATTTTCAAGCTTACATTACATGTGCTGATATTTTGAATTCTTTCGAAGTTTTTAATCGCACTATGCGGACATTTGTGCATTTAAGTTTGGGATGCGTATGTTATCATAGATATATGAATATTTCCATTTCAAAATAAATAAATAAATATATATACATTTCAGGGCAACGTACGCTTGAAGCGTAGGGTATTATTACGAGGTTAATTTTGAACAGTTGAAAATTTTACCTATTTAAGGGGTGTTTTGGCCTGATTTGTATATATATTTGTATTAGGAATTGTTTAAGATATTTTTCGGATTTGTAGTAGAATTTTTTGTAAAGGTTTTAAAGTAATCGTAGTCTGACAAGGAAGTGGAATGGAAATACAATTTGGAGTTGGATCATGAGTTGTTTCCACCTTCCTATTCAAACAAGGGTTTCAAATCCTTTTTCTCTTTGAGTCTTCTACATCAATCTATAAATAAACCCATAGGGTAGACACAATTCACAACAGTTGGGCAATACAAATAGATTTTCTCATTCTATTATTTCTTTTTCTTCTTTCTATCTCGGGAGTGTGAGGATGGATGGTGATAATGTGACTTATTCTGACCTAGAGGAGTTCATAGAGGGAGAAGAACCGTATGTAGACGCCGGAAGTTCACGTAATGGAGCAGCAAGCCAGAAAGGAAAAAGAACTACTCCGAAATCATTTCTGCAGTGCAAGTTGCAATTTAAAGAAATATTTTGTCCAGAGAGGATGAACCGAGTAATAACTGCACCCGGGAGGAAAATCCTTAAGGAACGAGGATTGTGAAATTTAAAGCAACTGGCGGGAGAAAAGGTCTATCTGGGCTTCGTCCAAAAATTCTACGAAAAAATGATGATTTCGGGATCGCCAGGATTTGAGGTTATGTAGGCTAAAATGACTCAGTGGAGTGCTCCTATTGTGAATGGAAACAAAAGTATTGCCGATGCGTGGAATATACCAATTGGTAGCCCGACAAACTTAAAAGGAAGACTGATGGAGCATCCTCCGGTATGGCCACATACGGATAAAGAGATGGTTAGAGAATTATGTGTTGTGTTAGATCCAGGTGATAAGACTTATAAAAATTGGTTGTTGCAGTCAGATCTACTTTATTTGGATTGTGTCGTTTCGACTCAAATTCGGCCAAATAATCGAACTAGTGTAAGGGATCACACGATACTTAGAATATTGTATGCCCTAACTCATTGGTATAAAGTGTGTATTTCGACGGTGATAATGGTCGAGTTATCAATTTCCCGAGTAATTGTGAGTAAACAATGGGTAGGTGTTGATAAATTTAAACATTTCCTTCCATACCCGTTTATGTTAGCGAAGGTCACTAAAGAACAATTGGGTGATAGGATGAAGGAGCTGGATGAGATGTAGTGGACAATTATGAAGATTTTAGGTTTTGTTTTGTTTTGGTTTTAGGGACAGTAGACCCTTAAGGCCACGTATTTATTTATTTATTTTATTTTGTAGGATTGTAGGACCATAAGGCCAAATAATTTTTTTTTTATTATTATCATTATTTTTAATAAATAAATAAAAATAAGAGAATTTTAATTCATTGAAAAATTTGTGTGACTTAGTAGATATTTTTGAAATCTCTTTTCCTTTGCTATGATTGGGTATGTGTGCTTTGTTAATTACACCTACAGGTGATCCGAATCAAGTTTGGGGGAGGGGATTTATGTTTGGCTTTGGAATCCAGAATTAAGCGTCAAGGGTAACTATATTTGATTTCCTATATTATTTTTGACCATGAGGCATGGTCTAATTTACATGGAATGAAAAGTTTCGAAAAAAATTGAAAATTTAAAATTTTGGACAGGTTCTTTGTTTTCACGCATGATAGATTTGCATTACAATTTGATTGAGTTCATGTTTGTGAGGTATGTGTATTATGTGTTGTGATATTCCCATCCACGAGATTAATGATTAGATCGAGTTAGCAAAGTGATGTGGTTTTACATGGGTGAGTGAATGAGTGAAATTGAAATTAAGAAAGACGAATTCGACCTATAAGCACAAGCACACATTCATTATGGGAAATAAGTTGATCTTTGACTGTGTAGTTGAAAATATTAATTTTGCCACAATAAAAGGGCAGAAGGGGAGTTGTTATGTTTGAAATGAAGAGAGTTGAAAATTTGTTTTGAAAAAATCAATTGCAAAAGAAATTATTTGATCTGAGTAACTGGGCCTTGGTATCACCGATATCATTGTTCGTGTAAAAAAGGGAGAAAATTAATGAACATATATCCCATGGAAGAAGCTCGGGACTAAAAATCTTCCCTGGAAAGTCCGGAGACATAGAAAGACAAAAATGGATGAAAAGTGAAACAATGGAAATATGTTTTTTTATTAAAAATTGCAAAGTTTGATTAATGAATTGGGGGAAGAAAAACTGAAATATCATAGTTGAGTGTTCACAAGATCACGAAAGTTTGTCCGGATTTAGAGTAGAACATAGTGAAATCATTCACTTACATAGGAACCATTCATGACACGAAGCTCGATATAATTAGTGTTCGGTAGTGAGTGGGAGTATTTTCATTCGTGCGCTTTCTTTTTATTATATCATGATTTAATTGAACTTGTGTGTGAACTCATGATTGCATGATTATAGAGAACTGAGATATTTGTAGGTATTATAATTGGAAACCTTCAAGAGACTTCACTCGTACACTAGGGGTAACCTAGGGGTTTAAAAGGCTTGTTACACAAGCTAAGTGTAATCGTCGACCCTTATGAAAGCAAGGGATTAGGTTAGATTAATTAGAATAGATAGAAAAGAAATCATCACAAGGAAAAACGTTCCCTGAGTTTATTGCTAAGGGACTAGCAATATGTAAGTTTGGGGGTGTGATATGTGTCAAATATTAAACATTTTGACCCCTTAGCTCACTATTGTTACATCATTTAATTCCATTATTTGGTATTTTTATGTTGTTTGTGTGTTATAGCATATTGCAGGAGCTTAATGAAAAAATAGAGTGTGTTCTTTTTATTCAAAGAGGAAAGGCAAATAGTCAGTCCGAGACAAAAAAATGGCTCCCAAAGGGCAAAAACGACATTTCCAGAAGCCGTTATCTTCAGCAAAAAGTATCATGGGTTCAAGGCAGTCATTTTGGTCCATCAACGAAGAAAAGTGGTTTTCCATAAAATACCTTCGCTTGTGCCTACACTTTTAGTTTTAAAAAGTGGATGGAAAACACATTTTTACGCTTGGACCTATGCTTGTAGTGTAGGCCAACTACACTTGAAGAGTATATGCGACAAGTTTTGTGGTTTTTCGATGGTTTCTACCTATTCTACCCCCGGTTTGATGCGAAGATGTGCCTGTGACTTCAAACCTCTATATAAATGTATATGCAACTATATATATCAGAAGTTAGGGTTGACATGAAGAGAGTAGTAAAAAGATTGAAAAGGGCCTCTTTATACCATTGTTTATATATACACGATCATATATCAGAGAAGAGGAGACGTTCATTAGGGTTGTTGAGTTGTGAAGGTTCACGTTCATTCAAAGAGGTTCATTTATTCAGACGTGCTACTCTGAAGAGTCATATTCAAACCTAGAGATCTGGAAAAGAAGACCATGGAGATCGTTTCTACATCACCAATGTAGTCACCTTCCACCATGGCTAACTAACTCGGTATCCAGGGTTTTCTAGAAAAACCCTAGCCAAGTAATGTAGTTCTTTCATTGTTATTCAATTGTAATAAGGCGAAACTGTTGACCATACCATGATGATTGTAGTAGTTAAGAAACCATACTGATTTGCAATATAAAATTATTTGTTTATTCTAAATTCTTGTCTTAGATGGAATGAATGTATTATTCGCTATGAGATGGAACTCGGATGCTTAATTATGGTTTTCTACACAATGGTGGTAATGAAACTTGAGACCCTAGGTTGACACAGGTCGTGCCTTAACAACTTAATATAGACATGCTTTAGTTTATTTTCATACAGTAGGAGTAGATTAGAGTAATATAATTGGCATGTACTAGTTTGGTCAGTCATGAGACGGGTTGTCACAATTCGGTTGATGGTCCTTTTTGGGGTCGTATTTAGGTATTTACGGTATGAACTGATTCACAGTTATGGATCACCCTCTTATAGTTGATACAATGAGGAATTATATTATGCGATTAGTGGTGGAGTGATGAAAACCTTAGTTTTCTTTCTCATCTGAATGAAAACCAATTTAATTTGCTTTCTAGATAATTTTAGTTAAAATAGATAATTTGGTCTTCAACCACCCAAACAAACCATTTTCATAAAATATAATTTATTATTTTTCAATTACTAAAGTGAACAATCTTAATCTCTGTGGGATCGATATCCCTTACTCAAGCCATTTGTTATTCTATAATTGATATGTACGCTTGCGTAGGGTAAAATCTAGCGTCGTTAAGGTGTCATTTTTAACCACTTATTTTTACACACCTGACACTACATCAAGTTTTTAACCAAAATTCTCTTATGAAGTGTTAATATATATATTTCAGGCCAACATACGCTTGAAGCATAGGGTATTACGAGATGAATTTTGAAATTTTGAAAATTGCACATGTTTAAGGGATGTTTTGGCCTATTTGTATATGTATTTGTATTAGGAATTTTTTAAGGTATTTTTAGGATTTATTGTAGAATTTTTATAAATGTTTTTGAGTAATCCTAGTTCGACAAGGAAGTGGAATGGAAATACAATTTGGAGTTGGATCATGAGTTGTTTCCACTTTCCTATTCAAGCAAGGGTTTCAAATCCTTTTCCTCTTTGAGTAGTCTTCATATATCTATAAATAAAACCATAGGGTAGACGCAATTCACAAGTCGCAACAGTTGGGCAATACAGTTCAATTTTCTCATCTATTATTTGTTTTTCTTCTTCTTTATATCTTAGGAGTGTGAGGATGGATGGTGATAATGTGAATTATTCTGACCCGGAGGAGTTCATAGATGGAGAAGAACTGTATGTGGATGCCGAAAGTTCACGTAATGGAGCAACAAGCCAGAAAGGAAGAAGAACTACCACGAAATCGTTTCTGCAGTACATGTTACAATTTAAAGACATATTTTGCCTAGAGAAGATGAATCGAGTTCTGATTGCACCCGGGAGGAAAATCCTTAACAAACGAGGATTGAGAAGTTTAGAGTAACTGGCGGGAGAAAAGGTCTATCCGAGCTTGGTCCAAAATTTCGACAAAAATATGACGATTTCGGGACCGCCGGGATTTGAGGTTATGTCGGCTAAACTGACTCAGTGGAGTGCTTCTATTGTGATTGGAAAAACATTTATTGTCGAGGCATGAAATATACTAATTGGTAGTCTGGCAAATTTAGAAGGAAAACTGATAGAGCATCCTCAGGTATGGCCACATACGGATGAAGAGATGGTTAGAAAATTGTGTGTTGTGTCATATCCAGGTGATAAGACATGTGAAAATTGGTGGTTGAAGTCGGATTTGCTTTATATGGATTGTGTTGTTTCGGCTCAAATTCGGCTAAATAATCAAACTAGTGTAAGGGATCACACGATGTTTAGAAAATTATATGCCCTAACTCATGTGTATAAAGTGTTTTTTCCAATGGTGATAATGGACGAGATGTCGATTGCCCAAGTAATTGTGAGTAGACAGTGGGCATGTGCAGATAAATTTGAACATTATCTTCCATAGCCATTTCTATTACCGAAGATCATTGCAGAGCAATTGGGTTATAGGATGAAGGAGCTGGATGAGATGCGGTGGACAATTATGAAAATATTTCTGAACGAAGACTTGGTTCAAGAGCGCCTTGACTATTGATGATGAAGAGGAGGAATATTGATATTATGGTTTCCTTTTAGGATTAGGATTTTTAGTTCTGTTTTGTTTTGTTTTTTGGGACAATAGACCCTTAAGGCCACGTCTTTATTTTTTTATTTTTTATTTTGTTTTATTTTGTAGGATTGTAGGCCCGTAAGGCCAAATCAAATTTTTTTTATTATTATTAACATTATTTTTAATAAATTAAAAAAAAAAGAATTTTAATTCCTTGAAATTTTTTTGTGACTTTCTGGATATTTTTGAAATATCCCTTCCTTTACATTGATTGGGTATTTGTGCTTTGTTAATTACACCTACAGGTGATCAAAATCATGTTTGGGGGAAGGGATTCATGCTTTGCTTTGGAATCCATAATTGAACGTCAAGGGTAACTATATCTTATTTCATATATTATTTTTGACCATGTGGACATGGTCTGATTTAAGTTTGGGGGTGAGGGTATAGAATTACATGGAATAAAAAATTTCGAAAAAATTTGAAATTTTACAATTTTGGACCAGTTCTTTATTTTCATGCATGATTGATTTGCATTACAATTTGATTGAGTTCTTGTTTATGAGGTATGCGTAGTATGTGTTGTGATATTATCATCCATGAGAGTAATGATTAGATTGAGTTAATAAAGTGATGTGGTTTTACATGGGTGAATGAATGAGTGAAATTGAAATTAAGAAAGATGACTTTGACCTATAAGCACAAACACACATTCACTATGGGAAATAAGTTGATCTTTGACTATGTAGTTGAAAAAAATATTTTTGTCATAATAAAAGGGGAGAAGGGGAGTTGTTATGGTTGAATTACAAGTAAATTGAAATTTTGTTTTCAGAAAATAAAATGCAAAACCTAGTTCTTTGATTTGAGTAACCGGGCCTTGGTATCACCGATACATTGTTCGTGTAAAAAAGGGAGAAAACTAATGAGCATATATCCCATGGAAGAAGCTCGGGCCTAGTTGGTCGGGACTAAAAATCCTAGCTAGAAAGTCTGGAGACTTAGAAAGACAAAAAGGGATGAAAAATGAAACGATTGAAAGATGTGTTGTAACACCCCGTGTTATTTTCCTTTTTCCTGAAATTAATTCTAATTTAATTTCGGTAATGACGTCACTTGTTATGACGTATTGTTTATTCTTGGTATTTAATACCTGTAAATTTTTCGCGTTTAGTTTTAAAAGTCGACTGGATGACTTTACAGTTTCTTTTTGGACGACTACGCGGTTTCGATTCGACGTTAAATGATTAGTGTCTCGATTGGAGGACGACACATTTTAATTGGTCGAGCTTGTTTAAGTGTTCCGACATTTGGGTTTCTACCCCGATATAATTTTAATTGGACGTTCCGTTATTATTTCGGGCTTACGAGATTATGTTCGGACGTTCCCGATAATTATTGGGGTTTATTGTATATATATATATATTTAATTATATATATATATAGTTTTGGGGTCATTTCGCAATTACGAATACTTGAAGGGTCAATTTTGCAATTATTGACATGTAGAGGGTTGCTTTTGCAAATAGTACATAAATATGTATATACATGTATGCAGACCTTCAGCTTCTCCTTCACGCCAACATCAAACGAGCTGCTCCTTCTTCCTTCTCCTAGACGACGAACGGCTGAACCACCTCTCTCCACCTCCATGGTCGTCAGTCAGGCGAGAGAGAGAGAGAGAGAATCGCCGGTCATGGCGAGATAGGAAGAACGGCCGGCTGGAGCGGGAGCAAGGACGGACGCGGCGGCTGTCCAGAGGAGCGGCGGTGCTGGGCGGTGGACGGCAGCGGCGACCTTGGCAGACGGCGGCGCAGGGGCGTGTAGCTGCGGCTGGTGCACGCAGCAGGGACGGCCATCACTGGTTCGCGCGTGGACGCGTGGACAGGGACGATCCGGCTGGGCTTCGGCCAATTTTTCGGCGACCTTCCGGTGATCAGTTTGAGCCGATTTTCGGTGAGTAGCTCCGTATATACATGGTATTCGATATATATTAATTTCGTGATTTTAGGATAAACGGTTTGCCCGGAAATCGCATTTATAGGTTGTAGTTTCCGTTTGGGGTATTTTAGATTTAACCCAATTAATTAACCAAATATTAATGGGCTTCATATATATCGTATAGGTTGTCAAGACGGACATTTCGATATATTCGAAATAATTATCGGACGATTTTGGTCGGCGGGCTTCATATTCGGGCGCCGGTACTGTGTTGTTCGGGCTGTTCGGTAACGTATAAATTAGGTGGGAAATTATATTTCTCACTCTGCATTATTGAAGTAGTTTAGGGGTGCAAAACCCTTATTTAATTTAATATAGATATATTAAATTGTTAATTTAAATATCTATGATTTGTTTAGAATCGGAATTGGACTTAGGAATTAATTTAAGAAAATTAATTAAATTATTTCCTACGAGATTAAATATATTCCTAATTGAATTGAATAGGAATAGGCGGTTTAGAAATTCCCTTGAGAATTAAATGATTTAGTAGAGATTCGTGGAAACTTAGACGTTGTGCTAGGTTCCCTTGCGAGACGTGAATTAATTGCTTTAATTATTTGAAAGGCATGATAAGGGAATTTGAAATATTTTCTAAAGAATTAAAGAAAATATATATTTGAAAACATGAGTTGTATATGAAATTGTTTTCATATGATTTAAATGTTTTATTGTATTTTAAAAGCATGTTAGAAAGAGATTTCGAGAATTATATTGGATTCATGTGGATATTATATATAAATATGATGCGTTACATATTTATATTGAGAGATGATTGTCATTGAAACCTAGATGCATATAGTGTTGGTATATGCGGTTTATGAAATCATATTTATGTTGATGCATGATTGTCATTTGGACCTGGATGCATATTGAGAATATCATGTAGTGTTAAATCATGGTATTGGTATATGTGGGTTGTGAAATCATGTGGGGTGTCTTTGTGTCGAATCGTCGCAACAACTGGCCAGGGGGTGTTCCCATCCTACAGAATAATGAGCTGTGAATGGGGTATAGGGTGAGTCGTCTCATTCTCGAAGTCGCGGGTCGTCTCGTGCATTCGTGTTGACGAATCTTTGGTCACGGGTCGTCTCGTGCAAACCGTCTTCCTTGTTGAAGTGAGAAGTTTCAAAATCACTTGGGAAGTACCGGTGCGACCCTCTGTTAGCTCATATTTATGGGTAGAGTGCGTATTCGTTAACCTATGATAGGGCAAAGTGTGGTGTTGAGTCACATTATATTTGCTTGGCATTTATGTGATTTCTTTTGACATGTATACGTGAGATTATTACATGTGTTGTTATTGCCTGTTGGATTTTTGGAGCATGTTATGTGTGAATATTGCGAATTTAAATTCATATCTTTGTAAAATGCTCAGTTGATAATGATTAACGTGAAAGAAAATGATTACATGTGGTAATAGATCAAGTATAATGAAATGCTTATTTTATACTTGTGAGTATATATATACTTTCGTACCCTTGGGGGATGTTAAGTATATTGGCATAGTGACCTTTGTGGTTAGTTGTGGTTAGTGATTAACTGCAGAGATGATTTGGAGTTGATGCCTTAGAGAAGGCGGGGTTAATAGTTTGGTGATTGTGGTTGGCTGTGTGACCTTGTTAGAGATTGGAGGTTAGAGATTGATTTTAGTATCAGTTATGAATTGGGGCCTTCGAGAAGGCGGGTGATGAGATTGTGAGTTGTAGTATGGACCTTTAGGTGTCTTTCACTTTTGAGGAATAGACTATCAACTGTAGTCGAGATTTTGATTGGTGAGAAGAGGTTATGGTTGAGTGACTTTATTAAGTACTCGAGGTACTGTAGTTTGACAGACTTGGTTCTAGTGCTTAGTCCCTTCCCTTAAGCATTCCTGGTACTGTGTTTTGTACACTAGTACGTGGTCGTTGACTTGTATGTCATTCCTTGAGTTGTCGGTTACGGTGTGGTGCCGAACCTCTTCCTCGTGGTGTCATTTGAATTGGTGGAGTTGGAACGGATGGTTGTCTTCCGTGAGTCCAACGTGTTGCTCTTCCTTTACTGTCCTTTCGGACATTACAGGAATTCATAGAGTTGTGTTTCTCTTATTTGACTGTCATTTCGAAAACGGTGTTTTCTAAACTCTTTGTATTTAAAAGGAAAAACTCGTTTTCGCCTACCCCCGTAGCAACTAAAAGTCTTAACACTTTATAAAATGATCTTAGGATCTTCTTTAAACAAAGATTTTAACTTCTAAAAGTCGGTGATGGCAACTGACGGAGACCGGGGGCAAGACGGTCATTTTTACTATGTGGTTTCTTAAAAGGAAAACTATTTTATTACTTTTCTTGGGATTCTGAGATTTCGAGACCTCTTTCTCAATATCTCATCCTGTAGAGTTTCGAAAGGTGTTCCATTGTTTCACCTTTACTTCCTATCATTTCTAAGTCTCGGGTATGAGGCTTGGTGTTGTTCAGTGCACACATATAGTGTTGCCCTTCCTTTCTTCTTGGTTTTTGACGTCACTACTTAGGTGATTCGAGTTGTTCCACATGTTGTGGGCATGGATACCGAGTGGATTGGGTTCCTTGTCCAAGTGTTCTCCTTAAACACTTGTGGTGTTTTAACCTTGACATTGTTGTCTCGGTTATCTGTTGGTTTAGCATTGGGAAGTCTTTTCCTTTGCTTTGTTTCGGTGACCATTGGGTGGTCGTTCTTGTGAGTTGAGTTCGCGTACTCTTAGTGATTTGATTGGTGGTTTTCCCTCGCCTACAGTGAGAGCGTTAGTGATGTGATTGAACCTATCGATGATAGTATTATGAGGTCGATGTGATTTATGGTATGGTGATATGATTGAGGTGATCTAGCCTTTGAGAGGTAGATTTTCCTTAGGAATGGGATGAGGTTTGTATTAGATATATATAGACGATGATTGTGTTAGTACGCAAGGACGTGAGTACTTCTCCTCCTGTGTTCTCGGGGAGTGAGTTATGAGTATTCCTTGGTACTAGTGGTGGATTTTGATCCTTGTGGATGTTAGAGGTGAGTGTGATTCCCTCTGTTTAGATTTTCTGGTTAGCGTTGTGAGCGCTGGATGATTGGTTAGATTTGACATTAGTGTCGTGTACCTAGTGTACGCTGGTGAGAGTAGTGTAAACTACTGGTGTTGGTACTTGGAGTACGAGTCTTAGTTGTACATTACAGACTCATGCTGTGTGTTTATTCTTATATATATATGTGTGTATATGTATGTATATCCCCGTTATATACTTACGTACGGTAGTATATGAGTGTGTGCCTTGGGTTTTGCGTGGATGAGATTAGTTGGGCTATATATATATCTTGCTAGATAGTTTAGCATTACCTAAACTGCCAGAGGATGTGGTAGTTAGAGTATCTTTTCCCACTGAGCTTATTTGCTCACAGGGGAATTTCATTCGCCCCCTGGTATTCCACGCCAGGTTGCAGGAAATATACGGCTATGAGCAGGATGCAGTGCAACGGAAGCTTTCTTTTGTTTCCTTGTTACAGGTTTTGGAGTTGCGTTGGGTGATGCGGTTACGGTTGCAGCACGACTGGGTTTGGGGACGATAGGTATCCGCTTTCAGCTTCTTTACCCATTGTTATGGGATTATTATGTATCTTTTTTGGGAGCCAGTCTGTTGGCACATCCCTACTGATGTATTCTTTATTTCCTGTATTTATTCTTTCAGGATGTATTGTATCTATTCCGTACAGTTATGTGCTCTTCTGTATTTTTATTCGAGCATTTGTGGCTCTGTTGGTGTTAGAGGGTTTGGAGGGGTTTTGGTTCCTTTCCACTACCTCGGCCCTATTAGGATTGATGAATGTGGGGCTTGGAAGCCATTATTATTATCGAACTGTTATTGGCAGGTTCTTTGTGTTGTGTTGGTTGTCCGGATGTTCCATTTACAAACGGAACTCTGCCGGATTTTCGTTAGATTCCGCTGCTTTGTTTATTATTCATTTGGGTATTAAATATACCATTTCTATCATTAACCCATATGTTTTCTTGGTTAATGATGTCTTAGTTGGTCATTCATGTTAAGGATCACATCCTGGATTCCTTGGATATCCCAGTTCGGGAGTCTTAGGGATTTAGGAGCGTGTCTGTTGGTATCTAAGGATACTATTGTGTTCTAGTATTCTACTTGACATGGAGTATATTTTTATTGTTATTCCATGTGTCTTTTCGTTGTTGTTGACTCTAGTAGTCGCTTGACTAGCGTCATCCCTTGGAGATTCGCTGATTCTCTATAATTGAGTTTCGGGAATCTTAGGGGCGTGACAACGTGGTATCAGATCATTTTACCCTTTCGTGGGTATTTGATGATTGAATGTCGTTGGTTCTTATTTATTTTTACTTCCGCAATCACTCCCTTAGCTCTTAGGCTCGGGTTTGGAGTCCTAGGAATTCGGGGCGTGACATGTGTTTTTATTAAAAATGGCAAAGTTTGATTAATGAAGTGGGATAACAAAAACTACAATATCATTGTCGAGTGTTCACAAGATCACGGAAGGTTGTCTGGATTTAGAGTAGAATGTAGCGAAATCATTCACTTAAGTGAGAACCATTCATGACATGAAGCTCGATTTAATTATTATTGTTCGGTAGTGAGTGGGAGTATTTGCATTCGTGTTGTCTTTTGTATTATATAATGATTTAATTGAACTTGTGTGTGAACTCTTGATTGTGTGATTATAGAGAACTAAGATATTTGTAGGTACCATCACTGGAAACCTTCACGAGACTTCACTCGTCCCATAGGAGTAACCTAGGGGTTTAAAAAAAACTAAACTAAGACTTACAAGTGCTAAGTGTAATTGTCGACCCTCACGAAAGCAAGGAATTAGGTAAGATTAGTTAGAATAGATAGAAAAGAAATCATCACAAGAAACGAAGTTCCCTAAGTTTATTGCTAAGGGACTAGTAATATGTAAGTTTGGGGGTGTGATAAGTGTCAAATATTAAACATTTTGACCCCTTAACTCACTATTATTACGTCATTTAATTCCATTATATGGTATTTTTAATGTTGTTTGTGTGTTAAAATATGTTTCAGGAGCTTAATAGAGAAATGGAGCTAACTTCGGTGAATTAACTGAAGAGTGCGTTCTTTCTATTTAAAGAGGAGAGGCAAAAAGGCAGTCCAAGACAAAAATGGCTTTCGGAGGGCAAAAACGGCATTTTCAGAAGCCGTCATCTTCAGGAAAAAGTATTACGGGTTCAAGTCGGTCCTTTTGGTGCATGAACAGAGAAAAGTGGTTTTCTATAAAATAACTATGCTTGTGCCTATGTTTTCAGTTTCAAAAAATGGCTGGAAAATACATTTTTACGCTTGGAGGTATGTTTGGACATATACTTCAACTGTAGGCCAACTACGCTTGAAGCGTATCTGCGAAGGGTTTTGTGGTTTTTTTATGGTTTCTGCCTGTTCCACCCTCGGTTCGATGTACAGACGTGCCTGTGACTCCAGACATCTATATACATGAATATACACCTATACTGAAAAGGGCCTTTATATACCATTCCCTATATAAACATGATCATATATATCAGAGAAGAAGGGACGTTCATTAGGGTTGTTCAGTTGTGGAGGTTCATATTTATTCAGAGAGGTTCATTTAGACGTGCTACTGTGAAGAACCATATTAAAACCTAGAGATCCGGAAAACGAGACCATGGAGATCCTTTCTATATTTTCGATGCAGTTACCTTCCACCATGGCCAACTAACTCAGTATCTAGGGTTTTCTAGCAAAACCCTAGCCAAGAATGTAGTTCTTTCATTGGTATTCAATTATAATGAGGGGAAACTGTTTACCATACCATAATGATTGTAGTAGTTAAGAGACTGTACTGATTTGTAATATAAAATTATATGTTTTTTATAAATTCCTATCTTAGATGGAATGAATGTATTATTTTACACAACTATGATTACTCACTATGAGCTGGAACTCGGATGCTTAATTATGGTTTTCTACATAATGGTGGTAATGAAACTTGGACCCTAGGTTGACACAGGTCGTGCCTTGGAGACTTAATATTGACATTCTTTAGTTTATTTTCATGTTGTAGGAGTATATTAGAGTAATATGATTGGTATGTACTAGTTAGGTCAGTCATGAGATAGGATGTCGCAATTCGGTTAATGGTACTCCTTTTTGGCATCAAATTTAGTTATTTGTGGTATGACCTAATTCACAGTTATGGATTGCCCTCTTATAGTTGATACAATGAGGAATTATATTATGCGGTTAGTGGTGGAGTGATGAAACCCTAGTTTTCTCTCTCATCTAAATCACAACCAATTTAGTTTGCTTTTTAGATAATTTTAGTTAAAATAGATAATAGGTCTTCGACCACCCAAAAAAACCATTTTTAGAAAATATAATTTAATATTTTTCAATTACTAAAGTGAACACTCTTAGTCTATGTGGGATTGATATCCCTTACTCATGCCATTTGTTATTCTATAATTGATACGTGCGCTTATGTAGGGTAAAACTTAGTGTCATTAAGGTGTTATTTTTAACCACATTTTTACACACCTGATGCTACATCATGTGTGATTACCGAGTAAGACTCTGCCTCCACCATCTTGGTGAAATAATATGTGGCTATTTATGCTAGCTTAACCTCTTTTAAAGCTTTTTGGATTGGTCCCACGATATCAATCCCCCACTGCGCAAAAGGATGTGGATTGAGCATAGGATTGACAAGCTCTAGTGGATGATGGATGTTATCTCCATAGATCTGACATTTGTAGCATTTTCTGACAAAGGTTTATGTGTTTTGAGAAAGGTAGGGCAAAAAATAACCCTGATTCAGCACTTAATGAGCGAGAGACCTCCCTCCCAAATGATTTCCACACATTCCCTCATGTGTCTCCTTTATGATAGCTCTGGCTTTTGAGGGGATAAGACACCTGAGGTATGGTCCTTCAAAGGACTTATGGTATAGCTTCCCAATGATCAGAGAATACCTGCAGGATCTTTATCGAACTTTTCTAGCTTCAGGTTTTTTTTTAGGCAGGGTCCTATCCCTCAGGTAAGATATGATGGGGTCCATCCAACTGGGTTCCCAAGGTATTCTTGTTGCTTAATACTTGGGATCTCAAGATAATATAATGGAGCTACCCTGGTTAGATCCTTAGTGTTAGATGATGCCATGTTGGCGAGTCTGTCTACACTTTCATTATGCTCCCTTGGTATTTGTTCAAGGCCGAACTGATCAAAGTGGCTCAACTCTACTAGAGCTAGGGCCCTATAAGGTTCCATCTTTTCACCTACTTTATATTCTCCATTAACTTGTCTAACAATGAACTGAGAATCGCTGTATATTTTGAAGTACCTGATCTGGAGACTTTGGCACAGTCTGAGTCCTGCTAGCACTGCCTTATATTTGGTTTCATTATTGGAGGCTAAAAACTATAGACGGACTGACTGCTAGATTCTGGTACAATCATTCGTTATGACTTCCAGACCTATTCCAGCCCCCGATGCTCCGATTGATCCATCAACGAACAGACTCCATTCTGGCTCCT
Source organism: Cornus suecica (assembly GCA_963922005.1). Taxonomy (NCBI): domain Eukaryota; kingdom Viridiplantae; phylum Streptophyta; class Magnoliopsida; order Cornales; family Cornaceae; genus Cornus; species Cornus suecica. The sequence continues at coordinate 44,913,112 of OY998243.1, forward strand.
CTGGCACTTGATGTTCCAGATCTAGTTTTGCTTCTAAAAGTTACTCTGCTAGGGCTTGTCCCTTAATAGTTATCCTATGTACATAAGTGATGTCGAAGGCCCCTAATTCAATTGCCCATCTGGTAATTCTCCCAGTCAGGTGACGCTTGGACATTATTGCCCTTCTGGGATATGATGTTGGGACAATAATGGGGTGCGTCTCGAAGTAGTTTATGAGCCTTCTCTTGGCATTGACTAGTGATAAAATAACTCGCTCAGTGGTGGTGTACCTGGTTTAGGGATATGATAGGGACTTGCTGGTGTAGAAGACTGGAGTCTGGTATATTTTTTCCTCCTTAACCAATGTTGCACTTGTTGAGGAAATTGAAACTGGTAGGTAGAGGTGTAGCGTTTCACCTAGCTCTGTAGAAATTAATACTAGATGGCTTATAAGTTACTCATTCAATATTCGGAGTGTTTGGGTCTGATATGGTCCCCAGACGTTGCCCTTTCCTGCTCTGATGGACTGGAACAAAGATCTGCACTTCCTGTGAGTCTGGAGATGAATATGCTCAGTGCGGCTACCCTTCCTGTGAAAGTCTGAATTTCATTATAGGTTCGTGGATCTTTTGTGTGTATCAAGGCTTTGACCTAAGCTGGGCTGGCCTCTATCCCCGTTCTGTTTACTATATGGCCCAATAATTGCCCAAATGAGACTCTAAATGAGCACTTGGAGGGATTGAGACTCATCACATAGAGTTTGACTGCTTGAAATACCTCTTTCAAGTGTTGGGGGTGGTTTTCTTTCCTCTTTCTTTTAACAACAGTGTCGTCAATGTACGCCTCTACTGTGTGGCCCATCAGGTGACCAAAGACACTTTTCACCAGCCTCTGGTAGGTAGCACCTGTATTTTTCAATCCAAAAGGCATTACTTTGTAACAAAACGTATTTTCCTCTGTGATAAAGGATGTTTTCTCCTCATCGGCTGAGTTTATGGGGATCTGGTTGTATCCAAGGTAAGCATCTAGAAATAAGAGTCCCTCGTATCCTACTGTTGCATTCACCATCTTGTCGACTTTTTGCAAGGGGAAGTAGTCTTTTGGGCAGGCCTTTTTTAGGTTTGTGAAGTCAATACAGACCCTCCATTTCCCATTCTTTTTCCTAATGACAACCACATTAGAGAGCCAGGTAGGGTACTTGACCTCCCTAATGAACCCAGCTTCAAGTAATTTTTTGATTTCCTCAGCTATGATTTGGTTCATTTCCACCCAAAATCGCCTCTGCTTCTGATTTGTTGGCCTTGTTTTAGGGGCAACGTTGATTCTATGTTGTGAAACTGAGGGATTTATGCCTGGCATATCTAAGTGTGACCAAGTGAATATATCCATGTTGTCTTACAGTAGTTTGATCAGATCTATTTTTTCGATGGTTGAAAGAGTAGACCAATTGAATGTGGTTCTGGCATCTCCAGTGGGGCTGATATCTACCTTCTAGAGTGGCTCTGTCATAATTTGACTCTCCCGACCCTTCTTGAAAGGGTCAATCTGTAATTGTTATTTCTCCCTCTGCTTGGAACTTTCCTGCCCCTCATCCTCTGGCTTATTCCATGTATTCAAGTTCTTCATGGTTACTTCGTAGCATTCCTTTGTTGCCACCTGATTTCCTGGAATATCTATTATATCCACCCCATTGTGATATCTCATGACCTGATGAAGGGTTGAGGGGACCCCCTGCATCCTGTGGATCCAGCCTCTACACATCAAGAGATTCTATGACGGCTTGACATCCACTACCACGAAGTTCTCTTTTAATATCCTTTTGGCAAATGATACGGACAACTGAATGACCCTAACCGGCTTCACCCTTCGCCCATCTGGAAGGGGGACTCTCGCAGGATGCATCTGGTTAGTATTAACCCCAAGTTTATCGAAGGCCCATTTAGTCATGATATTTGTGCTGCTACCAGGGTCTACCATGACTCTTTTGACCAAGCAGTAATCCACTAGAGGTGAAATGATAAGAGGGTCCTCGTGAGGCATTTACACATTCCTCAGGTTGGTCTCATTGAAGCTGATCAGGGAGTCCTCCCTCCTAATAGAGGTCTGGCATATCTCGTCAATTCTTCTGAATATGTGCGCCTGACGCATCTGGGATCTCTTGACCCCTTCCATCTCCTCGGTAGCATGCTCTCCTTGAACAATATGGATCACCCGTACTGTTTCCCCACCTAGGAGTTGTTCTTAGGGGCATTCATCTGACATTATTCACGGGTCTGGTCTTTTGCCACATACTCAGCTAATTCTCCTTTTGCAATCATCGCCTCCACTTGCCTGCGCAAGTTTTGGCAATTATTGGTATGGTGGCCATACTCACTATGAAAGGCTCTGTGTTTGGTCATGTCCCTCTGCTCCATGGGTTGCCTAATGTGCAGAGGGGGTCTGAATATTCCCTTCCCTTTCTTATCCTAGTAAAGCTTGTTGAGACTTGTTTTGAGGGGAGTTACATTTTCCTCTACCCTTTGTTTCTTATCAGTTGGCTTGTTTAATGAAGAGGGAGCTGCTGGGAGAGCTGGATTCTGACCCTTGATACGATCTTTTGTGCAGGCTTCAACAGTAACCATAGCTGCTCTCTTTTGCCAGAATGCTTCCTCCTCTTCAATTATGAGGTAACACTCAGCCCTGGAATTTAACTCTCCAATCTTGTTGGGGGGCCTCTTTACTAGAGATGCGTGAAACTTGGTGCCTGGGATTAGAGCCATTCTGCAAGCCTGTACTGCAAATAATTGGTTACACTAGTCAATGGAAGACATATCCATCGTAAACCTGAATAAGAAGCTCTGAAGGCTTTCCTCTTTTTCCTGGGTCATTGTAAATAGGCTAGAGATAGTCTTATTTTGCCTCTTGTTACCATAGTATTGTGTTATAACGAGTTTTCATAACTTGCTCCAACTCCTAATTGACCCAGGTGGCTGCTTCTTGAACCATATGAGAGGTGTTTCTGCTAGGCTAGTAGGGAAAATGTTGTATAAGAGGGCTTTGTCCTTCTTCCAGGAGATCATCTTCATCTAGTACTGGTAAATATAGTCTGATGGGTCCTTGGTCCCATCATCCAAGGTGAAAGTTGGCAATTAAAACTTTTTCGGGTACTCTGCCTGGTCTATTTCATCTTTAAAGGGCGATTTGATCATGTCGATGGCAGCATGGGCTGCTAAGTCCTTCATGGAGGGGGTCTAAGCCTTCATGTTTTCCAGCACCTGCCGCTGGATCTTGGCAGCCATGTCCTCCATGTCTTTCATGGTTGGAGGTTGCTGAAAAGGCAGACATCCGGGTGCTGGAATTGAGATCTCTTCTTGATCATCTGCCGTTCTGCTTCCAATCCCCTCCTCGTGCTCTGGCGAGTCTGGGACACCTCCATTGCTATTGAATTCATTGACCACTCCCGCTAGTGCTGACATTTGGGCTATCTGGTGGCGTAGATTTGCATTCTGTTGCTCAAGATCTTCATTCCTTTTCTCCACTGCCTCCAATCGTTGCATGATTTGTATGATCTGTGCGTTTTGGGTGACACTTTCCCCTGCTGCTACTGAAGATCTGGTTATCGCCATGGAAGGTTTCTTAGTGAGAAGAAAAGGGTTAAGGTTTGCATGAAAATTAAAACTCTCGTCTTCCCTTAGACGGCGCCAAACTGTAGATGAAGTTTTTTGCTCTACTTTCAAATCTATCTTATTCAAGCTCTAAGGCTGTATTTATACAAGAGTAAATGGGTTTCTTAGCCCATTATGATTAGGATCAAATTTCTTTATTCTAGAGATTTGATTTCCTTTTACAATTGCAATTCTATTTTGCCTTATCTGACCGGGCTTTATGTCTTGAGCCCCAAGTTAGCTTTGCTAACTGGGCTTCGCCAATTGGGCCTACACACTTATCATGTTATGGGCCTTCTAAGATGGTTTTATCTTCTTCTTTATTGGCCCTGATCCGCTTCTCTTTTGGATAATTATTATTGGGCCTTCTTTTTTGATAGGCCAAGAATTTTCGCCCTTATAAGTAAACACTTTCGAGTGAGAGGGAAAAAATAATCTATAATCCATATCTATCTATATCTATAATCTATAATATAATAATAATAATAATAATAATAATAACTATTCTAAATCTGTGAAGGCCATAGAATATTCCCAAACATTTTTTCATATTGTTTTAATAATAATAATAATAACTATTATAACCTATTATTTGACTATTGTATTTCTTTAAAATAAAAAATAAAAGTAAGTATGATGAAAGTATCTCCAAGAATTATAAAGGGAGATGGATGCACACCTAAATTAAAAAAATAAAATTAATCTCATGTTTAAATATTTAAGGTTTATTTATCCAAACTAACAACATTTGTGATATAATAATTATAATCTTAAATAATGGACATTTCAAAGGACAAAAATACTTGATCTATTACAATTAAACTAAAAAATTACTATGATTATTATTAAAATAAATTATGTTTGAAAAGTCAAATTTTATGTTACATGCATATCATATATCAATATAACCAATACGTAATTTACGTCATGTGTATTCGCACGTGCTCTTGGCTAGTCTTTTTAGAAGTGTGAAGGCCTAGAATATTTCCAAACATTGTTTTTATATTTTTTAGTCACAAAAAATTAGTCCAATTGAAAATACAAAATGTTATACCCATAAATAATTATGAAAACTTATAGTTTTACAATTATGAGTATTGATAACATAGACACACACAAGGACACAAATGTAAGTGGAGTTTAGGTAATGGGAATATTTATTTATAAATTAAGAATTTTAAGACCGATTTAGTTTAAAAAATTATTGTTTAAGAGATATCAAAGGAAAATATATTAAGTTACATAATACAATTATCGGAGACCCATCACGATAGATATTAATTTTTATCTTTTAAATTTAGTAATTCTAAGAATGAAAAAGGAGTGAAGGATTATGTTATAGAATAAATTATAATTATATTAATGTATAATGCAAATATGAGAAATTATTAAAAAAAGACATATATAATAATTGTACATCTCATGATAGTTTTAAAGTGGAATCCACATAACAGGATGTTATAAATTCTGTTATAATAATTGTATTCAATTAGTGATTATTTGTAAAATATCTATATGAGTATATAACTATTTATAATAAAAAAAAAATGAGATAACTTGTTAGTAATTATCCTACTCATCGTTTGTTTGTGAAACATGTTTTCTTAGTCTAGGATGATATAAATTGCTTTTAAGTAACACGACTTAGGAAGAACACACAAATCAAATACATCACTAAGAGTAAACTTAGAATAAGCAAGTTAGATAATAAACATAAAAGAACCAACAAGTGGCAGAATGTAAAAAAGGTTATTTATACAACTAATTAAAAAGTGAGGTAAAAATAAAAACATCAAAGCTCAACCCAATCAAATTAAAATTGTAGAAGAAGCTAAAAGGTTTTACCAACAAAGTTCACACCTTATTAGAAAAAGATGTGGCCTTCATCTTCTTCTTCTTTCGTTGTCACTGTCAAAGGTAGAGTTGTCTTTGAATTATTTTTAATTGTTACTGCGAAAAGATGGTGTTTAACTTCATTCATACACTACAAATATGTTCTTATATATTATGATAGAAAAGACAAAAGTAATGGTACAAAATGAAAAGAAAAGAAAAAAAGAAAAATATGTACCTGAACGTTGTGCACAATATCCTAACCTACATTCACCGGAACATAGAGACGGTTAACACATTTTTAATCACAATTAGATGGTTTAGAAGAAACATGCCACACAAAACAGATTTTTCAGAATAAAAAAAATAGACTTTGGTATACAATTCTCAACTGAAATTACATAGACGAGTAAAGAAAATAGCCTTGAGGGGGGTGAATAGGTTTTTTGACGATTTTAAAATCAATTAAAATTATCTAGTTGAAATTCAATTTTAATCAGTCACAAAAGCCCTAATTTTTTAATCAGATTAATCAAGCAATCATGAATATAAGTACAGAAAATAAGTCATGAAAAGACACAGATATTTACGTGGAAAACCTTGGAAAAAAATTCAAATAAAAATCACGGATACGTTCGGTTATCGATGGACTATGAATCAAGAGGTACACAGACTCTGAAGTTTTAGACTTACAAATCACTCATGAACTACCTTTCCTCACTCAACATCTAAAAGTCTAGATTCACTCGTGCTCCACAAAGCTCTTGCTCTGATCTCCGTATTCTGACGGCTCCGCTTCTCAATGGATCAATGAACCACAAAGCCTCCTGCTTCAATCTCTACACTCAGACAACTCCATTTCTTAATGGATCGATGTAACCACATTACAATAGGTGGTGTGATGATTTTTCAGAATCTAGGTAATCCAATCATGCAAAAAGATCATACTTTTTCAAACATAATTGGAGAAACCCCAAAACAAGAGAGAACTAGAAGATATATGATTACTCAATAATTTTATCTCTTTATCTCTCTCTACAAAAGTATATTATCTCGTAAAAGAATTGCAGATATCTCTTCAAAAGCCCCCTCAAATATGTAGAGAATCCTCTTATTTATAGAAAGAGAAATCCTATATTGAGTAAACTTGTATCCTTTTTGGACTTGGATTCCTTCCTTGTGTAATCCTCTTGTATCTTGGAGTTAATGTCATGCCCCGAATTTCCAAAGACTCCCGAACCGAAACATCCGAGAAATCTGAGGTGTGATCAATAAAATGAGTGACCAACTAAGATCATCAATAACCACAAAATGAATCGAATATTATTAATAATAATAATTCCATACACAATCAAGCGAAAACAAACCAAATGATATACAAGGCATGTCTAGGTGTCGAAAGAATACATCTTTACAATGATGCAACGATACCAAATACAAGGAAGGGATGCACCAACAGACTGGCTCCCAAGAAATACAAGAATAACGGTCCCAATACAGGGGAAAAAAAAGGAAACTAGAATGGAATAACACTACATACGAACGTCCCAAATCCTGAACAACATTCGTACCACAATAGACAGATCCAGAACCTGCAACGAGGAAACAAAAAAAAGGTGTCGTTGCACCGCAAGTAGTCCCTAGCAAAAATAAAACTTACAAACTGGTGTAAACCACAAGGGCAAACCAACGACGGAGTGAGCTCATCAAGCCCCGTAGGAAAAAAGAAATTGTAATCGTCACATCCTCCGACCGTCCAAGTCAATTATGACCCAACCCGTGTACATGTATCTAGCCTAGGTTAGTCAATCGTCTATCATGGCACTAACGCCAATACGAGACCCCTGAAAATATCCCTCTAGTCCCCTACCATGCATCATCAAGGGAAACTAGCACATAAAGAAACCATAATGTAACATCATATGGAAAACGCACACCAATATATATATATATATATACATATATATACATAAAGACAAAAAATAAGTACAAGTCATGTAGTTCTAACCTCACAGGAGAACGCTATAACTCGTACCCCCAATCCAACACTAGTAGTCTAAACTACTCACATAAACAAACTCCATGTACACAATACCATATCATAACATAGCCAATCACTCTAGTGGCTACAACAATAACCATAGGATCCAAGGGAACTAAAATCACCATGATGCCCATGGCAAGGAACATCCATAACCATAACCAAAAAAACTCTCACGTCCTCACATACCAACATAACCATCGTCAATGTATATATACAGAATACACATATGACACATCTACCTATTCATAAAGGCAAACCTTACTCACATCAGTAGCACTACTCATGCTATAACATCAATCTCATGAAACTATCCACAAGTATATCAATTCAATCACTAACGCCCTTACTAAGGACGAGGAATGCTTACTTCTTAACTAAGAAGAGTATGTGAACACTACCCTCAAGAATGGCCACCTAAAGCCATGAAACAAAGAAAGGATTGGAACACCAATGTTGAACCACTGAATAACTGGAACATCATGTCAATAAGAAAGGACATGTTAAGCCGATCCTTTAACCTAACAAAACTCATCCCTAAAGACCACTAACAAGTGCCTCAAACATAGTAGGAGAAGTGGTTAAGCACAAGGGAGAAAATGAAAAGAAGCTGCAAGAAGTACATAAACAAGTGCCACAGAGTTGTACATTGAGTACTCGGCCACAGAGTCGTACACTAAGTACTTGGTACATATACAAAGGCCAAAACTCTTTGGCGAAAAATGAAGCTCGTGCGTAAGTGCGTGAACTTATGCACTCACCGAGTACTCGGTGGCCCGAAGAATAAAAAATCACAGAATGAACTCGAAAAGCCCCAAAACGATGTCGGACGACTCTGAGCTAACCTCGAACACACCGAAACCCCTATAACAACATTCGACATGAACCAAGAAGAGCGGAGGATAAAGAAGGAAGTCCAAGTATGACAACACTTCAATAAAACCGGGAAAACGATATAACAACTTGATTCCCAACCGTGAACTCAATTCAGTCTCAAAACGATAACTCATCTATACCACCCCAAGTTGTTAACAAAACCACCTCAAGAACACTCATAATCTTAGGATATGGAAAGGAAGACCTAGTAGCCAAAACTCGGAAATGAACTAGGTTCAATCAAAACCACCTCCAATCCATTCAAACCTCGATTCTTCTATAATATCTTATATCTTAGAGTTCTAATGGAATCAAGAACCGTTACCACACTAGTGAATAGGATAATTCCTCACATCACCTAATCCACTCAAAACCTCAAAGTATAATAAATGATACGTTCCTCAAATCTGAAAGAAGTATCCAATGGTCATCCCTACATAGTCAACCAAGATCACAAAACCATCACCTATGGTATGTCCCTCAAATGTTCAAGAACATCAAGTGATCAATACCACTCTACCAACCAAGGTCACAAAGCTACCACCCACTTTCTCTAAGGTCTCATTCCACAATCAACCCTACAATCCACCATCGACTTTATTTATCACAAGAAATCCATAAAAAAACCCAACTCATAACCCAACCTAAGGGCATATAAGCACATAACAACAAGTATAATTATTCATATCCCATTATACTTTAAAACATGGCATGCAAATCATATTCTCACATCGTTCAATTTTATTTGAGTGTTTTAATCACATATGAATTATATCAATAAATTCACATTAAACATGCTCCTCAACCACATGGAATAATATCATGTTCCACATTCCAAAATAAAAAAACATAATGGCAACTCAATGCAATGTGACTCACACACCTCATGGTACACACACACTAACTTCAAGGGTCAACGGATTATTCTCTAACACTTAATTTTTACTTCTCATGAATTAAGGTAGATTATCGTACCGTTCTTTCCAAGTGATTTTTGTCTCTTTTCACTATTAACAAGGAAGACGTCAAACACGACGCAGTTATGCACATAGGATTTAGACCAGTCCTCCTCCTACCGTCTGTGTTTCTCAGAAGATTAGTTCAGTGGGGGCAAGAAGCAACCCCCGGCCAGTTTTTACGACGATCCCGAACAAGTCTACTCACACAAAATTTCATAAAAGGACGTACACCAATACCAATTGAATTCTCAATTCAAAAGCTGAACCCATGGACTATATCCTCAATGACCCATGCATCAACATAAATATATATCACATCATATTTATAATCAACATTCCCAAAATGTAAACACGAATGTTTTTCATCATTCAACATGCATTTAAATTTTATTTAAAGCAATAATCAACAAGTATGCTTTCTCATTCACCATTCGTGATTCCAAATCATCAAGTTACCCTTTAATTTACAAAGATAACTTTACCTTTCATTTAACATGTTTTTATCTCAATTAAAGCAATTATACACATTAACTCATTTTCATCCACAAGTTTAATGTCAAGATAACAACTTCAAGATTAAGAAGAATGGGGGAACTAGAATAACGCTCTAAGTTCATAATCCCATAATCCACCAATCATCTACATCCGCATCCCAAATCACTATCCAAGGTAGCTAACCTACTTACGCTATCACGGCTACACTACCAAAACCCATAATCCTATATGTATAATTACACTTATACATAGACACCTCAGTACTCATATTCACATATATATGCATACAAGTATATTTCAAATTAAAAAGTCCACAACTCATAACCCATCTAACATACATCATATACCTATTTCAAGGATGACATAAACATGGATTATAGCACATAAACACATACAACCCTAAATTCATATTTCTCGAGTTTACACTTAGCAAAAATATCTCTAGGGTTATAAAGCCCGAAAACGAAACCGCACCCTCACGAATCAAAGAATCAGAGATTAAGAATGTTTTCTCCTACCTCCAAGGCCTATGAAACCCTAACTTCCACCCGAAACCGGAATCAAATAAACCAATTGGTGAAAAGCTTCGCCATAGCCTCCAAAGAATGAATTAAGACTCAAACCACAATGAAAACATGAATCAATAGATGGTTTGATAAGAAAACCCAAAACTAGGGTTTGGGAAAATAACTCACGAAGAGAGAAAACCACTTACCAATCCAAGGCTCAAATCGATGACAAGGCTACAATGACCAACTTCGAGTACTAGGTAGATTAATAGTCGAGTACTTGGTAAACAATCTACCGAGTTTTGCACCGAGTACTCGGTAGACCTGGAACAGCAAATGCAAGAAAAGGCTCCAAGGCCCCAAGATGACACCGGAAAACTCCGAAACAATTCGGGACACATCCAAACACTCCAAAACAAATAGGAAGACTCTCATACTTCCTCAATAACCCACACGTAAGTGAAATACCGAGAATACCGCTCACTCCCAAAAGTTCCAAAAATAACCATAAACACATAATCACATAAGTGCCACACCGAAACGTCTACAATAAACTAAGTAAAATGTTCGAGCACGGAAGACGATCGCTGAAGCATCAATAAGAAAACTTCGCAACGAACCCACGTAGTCACCAATGAAACGCAAATCCACGAAGCCGGAAACGAACTACCACGAAGTCGTCTTGCTAGGTCCAAAATATAGACGCAAAAAATTTACACGTACCAATATTGCACAAGACGTCGTGAATAAGTGACATTAGAAAACGTTAACTCTTGGAAAATAATTCCAGAAAGGAGAAAGGAAAACGCAGGGCGTTATAGGCAATCTGACCAATATTGGTGTATATATCTTTTATACATGTCTTGGGATATGTTGGAATGTAACTCAATTTTGTAGAAGTTAAAACGAATTAGAATTTGAGTTTACCAAAAATATGCAACAACCTATGTTTGAAGCGTAGGGAAGATACGCTTGAAGCATAAGCTTCAGAGTGTAGCACTAAGTGTAGGTCAAATTTTACAAGGTATAGACCAATAGTAATTTTAGCACTTTCTAGTCACTTTTTGCTACTATAAGCGTAGGTCAAGCGTAGAAAAATCATTGGAAACCACTTTTTCTAATTATTGCTCTATTAGAAACCCCTCGACTTCGTTGTATGTTTTCCAAAGTCTCGGTTTTGAAAAATGTCATTTATGTCATCTGGAATACATTTTTCGCTCAAACTTGCTTCATCTTTACTACTTTAAGCTTGATTTGAAGTTGACAAAGCTTGTCCATGACTTTGCTCGACCACTTTAACTTTCGTAAACCAACCCAACCTTACAACTCGCTCAACATGGTTATTGTCGAGAATATGCCAATAATGAACAATCATACAAATGTTCTTACAATCTCCCTTTGGCATTTCTGAGACAAAACCATGTTTTACAAAGATATCCTCACGAACAATAACATAATATTTATACCTATGAACACCCACCCACAAAAATAGACATAGAATATCAGTTTACCCTCATGACGATCTTCCAATCCTGCAACCACAACACTGAACAATACCATGAAAAACTAGTGTGGAAAACAAATATAAACCAATATAATGATCATAAGAATAACATGACAACAATGAAAATATAACGATCATCATAGACAAAAACACTTCTTCTCCCCCTGAGAATAAACTCTCCCTCAAGTAAAACTCTCCCCTTTAACAAGATATCCCTCTCCCTCAACTAAGGGCCTGTTTGGTAACGCTCCCGCTTCCTGTTTTTGCTCCTGCTTCTCTTACTGTTCACAGAGCAGGTCTGTTTGGTTGGTTGCTCCCGCTTCCAAAATCGAGAAGTAGGCTAGAGCAAAACCTCAAATATGGAAGCAAGACTCACCTTGCTTCCACTTGCTCCCATCACTATTTTTAGTGGGGCCCATTATAAGTTGCTCCCAAATTCTCCCAATTGCTCCCAAATTCTTTGCAACATGTTAGGTTTCTTCAAGGTGTATAAAATTTTAAAAATAAATTTTAATTCCGAAAATATATATAAAATTAGAAATAAATATATAAAATTCCAAAAAAATATTTTAAATTTCGAAAAATATGTAAAATTCGAAAAAAATATATAAAATTCAAAAAAAGTATATAAATTTTGAAATATATATATAAATTTTGAAAAAAATGTATAAAATTCAATATATATATATAATTCGAAAAAAAATATAAAATTCAAAATATATATATTTCAAAATATAAAATTGGAAAACAGTATATAAATTTCGAAAAATATATAAAATGTTAAAATTATATATAAAATTAGAAATAAATATATAAAATTCCAAAACAATTATTTTAAATTTCGAAAAATATATAAAATTTGAAATATATATATAAAATTTTAAAAACATATATAAAATTCGAAAACAAAATATAAAATTCAAAAAAAGTATATAAATGTTGAAATATATATATATAAATGTTTCAAAAAATATATATAAAATTCAAAACAATATATAAAATTCAAAATATATATATTTCAAAAAATAAATTTCGAAACAAATATATAAATTTCGAAAAATATATAAAATTTGAAAATTATATATAAATTTTGAATTTTAATTTATTTGTTAAATTTAATATATATTTTTTGAATTATATATATATATATTTCAAATTTTACATATTTGTTTCAAATTTTATTTTTTTTCGGAATTTAATATATTCTTTTATTAATTTTACATATATATATTTTTTTAATTTTATATATTTGTTTCAAATTTTAATTATTTTTCAAAATTTAATATATTGTTTTTTGAATTTTATATATATTAATTATCGCTTAAAATAATTTATTTTATTTTTTCAAAGGTAAAATTGTAATTCTGCAATAAGGATGGGGTAAATTCCACCCAATTCGGATAGTTGAGGGATTTTTTTTCCCCTTTTGTAATTGTGGGGGGTTTTGTGCTCATGGGGCAATTGTTGAGAAGGGTTTTATGCACTTTACCCAAAATAAAATATTATAACCAAAGGTCTTGTGCAATACAATATTATAATTTAGAATTTACCTACAAAATTTTTTATAGTTTACAAAAATATAATTATTTTTATCTAAAATTATTGTTTACAAAAAATAAAAAAATTATTTACAATATCCAAATGAGAGGCCTTATGCAATACAATTTTTTTTAATTATAGAACTTATTAATTTCTTATATTCAATCTAAAATCTAAAAAAAAAACAGAATCTCAAATCATTTGAATTCACTAAACATGTTTTGCTTTCACATTTTAGGAAATCAGCAGTTCCACCAAACATGTTCTGTATGCTTTAGCTTTCATTTTTCTCATATCAGAATCATTGGCACCAAACATGCTTCTGCTTCAGAAAAAACTTGTTTCGCTATGCTTCAGCTTCCAAACCCATTTGGAAGTAGGAGCGGGAGCGTTACCAAACAGACCCTAAATATCTCTCCCCCTTTTGTCACTGAAATGTCAAGCAGAGTACAATATAAATAATTTAGAGAGATGTAGGAAAGTACTCAAATATCTCTTTAAGATACAAGACTCTAATAGATCATATCCAGATTCTCAAATAAACACAAATATCTACAATGCATGATCATACTACTAATGTATGAATGCAGAATGCCATGAATAAAAAAAAAAAAATTTTGTTTTTAGAAATCTGTGAGCAAGGCAGTAGAGACAACGAGCTAATCATTAATACATCATAGTCTCATATCTAACTCAACCATTATACACACGGTAGTGAAGAAGATCAGCACACATACGTTGTAGACTCAATAATGCACAAGTCAAGTTTTACATAGTATTCATATATATGAAAAGACTCGTGTGCTCTTTCTCGGGTAAGATGAAAGCAATACACACTAATTCTGATAATCTTCTCACCAACCGCGATGATACCTTAGTTCAAAACCCAAGCTAGAGTTCAAATCTTTAACTCGGACCTGATTGTTAATTAGGGGGAACACAATTTATTTTCTTTTTGTCTAATATTTTTTCTTAGAATTACAATTTGAGATAATCACGTCCGCCTTTTCAAGCGAATACTCAATGCTTATTGAGGTACTGAGACCCGGTTACTCAACAGACGACCATTGCTCTAAGGGGGTTTAAAGAGACATTCATATACTTCATTATTTATTTATTTTAACATTACCCCAATATTCATGAGCATGCAATAGGTATTCAAAAGCATTGATTAATCTAGCATTGCTCATGAACCTACATATCACATCGGGATAAATGAAAAAGATTAATAGTTTCAGCAGGCATTACGATTATCTCCGATGTAAAACAAGAACCTAAGATTAAGGTTTTTCAACATAAAATAATCATGCCAAGTGAACATCCAAAATCCTTAGGTCAGGATAACACCTCTACTTCCCATATGCATAATCAGACAAGTAAATATGAGAATACAGTGACATATGACAAATAATGCAATGTGTTCCTATAATGATAGATATGAAGATATATATTTTAAATAAAGCATACCAATAGATTTCCTAAGACTAAAATGCTTTTGAAAATCTAATGGTTTTGTAAAGATATCTGTCAATTAAGAATCTGTGGATATAAACTCTAGAGACACTATACCATCTTCAACAAGATCTTGAATATCTATATGCTTTGTCCTAGACTATTGAACAGGATTTTTAGAAATATTTATAGCACTCGTGTTATCATAGAATACAGTCATCGTGCATTGTGAAAAACCATAATCCTGTAATATCTGACGCATCCACAATACCTGAGTAAAACAACTACGAACTGCTATATACTCAACTTCAGCAATGGAAAAGGAAACACAATTCTACTTCTTATTATGCCAAATAACTAAGCAATTTTCAATATAAAAACATCATCCATTGGTACTTTTTCGATCATCTACATTACTAGCCCAATCAACATCAGAAAAATATATGATATCAGTATTAGTCCCTGAAGGGTACCACAATCCATAGTTAACAGTCCTTTTAATATATTTGATTATTCTTTCTACAGCAATAACATGAGACTCTTTTGGACTTGCCTGGTAACGTACACACATACCAACACTAAAAGCTATGTCAGGTCGACTGGCAGTTAAGTACAAAAAACTTCCAATCCTAGTCCTATAAAGTGTAGGATCGACATCCTTGTCTTTAATATCTATGTTAAGCTTGACACTTGTATTCATAGGAGTGCGAGCATCCTTAGCCTTTTTCAAACCAAAATTCTTTATTAATTCCAAGGTGAAATTACCTAGATGATGGTGAAAATAGCATAGATGGGGGGTGAATAGGCTTTTTGTGGATTTATTGACAAATTAATATTTAATTGTGGAAAATTCAATTTTAATCCAATCACAAAACCCTAATTCTCAAACCACATCATTCAAGAATTATCAAGCAAACATCAATGTAGTGCAGAAAATAAAGCAAGAGACGACACAGAGAATTATATGTGGAAAAACCAAGGAAACTTTCTAAGGAAACAACTATGGGTACACTCAGGTACTGATGCACTATGAATCAACAATTACAGACTCTATGAGAGTTTTAGACTAAAAATCACTCATGATATGCCTTCCTCTACTCACGGTCTGAAACCCTTGAATCACTCGTACATCATGAAGCACGCTTGCTCCGCCAGACACTATGAGAGACTCACAAATCACACCTAATTTTCCTTTCTTTACTCACGGTCTGAAATCCTCGAATCGCTTCGTACTTGGACAGTTCTACTTCTCAACAGATCAATGCAACCTCATTGCAATGGACGGTGTGTTGATTTTTTAGCAACCACTCATCCAATCATGCAAATAAAACTTCGATGTAGAAGCACGATTGGAGAAACTCAACACAAGAGATAACACCAATAGGTATGATCACTCGATAATCACCACTCTATGTGTATCACTCTGTTGAAGAATAAGAATGATAGAATATTGCAGATCTCTCATCAAAAACCCTCTTAAGAAATCATCGTCAAAAACCGTAGCCTCTTCTCTTATAGAACCTTAGTATTTATTGACCAGGTCATAGAAAACCCTAACCTTTCCCTCTTACGTAATTTCACAATACCTTGATAAATCCTCTAAAATCTAACGTAAATATGTGTATACGCCAATACATAGAGGTCTGAAGTCGTCGATCACTTAAAAACTTAAAGTATGGGCCAAATTGGAAAAATTTGAAAGCACCCCGAAACGAATCCTGCATAACAAGTGATCATGTGACCAAGCATTCGGAACTACGCTTGGGCATAGGGTCCCCTCCTAGCTTCAAAACCCACAGCGTATGTCAGAGCCAATTTGTCCTGTTTCAGCCTCTACCAAGGTAAGTATGTTGCATCTTTTGCATTTTTTTCATATTTGAGCTAGACTGGTCATCTCAAACTCTCGATGCTTTTGGTTGAAGTCATAATGTCTGGAAATTACATTTTTTCACTCTGGTGAAGTGACGATGTCTAGAAATGACGATTTTGCCCTCCGAAAGCTTTCTTTGCTTTCACACACTCCTTGACTTCTTTCTCGAGATAGAAACGAACATACTAACAACTCGAATTCAAATATAAAAAATTCTTGACATGACACTTCACTCAACATGATTATTGTCTAGAATATTCCAAACATTATTAATACGATAAATGTTCTTGCACAAGGCATAACGAGTTTGAGAAATGAAAATCACATCAGTTAATTACCTAAATTGAAGTCCTAGAAAGACGTTCAATTCACCAATCATGCTCATCTCAAATTCATGTGTCATTTGATCTCTAAAATAATGAGAAAGTCTATTAGAAGTGGAACCAAACACAATATCATCAAAATAGATTTGAGCAATAACTATATCAGTCTCAATTTTTTGAATAAATAATATTTTGTCCACTACTCCTCGAGTGAAACCTGTTCCCAATAGGTAATCGGTCAACCTTTCATGCCAAGCTCTAGGTACTTGCTTTAGCCTATACAGAGCCTTTTTAAGCTTATAAACATTGTTAGTCACTAATTAACCCTAGAGGGGGGGGGGGGTGAATAGGGTGTTCAAAAATTAGGTCTAATTCTTTTCGAGATTAGAACACTCTCAAATAAAAACTATATCACAATAAGCAAGTGAATGATTTAATTTGAACTTCTCTAACTATTAATTTCAAGACAAGATATCATACAAGATATCCAAGCAATTATGGCATGCAAAATAATTAAGTAAAGAGAAAGAGATAGAGAGATTTGACACCATGATTTTTTCGAGGTTCGGTAACTCCTACTCCTCGGCTCAAGAACCCCTTCTTGAGACTTTTCTCGATCCTTTCACTATGGCCCATCCTTCACAGGTGGAATGGCAAACCTTTACAACATAAGCCTCTCGAGCTTGTCCCTCAATCAAGAGAACAACCCTCTCTTGAACAATCGGTGGACTTCACTTGTCCGAGATTACAAATTCATATGTAATCAATAAAATCACTCAAGAACAAAAACACTCAAAACCCAAAGGTGTTTATGGAAGATAAATCAATATAAGTTCAAGTGTTTTTGGTGATTTTACAATAGCTCTAGAAATGTATTCTCAAAGGGTATGATCAATGAATGATATTTGGAGAATAAGAAGAGATACTAAAGGTTTTGATTTTCAAAGAAACTTGGAGAAAATCAGATTTTCAAAGCTTGGTTTCAATGGCTTTTGTAGAGAAACATTTCTGCAAAATTTTTGATAGCTTTGTTTCTTCTTGTATTTCAATCTCTTAATCTTCAATATACACATCTCATTCTATATATAGCATAGCATTAGGGTTTTGAAGAATGATTATAGTATTTGAAAGATAAGAGCCGTTTGAATACCATTGAACACAGTCCACAAAACATGGGAAATGTTTTCTGAATAATCTGCAGGTTTTGAGGATCTTCTAGTTGACTACTTCTCTGTTGTAGTCGACTACAATGGACCATCTAGTCGACTAGATTGAGTTCTAGTCGACTACTTTGGACCATCTAGTCGACTAGAATGAGTTCTAGTCAACTACATGAAGTAGTCTAGTCGACTCAAGCTCTTTTCAGTCGACTCCTTTGATGTGGATGAAAAACCTATAGCTACTGATTGTTTTAGTCGACTAGTAGAAAATACACAGGCTCATTTTAGTCGACTCAAACATGAAAAACATTTAATAAAAATATTTTTCTTTCCGTTTAAGTTCGGTAAAGCATTTTTCATTTCATTTGAATTTGGTTCATTTTATACTTGAGCTTATACGATAAAATCGACGCATAAAATTACGTTGTTACAATGATCGCTTCCCAACCTATCTACCCCAAGTCTTGAGTCTTCGACTTTCGCCTTTGCCGTTTGATTTTCCATTTGCGCTTCAATTTCTTTTACGGCTTTTCGCTTTAATTCAAGCTTTCTTTCCGAACTTGCTTTCCGAGTCATTTTCTTTCCGAGTTTGTTTTCCGAGTCGTTCACCTGTCTTTTGCTGAAAACTTAAGCTCGAAAATTCATTAGTATCAAACACTCTTCAATGGTTTGTTATCATCAATTTTGGAATTGTTTGCCGAAAGTAAATTTCAAAACCAACAAACATGACCAGGATAATGAGGATCTTCAAATCCTTTGGGCTACTCCACATACACCTCGTCGTGAAGAATACCATTCAAGAATGCACTCCGTCCATTTGATACAACTTGAATCCAAGATAACCTTTAGTAGCAAATAAAATCTGAATAGATTCAAGCCTAGCCACTGGAGCGAAAGTCTCATCAAAATCTATACCCTCCATCTGAGTATAACCTTAAGCAACAAGTTTAGCTTTGTTCTTAACAACTGTACCATTTTCATCCTTTTTATTCTTGAATATCCACTTGGTACCTATCATATTTATGTACTTCAGTATAGACACAAGATACCACATATCATTCTTAACAAACTGTTGAAGTTCTTCTTGCATAACATTTACCCAGTCACTATCTTGAAGAGCTTATTTGACATTTTTAGGTTCTAAGACAGATGTATAACACGCATATGAGACTTCATTCCTAACCTTTCTACAGGTCACCATCATCTGATCAACTGATTCTATGACTTTATCCAAAGGATGGTTCAACTTGACCCTTGCAGACGGTTCCTTAGTAGGCTGAACATCATGAGATTGATCAAGGGATTCTATAGGACTAGTATAATCATCATGAATCACATTATCCTCTTCATTATCAATAGGATAATCATTATCTCAAGGAAAAAATGGCTCACTATCTCCCTCCTCTGTAGACATCGGTGACTCATCAACACATGAGTCATCAACCACTACATTGGCATATTTCATCATAGTTTGAGTTCTAAGGTTAAAAACCATATATGCCCTACTTGTCAATTAATATCCCAAAAATATTCCCTCATCACTCTTAGACTCGAATTTCCCAATGGACTCACGATCTCTAAGAATATAGCATTTTGCTCTAAAAACCTTGAAATATTTCACATTCGGTTTCTTACAATTCCACAGTTCATAGGATGTTTTTAAGGTGTCGGGCCTAAGATAGACTTTATTTAAGGTGTAACAAGCCGTGTTCACTGTCTCGGCCCAAAAATATTTAGGAACATTCCTACCCTGTAGTATAACATTAGCCATATCTTCAAGCACTCTAAGCTTCCTCTCAACTACTCCATTTTGTTGTGGAGTACGTGGTGCTGAAAATTCATGTTTTATTCCTCTTTCATCACAAAACTTTTCAATCTCTGAATTTTCAAACTCTTTTCCATGATCACTCCTCACTCTAGTAATGAGATAATTCTTCTCAATCTAAATCCTTAAACAAGTGCTCTTAAAACTTTCAGGAGCTTCAGACTTTTCTCTTAGAAATCCAACCCATGTAAATCTAGAGTAATCATCTACCATGAAAAAAATATACTTCGAATCTCCTTTGCTCATGGTTCTAGTGGGACCCATTAAGTCAATGTGTACCAGCCCTAAAGGTCTAGAAGTACCAATGGTATTTGTGTTCCTGTGATGACATCTAACTTGTTTACCCTTTTTCCATAAAAACTTAGGGACACCTCTAACAATATCACTCTTAGTACTTTTCGTTAAGTCACGAAAATTCACATGTCCCATTTATTGGTTCCAAACCTCAACTTCATCAAGTTTAACTCTCTTGCAAGATAATTTATAATTAGGAACAATGCAATAGCAGTTATCAGACGAATGTATACCTTCCATAACATAATTTCCAGAATAGTCAATGATCAAACACTTATTGGAAGAGAAATTGACATTATGGATGTTATCGCATATCTGACTTATACTTAGCAGATTAGATTTTAGACCCTTAACATAAAGCACATCTTCTAGTTTAGGTAAACCAAGAGCCACATCAGTACCTTTTCCTAGAACTTTCAACTTTTCTCCATCACCAAAAGTAACTGTCCCACTATGACACTCCTTAAGAAAACTAAACAATGACTTATCTCTAGTCATGTGCCTAGAACATACACTATCCAGATACTAGAAACTAGAATGACGTGCTCTAAGTGCAGAATGAGCTACAAAACAGTGTAACCCACCTTTTCTGACCCAAGCCTTCTTCATCTTTGGAGCTCTATTTGACAATTTTGAAAAATTCTTCACCTTTTCACTCAACACTAATTTGATCTTGAACACATTCTCCTTGTTGAGTGTTTTATTCCTTCACCAAATTCAAAGATTTTCCTCTTAGCTTTGAACACAAAGTTCGAATGTGACCTCTTATTCTATAGTGGTGACATATCAGAACAAACCTTTGAACTTCATCAGTCGACTTCTTAGGATGTCTCGAGGTAAAGGAAGGCTTGTTTTTATCAATTCTTCTGATATAGGATTGAGCTTTAGGATTCCAATTCAAATTACCTTGAGAAGAACTAAATGCTACAAGGGAAGCTTTTACAGAGGTAGTTTTTGAAACACCATTCGAATTATGTGTTACACCATCAAAACCTAGACCCTTTGTATTTCCTACGGATTTTCCCATACTCAACATCTTATCAAGCTTAAGTGTCCATCAAACCATTTACAAAGTGTTCATTTAGCATCTTTCAGTTCATTCTCCAAATTCTCAATCTTGGTAGATTTCTAAACTAATTCCTTATTGAGACAATCTACTATATTCAAATCTTGAGTCCTTTCTTGTTCAAACTTATTCAGTTCCTCAAATAATTTGGCCTTTTAGGTCTATAGGAGATTTAGGGTTTGAGAACTATTAGCTAATCTATCTTTTAAAAAAAAATATAATTCTTTGTCCATGCTAAGACTTTTAGTCAACAGTTTCGTGTGATTTTTGTGAAGTTATGTTGTCTTATTAAGTAATTATCATAAGACTCTTGAAGTGTGTCATCGTAATCTTCATCACTCTCAGAACCTTCATCTCCAGACATCACCCATCTTGTAGCAACTTCTCTAATCTCCTAACTTTAAGCAGCAAACATGGTGAAGTTCTCAAACTCATCACCTACCTCTGAGTCTATGGCATCACTAGCTGATCCATTATCAGATTCATCATCCCAAGTAACAACTAAGCCTTTATCTTTTTTCAGTGTTTACACATTCTGCAGCTATGTGGCCATATCATTGACACTCAAAACATTGAGGTTTCTTCTTTTTAAGGTCAGACTTGTCATTCCGATATTGGATTTTAGTTCTATTTCTAGACTCACCTAATCTGTCTCCAAATTTTTGTCCTTTGCCATTCCTATTAGCCTTCACAAATTTATTAAACCTTTTAGCAAACATGGCAATATCATTCAGATTCAACTCAATTTCTCCATCAGACTCAACATGATCCTCCCTAGTGGTTTTAAAATATATGTTATTCTCTTTTGTGCCACTAGAATTCTTACGAGAATTTTTTAACATCTCCATCTCATAAGATTCCAGGTTCCCTGCCAATTCTTTAAGCTTAATTTCTTTAAGACTCATGACCTTCGATATGACAGTAACCTTAGACCAAAAATGTTCAGGTAGAGACCTAAGAATCTTCTTCACTATGGTTGTCTCGGGAATGGTCTCACCTAGATTCTTACAACCTATGACAATATTAGTTAGTCTAGCCTCAAAGTCATCATAGACTTCATCCTCTTCCATCTTAAGCTGTTCAAATTGTGAATTCAGAATTTAGAGTTTCGATTGTTTAACTTTTGAAGTCCCTTCATGAGTTACTTAGAGAATATCCCAAGCATTTTTGCCAATTTCACTTGTGGCAATTCATTTAAACTCACTCGCGGTCACAGCATTGTATAAAGCATTTAAAGCTTTTGAATTCTAGCTAACACTATTTATCTCAGCAGGAGTCCACTCATTTCACGGTTTTACTTTAAATTCATTAGTAGTATAGTCTTTCACAGTGGAAAGTGAGTATCCTACCTCTATGGCAAGCCAAGCTCTCTCATCTAGAGATTCTAAAAATGCTATAATTATAATTTTCCAATAGGTGTAATTTGAGTCATCAAACAAAGGGGACCTAGATACCAACCCTCCTTCACGAGGTAAATCCATCGTCTAAGTTCAGCATCCAACCCTAGGTAGTTAATCTAAAATGGGGCAACCACATTCTGATACCAATTGAAATTACCTAGACGACTAAAGAAAATAGCCTAGAGGGGCAGTGAATAGGCTTTTTATCAATTTTAAGATCAATTAAAATTATCTAGTGGAAATTCAATTTTAATCAGTCACAAAACCATAATTTTCTAATCAGATTAATCAAGCAATCATGAATATAAGTGTGATAGGTATCAAATATTAGACATTTTGACCCCATAACTCACTATTGTTACATCCTTTCATTCCATTATTTGGTATTTTTATGTTGTTTGTGTGTTAAAGCATGTTTTAGGAGCTTTACCAAGAAATGGAACTAACTTTAATGATTTAAATGAAGTGCATATTCTTTCAATTCAAAGAGGAGAGTCAAAGAGACATTTTGAGACAAAATGGCTTCTGGAGGGCAAAAATGGCATTTTCAGAAGCCGTCATCTCCAGTAAAAGTATCATGGGTTCAAGGCGGTCATTTTGGTGCATTCACGGAGAAAAGTGGTTTTGAAGAAAACACCTACGCTTGTGCCTACGCTTTCAATTTCAAAAAGTGGCTGGAAATCACATTTTTACGCTTGAAGGTACGCTTGTACCTATGCTTGAAGAGTTGGCCAGGTACGCTTGAAGCGTATTTGCGGCAACTTGTTGAGGTTTTCGATGGTTTTTACCTGTTCTACCCCAGGTTCGACTCCAAGACGTGGTTGCGACTCCAGACCTCTGTATACATGTAGATACACACATATATATCATATTTTAGGGGTTTGTGAGGTTTAGTGTGAAATAACTGAAAATGACCTTTCTACACCATTGGCTATATATACACGATCATATATCAGAGAGGTGGGGGCTTGGT